>CM060362.1:78945398-79545398 GCA_030545235.1 Helianthus tuberosus
AGCGGAAATAAAAACGTGGCAGTGAGGGAGGTTGGTACCCATAAGTATCTTAGTGGTCGATGTAATATTTATTTTGGATATACATCTTAATTAAAACATAAAGTTTAAAGCTTAGAGTTTAAAGTTTCAAACATAAACCACAACCACGACATAATTGTTTGATCCTTATAGATCTTAGTACAATTGGTCCCAAAATAGTTTTAAAAATTGTCCAAAACATTATCTAATATGACTTGCTTCGACTACCACAAGATATGCTAAAATCTCAAAGCAGAACTCAAGTACCTAAAGAACACATAAAAATCAAGTGTTAACACAAAATGGCTGGTGAGTTCACTTATTCAAATTGTATACAATTTGTTTAAGGAAAACTTTGTTATTATGAATTTTATATCAAAACATCCATATATAATTACAAAACTCAAATTTATTTCCTTATTGAAATCCAAGAGTCAGTTCTCTGATTGCAAGCGTTTTCTCTAAAAACCTTCGACACAAATCATCTTCCCAAGATTTAATTATATTAAATTTCTAGCATCAACTTTTCAGATTCATAGGGTTGCAAGGCCTACAAGCTATATATTAATAATAAGGGTATAACTAACGCTAGACAATCACAAAATATCAATTCCTCGTTTAACTTGACACGGAGCTACCGGACACGACGAGGTGGTCAACCCGATAGATCTATCAGCAATTCTACACATACCGGTACTAATCCTTCTGCTTGTCAGCCTTATAATATGATTTAAAGAGTGAGATCAGCTCATCTGGATTCATTCGGTAACAGTTGGTTGTCGACACTATCTGATTAACATTTCTAAACCAGCTGCACTTTGCCTGGTTTAGAATACTTTTCAGAGCATCCAGAAGCTTCTTGTTGCTCATATAAGTAGACACCACCATATCTGCATTCTTCATTTCAAAGAGCTGTTCAGCAAACCAACCAGTAAGTGCTTCTATAGATTCAACAGGAATATAATTGAAACCTTCGGGTTTATGCTCAAGCACTTCACTTTATGAAGACATTCTTAAGTTGCTAAACCGTGATCCCACGGAAATGTCTGTTTTACCAAACCGGTCTGTTAAAAATGTTCAAAAACTGACCGAAAACTGTTTTTACCAAATCGTATTCTTAGACTCATCTTGAAATTTCTAGTCTAATGATAATAATGTCCCAAAAAATTTTCAGGATTTTCGTGCCTTTTTTTTTTGGTCCTAAAAATCACACGAGTCCAAGCGTCCAATCGGTTTGCTAAGATAGTTTGCAGATCAAATTCTGTGCTAAAATCCTAGACCATTATTCCTAATTTCTTTCTTACTGAACTGTAACTGCTTATTTATCATGTTTTCAGCATTTTCACTAGAAACATCAAATTTTTTAAAATTAAATTTTGTATTTTCAAAAGTTTATTTTAATGAATCAAGTTCAGCAGTTAATTTTTCAGAAAGCTCTTTAAAATGGAGATGCCTACACTTTACTTAACTCAAATCGTTATGCGACTGGCGGATATCACGCTTTTATGCCTCCACCATATCCTTGCATCCATTGATTTTCTTTTTTATCAGATATAAATCAGATTTAGATAACTGCATTTGCATAATTAAAGAGTTAGCATGTTCTTTGTAGCTACTTACCTTCTCTATACAGGCTTTAGTACAACAAATATTATCTACACACACCTCAGTAGGAGTAGGAGTGAAGTCATGAATCTGAGTATCTGCACAGCAACCGAATTCTGAATTCGGTGATGAATCAGCAGATGTGGATGAGCAAATTACAACATGCAATGGAGTAGCAGGAACAACAGGAGTGGATGACCAAAGTGCAGCAGATGTGTTGACTTGAGCCTTCTGCTTGTCAGCCATATCATATGATTTGATGACTGAGATCAGCTCATCTAGCTTCATTCTGTAACTGTTATTTGTCGACACTATCTGATTAACATTTCTAAACCAGCTGCACTTTGCCTGATCTAGAATACTTTTCAGAGCATCCAGAAGCTTCTTGTTGCTCATATAAGTAGACATCACCATATCTGCATTCTTCATTTTGTCACACCCCGATATTTCCACATATTACCGGTGGGTCCGGTGGGGAGTATCGTGACGTAGTTGATATCATCATAGACAATTAACACAATTATAGCATAGCGGAAGGCTTGGTAGATTAATTACAATTACAATCCATAATGTCCGAGAGTTCGAGATAAAAGAATATACAGACTGATTGTAATGAAAACAAATACATAAAACAAAGTTTAAACAGACTTTAGGCATCTAAGGATTTGCAAGATCCTCTTATTTGACACCAAGTAGGTCCTGCTTAGTTTCGAGAGGTACCTGTCACTTAGTCTTTGGAAAATACGTCAGTTTTCACTGTTAAATACAATTAACCGACTCATTTGGAAAGATTTTATGAAAATTGGTTAGGTGCACATGGCACAAAATCATTTTTAACTTAGGACAATCTTCATTAAAATCTTATATACAGATTTACATGTTTGTCATACAATTGGGGCCGGTTTGGAAGCCGGACATGATTAACCGACTCACCACTATAAAACCCATAAAGGAGTTATCCCCAACATGTGGTTTATTTAATATTTAGCATTTGCATCTGTCAGGTGTATGCCTACACCCTGTGCATAGGTCGTGGCCATTAATAATTTAAATGAGCAGAGTATATCTAGGACACGGTAGTTAACCCCTAATGTTTATGTTATCAAACAATACAGATTAAAACGGGTTACACAGATTTATTAAATCACAATCTGATTAAATGATCTCATACCCAACCAAGCGGTAATAATTTACCGTATCCCAAGTCCGTATAGGGAAAATAAGTTAAAAGTATTTACCTGAGCTAGTTGTGCAAAGATGCTACTTAGCCGTATAATTCCTAAGACCTTATGAAAATATCTTCTACTGAAGCTACTTAATCTGTATGGAAGGTTTATTAACCTATTAGGATACTAACGGGTCTTAATTTAAGTCAAAGACTTTAACTGGTTAGTTTCAAAGATACTTCACAGTTCGAAACGCTAGATTAAGCGGAGACCAGAATGGAATGTGATTTAGACCCGAAAAGTTTGAATACTTGTATAATATGGGTAAACTAAACACATTCTTGATTTTGAAGTTTAAATGATAAGGTAAAACCCGTTTCGGCTAATTCATGCAAACTAGTTACATAAACCGAACCGAACGCATAATGCATAACGGGTAACCGATTGAACCATATACAAGTCTCATATTTTATTATGCTTAAAATATGTTAAAACATCAGTAAGATGTTAACATATATGCCCAAAAACAATTTAAAACCGAATTAAGTCCCGTAAGGGCATTTTGGTCATTTTAAGATTTATAAAAGAGGTTTATAGGTAAACTGAGGTTCTGGTAAAAAATATTATGTAAAATATTTATTTTATGATGTTAAAACAGTAGGATATAATACTTATGTGTGGTCCACCATTTATGGCCAAACTATGCCCCGAAAGGGTATTTTGGTCATTTCACATATATTTTTAAGGACATAATTGGAAGTCTGAGTTCATGACTTATACCTTCTGTAAAAATATTAAAATTTATTTATAAATTCAGTAGGTAACAAGTCTTGGGTGCTAAATATGGTTTTAAACCATACTATGCACCTAATTAGCGTAAAAATCGATAATTGACGATATTTGTGAAGTTTATGTGATTCTGAGATTTTGACCAGCCGTGGATGGTTAAAATATTTTATTTTTCATATTAGATCAGTAGAAAAAGGTTTGGCATGTTAATCATATGTAAATCACATTTTATTTGCAAAAAGGGCATTATCGTCAATTATATGATTTATACAAGAACTCAATGTTAAGGTCAGTATCTAATCTGGCCCAACATTCCAAAAATTCCTAAAAATAATATCATAACAGTAGCTTAAAAGTTTTGGGTCAAAATTTATGTTTAAACATGAATCGTGTATAAAAGGGTAATTTAGACTTTATAAAAGCTAAATTTACGATATTATGCATAGCATCAGTTTGAGACCAGAATATAATGTGAAAAGAATTTAGACATGTTTATATATCAGTACATAACTTATTTGTATGCTCACATATTCAAAAATCTCATTTTTAGACCATAAGGGAATAATGGTCAATATTAAGCATAATAACGGAGACATGCATAGAATTCAGAATTTCCAAATGACCATGTAATATAACCTCAGAGAGTTATACTACAACATTATATGGTCATAATGGAAGCTTAAAAAAAGGATTTAAGCTTAATCGGGTCAGAAAGTCAAAGCAAAAGTCAAGCTTTTGCGACTTTCGGTTGCGAAGCGAGCTTAAAATTAGAATTGTCGGGTTGAACATGTTTAGACATGTTCTAATAATATTTACCAAGTTATTTAAGTGACAAAACATGATTCATAACTTCTACATTATCAGTTTTAGTTATTATTTGAAAATCTGACTAGTTTGACTTTTTGACTAGTTACTTTGACCCGACAATTAACTAAGTAAACGTGATAATTAGGAGGTGCCCTTTTGAGGGATTAACACCTACCTAATTACGATCACGTAGCCATATTCGCCTCAAACAATGGCTGGACCGTTTAGGTCTAAGCCGAAAGTCAAAGCGTTATTACGACAACTTTGACTTTTGGTCTTTAAACATATAAAAACCAAACTATAGAGGCTAAGGGCACTTACAAAAGGTCTTTGCACGAAATTTGAACTATGGTGGGCTTCCCTCTTGATCAGGAATCCTAGAGAATGCTCAAGAAAGCTCAAGCAAGTGAGATAGGTGAAATTTGTGAATGAGCAAAGAGAAAGGCAACACAATGCCTCTATTTATAGTGCATGGAACTCTCACAAGATCATCACAGGTGTTCTAGGATGTTATTAGATGGCTCCAAGTGTCCCAAGCGGTTTTAAAAACCATCAAAGGCTGCTGGAATTCGAGTTATGTGAGAAGGGAGTGGTATGTGTGATGAACAAGAAAGAAACCTGCAGCTGGCAGTATGTTTCCGCGCTGGGGACTCTCTGGCGGCCCGCGAGTGAGATAGGGCTGGAGGTCGCGGCCCACCAGGCACTAACAACACAGCCAAAGTTGTTTTAGGTTTGGTAATTTTAGTCCCTGGTCCTTCTAACTTCGAATATATTTCATTTTAAGCTTAATTGGCCCTTGTAGTTAGTTTGTAGATGATCTTAGAAGTATAACCAAACACCGTTAGGTCCGGTTTCGTTAAATGATCACTGAAAACACTAGTTTCTTCTCGTTGACGCTTTTAACTCGTCTTCTTGAAAGTTTGCGTAATTAACACATAACGATAACGAAACCTAGTGAATTTATTATCACTTATTCTTGAGAGTATAATCGAACATTACGAAGCCCTGGTTTCGTTAAAAGGTCACTCAGAGGTAAGAATTAACATGTTGACACGTTTAACCCCTTTGTCTTGTAAACTTTCGATTACTTTCACAAACGGCTTCTTACGTCCGAATATTTACTCGTTTAAGAATATATTCATCATGTGTGGTCAATCAGAGGCACAAGTTTGGCATGTTGACACTTTTAGTCCCTTCATATACGTATTTTCATCGTTTGTCATCTTTAGTCCTTGTAATTCAATCTTTCACATGTTTAGGGTTTAGGACACGTGTCTTCACATAATTGGACACGATTTTTACGAGGTGTTACACATTTCAGGGAGCAGTTTAGCAAACTGGCTAGTAAGTGCTTCTACAGATTCACCAGGAATATAATTGAAACCTTCAGGTTTCTGCTCAAGCACTTCAATTTGAGAAGGCATTCTTAAATTGCTAAACCGTGATCCCCCGAAAATGTCTGTTTTACCAAATTGGACCATTAAAAACGTTCGAAAACCGAACGAAAACTGTTTTTTTACCAAATTGTACTGTTAGAAACGTCTCGAAATTTTGAGTCCAATGATATATAATGTCCAAACAATTTTTCAGGATTTTCATGCCTTTTTTTGGTCCTAAAAATCACACGAGTCCAACCATGCAGTTGGTTTGCTAAGATTGTTTCCAAATCAAATTTTGCGCTAAAATCCTAGAACCTTATTCCTACTTTCTTTCTTACTGAACTGTAACTGCTTATTTATCATGTTTTCAACTTTTTCTCTAGAAACATCAAATTTTTTAAAACTAAATTCTGTATTTTCAAAAGTGGATTTTAATGAATCAAGTTCAGCATTTAATTTTTCAAAAAGCTCTTTTAAATGGAGATGCCTACACTCTTCTTGACTCAATTCGTTATGCAACTAGCGGATATCAGGCTTTTGTGCCCCCACCATTTCCTTGTATCCTTTGGTTTTGTTTTTGATATGATGTAAATTAGTTTTAGATTACTGCAGTTGCATAATTACAGAGTTGGCATGTTCTTTGTAGCCACTTATCTTCTCTCTACAGGCTTTAGTACAACAAATATCATCTACACATACCCTAGTAGGAGTAGGAGTGAAGTCATGAATCTGAGTACCTCTACAACAACCTTATTCAGAATTCGGCGATGAATCAAAAGATGTGGGTGAGATAACTTCAGTAGGAAATGGAGCAGCAGTAGTGGATGAGCAATGTGCAGCAGATGTGTTTCCTTGAGCCTTCTACTTGTCAACCTTATCATACAATTTGATGAGTGAGATCAGCTCATCCGGATTCATTCTGTAAAATTTGGTTGTTGACACTATCTGATTAACATTTCTACACCAGCGGCACTTTGCCTGGTGTGGAATACTTTTCCGAGCATCCAGAAGCTTCTTGTTGCTCATTTAAGTAGACACCACCATATCTGCATCCTTCATTTCAGAGAGCAGTTTAGCAAACTGACCAGTAAGTACTTCTACAGATTCAACAGGAATAAAATTGAAACCCTCATATTTCTGCACAAGCGCTTCACTTTATCGAACCGGACCTTTAAAAACGTTCGAACACTGACCGATAATTGTTTTTACCAAATCGTACTGGTAGACCCGTCTCAAAATTTCTAGTCCAATGATATACAATGTCCCAAAATTTTTTCAAGATTTTCGTGCCTTTTTTGTCCTAAAAATAACAAGAGTCCAACCGTGCAATCGGTTTGCTAAGATTGTTTTGCAGATCAAATTCTACGCTAAAATCCCAGACCCTTATTCTTGGTTTCTTTCTTACTGAACTTTAACTGCTTATTTATCATGTTTTCAACTTTTTCACTAGAAACATCAAATTTTTTAAAATTAAATTCTGTATTTTCAAAAGTTGATTTTGATGAATCAAGTTCTGCAGTTAATTTTTCAGAAAGCTTTAAAAAATGGAGATGTCTACACTTTTCTTGACTCTTGTTGTTATGCAACTGGCGGATATCGCGCTTTTGTGCCTCAACCATATCTTTGTATCCATTGATTTTCTTTTTGATCTAATATAAATCAGAATTGGATAACTGTACTTGCATAATTAAAGATTTGGCCTGTTCTTTGTAGCCACTTACCTTCTCTCTCTAGGCTTTAGTACAACATATAGCATCTACACATACCTCAGTAGGAGTAGCAGTGAATTCATGAATTTGAGTACCTGCACAGCAACCTGATTCTGAATTCAGCGATGAATCAGCCGATGTGGATGAACAAACTTCGGCAGAGAATGGAGCATCATGAGTAGTAGGAATGGATGAGCAAAGCGCAGCTCATGTGTTGCCTTGAGCCTTCTGCTTGTCAGCCTTATTATATAATTTGATGACTGAGATCAGCTCATCCGGCTTGATTTTGTAACAGTTGGTTCTCGACACTATCTGATTAACATTTCTAAACCAGCTACACTTTGCCTTATTTGGAATACTTTTCAGAGCATCTAGAAGCTTCTTATTGCTCATATAAGTAGACACCACCATATCCGCATTCTCCATTTCAGAGAGCAGTTCAGCAAACCGGCTAGTAAGTGCTTCCACAGATTTACCAGGAAGAAACTTGAAACCTTCAAGTTTCTTCTCCAGCACTTCAATTTAAGAAGACATTCTTAAGTTGCTAAATCGTGATCCCCGAGAAATGTCTGTTTTACCGAACCGGACCGTTAAAATCGTTCAAAAAACTGACCGAAATCTGTTTTTAACAAATCATACTGTTAGACTTGATTCGAAATTTCAAGTGCAATGATATATAATGTCCAAACAATTTTTCGGGATTTTCATGCCTTTTTTTGTCCTAAAAACAACACGAGTCCAACCGTGCAGTCGGTTTGCAAAGATCAAATTATGCGCAAAAATCCCAGACCCTTATTCCTAGTTTCTTTCTTACTGAACCGTAACTGCTTATTTATCATGCTTTCAACTTTTTCACTAGCAACATTAATTTTTTTAAAATTAAATTCGGTATTTTCAAAAGTGGATTTTAATGAATCAAGTTCAATAGTTAATTTTTAAGAAAGCTCTTTAAAATGTAGATGCCTACACTTCTCTTGACTCAAGTCGTTATGCAACTGGCGGATATCACGCTTTTATGCCTCCACCATATCCTTGTATCCTTTGATTTTCTTTTTGATATGATATAAATCAGTTTTGGATAACTGCAGTTACATAATTAAAGAGTTGGCATGTTCTTTGTATCCACTTACTTTCTCTTTATAGGCTTTAGTACAACAAATATCATCTACACATACCCAAATAGGAGTAGGAGTGAAGTCATGAATCTGAGTACCTCCATAGCAACCCAATTCTGAATTCGGAGGTGTATCAACAGATGTGGATGAGCAAACTTCAGCAGGCAATGGAGCAGCAGGAGTGGATGAGCAAAGTGCAACAGATGTGTTACCCTGAGCCTTTTGCTTGTCAGACTTATCATATGTTTTGATGAGTGGGATCAGCTCATCCGGATTCATTCTGTAATAGTTGGTTGTTGACACTATCTGATTAACATTTCTAAACCTGCTGCACTTTTCTTGGTCTGGAATACTTTTTAGAGCATCTAGAAGCTTCTTGTTGCTCATATAAGTAGACACCACCATGTATGCATTCTTCATTTCAGAGAGTAGTTCAGCAAACTGGCCAGTAAGTACTTCTACTGATTCAACAGGAATATAATTGAAACCCTCAGGTTTCTGCTCAAGCACTTCACTTTAAGAAGACATTCTTAAGTTGCTAAACCGTGATCCCTAGGAAATGTCTGTTTTACCAAATCGTACTGTTAGACACGTCTCGAAATTTGTAGTCCAATGACATATATTGTCCCAAAAAAATTTCGAGATTTTCTTGCCTTTTTGTCCTAATATAACAACCCTCCTAAAATATTTATAACATCCCTAAATGTCCTAAAATACACCCCGTATACAAAAAGTGGGCCCGAAATACCTTAAAATTAACAAAATCAAATAAAAACAATAGAATAAGTCTGTCGCGGGGCGCGGCAGACTGCCCTTAGTCCGTCGCGGGGCGCGACAGCCTGGCCACCAGGCTTAACCCGGTGCTGCCACGTGTCAGCAGCGTGTCGAAGCTAGTGAGTTGACTCGGAAACCCTATAAGAGACACGTGATCCCTCGTGGGCCACGTAAGCACCATCCTCATCTGTCGCGGGGCACCACAGACTCCCTGATCAGCCCTATATATAGAGTGTAATACCCAAAAATTTAAAACTATTATTATTTTATTTATTTTAGTTAAAAGGAAACCCTAATTAAGACACCCAAGTAATTCTGTACAAACCCTAAAAATTTCAGAACAATCGGAATCAGGATCAGGGCCCCTAAAACTCAGGGGGAGTAAACCCTAGTTAACGATTATCCTTATTAAACGTTGTCAAAATCTAAATTTTCGAAAGTGTTGACTCATCTAGGCTAGTCCCACACGCGGCAAGTCTATAGTGATTAGGTGTCCCTTACGGACCTTAAGGGATACTGCTTACGGTCCGTAAGCATGTCAAGCAGGTAGGTAGGCATGTCAAGCAGGTAGGTAGGCATGTCAAGCAGGTAGGTAGGCATGTCAAGCAGGTAGGCAAGCATGTCCAAATTACAGCTATAAATACAGAACATTGGCACTTGATTCTGGGCACAAAAACGACGTTCAAACTTCAAATTCACTCTGAGTTATCGTTCAATTACTCTCCAAACACACACAAAACACTAATTAAGAGTAGCGGGGTGCTGCAGAACAGGGTAATAACTCGATCGCTATTACGATTCATTGTCCGATCGATCAATATATCCAATGGATGTTTAAGTGCCGCCCACATTAGGGTTATACTTTGTCGTTCGTCATTAATTTAACGGATCATCGTTAATTCGATGGATAAAGTATTGTACTTTGTCGTTCGTCATTAATTTGACGGATCATCGCTAATTAGATGGATGAAGTATCGCACTTTGTCGTTCGTTGTGAGAATTTGATCTCGTGAGTTATCGTAAAGGCTGTATTAAGTTACTAACCTAGTTTGTGTGCATGTTATTTAAATTAGGTTAAAAGACTAATCAGTAGTCTAAACTCTGTCCGTATAAATCTGAAATATTATCACAAGGTAGCATCAATTTGGAATTATTAAGGTACGGATCCTTACCCCACTTCTTATTGCTTCATATTCAAATTGTTATAAACCACTAAATTACTATATATTTTAAAACTCCTCACGTCTTTGAGTATCGATTCATTTGACAGTCCGTTCGAATTCTGTTCTAATCATTTGATTTAAGCTTTCATATCATGCGATAATATTATGTTAGTTGTACTCATTATCGCATGTTCCAATATATGTTCCGTTCCGTTTTATGAAAATAAGTTTTATAAGTTATGTGAATAAGTCCATTTGTACTCTGATACCTTGAGTATCGCTTCTCGTGGAGTGTCCCACGAGCATGTTGTTGCGGCATCAACAGCATGTGCTCCATCTGTGACGGAGAGATTAGTTCACGGCGTCCCTAGGTACAAGTGTGGTACAAAGCTACTAGGAGGCGTATGGATCGATCCTAGAATTTAAGTTTCAGGAGGTGGATAATGGGTATGCCAACTCGCCATCTCGTGTGATAATTATGCAGGAGTAGCTACCTGTGTATTGTCACATTTTCAGTTTGCTCATGGGTACATCCGTAAGATATGATTATGAAATTATGTTCTTGCATCGTATTATTTTCGCATAAAGTTCCATTCAGATAACATTTCTATAAAGCGTTACTTGTTCTTTGAGCCTATAATTCCGTACTGAGCATTCGGCTCATTCCGTATAAATTTTGTATTTACAGGTCAGCAGGTTACTTTGGGCGGGGAAAAGAGAGAAGAATAAAGCCTAGGAATAAATCCGAAGATGTTAGAAATTAAGTCGATGTGTCCGTTTGTATATTAAATTTAAGTTCAGTTGTTATATCCTTGTCAAATAAATAAATGGAATTATGACTTTTGTTTATGATATCACTGTTATTGTGACACGTCAGCCCTTCCGGGTTGGGGTGTTACAGCTATGGTATCAGAGCAAAGGCTCTTTCCTGTAGAAAACTTGAAGATAGTAATAAAAACCTGTGAGGAATGGGTAGATATCTATGATAGGATTCAACTTGATCTCTTATTTGGTTTAACTCCTATGTCTATTCGTATAGATGCCTCCTCGTCGTCCGCTACGTAGGAGTACTCGTACTAATCATGTACGTAACAACACTTCTTCGAATGAGACTCCAGTTGATCCAAGCGTAATTAATGCTATCAACCAGGCTGTTGCCGGGTTGCTTCCAAACCTGGTTGCTCAAACAGCTGAGGCCGTTATTCAACAAACTCGTCATCCAGCAGGCACTAACACTAATCCAACCTCTGGTGGTGAAACCCGTGAGAATACCACGAACAATACTACTTATAGTATAGACATATGGATTAGTAAATTCCAAAAACAAAAGCCGAAATCCTTTAGTCACGCTAATAATCCAGTCGAAGCAAGGAACTGGATAGCTCATGTTGAAAAGATCTTCGGAGTTCTTGGAGTTCCGGAGCAATATAAAGTTAGATTGGCTACCTACAAATTTGAAGATGACGCACAAACTTGGTGGGAAGGATATAAGCATGTCAAAGGAGGGGATGATTTTGACGCTAATCTTTCATGGGTCGACTTTCGTAACATCTTTTACGACAAGTATTTTTCGACCGCTGATAAAGAAGCTTATATCAGGGAGTATGCAATAATTCGACAGGGGAGTGATGAACCAGCCTCTGAGTTCATTACTCGATTTTCAAGGTTGGCTAGTATTGTAGGAGACGTTGCAGGATCAGCAGAAGTCCAGGCAGAAAAATGCAAGTGGGCAGTCAATGATCGAATTCGGAAGTCGATCATGTACATGAAATTTAAGGATATCACCGAAGTTGCTGATGCAATCAAAACTTTTGAATTCGAAAGGAAAGAATTCTTATCTCGAACTGGGGATAATAAGAAGAGAAATAGGGAAGGACAATTTAAGCAGGAAAACGGCCAATCATCCACTACGCCACAGCATCAAGACCGCAAAGTGCAAGGAAATCAAAACTCTGGAAATCAGGCACGTCTATGGCAACCTAGAACACAAAACCCGAGGCTTGCTCAAAACCAGATTCAGTTGTATGCAGAACCCATTAGAACTCAACCACTGAATCAAATTACATATCCTCTATGTAATATTTGTGGTAAGAAACATCAAGGCGTATGTTACCGGAGTACAGGAGCATGCTTTAGATGTGGCCAAACTGGACACATGATTAAGGAGTGTACGAAGAAGGACACTAGGAAGAATAACCAACCAAACGTTGCACCACCCAATGTTGGAGGAAGAGTTTTCGCACTTTCTGCTACTGATGCTGCTAATGTTCCAGGTACTGTATCTGGAACCCTTCAGATTGGTGAACGTAGTATCTATGTGTTATTCGATACAGGAGCGACTCATTCTTTAGTATCCCACTCGTTTACTAAGTACCTTCCGATAAGACCAACTCTCTTAAATCATACCTTAATCATTTCCACTCCCATGGAAAATTCATCCGTAATCACTTACGTATATAAAGATTGTCCGATCCGTATTGAATCTATTGTGTGTAAGGCAGACCTATTTCCAATACATATGTGTGACTTTGATGTTATTCTAGGGATAGATTGGTTATCTCGACATCGCGTAACTATAGATTGTCATTTCCGTCGTGTTATTTTCGGTGATCTTCATCATCCTGATATTATATATCAGGGAACTCAAGCTCATAAATCTCTTAAAATTATCTCCGCATTCAAAGCTCGAAAATTCTTATCCAACGGTTGTGCTGGATTCCTAGCATCGATTAAGGATACTTCTGCTAGTGCTAAGAGTATCGATAGCCATTCCGTTGTCCGTGAATATCCTGATGTATTTCCGGATGAACTACCAGGATTACCACCCGACCGTCAGGTAGAATTCACCATCGACTTAATCCCTGGTGCCGAACCTATTTCTAAAGCTCCATACCGTATGGCTCCAATGGAACTGAAGGAGTTGAAGGAACAATTGCAAGAATTGTTAGATCTAGGATTCATAAGACCCAGTGTTTCACCTTGGGGTGCTCCGGTCTTATTTGTGAAGAAAAAAGACGGTAGTATGCGTTTATGTATTGACTACCGAGAGCTGAACAAGATTACTATTCGTAATCAGTATCCTCTGCCTCGCATTGATGATCTCTTTGATCAACTTCAGGGGGCTCAGTTCTTCTCAAAAATCGACCTGAGGTCCGGGTACCATCAGCTAAAGATCAAGAATGATGATGTTCCCAAGACCGCCTTTCGTACTCGATATGGTCATTACGAATTTTTAGTTATGCCCTTTGGGCTAACTAATGCACCCGCAGTCTTCATGGATTTGATGAATCGCGTATTTCACCAATTCCTAGACAAATTTGTTATTGTCTTTATCGATGACATTCTGGTATATTCTAAGAGTCGTGAAGAGCATGAAGCACATCTACATGCAGTTCTTGGAACCTTGCGACATGAGAAGTTGTACGCGAAGTTTTCCAAATGTGACTTTTGGCTTAGCCAAGTTGCATTTCTAGGTCATGTCATATCAGCAGAGGGAATTATGGTAGACCCAACAAAGGTTGAAGCTATTACAAAAATGGCCAAGACCTACTTCTGTTACCGAAATACGAAGTTTCTTGGGTCTTGCTGGCTATTACCGAAGATTTGTTGAAAGATTCTCGGTAATTGCTTTACCACTCACAAAACTCCTAAGGAAAGGGGTGAAGTACTCATGGAATGAGGAACAAGAGAAAAGCTTTGAAGAATTGAAGAAACGACTCGTATCCTCCCCGATACTCGCTCTCCCTTCTGGATTAGGAGGTTACCAAGTCTACAGTGATGCTTCAAAGAAAGGATTAGGTTGTGTGCTAATGCAACATGGGAAGGTTATCGCTTATGCCTCCCGTCAGTTGAAGCCTTATGAAGTTAACTACCCTACACATGATTTAGAACTAGCCGCAGTCGTCTTTGCACTTAAGATTTGGCGACACTATCTGTATGGTGAAAGTTGTGATATCTTTACTGACCACAAGAGCCTCAAGTACATATTTACGCAGAAGGAGCTAAATATGAGGCAAAGAAGGTGGTTAGAACTTTTAAAAGATTACGACGTAAATATTCAATACCATCCAGGTAAAGCCAATGTTGTAGCTGACGCGTTGAGCCGAAAGAATTCCGGGACTATATCTTGCTTACAAATTCAGCCTCGTATTAGGAGGGATCTTGAAAGAATGAACATTTGGTTTCAGGTTAGTAAATCTGGTGGATATCTAGCTAGAATGCAGATTGAACCTGACCTCATATCACGTATCAAAGATGCACAGAAGCAAGATGGAGAACTTTGGGCAATTGTGCAAAATCTTGAGGTAGGTAAGCAATCTGAATTTCGTATAGATCACCATGGGGTGATTTGGTGCGGTAAGAGACTTTGTGTACCCGATGACTCCACCCTTCGTGAGTCATTGTTAGCCGAAGCTCACAGCTCACCATTTTCAATTCACCCAGGATCTACCAAGATGTATAGAGACTTAAGACAGAATTTCTGGTGGAATGGCATGAAGGAAGACGTTGCTCGATACGTAAGTAAATGCCTCACTTGCCAACAAGTGAAAATTGAACACAAACGAGCAAGCGGTCTGTTGCAGCCATTAGATATTCCCATATGGAAGTGGGATGAGATCACAATGGATTTTGTTACCGGTTTGCCTAAAACATTCAAGAAGAATGATGTTATATGGGTTGTTGTCGATAGATTGTCGAAGTCAGCACATTTTCTACCGATTCAGCAAGGATTTTCGGTTAATAAGTTATCCGAAATATTTCTTCAAGAAATTATTCGACTCCATGGCACACCATCTTCCATTGTTTCCGATAGAGACCCACGTTTCACCTCACGATTTTGGAAAGGTTTTCAGGCAGCTTGGGGTACACGACTGAAGTTTAGTACGGCTTTCCATCCACAAACAGATGGGCAGTCGGAACGCACGATTCAGACCTTGGAAGACATGCTCCGAGCATGTGCACTTGAATGGTCTGGAAACTGGGATGAATATCTATGCCTTGTTGAGTTTGCTTACAACAATAGTTGGCAAGCAAGTATTGGCATGGCACCTTTTGAGCTTTTGTATGGTCAGAAATGTCGAGCACCGATATGCTGGGATGAAGTTGGAGAAAAGATTATTGAAGAGCCAGAACTAGTTCAGATTACAAATGAAAAAGTCACTATGGCCCGAGAAAAACTGAAAGAAGCTCAGAGCAGACAAAAGAGCTATGCAGATCAAGATAGACTACCACTCGAATTTAAAATTGGTGATCACGTTTTCTTAAAGGTATCACCTTGGCGTGGCGTTCGTAGATTTGGAATTAAAGGGAAGCTTAGTCCCCGTTTCATCGGTCCGTTTGAAATCCTTGAAAGAATTGGAGAAGTGTCATATCGACTGGCTTTACCTCCTCAGCTCTCTCACGTTCATAACGTTTTTCATGTCTCCTCGTTAAGAGGATATAATTATCATCCACTTCATGTCATTAGTTATCCGTTACTTACAATTCACGAAGATTTGTCCTACGAAGAGGAGCCAGAAGCCATTTTAGATCGACAAGAAAGGGTTTTGCGTAGGAAAATAATTCCGTTTGTTAAAATCCTCTGGAAAAATCACTCTGAACACGAAGCAACATGGGAATCTGAAGAATCAATTCGATCTCTATACCCTAATCTATTCTCGCAATAGAATTTTAGTCGGAGTTACGGTAAATGTTGCTCTTTGATATATGTTCATTTGTTTCTGTTTACGGTCATTCATGCTTTATCTTATGTGAGTATATCTTAGCTATGATTAAGCATATCTATGTAGGAAATATCAGTATCAATAGTCACTCTAGTATCTGTAAGTCTTTATTGACTTTTCGTACGGTAAGATATTTTATTAAGATACGTTATAGAAAGACCATTAGGACACATATGTAAGGTAATTAACAATTATGGTCATGAACTTAATTATGAATTTCAGATACACATGTGTTTTTAGGAGATTCTTGTTATATAAGTTAGTAACTCTGCTATGAAAATTCCGTTACTTATGCGATATATTCTTATTTGAAAAATTTCGAGGACAAAATTTCTTTTAAGGGGGTAATAGTTGTAATACCCAAAAATTTAAAACTATTATTATTTTATTTATTTTAGTTAAAAGGAAACCCTAATTAAGACACCCAAGTAATTCTGTACAAACCCTAAAAATTTCAGAACAATCGGAATCAGGATCAGGGCCCCTAAAACTCAGGGGGAGTAAACCCTAGTTAACGATTATCCTTATTAAACGTTGTCAAAATCTAAATTTTCGAAAGTGTTGACTCATCTAGGCTAGTCCCACACGCGGCAAGTCTATAGTGATTAGGTGTCCCTTACGGACCTTAAGGGATACTGCTTACGGTCCGTAAGCATGTCAAGCAGGTAGGTAGGCATGTCAAGCAGGTAGGTAGGCATGTCAAGCAGGTAGGTAGGCATGTCAAGCAGGTAGGTAGGCATGTCAAGCAGGTAGGCAAGCATGTCCAAATTACAGCTATAAATACAGAACATTGGCACTTGATTCTGGGCACAAAAACGACGTTCAAACTTCAAATTCACTCTGAGTTATCGTTCAATTACTCTCCAAACACACACAAAACACTAATTAAGAGTAGCGGGGTGCTGCAGAACAGGGTAATAACTCGATCGCTATTACGATTCATTGTCCGATCGATCAATATATCCAATGGATGTTTAAGTGCCGCCCACATTAGGGTTATACTTTGTCGTTCGTCATTAATTTGACGGATCATCGTTAATTCGATGGATAAAGTATTGTACTTTGTCGTTCGTCATTAATTTGACGGATCATCGTTAATTCGATGGATGAAGTATCGCACTTTGTCGTTCGTTGTGAGAATTTGATCTCGTGAGTTATCGTAAAGGCTGTATTAAGTTACTAACCTAGTTTGTGTGCATGTTATTTAAATTAGGTTAAAAGACTAATCAGTAGTCTAAACTCTGTCCGTATAAATCTGAAATATTATCACAAGGTAGCATCAATTTGGAATTATTAAGGTACGGATCCTTACCCCACTTCTTATTGCTTCATATTCAAATTGTTATAAACCACTAAATTACTATATATTTTAAAACTCCTCACGTCTTTGAGTATCGATTCATTTGACAGTCCGTTCGAATTCTGTTCTAATCATTTGATTTAAGCTTTCATATCATGCGATAATATTATGTTAGTTGTACTCATTATCGCATGTTCCAATATATGTTCCGTTCCGTTTTATGAAAATAAGTTTTATAAGTTATGTGAATAAGTCCATTTGTACTCTGATACCCTGAGTATCGCTTCTCGTGGAGTGTCCCACGAGCATGTTGTTGCGGCATCAACAACATGTGCTCCATCTGTGACGGAGAGATTAGTTCACGGCGTCCCTAGGTACAAGTGTGGTACAAAGCTACTAGGAGGCGTATGGATCGATCCTAGAATTTAAGTTTCAGGAGGTGGATAATGGGTATGCCAACTCGCCATCTCGTGTGATAATTATGCAGGAGTAGCTACCTGTGTATTGTCACATTTTCAGTTTGCTCATGGGTACATCCGTAAGATATGATTATGAAATTATGTTCTTGCATCGTATTATTTTCGCATAAAGTTCCATTCAGATAACATTTCTATAAAGCGTTACTTGTTCTTTGAGCCTATAATTCCGTACTGAGCATTCGGCTCATTCCGTATAAATTTTGTATTTACAGGTCAGCAGGTTACTTTGGGCGGGGAAAAGAGAGAAGAATAAAGCCTAGGAATAAATCCGAAGATGTTAGAAATTAAGTCGATGTGTCCGTTTGTATATTAAATTTAAGTTCAGTTGTTATATCCTTGTCAAATAAATAAATGGAATTATGACTTTTGTTTATGATATCACTGTTATTGTGACACGTCAGCCCTTCCGGGTTGGGGTGTTACATAGAGAGTTCGAGCATTTAGTCCAAACCGCTCACAATTCAATTCTCTCTCAAATTTATGAACTAATAATAGTAATATCGGGTGTTATACCCACTAAAAACAGCGAAGTTCTGCCTCGTTGTAAGCATTTTAACCCCCGGTTACGTATTAGATACGCTGCCCGATTGATCTAGTGCTTCGTAACGGCTGTCGAGGCTCTGCCCGACGTAGTCGTTGGAGTACTGTCTCTGGGAGGGTATAACTAATGTAAATTGGGTTATTATACTAACACTGTGCATTGTTTAATTAATAGATTATAACCAGGAAGTCACAGGAAAAAATACCTAAAGTAGCAATGTGAGTAATCTCCTTTTTGTAAATCTTTTTGCAAACTGTTTTTACAAAACCTCAATTGTTTTCACATTATAATTAACAATGATTGAGTATTTGTAATTCTACAATTATCGTTGGTATGTTGGGGTTTTGTATACAAAATTTGTTACTACACTGTGAGTAGTAACATGACCACAAGTCGGGTTGACAGTACCGTGGGTGGTAATTAAAGTAGAAATATAAACAAATGTAATTGCGAGATCGCTCTCAATACTGTACAATGATAAAACCTGTTTTGATTAAATTGGGATTCACTCACCAGTATTTTCCACTGACAAAATGTTTTTAAACGCGTATCAGGTAACAAAATGTGAAAGCCAAATAGAAGCCAGTTGGACAGCACTGAAGGCTTGGAAAAGTGGCTATAAAAGTTACCTAAATAAAGAAGATGTTTTATTTAAATAAATTAGGGTTTATCCGTATAAACATGTTTGTAATGGAAACTTGGGAATTTCCCATGTGTTTATTTGTAACACCCTAGTTACTAATTAACGATTTTGTATGTAATTACCAACGATTAGATGTGTAGTTAAGACTACACATGCTATAAAAATACGCGTTTATTAAAACTTTTACAAATTATAAGTTATTTTACATAACATAATCGAATTCGTTGTTTAAAAATTACGACGTGGCAGAGTGCGGAAGC
Organism: Helianthus tuberosus; assembly: GCA_030545235.1. Lineage (NCBI taxonomy): Eukaryota > Viridiplantae > Streptophyta > Magnoliopsida > Asterales > Asteraceae > Helianthus > Helianthus tuberosus. Next base: position 78,964,870 of record CM060362.1, read on the forward strand.
GTGTATCTTTATCGTGTTCGGTTCTTCGTTGAGCTTGATCGTCTTCCGGCATCCAAGGTGTACCTACATTTCATAAACATGAAATGCTTTAGTCATACAGGACTTAAAACGTGTCTAAACGAGTCCAAGAAACAATTGATCACCAAAACAAAATTTTCAATCTGGCCTCCACCGTAAATTACGGTGGGACCATAATTTACGGTGGCTTCTGGGTTAATACTCTTCTGCCGTAAATCAGAAGAAACCCACCGTAGCTTTATTGGCTCCACCGTAAATTACGGTGGTACCGTAATTTACGGTGGACCCTGCACTCAGCTTCTCCATTTTGCCGTAATTTGACACGAAATCTTTCGTATCTTTCAAACCGCTTATCCGTTTGACCTACCGTTTCTTCCTACATGTTTGAAATTTGATTCTCCATCATATGGAGTTAAAATCCGACGTCCGGCTTAACAAGTTTTAAGACTTTTAAGTCTTCGGCTTATTTCCCCTTTTTACCAAATTTTGACCCATTCGCGGTTTTATCAAACAAACATATTTGTTTGATTCCTATATCACATGAATCTTATAATTTCAATGTTGTCTATCATATTAGGTTCAATTCACGAGTTTATGTATATTCTTAAACCCGTTTGTACTAAAATGCTTATTTTGACCCGTTAAGGGTATTTAAACCCTTTTCCGCATAATTCATAATTATTTGATTCTAGCATCCTATTTTCGCAATATTTGTCAAATGAACTTCCACCACAACTATATTTATGGTGATTTTACTAAGGTAATCTATGCAAACCAGGTTTTACCCCTTAACTCTTTATTTTACGGCAAAGACCCAAATAGAGCCGTTTGACTAACGTAATACATCTTTCAACTTCTATACTTGTCCTAAGTATTTATTAAATCGAAAAGATCATTTCCAAACAACTTTTAAAGGTGGTTTGCTCAATTTAGCCTCCAAGGGCGTTTTGGTCCATTTAGTCTCTTATTAACAATGAAGGACTTTAGAAAGCATATTTGACCCAAAATCCCTCTTTTAACCTATGATTTTGTTTGAAAAGTCATTAAGCTTTCCAAACGTAATGTCCATTACTTAAAACATTTGGTTTACTTATCAAGTAACCAAACGTCCATTTTGACCTCTTTTAACACTCTTGAACCACATGTTCTAAATGAGTGTTACCCTATTTCACATACCTGGCGCAGATAAATATATTGACCCGTTTTTAATACCTTGCTTTTATAACCACTAGTTCATAGTATTGCTAATACCCATTTGACATTTATACCTGAAATAATATAGCTCGACAATAATCATTAGTCGTTATTGTCAAAGGGTGATATTTTCACCTTTTGACCCATTTGGTCTAAGTGACCGATTATGTTGGCGAGATGATATTTATTACCATCTCATCTATATGACTCGCTTTGGTTTACACCGTGTGGTCATTTCACTTATTAATCGTTTTCTTAACGCTTTTTAGCCTATCATGGCTTACGCCTTACAGTGTCTTTCAAAACAAATAGTTATGGTCAACGCATGACCAACTTGCCGTTTAATTCCTTTTAAACCATCAACATGATTTCTCGTCACGCTCGACTACCTTGTTCCGTATGTTTACACGTCGGAACATCAAACCTCAATTCTGTATTTATCTTATTCGTAACTAATATGATAAGAGAATATTCTAACATATAAGACTAGTGTAAGCTATACTTACCTTGCATCCGAATTATGCTTTTCCACCATTCTTGCTTCGTTTGACCCGCTTCCTTTCCAAGCCTCCACCTAGCTTGTCAAGCGTCAAACTATCATCATAATTCGTAAGACGGTTATATTAGTCATCATTAATTATGACTATTCCATCTTACATATTTTCTATCACAAATACCATTCGATTTTATTAATGGTCGGTTTGACTACTAAAAGTCAAACGCCCCTTAGCATATAAATGCACATTCAAGTTCTATCTATCAATTAGTAGCTAACATGATCTTATACACTTAGTTACATGAACATGGCTACCAAATTTCATCATAACATTCAAACCCATTTCAATCATGTATGAACAAGTTCCCAAATCACTTAATTTGTTTGAGTGCCTTGTTTCTATTATCCAATATGATGATTTTAAACATAAACTTATCATCATCTTTACTATTACATAAAAAAACCCACTTCCTAGTTTACTTGTTAACCACATACAAGTGATATTACTTCAAGTTCTTCATGATTTCATCATTTCTAACAAAACCCACTTCTAGTTACTTATGAACTCTTAACAAAATCTCTAATTTGTTCAAGTAGTTCATTCATATGAATTAGTGTGATGTTTATAAACACCATTAGAACATCAATTTCATCAATTCAACCAAAACCCACTTAGCTCCTAATAGGGTAATTATCAAATCCCTAGTTTGACAACAATTCATCAAGATTTCTACTAGGGTTTGTTTCTAAACCAAGATACAATCACAATGACACTCATAGATTCAACATTCATTCCAAAATTTCGATTATGATTGTTCATCATAATCTCAAAGTATCACCAAAACTGAAAATTCGACATACCTTGTGATCCCCACGACTAGGTGATCATTTATATGCATTCATGCATCGATTTGGGTCTTGATTTGAGCTTCAATTTGTTGATTTGTTGGAGTTAAGGTTTTGGCTCTCCTTGGAGCTTTCTCCTGGTCATTCACGAACACACTAAATGTGTGTGTGTTTTGTTTTTGATTTTAGTAAATAATCTTTTAGATTATTACACCTTTGGCCCCTCAAGTTTTGTTAACTAATAAGTAGGCTACAACCTATTTATTTTCAACAATACTTTGTTTTGTTAACTAGGTTAAACTTTGCTAGTTTAACTTAGTGAGTTCGGGGTAGTCATAACCCGTTTTATTTTAAGTCCCGTTATCTCGGGCCTTCTATATACCTTGTTTTCCTTAAAAGCTTTTATTCACTTTTTATTTAATATTAGGATTAATTATTTAAATCCTAATATTTACCGGGTAAATTTTACTACTAACGGTGCTTTACCCGTCTTTTATTATTAACGGGGTTTGATTACCAAACCCATTTTCGGGGTGTTACAAGTCTACCCCCCTTAAAGAGGTTTCGTCCTCGAGACCTTTTCTTACATAATTCATCGAGTTTAACTCCATGCATTTGCTCTCGATAATCAATTAGGCATTCCTCATACTTTAACCGATTGTTAGTATTACCATAAAAGTATGGTAATATCCTTTTGGTTATTGATCATCTACTTAGCTTACATGACATAATGTGACTTGAAATAACGTAATCTCGTTATTTCCACTAGTTTAATTAACTTAGCAATATTCATCGCTCGGCTTTAACATTCATCACTCGGCTCTAATGTGATTATATTTCACATTACACTTCTTGACCGTGATCATGTCACGTCATGCCAACTTTTACTTCAACTTTCTATTTTCAGAATTATCACTTTTCGGATATATCGTCTTGCACCTATCCGTGTCAAGACTTATATCTTTCATGTTTACCGTTTATAATTCCATCATAATTCATTTTTGTAGAAACGTTATTTCTTACCAAAACCGAAGTTTTAGTTTAGCGTCTTCTCTTCAACCTTTGTCAATTATCCATACCGGGATATTGACAGTCCAAAATTTATTCTTTTTCAGTCTTTGTTTTATGCGAGGATTCTCCATTTATTCCCTCGCTTTGTCTTATTAACCCGTAGGTTTTATCACTTAGCCTTATGGGCTATTTTTGATTAGACATTCACCTCTTTAAGGCGAAGTCCTTATAACTTCTTTCTAATCATGACCCGTGGGTCGTTTTAGTCCGTATATCTCTCATTTGTTTATAACCCTAAAGGTTATGTTGATCCCGTAGATCACTCTTTTTACTCGTGTCTTATTAAAATATATATTTGGTGTCAAAGCACTCTTTTTACGTTTGAAATTCATTTGTCTCAAGCTTACCGTTATCCGGCTTGCGCTTACTTACGCCTTCAAGCATTATACTTTATTCAACCCGTTCAATCTCAAAATAGTTGAATATAATTATCAGAATTTCTGTTTACGAAATTTTTATGGTCTTTTAGTCATAACTCATAATCCGAGTCTTTTGACTTTAAATTCATGTTCTCGTTTCTCGGTTTACGCATGTGTTTAATTCTTACCCATCAACCGGGTGTTTTACCAAAGTCGTTATTATTGCAATCCTCCCGGTATGCATTAAGACTTAGCTTCATTTTTATATTCTGACTTTGTCTTTAAGTTCGACGTTTTACAAAAATGACCCGTTAAGGGACATATTTGCATTTTCCGGGTTCGAGTGCAAGTACACTCCCTCCCATTGCTTCTCTAAATCATTTTTCATGTTTGCGTTTTCTGGGTTCGAGTGTAAGAACACTCCCTCCCATTGCTTGTCTAAATCATTTTACTTGCTTGCGTTTTATGGGTTCGAGTGTAAGTACACTCCCTCCCAATACTTGTCTAAATCATTTTACTTGCTTGCGTTTTATGGGTTCGAGTGTAAGTACACTCCCTCCCAATACTTGTCTAAATCATTTTACATGCTTGCGTTTTATGGGTTCGAGTGTAAGCACACTCCCTCCCATTGCTTGTCTAAATCATTTTACTTGCTTCTTTGTCCCTTCGCTCGGGCTCATTATCCTGATGTAATACGCTTCAGTCACTCGGTTGTGCGTTTACATTATTATCAAATATTTTGCTTATCTGATTCATTTGGGTACTTTTTAATTAGTCCCATTTACTCCGCCCTTACTACATCGGATGTAAATGTGTCCGCTATAAGAAACTCGTGGTATCATATGCCACTACTTACTTGGCCAGAGTAAGCGATTTAACACATGACGTACACGACCTTTTTATAGTTTTCACATCACGCCCTATGTAAGTAACGCCTCTATTCAGTTTTCTTGGAAATTATATCCTGGACATGTATTTCTGTTCAGGCTTTCCAAGTTTCTAATTTACCCATGCAACGATCATTCTCTACGTGTTTGTTGCATATTGCTAATTGTGCGATTATTTAAAATGTGCACCTTGTAATGTTTGCCCCTACGGGCGTTCCTTGCTATTAACCTTGTTCGCGACCGTTACGCGATTTTGGACCTTGATGAGTATGCTCTTCCTGTCATACCTCGTACCGTTCCATCATCATATCCATAATTCGTTCAACTCCCGTCATCTTCAGACGCGAGTGTCCTTCAATTAAAACATTCAAAAGAGTTAGTCATGTCAACTTCAATAATCGCCCGTATTATAATACAAGGCTTTTTCTACTATACGCGTCAACGCGCGTATTTTCGTCAACCATATCAATCATTTAAATTGGGGTAACATATACCACACGATAGCTCTATGTGTTGTTTACAACACTTTAGCATACTAACTATTAACGTACTTGTACTTACCAGATTTGCGATCAAGCCTCGAACCGAACACTATTCTTTGTCAAGAGCATAAGGTTTAAGTCCAAGCATGGTTCCTCCCCACCATACTCGGATCTCTTAAACCAAGGCTCTGATACCAGCTTGTAACACCCTAGTTACTAATTAACGATTTTGTATGTAATTACCAACGATTAGATGTGTAGTTAAGACTACACATGCTATAAAAATACGCGTTTATTAAAACTTTTACAAATTATAAGTTATTTTACATAACATAATCGAATTCGTTGTTTAAAAATTACGACGTGGCAGAGTGCGGAAGCGTGTATCTTTATCGTGTTCGGTTCTTCGTTGAGCTTGATCGTCTTCCGGCATCCAAGGTGTACCTACATTTCATAAACATGAAATGCTTTAGTCATACAGGACTTAAAACGTGTCTAAACGAGTCCAAGAAACAATTGATCACCAAAACAAAATTTTCAATCTGGCCTCCACCGTAAATTACGGTGGGACCGTAATTTACGGTGGCTTCTGGGTTAATACTTTTCTGCCATAAATCAGAAGAAACCCACCGTAGCTTTATTGGCTCCACCGTAAATTACGGTGGTACCGTAATTTACGGTGGACCCTGCACTCAGCTTCTCCATTTTGCCGTAATTTGACACGAAATCTTTCGTATCTTTCAAACCGCTTATCCGTTTGACCTACCGTTTCTTCCTACATGTTTGAAATTTGATTCTCCATCATATGGAGTTAAAATCCGACGTCCGGCTTAACAAGTTTTAAGACTTTTAAGTCTTCGGCTTATTTCCCCTTTTTACCAAATTTTGACCCATTCGCGGTTTTATCAAACAAACATATTTGTTTGATTCCTATATCACATGAATCTTATAATTTCAATGTTGTCTATCATATTAGGTTCAATTCACGAGTTTATGTATATTCTTAAACCCGTTTGTACTAAAATGCTTATTTTGACCCGTTAAGGGTATTTAAACCCTTTTCCGCATAATTCATAATTATTTGATTCTAGCATCCTATTTTCGCAATATTTGTCAAATGAACTTCCACCACAACTATATTTATGGTGATTTTACTAAGGTAATCTATGCAAACCAGGTTTTACCCCTTAACTCTTTATTTTACGGCAAAGACCCAAATAGAGCCGTTTGACTAACGTAATACATCTTTCAACTTCTATACTTGTCCTAAGTATTTATTAAATCGAAAAGATCATTTCCAAACAACTTTTAAAGGTGGTTTGCTCAATTTAGCCTCCAAGGGCGTTTTGGTCCATTTAGTCTCTTATTAACAATGAAGGACTTTAGAAAGCATATTTGACCCAAAATCCCTCTTTTAACCTATGATTTTGTTTGAAAAGTCATTAAGCTTTCCAAACGTAATGTCCATTACTTAAAACATTTGGTTTACTTATCAAGTAACCAAACGTCCATTTTGACCTCTTTTAACACTCTTGAACCACATGTTCTAAATGAGTGTTACCCTATTTCACATACCTGGCGCAGATAAATATATTGACCCGTTTTTAATACCTTGCTTTTATAACCACTAGTTCATAGTATTGCTAATACCCATTTGACATTTATACCTGAAATAATATAGCTCGACAATAATCATTAGTCGTTATTGTCAAAGGGTGATATTTTCACCTTTTGACCCATTTGGTCTAAGTGACCGATTATGTTGGCGAGATGATATTTATTACCATCTCATCTATATGACTCGCTTTGGTTTACACCGTGTGGTCATTTCACTTATTAATCGTTTTCTTAACGCTTTTTAGCCTATCATGGCTTACGCCTTACAGTGTCTTTCAAAACAAATAGTTATGGTCAACGCATGACCAACTTACCGTTTAATTCCTTTTAAACCATCAACATGATTTCTCGTCACGCTCGACTACCTTGTTCCGTATGTTTACACGTCGGAACATCAAACCACAATTCTGTATTTATCTTATTCGTAACTAATACGATAAGAGAATATTCTAACATATAAGACTAGTGTAAGCTATACTTACCTTGCATCCGAATTATGCTTTTCCACCATTCTTGCTTCGTTTGACCCGCTTCCTTTCCAAGCCTCCACCTAGTTTGTCAAGCGTCAAACTATCATCATAATTCGTAAGACGGTTATATTAGTCATCATTAATTATGACTATTCCATCTTACATATTTTCTATCACAAATACCATTCGATTTTATTAATGGTCGGTTTGACTACTAAAAGTCAAACGCCCCTTAGCATATAAATGCACATTCAAGTTCTATCTATCAATTAGTAGCTAACATGATCTTATACACTTAGTTACATGAACATGGCTACCAAATTTCATCATAACATTCAAACCCATTTCAATCATGTATGAACAAGTTCCCAAATCACTTAATTTGTTTGAGTGCCTTGTTTCTATTATCCAATATGATGATTTTAAACATAAACTTATCATCATCTTTACTATTACATAAAAAAACCCACTTCCTAGTTTACTTGTTAACCACATACAAGTGATATTACTTCAAGTTCTTCATGATTTCATCATTTCTAACAAAACCCACTTCTAGTTACTTATGAACTCTTAACAAAATCTCTAATTTGTTCAAGTAGTTCATTCATATGAATTAGTGTGATGTTTATAAACACCATTAGAACATCAATTTCATCAATTCAACCAAAACCCACTTAGCTCCTAATAGGGTAATTATCAAATCCCTAGTTTGATAACAATTCATCAAGATTTCTACTAGGGTTTGTTTCTAAACCAAGATACAATCACAATGACACTCATAGATTCAACATTCATTCCAAAATTTCGATTATGATTGTTCATCATAATCTCAAAGTATCACCAAAACTGAAAATTCGACATACCTTGTGATCCCCACGACTACGTGATCATTTATATGCATTCATGCATCGATTTGGGTCTTGATTTGAGCTTCAATTTGTTGATTTGTTGGAGTTAAGGTTTTGGCTCTCCTTGGAGCTTTCTCCTGGTCATTCACGAACACACTAAATGTGTGTGTGTTTTGTTTTTGATTTTAGTAAATAATCTTTTAGATTATTACACCTTTGGCCCCTCAAGTTTTGTTAACTAATAAGTAGGCTACAACCTATTTATTTTCAACAATACTTTGTTTTGTTAACTAGGTTAAACTTTGCTAGTTTAACTTAGTGAGTTCGGGGTAGTCATAACCCGTTTTATTTTAAGTCCCGTTATCTCGGGCCTTCTATATACCTTGTTTTCCTTAAAAGCTTTTATTCACTTTTTATTTAATATTAGGATTAATTATTTAAATCCTAATATTTACCGGGTAAATTTTACCACTAACGGTGCTTTACCCGTCTTTTATTATTAACGGGGTTTGATTACCAAACCCATTTTCGGGGTGTTACATTATTATTATTATAAAAATGTGGTATTTTACTCTGATAAAATATTTCCTAACCACGGTCCTGATGCAAATTCCGCTGCCAAACTGATAAACACCGATACCACTGAATCTGAGCTCGCTGCCGCCCGTTCCCAAGTGACTAGGTATCAGAGCTACAGCCACTGATTTCAGGCACAGAAGTGTTCTGCTGACACCAAAATTTTATCCATTATGTTAGGAAATAATCTACGTGATTATGTGCATATTTGTATATTATTGTTTTGTGCTATTTGACAATTTGTTAGTTTACAGTATGAGCGATCAAGGTCCGTCAGACGCTTACCGTCAATTGTCTAGTTCTCCTAGAGATGAAGGAACCTCTTCCCAGACTACCCCCTGATGTCTGTAAAATGCAACATTTAAATTACATCAAATAAGGCATAAAACTAACCCTTTTTGTCTTCCTTTTGTATTTTCTAGATCAAATGAGCGTAAATGGACAAAAGAAGCAAAAATACTGCTAAATCTAACATAAATACAAGAAAAGGAATAAACATGGCATGCCCGACCCCCCCCCCCTGACAGCATCTTCCAAGCAAAAATAAGAAATCAGAACGCTGAACACGCCCCGTGCCCAGCGGACACGGGGGCGTGCCCAAGTGTCTGTAGACAAGACAAAGTTGTAGAAGCTTCTATTTCCCAACACGGGGGCGTGCCCAGCTCAACACGGCCGTGGTTAACGCTAAGATTCGCAGAATCCGAGCAAATCTTGATAGTACAGATACGCTTCTACACACGGGGCCGTGCCCAGCGGACACGGGGGCGTGGTCAACTAATGCAGACAAACTGCATTTAATGAAGAAAGAGAAAGTGGATGGACATGGGGCCGTGTTCGGGCTTCTGTGCAGGCTATAAATAGAGATGCTTGGTTCACTTCAAAGGCATCCCTTGGCAAACCACCTCTCTCACACTTCACCCACACTCCACCACCATCACAACCCACATCTACCACCATCATCCATCATAGAGTGTGTGTAGTAGTCTCGGGATCCAAGATTGATAGTAAGAGTTCTTGACAATCAAAGGCCATGTTTTCCCAAGTCTCTTACATCACTTGGTGAAGACAAGCATTTAGTGTAATACTTTTGTTTTTTTAATCTTTTCGCACTTTTTATTTGGTTTTGTATTTGTGATTTTAATAACTAGTTTCTTATGTTGAAGGTGAAACTTCCTTATCATTTGTCCATGGTGTCTTGTCGTTATTTTACTGTCTATATAAAATAGAAGATTTACACCATTCATATCTCTACGGTCTATATAGAGATATGTTGGCTATCTGGTCGGGGGTTAAGGGAATGGTTTGGTAAGGTTCTTGGCTTATTCAGTGTATAGTTCCTGCAAGGACCTGGGTCAAGCTTACTAGGACCTCCTTCAATGCCCACTAGTATTGGATGGTGGGGGTGCGAATATCTTGATCCCCTCATATGTAAACTACTATTAATACATTGACCCGACTACTTGGGATTGTATCCCTGCTGGCTCAAACCACTTAGCCGAGGGTAACGTCACCTTCAAAAGAGGGGCCTACCACATTACGCATTAATAACTTAATTAATTATCTTCCAATATTCCGACCCTTTAGGATTGTATCCTTGTTGACTCAAACTACTAGGTTGAGGGTAGCGTCGCCTTTAAAAGAGGGGCCTACTACTATAACTAAGATAATCTCTTAAAAAGTGCAAAAGTGCGGAAAACATCAAAGGTTACTCTGAAGGAGAGTCGGATCCAAGTGATTCATCTTGTCCATCTCTTTTTATTTTATTTTTATTTTTCAGCATTTTTAGTTTTATTTTCATATTTAAACTTTTTTCTAAACTTTTGATTTGATTAGACGTTGAGGATAAACCGGTACTAAAGGCTCTTGTGTCCTTGGACGACCTCGGTATCTTACCAACGCTATACTACGCTCACGATGGGTGCACTTGCCCATATGTGTGTTTAGTGTTAGTAAAATATTGTGTTTTATAAATTTAAAACTTGACTAAAGTGTTAAAAAGGGCTTAAAATATACATAAAAATTATATAACGCTACACACGCATCAAGTTTTTGGCGACGCTGCCGAGGACACAAGGATTTTAAGAAAGTTAGGAATCAACGGCATAATCGTTTTTCGTATTTTTCTGTTTTTTAGAATTTTTCTAGAATTTTCAGCTTTTGCAGAGCTCAGCACGGGCCGTGCCCGCTGAACACGGCCCGTGCCCAATATTTGGTACTGGCAATCCTGTTTTAAGTCAGACAGTAGCTGAACACGGGGCCGTGTCCACTGAACACGCCCCGTGCCCAAGTATCAGATACTGAAAACAGAACCGTAAGATCCCGATGGTTGGTAATTTCTGACACAAACATGAGCGATACTGATTTTTTTACTTCCGCTCCTCTTATGGTACGTGGTGTCAAATATGTGGTGGAAATCATGAAGATTTAAAATGTTATTTTTAAATTACACTCCCCACTATATAGACACATCGTTTTCCTGTAGCCTTAAGAGGGGCTAGAGTAAAAATAATCCCTATCTCTCCCTAGAATGCTCTCAATCATCTATTCAAAATGAAATGATTCTTGAAGAATGATTTCAAATGGAAGATCTAATTCTTGATTGGATAAAAGAGCTTGAGATAGACATAACTAATTCATCTCAAGACAACGCCCAAGAAGAATTATTGAGATCGCATTCGGATAAAAACAACATCGTCGCTCCTGAAATCACCTCTAACTCTTGTGAAGACTTGAGCGATAGTTGTCCCTGTGTCGATTGTGCCCTGAAGGACTCCCCATCGACTTCCGTCGATGCATACATAGACCTGAGCGATTCGACATACACCTTCTTTAACGAGAGCCTGGATAAGGGTTGGACTTATCCACCTACATTTAGCATAGGAATCACCTTTTCCGATAGCCTCTTGCGTTCTCGTCTAAAACTAGGGCAACTAAGGTATCTCAGGCACTTCGGTGTTGTTCCGTCCAGTAAGGAACTACCCGATCCGGACAAATTCCTTTAAAATAGACAAAACTTCATAAACATCTTCTAGACAAGAGGCCGTGTCCAGGTCAGCACGCCCCCATGTCCACCAAAAGATTCTCGTCTGGCCTTCGGTCAGAATACGGACAAAAAGTGTCATAATCTTGTCTGCACATGGGGCCGTGTTCAGCCGAACACGGGGCCGTGTCCAACATGTTGTCGTTTTCTATAAATGCAGCAAGATTCGTGCACTCCTGGACCACTCCAAAGACAGAGATTTGGTGGGTTCTTCACATATACCATACTAGGTATATTCTAAAGAAGGTTCTCAACAACCATCTTGTCTTTTCTACTTTTGTCCATTACCTTCTTCTTCATTTTTCCCTCAACACCTCCATTAGAGCTTGAAATCATCATGGTTTCAAGCTTTATTGTGATATTTGTAGATTTTTATTCAATGAATCTTGTTAAAAATAAGTTTTACAACAATGTTTTAAGTTATTTCTGCTTAAAAATGCTTCAAAAGTCAGAAACATAATTTAAAGCTCCAAGGTTCCTTGAACCAAAAATCTGCAGAGAGATGAGCACGGGGCCGTGCTCGGTAAGCACGGGGCCGTGTTCAAGGTACTGTTTCATTAAGATGAACTCTTTTCGGTTTGTTTCCTTAGAATGTCAAGCAGAAACAGCGGAACATCCTCGTCACACTCTAGGAACAACCGACAAGGGAGAAGGTCAACGGTAGAAGACTCCCTCGTCAACTATGTATATGCCTTAAGAGAGGCCATAGATGAGATGACGGGGGTTGAGGAAGCTCTAGTCGACCGTATCAATCATTTATCGGTGGGGCTAGAAGGGTGTCTTAGAGAGGTCAACCTTTTGCACCAAAGGTTGAATATTCTCGCTTCTCCTCCTTTGGTACCAATTTTTACACAAAGGGCATGAAATGTGGTACCGGAAGTTATCATATCGACCGAGTGGTACGCCATGCACACGGAACCCCCTCGAGACATACTACATGGGGTCCCAGTTGCCGTCGGTGCTCCACCTCAAGATGTTGTGGAAAACGAGCCCGCCTTCTTCCTCCCGAGAGAAATAGAGGAGTGGCTCAACGACATCTAAGGGACACTTCTCGGTTCCGAGTTCTACAACACCTTTAAAATACCAGGAAGCTATTTTCGGGCTTTTGTTTCCTACAATAAGGGTAGAACTCCTTAGGATGATTTAATGTATCACTTGACCTATCTATCTTAGGAACTTTCTTTTTAGCCTTCTATTTTTCTAGGAACTTATTGTAATCTTCTTTTTAATGAATGATGACTTTGACTTATTAAATGGTGTTTGGATGATGTTATAATGGGTAAAACACACTCGGGATGACGAAGGATACTAAGGGATGCTTAAACCCACACCCCATGACCAAAAACAGAGCCTCCTGACAAACTTTCTTCATTACAGCAACTTCAGCATGGGCCGTGCTCAGCCAACACGCCCCGTTTTCAATTGTCTGCAGAAAAACGCCCAGTTCAGGTAAGTGGACACGAGGCGTGTTCGCTGAACATGCCCCCGTGCCCAGCCTTATGTTACTTTCTGATACTGGCAATCTGAACACGAGGTTGTGCCCGGTCACCACGGCCCGTGTCCAGATGCCCAGTAACATAGATTTTTGTTTTTAACACACCTTTAACACATTCAATCAACCTAAAAACTTATTTTTGGGACACATTGAGGACAATGTGTAATTTAAGTGTGGGGGGGGGGATGCTAAACGTTGAATTTTGCAAGTCCTAATTACAAGCCTTACACAAAACTCTATTGGAACCGCTAAACACCCCAAATTTTTTCAAAAACTTTTCATTTTTTTACTTGTCTTGGTTTAATTTGGGAATAACAAGTTCTAAAAAGGTTATATTTTTACAAATTTACAACCGATAGCATCGTGATAAAAAGAACCAACATAAGAGAATTATGAAACGGCATGACAAATCTAGTTAAAATTTGATTATATATACTTGATCACATTAAAAACCCATTCCCACAAAAGGTGAGTTTTGAGCCTTTATTGAGCATGCAAATACACATCTTTAAACTAAATGCCCATCATTCGTTTCTTGTGTGAATAGCCGCTTGGTTTCTTACGACTCTAGAACTTGCCATGACGATGCATTCCCGGTCCTTATCAACTTAAACCCAAGTAAGTAAATGATGGAGGCATTAGGACTAACCCGTTTTTCTTTCAACAACATTATTTTTCCTTTTTTTTACCACCTACCCAAAATCCCCCTAGTTAACCCATTTGAGCCTGAACCTTTTCGTTTCTAAACCCACAAAACAAACATCCTTTTCCCACCAAAAACCCTTTTTCATTTTAAATCCTTTTATTTTAGTAAAAAGCTCGATCTTCATGTGACATTCCTTAAAAAAATTAAAAAAATAAAAAAAATAAAAAAATTTGAAGCCTAGCAATAAACAAACAAGTTCCTCAAAAGAAACTTTGTTTGAAAAATGCTTCGTTTAAATAAAAAGTCACAAAAACCAAAAAGTTTTACGAAAACCGATGATTTTTACGCCTTTCGCCCTTTTCTACTAACCACCACTAACCCAAAACCACCTACCTTTAACCCACGCCTAACACTTCCCCAAGTCCTCATGATATTTACAAAGGTTTTTAGTTAAAAAGGAGGAGGATTGATTGCTTGGCAAGCATATGGTAGAAGTAAGTTCCATGCCGGTCTCGAGTGTTTCACAAAAATACATCTTCGGCCGAGTGTTGAGTGTTCTCCCGTGAGGTATGTGAACTTGTATATAAATAGAATTTTGAAGAGGCATGTTATGCCCAAATAAGTAATTTCTCTTATGAAACGTTCTAAATAAATTAAAACGAATAGGATTGTAAATAACATAAAAATAAAGCCTAATAAAGACCTTGGAATCCCGACACTCAAGACAAGCCCAAAACTTCTCTTCTACCCATTCCATTTGGGCGTGTAAGCCACATTATAAAGAGTTTTTCTTGAGGACAAGCAAAGATTCAAGTGTGGGGGTATTTGATGTTTGTAAAATGCAAAAACATATAAATTACATCAAATAAGGCATAAAGTAACCCTTTTTTAGTACTAATGTTGGAAAAAGTGTGCTTTTGTCTTCCTTTTGTATTTTCAGGATCGAATGAGCATAAATGGACAAAAGAAGCAAAAATACAGCTAATTCTAACATAAATACAAGAAAAGGAATAAACATGGCATGCCCGACCCCCCGATAGCATCTTCCCAAGCAAAAATAAGAAATCAGAAACCTAAACACGTCCCGTGCCCAGCGGACATGGGGGAGTGCCCAAGTGTCTGCAGAAAAGACAAAGTTGTAGAAGCTTCTATTTCCCAACACGGGGGCGTGCCCAGCTCAACACGGTCGTGGTCAATGCTAAGATTCGCAAAATCCAAGCAAATCTTGATAGTACAGATACGCTTCTGCACACGGGGTCGTGCCCAGTGGACACGGGGGCGTGGTCAACTAATGAAGACAGACTGCATTTAATGAAGAAAGAGAAAGTGGATGGACACGGGGCCGTGTCTGGGCTTCTGTGCAGGCTATAAATAGAGGTGTTTGGTTCACTTCAAAGGCATCCCTTGGCAAACCACCTCTCTCACACTTCACCCACACTCCACCACCATCACAATCCACATCCACCACCATCATCCATCATAGAGTGTGTGTAGTAGTCTCGGGATCCAAGATTGATAGTAAGAGTTCTTGAAAATCAAAGGCCATGTTTGCCTAAGTCTCTTACATCACTTGCTGAAGACAAACATTTAGTGTAATACTTTTTTTTTAATCTTTTCGCACTTTTTATTTGGTTTTGTATTAATGACTTTAATAACTAGTTTCTTATGTTGAAGGTGAAATTTCCTTATCATTTGTCCGTGGTGTCTTGGCGTTATTTTATTGTCTATATAAAATAAAAGATTTACACCATTCATATCTCTACGGTCTATATAGAGATATGTTGGCTTCCTGGTCGGGGGTTAAGGGAATGGTTTGGTAAGGTTCTTGCCTTGTTCAGTGTATAGATCCTGCAAGGACCTGGGTCAAGCTTACCAGGACCTCCTTCAATACCCACTGGTATTGGATGGCGGGGGTGCGAATAGCTTGATCCCCTCATATGTAAACTGCTATTAATACATTATCCCGGCTACTTGGGATTGTATCCCTGCTAACTCAAACCACTTAGCCGAGGGTAACATCACCTTCAAAAGAGGGGCCTATCACATTATGCATTAATAACTTAATTAATTGTCTTCCAATATTCCGACCCTTTAGGATTGTATCCTTGCTGATTCAAACTACTGGGTTGAGGGTAACGTCACCTTCAAAAGAGGGGCTTACTACTATAAATAAGATAATCTCTTAAGAGTTGCAAAAGTGCGGAAAACATCAAAGGTTACACTAAAGGCGAGTCGGATCCAAGTGATTCATCTTGTCTATCTATTTTTATTTTATTTTTATTTTTCAGCATTTTATTTTTATTTTCATATTTAAACCTTTTTCTAAACTATTGATTTGATTAGACGTTGAGGATAACCCGGTACTAAAAGCTCTTGTGTCCTTGGACAACCTCGGTATCTTAGCAAAGCTATACTACGCTCACGATGGGTGCACTTGCCCATATGTGTGTTTAGTGTTAGTAAAATATCCTGTTTTATAAATTTAAAACTTGACTAAAGTGTTAAAAAGGGCTTAAAATATACATAAAAATTATATAACGCTACACACCCATCACCCCCTCAGGGTATTCAGCTGACACAGAGGAAGGGATTTTCATTTTCAAAGCGCAATCCGAGGAGCCATTCCCTACCAAAAAGAGAGGATGGTTCAGTCGGGGAGCTCACGAGCGTAGGAAAAGGATGAGGAAATTACAGCAACAGTGAGCTTTAGCAACTGCTAATAGGGAGATGAATGCCCAAACTCATGATATAATCAATAGGAGACTGGCCAATTTCCACATACTAGCTACCACAGCCACAGACCCGAACCTAGAACAAATCATAGCACCCCAGCCACTACCGTTATTCCCAACTCAACCCATGGAAATCGAACCCAACCCAGGAGACCAGATTCCAGCACCTGCTTTTGACCCATCTGAAAATCCTAGAGTCCCAGCACCCCATCCCCCAGATTATGAACCATGGTTTGACGACCATAGGGATTACTAAGAACTCTACCCACTAGAGGAGCCCATACAAAACCCGGTAGCACCCTACCCAAACCTTGACCCTCTAGATCCATATTTTGATAATGACCAATATATTCGAGAGATCCTCCATACCCATACAAAGAACTGATGCCCCAGTACCCTGACCCGATACCAGCACCTGCACCACCCATGAGCACCGAGAATGTGCAAGAACTTCGCACCTTTGGTGAGGAGTTGTTAGATGAAAGTGAAAGGATAAGACAAATAGGGGAGAGGCTCGTTTGGAAGTATGACGAGCGTAACATGCAATATTGGATGAACCCCTATCAGTAATAGTAATATATATACATATATATATATATATGGGAAGGTTCATTTGAGAAGAAAATTAAATTGAGAAGAAAAAGAACAAAGGGTACAATTGTAAAACACTAAATAGTTTTCTCTCATCTCATTTATTATTCTTATTGACCAATTAATTAGTCATAAATATTATCATCCTCCACACTAATTGTTTTGCCTAGAAACATCAAAATTTATCCTACACGTTTTTTAAATTTATCCTTGACATATTGAAATTTATCCTACACAACTCATAATTCATCCTACACACCTCATAATTTATCATACACCTTAAATTAATTTTTTTCTTCTTTGAAAAGATATATTTTTTTTCAAAATAAGTTACAAATTTAATTTTAGTTAGCTATTAAAAAGGAAGACTAACAATTAATGATCTACCTAATTTTACCAATATACCCTTACACCAATATTAAATACAAAAATTAAATGAAGTAAAATAAAGCATTTTTATTGGTTGAAGTTTGTTCTTTTTTATTCTTACAAAAAATTCTTCTCATTTGAACCCTCCACTATATATATATATATATATATATATATATAGGGGGCCGCTAGAATGAGAACCACCACGAGTTATGAGAACCACGAGAACCAAGTGCCACGGAGGGGCGTTGACCACGAAATTTTTTTTACACCTAGATCCGTATATTTTAAGACCGGGTGTAAAAAAAAATTTTCAAACGGCGCGCCCGAGGGGGTAGTTTTTTACACCCAAAGTTTGGTGTTTTTAATTTTTTTTTCTTTTTTCTTTTTTTTTTTTTTCAAACTTTGGGTGTAAAAAACTACCCCCTCGGGTGCGCCGTTTGAATTTTTTTTTTTTACACCCGGTCTTAAAATATACGGATCTAGGTATAAAACAAATTTCGTGGTCAACGCCCCTCCGTGGCACTTGGTTCTCGTGGTTCTCATAACTCGTGATGGTTCTCATTCTCGCGGCTCCCTATATATATATATATGTGTGTATATGTGTGTGTGTGTAAGTTGAAAAAAAAATCAACTAAAATCAAATATCTACTGATGTATACTAATATTTTATTTTAAATTCCAGTTGTGGTTGTAATAGATATAGATGTATATATATAAAATAGAGTAAAGGTCGCAATACACGACGATTTTGGATTAATGTGTTGTTGTGTGATTACTTGCATTAAATATTGGTTCATGATATTAATACTTGGTAAATGTTTATAATCCAGATGGACAACGATGTGAATCATGAAAACCCGAAGAACGATAATAACGGAAACCAATTTGATAACAGTGTCGTCCAACACATACTGGCACAAGGGATTATAGACACTATGCCCTATATTATCAAAAAAGGTTAAGGAAGCGGATAATAACAAATGTAATAATGGAAGTAAACGACCACCTACTGAACCCAGTCACAGCGTAAACAATGGACCGTTACTTCAAGTGCCTATTCTAAAAAGAAGAAGATCCATGTCTTATGGTTATTCTTACAAAGAATTCTGGTCTTGTAAACCGATAGAATTCTCGGGCAATGAGGGAGCCATTGCAGCTCTACGCTGGATAGAAAAGACTGAGGCAGTCTTAAAAATAAGCAAATGTGCAGAGTAAGATAAAATCATGTTTGCTTCCAATCTGTTTAAGAATGCAGCTCTAGAATGGTGGAACACGATTCTCCAATCTAGGGGAAGTGATAGAACCTATAATATGGAATGGACTGAGTTTAAGAATATGGTTTAAAGGAAATTTTGTCCCCCTAATGAAAAGGAATAGATAGCTAATAAGTTCTTAAACCATAGAATGACTGGAATAGACTGTAAGGGTTACACTACTATATTCTTCGAATATGCTAGAATAGTGCCAACCCTAGCATCACCAGAACCAGTATTAATCTCCCGTTACATTTGTGGATTAATCAGCGAAATTAGACACGTAGTCAAGGCAGCTAGAACCTAAACCATAGAAGAAGCTGTAGAACTAGCAAATACCTTGACAGATGAACTAGTACGTACACAAGAAGAGAACCAGAGGAGGAACCTAGCTCAAAGACTTACCCAGGAATTTTGCTATGAAAATTCCAACCGTGGAAAAAAATGTAGGTTCCACTTCTACACCTTACTGTAAGGCCTGCAAGAGGAAGCATTCAGGAAGATGCTCCACCTACTACAATTTCTGCAAGATACCAGGACACAAGGAAGAAGACTGTAGGAAGAAACCCATTAATGGAGTGTGCTTCAATTGTGGAAAAAAAGGTCATATCAAGCCGAACTGTCCGAAACTAGCTCTAGCCATGAACAACAAGACTACTAAGAGTGCTAGGGCATTTGTTCTGACAGCCGAAGAGGCAAAGATGATTCCGGATGTTATTGCTGGTACGTTTTTAGTTAATGATGTTTTTGCTAAAGTATTATTTGACTCTGGTGCAAACCAAAGTTTTATTAATACTTCATTTTGCAAACTTCTCAATCAACCATTAACTAAACTCCAACAAGAGTGTCTAGTAGAAACCGCAAATGGAGAAACCATTAAGATTACTGAAATCTTGCAGGGAGCAAGAATAGAAATTTTAAACCAAGATTTTATTGCTAATCTTTACCTGATGAATCTGGCTGGATTTGATATTGTATTAGGGATGGATTGGTTAGTAGCCAATAAAGCAAGTATTCTATGTGATCAAAAGTCAATCCAAGTAAAATCACCAAAGGGTGAAAAGATCACAATTACAGGAGATAAGCCATCTCGATCTACAAAATTCATCTCTGTGATGAAAACAACCAGTTATGCAAGAAAAGGATCACTAGTGTATATGATTTCCATAATCGTTAACACTAAAGGAAAGGAATTGAAAGATATTCCCGTGGTATCCCAATTCTCAGATGTGTTTCCAGAAGAGCTACCAGGACTACCGCCGGACAGAGAAGTCAAATTCAGAATTCATCTGCTACCAGGGACAACACCAATTGCCAAGGCACCTTACCGTCTGGCACCAGCAGAAATGCAAGAGCTAAAGAAGCAGTTAGACGAACTCTTGGAGAAATGATTCATACAACCAAGTTCATCGCCATGGGGAGCACCGATCTTGTTTTATAAAAAGAAAGACGGGTCAATGCGTATGTGCGTTGATTACCAAGAATTGAATAAGGTCACGATTAAAAATCGGTACCCATTACCGAGAATCGATGTTTGATCAACTGCAAGGAGCTTGATTCCTTTCTAAGATGGATTTACGTTCAGGATATCATCAATTAAAGGTACAGGAAGAGGACATTCCTAAAACTGCCTTCAGAACAAGGTATGGCCATTATGAATTTATAGTCATGCCATTTGGTTTAACCAATGCCCCAGCCGTATTTATGGACATGATGAACCGAATATGTAAGCCATATTTGGATAAATTCATAATTGTCTTTATAGATGATATTCTCATTTACTCTAAGAGTAAAGAGGAACATGCAGCGCATCTGCATGCACTCCTAAATTTGCTGAGAAAAGAAAAGCTTTACGCTAAATTTTTAAAATGCGAATTTTGGTTAGAAGAAGTGCAGTTTCTTGGACATTTAATTAATCATGAAGGAATTCATGTGGAATCTCACGAAGATTGAGGCGATTACTAAATGGAAAGTCCCAGAATCACCAACGGAGGTTAGAAGTTTTCTAGGACTAGCCGGTTACTATAGAAGGTTTATCTAAGATTTTTCTAGAATAGCCATTCCCTTAACAAAACTGACCTGTAAGTCAGTTAAGTTTGAATGGGGATCAAAACAGGAAGAAGCCTTTAGAATTCTTAAGCAAAGATTAACCAACGCACCCATACTAGCGTTACCAGAAGTGACTGAAGATTTTGTAGTCTATTGTGACGCTTCTAAGTTAGGTTATGGATGTGTGTTGATGTAACGTCAAAAGGTTATAGCCTATGCCTCTAGACAACTTAAGAATCATGAAGAAAATTATCCAACCCATGATCTAGAATTAGGAGCCATAATTTTGCCCTAAAAATTTGGAGACATTACCTTTACGGTAGTAAGTTTACCATTTTCACTGATCATAAGAGTTTAAAATATGTTTTTGGGCAAAAAGAGTTAAATATGAGGCAGAGACGCTGGATGGAAATTCTTAGTGATTATGATTGTAATATCCAGTACCATGCAGGAAAGGCAAATTGTCACGGCCCCAGCCCCGGTTTGACCCGGTCTGGAGCCGCGGGACAGGAACCCGTGATATTTATTAATTGATGCGACAGCGGAAGATTTATCAGGATCTTTTAAAACTTGAAATGCCCGATTATTTTATTTCATAATGCGGGATAAACCCCGTATTTTACAATAGAGGAATTCCACAAGGAAATTCCCTGATTTACAAAACATGTTTATTTATTTAACTGAGCCACTACTTCAAGCTTATTAGTGCTCCGTAGCACTTTTCCTTGGTTCACAATAGTCACCTGAAACATGTTTTGAAAATATTTTATCAGCGGGGAAATATTGGCGAGTCATCCAGGTTAAATAAAACGACACATGAGTTATTAATTACAGCATAAGAGCAATTACAATGGCTTCTATCTTATTTTTATCTGGCGCCGTGTCACCTGGTGACGATGGTCATACCACTATTGGGTCCTTTCCCAAGTAGTGATGATTATCACTGTTAGGATTTATTAGCCTAACCGTGAGAAATTAGTAATGTGCACAATACCCCACTAGCCAGTGATTTAAGATAACCATGACTTAATCCCTGTAATTATAACATTTGAAAATAGAGTATTGTAAAATACTTTTGATAAAAGAGAATGACTCACATTGCAGATTTAAACGGGCAGAGTTTAGCCTACTGATTAGCCTTGTAACCTAATTTAAATAACAATGCACACGAACTAGGTCAGTAACTAATACAACATTTATGATAACTCACGATATTAAAACCCTCACAACGAATGACAAAGTGCTATACTTAAACATCCGTCGAATTCACGAGTAACGACAAAGTATGGCCCTAATGTGGGCAGCACTTAAACATCCATTGGATAGTTTTCAATCGATCGGAAATTAAATCGTAACAACGATCGAGTTAATACCCTGTATCGTAGCAGCACCTCGTTATTATAAAAGTAAATTTCGAATTTGAGCAGCCAAACTTTGTTTTTGAGATTTGGTTTCGACACCAGTGAACTACCCCTAACCCATCCTATTTATAGCTGAAAATAGGTCTTACGCGGCCCACGTAAGATCCTTCAAGACCTTTACGCGGCCCGCGAGGGCACCTAGTTGTAGATTAGGGCCAGCGTGTCATCTGTAGGCATGCCACGTGTGTGACACATGGATCTGGATGCTTATCCAGTCAAACTTAGAGTTGACGCGGCCCTCGTAAGGGTCTGGTCATCCTTTACGCGGCCCGCGATAGGACCAAAAATAAGATTTTCTTTTATTTTTGATATGGATTAGGGTTTCAGGGGTCCGGGTTCTTACTTACAGGTCATTTTGGGACAATTTTGAAGGTCCTTACATTCTCCCCACCTTATTTAAAATCTCGTCCTCGAGATTTATTGAAATAAGTGAGGATACTTTTGTTTCATCTCCAATTCTATCTCCCAAGTATACTCGGGTCCTCTCTTTGAATCCCATTTGACTTTGACTAGTACCAGTCTTTTGTGCTTGAGAAACTTGATCTTTCTGTCTTCTATTTGAAGTGGTTTCTCAATAAATTTTAACTTTTCATTTACCTCTACATCTTGAAGAGGTACTACCAGAGATTCGTCCGATAGACATTTCTTGAGATTGGATACATGAAACACGTCATGTATCCCAACTAACTCCTCTGGTAGTTGTAAGTGATAGGCAACTGGTCCTATTCGATGTATTACTGGGAATGGTCCTACATACCTTGGACTTAGCTTTCCTTTCTTACCGAATCGAACTACTCCTTT
This sequence comes from Helianthus tuberosus, assembly GCA_030545235.1. NCBI lineage: Eukaryota > Viridiplantae > Streptophyta > Magnoliopsida > Asterales > Asteraceae > Helianthus > Helianthus tuberosus. The sequence continues at coordinate 78,988,134 of CM060362.1, forward strand.
CCAAGGGGAAACTTTCAAGAGTACCTTATCTCCAACTTGAAACTCTAGTGGCTTGCGTCGATTATCGGCATAACTTTTCTGGCGATCTCGAGCCGTTTTCAGTCTTTCCTTGATTTGAGTGATCTTGTCGGTGGTCTCTTGTACTATTTCAGGACCTGATAATTGACTTTCTCCTATCTCTGCCCAACAAACTGGAGTTCTACACTTTCTTCCATATAGTGCTTCAAATGGGGCAGTTTCTATGCTCGCATGATAGCTATTATTGTAGGAGAATTCGATTAAGGGTAGGTGGTTATCCCAATTTCCACCAAACTCTATCACACATGCCCTACACATGTCTTCCATGGTTTGGATCGTTCTTTCACTTTGTCCGTCTGTTTGAGGATGGTATGCAGTGCTTAGATTTACTCGGGTTCCCATTGCTTCCTGGAAACTGGTCCAGAAGTGGGAAGTGAAACGACTATCCCTATCCGACACAATGGAGAGTGGAACTCCATGTAAGGATACTACTTCATCTACATACAACTTTGCCAACCTTTCCATGCTAAAGGTTTCTTTTATGGGTAGAAAGTGAGCTGATTTGGTTAATCGATCCACAATTACCCAAATCGCATTATTACCTTTTCTGGTTTTGGGTAACTTAGTAACAAAGTCCATTGTTATGAGTTCCCATTTCCATACAGGTATTTCTAATTTTTGTAGTAGACCTGAAGGTTTCTGGTGTTCTGCCTTAACTTGTGAACAAGTAAGACACTTAGAAACATACCTAGCTATGTCCTTTTTCATTCCTATCCACCAGAAGTTATTTGTTAAATCTTGGTACATTTTGTTGTTACCCGGGTGCATGGTATACCTAGATTTATGGGCTTCCTCTAAAATCTTATTTCTTAATTCTCCTTGCTTAGGTACCCAAATTCTTTTCTTATGGAATCTCCAAATTCCATCAATTCCTTTTTCTAATTCTTTTGTTCTTCCTTTCATTCCTTCAGCTTCATCCTTGATTGCTATTTCTTGAATGCTTTTCAGTTGTTCCATTAAATCTAACTATAAATTTAATCTAAGAGCACGAACTCGCTTTTGCTTTTCATGATACTTACGACTTAAAGCATCAGCAGCTACGTTTGCTTTTCCTTTGTGATATTGAATATCACAGTCGTAGTCACTTATGATTTCCATCCATCTTCTTTGCCTCATGTTTAATTCTTTTTGCCCAAATATGTATCTTAAGCTTTTATGGTCTGTATAGATAGTAAACTTACTTCCATACAGATAGTGTCTCCAAATCTTAAAGGAAAAAATTATGGCTCCTAACTCTAAGTCATGAGTCGTATAGTTTTCCTCGTGATTTTTCAATTGTCTTGAGGCATACACAATTACCTTCTTGCGTTGCATTAACACACATCCTAATCCTAGCTTAGAAGCATCGCAGTAAACTTCAAAATCCTCTGTTCCTTCTGGCAAAGCTAGAATTGGAGCGTTTGTTAGCTTTTGCTTTAAAATTCTAAAAGCCTCTTCTTGCCTAGGTCCCCATTCAAACTTAACTGCTTTACAGGTTAGCTTAGTTAATGGTACAACTATCTTGAAAAAATCCTTAATAAACCACCTACAATATCCGGCTAACCCTAGAAAACTTCTAATTTCCATAGCTGATTGCGGAACTTTCCATTTGGTGATTGCTTCTATCTTAGCAGGATCTACGTGAATACCCTTGTGATTCACCATGTGTCCTAAAAATTGTACTTCCTGCAGCCAAAATTCACATTTCGAGAATTTGGCGTAAAGCTTCTCTTTTCTTAACAAAGTTAAGAGTACATGCAGGTGCTAACAGTGTTCATCCTGACTTTTGGAATAAATAAGTATATCGTCGATGAAGGCAATAACAAATTTATCCAAATATGGTTTACAGATTCTATTCATCATGTCCATAAATGCTGCGGGAGCATTTGTCAATCCGAAGGGCATGACTGTAAACTCGTAATGACCATACCTAGTTCTAAAAGCAGTTTTAGGTATGTCTTCTTCTTGTACTTTCAACTGATGGTATCCGGAGCATAAATCTATCTTAGAAAAGTATCTAGCCCCTTGAAGTTGATCAAAAAGATCATCAATCCTAGGTAATGGGTATCGATTCTTAATTATAACCTTATTTAATTCCCTATAATCGATACACATTCGCATTGAACCATCTTTCTTTTTCACAAAAAAATACTGGAGCTCCCCACGGGGATGAACTAGGTTGTATAAATCCTTTACTTAGTAATTCATCTAATTGCTTTTTCAATTCCAGCATTTCTGTGGGTGCTAACCGATAAGGTGCCTTAGCTATCGGTGTAGTTCCAGGAATTAGATGAATTCTAAATTCGACTTCCTTATTGGGTGGTAATCCCGGTAGTTCTTCTGGGAATACATCTGGGTATTCTGAGACTACTGGAATTTCTTTAAGTTCCTTATCTTTCGTGTTAATGATTACTGAAATCATATACACTACTTCTTGTTTTCTTGAATAACTGGCCAATTTCATTACTGAAATGAATTTCAGTGGCTTTCGTGGCTTATCTCCTGTAATCACCACTAATTCTCCTGTGGTTGTATGAATTTCTATGGAATTCTTATCACAGGGAATTCGAGCATGGTTGGCTACTAACCAATCCATTCCAAATACCACATCGAATCCTGCTAAATTCATAGGTAACAGGTTCGCAGAAAATTTATGACCTAAGAGTTCTATTTTCCCTTCTCGCAAAACCTTATCTATGTTAACAGAATTTCCATCTGCCGTTTCGACTGTAAAAATCTGCCTAAGGTTGGTTAAAGGTAGGTTAAGAGCTTGGCAGAATGAAGTATTTATAAAACTTTGGTTTGCACCAGAGTCAAATAATACTTTTGCATAAACGTTGTGAACTAGGAACGTACCAGCTATTACGTCAAGAATTAGTTCTGCTTCCTGAGTAGTCAACTGGAAGGCTCTTGCGTTCCTCTTGGTAGCTCCTTCTGCAGGTTTGGTTTTGTTATCAGCTGGTTTGACCAATTTCGGGCAATCTGGCCTAAAATGTCCAGCTTCTCCGCAGTTGTAGCAGATTGTTACTTTCTTCTTCCTGCAATCTTCTTCTTTGTGCCCCGGGATTTTACAGAAATTGCAATACCCTTTGTATCTTCCAAAATGCTTTCTTTTGCAGGCATTGCAAAATGGAACAGTGGAAGATTGCCTAGTTCCCTTTCTCTTGAAATTGCTACGGTTACCCATACGGAATCCCTGGGTAATCTTTTAGGCCACTTCCCTCTTCCGATTTTCTTCTCTTGTGTGTACCAGTCCGTCAGTTAGGGTGTTAGCTAATTCCACAGCATCGTCAATAGTGCGTGGTCTCGCAGCTTTGACAATGTCACGGATTTCGCCAATTAATCCCCAAATATAGCGGGAAATAAGTACCGGTTCTGGCGAAGCCAGGGTAGGTATTACTCTAGCATATTCGAAGAATGTCGAAGTATACCCTCGACAGTCTACATCCACCATCCGGTGGTTCAGAAATTTATTTGCCATATGTTCCTTCTCATATTCGGGATAAAATTTTCTTTCCATTAACTGCTTAAATTCTTCCCAACTCATGGCATAGGCCGCATCGCTTCCCTTAGCTTGAAGTACCGTATTCCACCATTCTAGCGCCCCTTCTTTAAAAAGATGAGACGTATACATGACTTTGTCTTCTTCAGCACACTTACTTATTTTGATCACCGCCTCGGTTTTCTCTAACCAACGCAGTGCAGCAGTCGCCCCTTCGTTGCCTGCAAATTCAATCGGTCTACAAGTAAGAAACTCCTTGTAAGTGCAACCAGGTGTTGCAGCTTTCATTTTCTTAAGGAGTGGGGCTTGCATCCCATCGTTGTTGTTATTAGTATGGTTGCCGCCTCCGTTTACACTATTACTGAAATTTTCGCCGTGTGTACGTTTACTAGGAATAATTTGTTGAGGTTCAACTAGATTTCAAGCAGCAGCAAGGATAGCTGGAATAGCATTGGCTATTCCTTGAGCAACGATATTCTCGATATCTTGCCTATTCAGAAATTGATCTTCATGATTTTGTTCAGATTAGTTAACTTCGTTAACAGGTTCATTACCAGCGTGTTCCATCTGGTAATTAATTTATATAAGTGATTAGTATCAAATAAGAAAAAACCAAACATAACAAAACAATCGCACATAATCATGTTAACACGTATAGTCAAAATTGTTGATTTTTCAACGTTCGATATTTTATATAATATTATAGGCATCCGTACAAACTGGTTATCTTACACAATTTTTATTGTTTATTTTACACGCTTTTATTTTGATTATTTATATTATTATTAAACATATGCTTCCACCATCCCACACTATCCCCTCAGCTGGCGTTTTTAGAAACGACGCTCCCTCTCGTCGTATTTCCAGGAGATCTGTTCTCCTACCTCCCGGATTCGATTCCCTCCATCCATTAGCTCCTCACCAAAATGGCGGAGTTCAGCCAAGTTTTCATTGCTCATCGGCGGGTTTGGTGCAGGCTCTGGGTCAAATTGAGGGAAAAAGGTATAAGGGTTATTAAGGAGGTTCTGAAACTGCCAATCGTTGGTCCACCATTCTTCCATTTCTCCTAGAGGTCGGGTGTTGACAAGGGGATCTGGAATGGCTGGTTCCAAATTTATTGGGAGTTGGTTTTCAGCAGGATAAGTAAAGAGGTTTTCATTAACAGGCTTAAGGATATCACAACTTGCTAGTATGTAATCCAGCTCTTCCTGTAATGGCCTTTCCTCGGCTTGCCTGGAGCTTTCTCCAATCTCTATTCCCTTCCCTTTATCCATTGGGTCTTCTGTCTTGACAACTTTCCGAGTTACTGGTTTCCTTCTGCGCACACGTCTCCAGCCCACAATTCTTCTTCTTTTCTTTGGCTTGGGTTTCTCCGGAGGTTGGGTTTGAAATTCCATGGGTTCCTCCACGTCGGCATAATAACCGGTAAAGTCTTTGGAAACTTCCACATTAACAGGATAAAGATTGAGATTCTGGAGAGATTCAGACAACTCATTCGTGCTGTTAGCAGATATAAAGAAACACACAAAATTCTAGGTTAAATTTTTGTAAATTAAATAATCACAAAAGGCAATCAAAATTACAATTATTATATAAGCAAAATATTGTGATTTATATATATATATATCTAATACAAATTACAACTGATATTTAAAATATACGAAGGATTGTGCATTTATTTTAGTCTATATTTTCTTTTAATGGCAGTTTCTGGCTTATAGATGATATGGGTGCTAGTACTGGGTCAGGATGTTGGCAGTTTGTCTTAATTAAAAGTTACTGCTACAGTGGCTAACATATAGAGATTTGCCCACTTTTCGTCTAATTCATCTTCCCATGGTGGGTTATTGCCTATTTCCTGAATTTCCTTATTACTCATCACTCCTTTTTGTTGTGACTTCTTTATTTTCTCTTGACTTTTTCTAATAATCCAACTTCTTTTATTAGGGGTAAGTGTTTTCTCAAACTGTGCTTTACAAACAAATATTCCTTCCTCAGTGTCTGCTGAGTATCTTGAGGAATTTGATTGGGATGAGGTTCCCTTATCTTTTGGTGAATTATCTAATTGACGATAGATGTCCGAAAGCTTTTGCTTACCCATACTGTAACTAACAAGTAGTCAGTTTAACAAAACACATAAGCACAAGATGGCAAATCAGAAAATTAAGTATTTCTGAATACTTAATTGGCTTAAATCAGTGGCTCTGATACCACCTTTTCCTGTCACGGCCCCAGCCCCGGTTTGACCCGGTCAGGAGCCGCGGGACAGGAACCCGTGGTATTTATTAATTGATGCAACAACGGAAGATTTATCAGGATCTTTTAAAACTTGAAATGCCCGATTATTTTATTTCATAATGCGGGATAAACCCCGTATTTTACAATAGAGGAATTCCACAAGGAAATTCCCTGATTTACAAAACATGTTTATTTATTTAACTGAGCCACTACTTCAAGCTTGTTAGTGCTCCGTAGCACTTTTCCTTGGTTCACAGTAGTCACTTGAAACATGTTTTGAAAATATTTTATCAGCGGGGAAATACTGGCGAGTCATTCAGGTTAAATAAAACGACACATGAGTTATTAATTACAGCATAAGAGGGATTACAATGGCTTCTATCTTATTTTTATCTGGCGCCGTGTTACCTGGTGACGATGGTCATACCACTATTGGGTCCTTCCACAAGTAGTGATGATTATCAGTGTTAGGATTTATTAGCCTAACCGTGAGAAATTAGTAATGTGCACAATACCCCACTAGCCAGTGATTTAAGATAACCATGACTTAATCCCTGTAATTATAACATTTGAAAATGGAGTATTGTAAAATACTTTTGATAAAAGAGAATGACTCACATTGCAGATTTAAACGGGCAGAGTTTAGCCTACTGATTAGCCTTGTAACCTAATTTAAATAACAATGCACACGAACTAGGTCAGTAACTAATACAGCATTTACGATAACTCACGAGATTAAAACCCTCACAACGAATGACAAAGTGCTATACTTAAACATCCGTTTTATTCACGACTAATGACAAAGTATGGCCCTAATGTGGGCAGCACTTAAACATCTATTGGATAGTTTTCAATCGATCGGACATTAAATCGTAGCAGCGATCGAATTAATACCCTGTATCGTAGCAGCATCTCGTTATTATAAAAGTAAATTTCGAATTTGAGCAGCCAAACTTCGTTTTTGAGATTTGGTTTCGACACCAGTGAACTACCCATGGCCCATCCTATTTATAGCTGAAAAATGGGTCTTACGCGGCCCGCGTAAGATCCTTCAAGACCTTTACGAGGCCCGTGAGGGCACCTAGTTGTAGATTAGGGCTAGCGTGTCATCGGTAGGCATGCCACGTGTGTGACACGTGGATCTGGATGCTTATCCGGTCAAACTTAGAGTTGACGCGGCCCGCGTAAGGGTCTGGTCATCCTTTACGCGGCCCGCGAGAGGACCAAAAATAAGATTTTCTTAATTTTTGATATGGATTAGGGTTTCAGGGGTCCGGGTTCTTACTTACAGGTCGTTTTGGGAGAAGTTTGAAGGTCCTTACACAAATGTAGTAGCTAATGCTTTAAGTCTAAAGTATCATGAAAAGCCAAAAAGAGTACGTTCTCTTAAATTAAATCTACAGATAGATTTAAAAGAGAAAATTAGAGAAGTACAAGTGTCAGTAATCAAGGACGACACTGAATAATTGGAAGAAATGATTAAGGAATTAGAACAAGGAACAGATGGAATTTGAAGATTCCATAACAGAAGGATTTGGATACCTAAATTAGGAAACCTACGCCACCGAATATTAGAAGAAGCCCATAAGTCTAAGTATACGATACATCCTGGAAATGATAAAATGTATCAAGACTTAAGAAAGAATTTCTGGTGGATAGGAATGAAAAAGGATATAGCAGCTTATGTTACCAAGTGTCTAACTTGTTCCCAGGTCAAAGCTAAACATCAGAAACCCTCGGGTTTGTTGCAGCAATTAGAAATGCCAATATAGAAATGGGAATTGATAACAATGGACTTTGTTACCAAACTACCCAAGACACGAAAAGGTAATGAGACAATCTGGGTGATTGTAGATAGGTTAACCAAGTCGGCTCATTTCTTGCCGATAAAGGAAACTTTCAGTATGGAACAGTTAACCAAGTTGTATGTAAATGAAATAGTTTCATTACATGGAATTCATTTATCTATTGTGTTTGATAGAGATAGGCATTTTACTTCTCATTTTTGGACAAGTTTCCAAAAAGCAATGGGAACCAAGCTAAATCTAAGCACAACTTATCGTCCTCAAAAGGATGGACAAAGCGAAAGGATGATTCAGACAATGGAAGATATGCTTAGAACTTGTGTAATTGATTTCAGAGGAAAGCCATTGGAATTTCAAGTAGGAGATAAGGTATTATTAAAAGTTTCTCCTTTGAAAGGAGTGTTAAGATTCATCAAGAGAGGAAAGCTAAGCCCCAGGTATGTTGGACCTTTTGAGATTATTAGAAGAATAGGACCAGTAGCTTATCAACTACAACTGCCAGAGGAAATGGTAGGAATACATGATGTATTTCATGATGTAATCTCAAAAAGTGCTTAGCCGATGAATCATTAGAAGTACCTCTTAAGGAATAGAGTTAAGCGAGAAACTTAAGTTTGTAGAGAAGCCTCAACAGATTGAAGACAAAAAGATGAAGAATCTCAAACACAAGAGATTGGTTCTAGTCAAAGTAAAATGAGATTCCAAAAGAGGACCAGAATACACATGGGAGCTTGAATCAGAGATGCAAAGGAAATATCCACACCTGTTCCAGTAGACCTTGAGGACGAGTTCTAAAACAAGGTGGGGAGGATATAACAACCCTCCTAAAATATTTATAACATCCCTATATGTCCTAAAATACACCACGTATACAAAAATTGGGCCCGAAATACCTTAAAATTAACAAAAATCAAATAAAACAATAAAATAATGTTGGTGCATACATCGGTCGTCTTCGTCTTATGTCGAGTCTCAGTCTCGTTGCGGATCTGAAAGAGGATGATGTCATCATCTTTGATGATGACATCATAATAGTGATGTCATCATTGCATCACTTCATAAAAGACAAAAGCATTTATGATAGGAAGTTGTTGATTTCGCTCAATATGTATTTCTGATTTCGCCCGTAATACTTTAGTTGCTGATTTCGCTCATGATATTAAATGTAGCTAGGAGCGAAATCATGATCACTATATATAGTGATGTCTTAGGAGCGAAATCATAAGATAGTTCTAGGTGTTGTCTTCCGGTGAGCCACGAAGTGCTGCCGAAGTGTTGACTCGATTGTAAACGTTATCCAGATCAATAGAATCAACAGTTGAAAGTGTATAATTGCTGAATCGAACTTGATTTGTCTGTTTCCGCCGTTCAAATCAAGAAAAGCTCTTCTGATAGACTCGTTTAGGTCCGAAATCGATCCTACAAGTGGTATCAGAGCTCAGGAAGAAGAGTTCTATACGATTCAGCTGTGATTTTCTGTTTTTCTACACCTTCTCATCAAATTGAACATCATTTTACGGTCCAAATTGGTTCAGATTTTCACTTAGTGTTCGGAATTGGTAGTTAACAAATTCTTAGGAGTTTCATGTCCAAATTCGATCTAAAACTTGATATTTTTGAGATTCCGCTCGAAACTGTTCTCGGAAAATATGACGTCATAGTGATTCAGCTCTAGAATTGATCTTGATTTCGCTCCAAAGCTACCAGATTCAGGCTGATTCCGCTCCAAAATCATATTTCAGTGATTCCGCTCCTGTGTTTAAGTCTGATTCTGCTCCTGTGGTTAAATCTAATTCCGTTCCTAAGTTTTGTCCTGATTCCGCTCCAAAGGGTTGTCGTGATTCCGCTCCATAGTGTTAGTTTGAAATAATTGTGTCGGTCATTGAACAGGGTTATCACGTGAATATTTGTTAGTCAATTGAAAACAACAATCTGCATGTGTATAGTTCCAATGAAGTTGCATGTGAAATAGTAATATTGTCGGATCTTTAAAGTCATTTGGCCCACTAGTTTTTGAGGTCCAATTAGAATTGTGATAGGCTTTAAAATTGTCGACTAGTTGTTTTAATTGTCTATCTGCATGAGTTCAGACCACGTGATCAAGTCGGTCAAGTCATATAATTGATACATGTGAGTTGCAAAGTCAGCCCATGGGACTTTGAGTTTATAGCGGCCCAATCAGATTTAATGCAAATTTAAAGTTGTTGGTTTGCAAGTGGATTGTGTGTCAGGCGCATGTGAATTGGGGTCACAAATTTGATAAATTGTCTCGATTCAATTGAAGGTATTGTTTACATATTTGATAAAGTGATCGTTTGGAGCAAGAAAGTTTGTGTTTTTGTGTACTCTCGAAATCGAAACATGGATTTTGAAGAAGTGTTGGCATATGTGCATCATGAATCTCATCAGTATATTCCGATAAAGCAAGAAGGAGAAACAGTCTCAGCAAAAGAAGTTGAAAAAGTTCCAGTCTTTGATCACTCGTCTGATGAAGAGAGTGACAATTATGAAGAGGAAATCAGGGAACTTGAATATCTTAAACAACAACTTCCATCTGATCAACGTAGTGGAAAGTTATTTTATGCCGATAAAATTGAAAATTTGAAAGAAAAACAAGATGCAAAAAGAAAGAATCAAAAGGCAGTTATTGTTAAAGAGGAGATCAGAGCTGAGAAAGAAGTAAAAGCAGCAACAACAGAAAAGCAAATCAAACCTAGTGTGAAAAGGCAGGTTGAACAAGTTCCAGCTGTCAAGATTGAGAAAGAAGAATCTGAAAAACCTGTCTATGTGAATCCTGAACCATAGTTAAAGAAAGAGGTTGCAGAAGACGCACCTATCTTTGATCATTCATCAGAAGAAGAGAGTAAGGATGAAAGTGTCATGAGGAGAAGAAACAGGTTGAAAATATTTCAGCTTTAAAGGATGAGACAAAAGCTGATGATAAACAGATTCTTGTTTTGCTGAAAAATTGTGAAGAGTTGACATCTAAAAATGACAAACTCTTGAAGGAGGTTGAGAGTTTGTCTTTAGAAAACAAAGAACTTAAAAAATCAGAAAATGTTTTGAAAAATCAAATACACAATTTGGAAAATGAAAAAGTAAAAATTGAGAAAGATTTTCAAAGTCAAATAAAAATTTTAGAAGATGAAAGAGATTTGTTTGTGGTAAAAACAATCTTGAAAAACAAATTGCAATCAATTCTCATCTTGAAAAGATTATTCGACTTGAAAAGGAAGCAGAGTGTGCTCAAAAGAAAATCAAGGAATGGGAAGAAAAGTTGAAGGTGTTTGTGAATACTTCAACTATTCCTTGTCCAAAACCTATTAATTCAGTTCCAATAAGTGAAGATGTCACAAACTTTGACAAAGTCAAAGTTGAAGATTGTGATGAGAAATCTGATGATGAAAATGAAAAAATGAAGAAAAAGAATTTATTTTTGAAGTTAAAAGAAAAGTTTCAAGAAACTGTTCCACAATCAACTGAAAAGGGAGAATGCTCTAAGCAAAAACCTTTGAAGAAGAAAGTGGAACAAAAACAAAAAGAGAAAATTTTGAAAAATGTTCAAAAAGAAAATAAAAGTTCATCAGATCAATCATCCAATTGCAATCAAAAATTACAAAAAGTAAAAAATTAAAATTAAAAAATTGTTGGTAATGAGTGGTGCAGGTTGGACCACAGAGCTCAAAGGCCAAATCCAGCAAACAAGAGGAGGAAAGATTATCACCAAGCTAAACAGTGCTTTGATCTAAATGTTTGGACTGAAAATGGTGATTGGTACGATAACAGAGTGTGTTACAGATGCGGCTATCAAGGACACATTGCTGTTAACTGCCAGAGTTGGAGGTTTGAGTCAAGGAGATGCTTTAACTGCAACATCATTGGCCATATTGCTAGAGATTGCTCAATGAGATCAATGAGAAGATCGAGGGCTGAATCTCAGAAGCAGGTGAAGAAATCAGTCAATATCAAGCCCAAAGAACAGAAGGTTCAAGAATCTAAAGTTCAAGAAAAGAAAGTGAAGCTTTCTCAGGGGCAAAAAGACAGACTGAGGAAGAAGAGGAAGAAAGCGAGAGAGTATCTAGAAAGGATTTTGTCCTCGGGTACTATTGGTAATTCAGATAAAAGTTCTGATGAATCGATTTGCTCAAATGATAAATCTAGAGTGGATTGGGTTCCAATAAAAGTTGGCAATGAATCTGTTTCTTTGGGAACAAAGGAGCCACATGTCAGCGATGAATCTGGCTCCTCAGAGTCAGACAAGCCACATTCAGGCAATGATTCTGGTATGGTAAAACCAGAAGAGCCAGTTGTTGAGGTAAAAATTGAGAATTCTGGTCTAACAATGGATGATGCAAATTTTCCACCATTGCTGAACAAGAATTCAAAATCACCCAAGGACCGTCAGGCTTGGGTGAATCTGTTCAAATGAAAAACCTGACTTGCCGGAGTTCCCAGGTTGGTAAGCGTGGAACATGAATCGGCATATTTCTTGAGAAATTCACGAAAGTGATTTCGATTTAAAAGTGGTAAATCAGGGACATTAAATTGTACTTGATTTTCTACAAGTGATGTTTGAGGATTGATCTTACAAATGTTAGTTTTTACAAGTGGTTGAAAGAACAAGGTGATGAAACCCCATGTTTGAGAAATGACTTACAAAACTAATTTTCCGGAAAAACCATTTTGATTAAAACAAACTTAAGTGTTTTGAAATCACTATGGGAAAATGTTTTGTTGTCAGGGGGAGTTCTCATCATGTTTTCACATTTCTTGTACAGCTTGTTTTCAAATTTTCCCAGAAAATCAAAATTGAGACATATTTTGATTTTAGGGGGAGTAAAAATTTTAAAAAATTTAGAAAATTTGAAAATGTCAAAAACATTGAAAAATGCAAAAATGAGTTTTGTTGTCAAAAAGAGGAAATGATAGTAGATCAGTTGGACTGTCACAGCATGCTAAAGAAATGGAGAGATAAAATGTGATAAGCGATCTCACTAAATATGTGACGATAGACTCAGCTAGACTAGTAGATTTGCGATAACGATACAAACTTAAATGAAAAAGCCTAGTTCTAGTGGGAAACATGGTCGAAAGCATAGTACTTAGTTTTGTCCTTCTTGACTGTGTGCCTACTCAGTAATCGCTGATTGTCGAAAGACATAAAACTGGTTAAGTTTGTGAATTTTCACAACTTTGCTGAAAAGTCACTGTGATTGTGCATTTCATTTTGGAAAGATTTAAACTTGTTTTATTTCTTTATTTTGTTTAAGCATCGGACATCCTCTGCGTATACGTGAGTATCGACCTGGATGTTGTTGCCTAAACGTTCTGCTTTATTTTCTTTGGTGTTTCGTTTAAGCTTTGGACCTCCTCTGCGTATACGGGAGTATCGACCTGGTGGTTAAAGCCTAAAGAACTTCAACTTATTTTATTTTTCTTATTTTGTTTAAACATTGGACTTTCTCTGTGTATACGGAAGTATCGACCTGATTGTTAATGTTTAAACATTCTGCTTTGTTTTCGCACAAATCACAGTTGATAAAAGTTTAAAGGCATTACTTGAGTCAGTGTATTGCATGATGAGGGGATATGCTGAGATCGTGGGGTCCATAAGAATTTAGTGCTATCTAAATATATCTTAACGTATCGGTAAGCATTTCGAAAGTTTTTAGATTGAGTTTAAATGGACAACAATATCGTCAATCAATGTGAATCGTTTAGAGCTTAAAATGTTTAAAGCTTAACGGTGTTGGTGATTTGTCTCATAAACTGATATGATCCTCTTGCACAAACTCACAAAAATATTGTCTGTATATATTTCTTTACTGCATTTCCTTTAATTTCAAAATTCAAAAAGATTTTAAGTGTGTTTTATCATAAATTTTGAAAAATTCAAAAAGATTTTCGACAACTGACGTTGAAGAGCTTATTTTCGAAATTTCAAGTGCTGAACATGATGATCAGGTTTGGGAGTGTGAGTTTAACAGAAGAAATTTGTTTTGAGAAAGAAAAGTTTGATTAGTTAATCGAGATCATTAATTTGAACTTGATGTAACTATTACTAGTAAGTTTTTCTTATTGAGTTAAGTAAAAACTTATATGGTGGTAAGAAAATTTGTGCAGGTGATGAGCTTAAACAGAATTAAAGCCAGGGATTGATCTCAAGGTGATAGCTAATTCCAGACGGCGATCCCATCATGATGAGAGGGGGAGTCTGATGAGGTTAGAGCCAAAGAGAAAATCCTGGTATATGCTAAGAAAGAGTTCGAGAGGACTGGTAAAGACTGAAGATGCGAAGACTCGACACTGAAGACTCCGTCAACATCTGAGGGGGAGTCTGTTGGTGCATACATCTGTCGTCTTCGTCTTATGTCGAGTCTCAGTTTCGTTGCGGATTTGAAAGAGGATGATGTCATCATCTTTGATGATGACATCATAATAGTGATATCATCATTGCATCACTTCATAAAAGACAAAAGCATTTATGATAGGAAGTTGTTGATTTCGCTCAATATATATTTCTGATTTCGCCCTTAATACTTTAGTTGCTGATTTCGCTCATGATATTAAATGTAGCTAGGAGCGAAATCATGATCACTATATATAGTGACGTCTTAGGAGCGAAATCTTAAGATAGTTCTAGGTGTTGTCTTCCGGTGAGCCACGAAGTGCTGCCGAAGTGTTGACTCGATTGTAAACATTATCCAGATCAATAGAATCAACAGTTGAAAGTGTATAATTGCTAAATCGAACATGATTTGTCTGTTTCCGCCGTTCAAATGAAGAAAAGCTCTTCTGATAGACTCGTTTAGGTTCGAAATCGATCCTACAAATAAGTCTGTCGCGGGGCGCGACAGATTGCCCTTAGTCCGTCGCGGGGCGCGACAGCCTGGCCACCAGGCTTAACCCAGTGCCGCCATGTGTCAGCAGCGTGTTGAAGCTAGTGAGTTGACTCGGCAACCCTATAAGAGATACGCTGTCTCTCGCGGGCCTTGTAAGCCCCATCCTCATCTGTCGCGGGGCGCTTTTAATCTACAATTATCGTCGGTATGTTGGGGTTTGTATACAAAATTTGTTACTACACTATTAGTAGTAACATGACCACAAGTCGGGTTGACAGTACCTGTCACACCCCCAAAAATACCACAAGCGGAGACCCCCTCGAGGCGTGTGACGTACTAGGATGTAGCCACTAATCACATTGAACCATAGACATATAAGATAAAATAAAACTTTTCATTAAATAAAATTGTGTGATTCAAACACCAGTTAGAAAAATAAACTTGTTCAGCGGAATCATAATAGTTTATTCAACAGGTTTAAAAATGTAAATGTTCAAAACAATGCATCAGCAAGAAGCGTTTCCAAATGTCACGACCCATGACCACTCCAGCTCCCCAGACAGAAATTCTATAACAATGTACCTAAGGACCTGTAAGCATGCAGAAAAGTGTATCAGACAACGCTGGTGAGTTCACAGTTTTGTTTAACCGCTTGTTACCAAGTAATGACTTATGTTATGTTATGCTGATAATAACTCGATACCACAGACGACCCTTTTTGCCCTTCTCCAATGCTCTATCAAACATTGGTCATGATTTAAAGCCATTAGTTCACGCCCGTCCTATCCAGGTACGTCGTGAGGGTGCCAAACCTAATAGCGCTATCAGCTAATAACCTCGTTGCCCTACAAGAACTAACCCGGTAGTATGATGGGACTTATGTGATAGAAAGTGAGTGTATTATCCAACATTAACGTTTACTGGAAACCGTTGCATATCCCCTGCAAGGATATGCGTTTGTGAAATTCGCCTCACATCCCCTTCAAGGATGTGGGTATTTGAAAACCGCCTCATATCCCCTACAAGGATATGGGTTTGTAAAAATCCATTTATTAGTTTTGTATGTTCGACTGTCCCCACCGGACGCATGCTTGTTTTGAGAGAAGTGAACTCACCTTGGTTTGCTCGGTATGACTAGATATTCGTTCACACTTAATCAGTCAAAGCCTATGGTATTCATGTATACGTAATCAGTTTACATTCGCAAGGTTCTCGTATAAATTATAATCATAGTGTGCATTCAAGCAACGATCACCAAATAACACATATCAGTTATTCAAACTCATACAATTCCACAATTCACATGTATGTTTCACTACGGTACTTAACAGTTAAGTGTACTACTCATAACAACCAAATCATGTTTCCTCAGTCAATACTTATATCCTTAACAGGCAGTAATAGGGTTTCATCAACAAAATCATTCATTATTATACATGTTCTAAATCCACACTGTTGGGT
This sequence comes from Helianthus tuberosus, assembly GCA_030545235.1. Classification (NCBI taxonomy): domain Eukaryota; kingdom Viridiplantae; phylum Streptophyta; class Magnoliopsida; order Asterales; family Asteraceae; genus Helianthus; species Helianthus tuberosus. The sequence continues at coordinate 79,004,039 of CM060362.1, forward strand.
TTTTCACATGTTTATCAAAGTTATTTTATCCATATAAAATAAAAACACAGCGGAAAAAGTATTTAAAACATGTTACTATTCAAGATACAAAACTCATTTTATATGTAAAACCCAATAATCGGATCCATATATGATATGCATGCTATCAAAATGCAACCATAGGGTGTTTTAGAATACTACCATTCCAAGAGCAAGGTGATATGAAGAAGATGATATTCTTGAATGAAATCTTCAAAGGAGAAGACCTCAAGCTTGCATACCCCAAGCTTCCAACGAACACCTTATGTTGCTAGGATTTGTACACTTGAAAACTCACTTGAAAATCCCTCTTGACAACCTACTCTTGGCCGAAAATTCTTGAGAGGATTTTGGAGTTCTTACACTTGAAGTATGTGAGAGAAAAGTATGTTCATCTCTTCTAATTTTCTTTCATCCAAAACGAAATAATTAAAAGAATGTGAGAGACATCACCACCCTCAAGACCCAATCAAAAGGAATCTAACTTATGACAATTGCATGGATTGTCATTGGACCAAAATTGGTCTTGGGAGGAGCATGGTGGGGCGGCCCACTTGTAGTTTTTATAAAAAAATTCAAAAATATTTTATAAACATTTTAAGTCTTATATAATTTTATAACTTTTATAAAATTATAACATCACATGTTATAAGACTTATTCAATTTTTTATTATGTTATTTAACCCATTAAATAACAAAATAAAATATTCTCACAAAATAAATTATCCATATAATTTATTAGTTTCTCAAGTGCAATTATTTAGAAAACCAATTTCTAAATATTCAAAGTGTTAATATTTATTTGTTTGATCATATCATAAATAAATATTGTAGGTGTTTGTCTAGCTTGTTATTGGGTATGACCCGACTTGGATCATAACGTACTAGCCAGATCAATTTAATATGTGTCTTGGGCATACAGAGTCCAACAATCTCCCACTTACACAAGATACATAGAAGATTGATGCAAGCAGTAAATGACGCCTAACAACGGTTTACTACCCCTAATACGTATAACGAAGTGCCATTCAATAACATCATCCCCTTCAAGTCCCTTACTTGAACATGATTTAGGTGAATCTATCATTTATCCCTTTGTTTCAGATGTCATGTCAAATCCAGAGACATAGTGTGATCATTCTCTGTTGATTTAACTTTAACAGGCCTTAGACATCTTACTCTCAACGAATAAGAGGAACAAATCCCTTCTTGACTACATACGTCTCTCACAATCACCTTGTACCACACCTAAGCTTAGCCTTATGTACTGTATTTTTACAGACAGCGAAGAACTAAGTCAAAGTATAATATTCGGTGAATATCAAGACCCAATATGTATCTCAGGTCAGAGGATACTATGATATTCTCCTTTACTCAAATTTACTTATGATCAATCACAAATGATTCCATGCAGTAACATTTGAGAGCGGGTCAGTCCAATATTTGTATCCCACAAATATCTATGAACTTTGGCAGGAACACTTTGCTCTATATTCATACCTAATGAATATCCACCAATCCAAGTTCATAATAGTCTTACATTCATATTTTTTCCCACAAGTATGATCGACTACGAACATTTAGAATAAGCAACTTATTCATGGATTTAAACATGCTAAAATGGAACATAACTCAACATACCATGTGAGAGTTATAATAACAGTTGTTCCAATATCCAAATACAAAATAGATCAAATCCATTCACTAGAATATCGAAGTCCTAAGGCACAAGTATGACCCTTCATGCTTTGCCCGTTCAAGGAAATAATATCCTTTATCATCTTTAGGTAATCCTACGAAGATACACTTAGTGGATTGTACTTCCAATTTTTTTGAGGTGTATTGCTTCACATAAGCTTCACAACCTTATATATTCAAATGTGATAATGATGGAGCCCTTCCATGCCATATTTCAAAAGGTGTCTTATCCACTTTCTTAGTTTGGGCCATATTTAATATACGAGCCACAGAGAGCAAAGCGTAACCCCAAATGATAGAGATGATACGCTCCTAGCCATCATAGATCGAACCATATCCAAATAGAGTTCGATTCCTCCTCTATCGGAACGAAGAACTTTGATTGAGTTAATTTTGTACTTCACCTTTTGAAGGCTTTGAACATTTCAAAACTTCAACTTTGTATCTCAGCAAGTATACATAACCACAACTACTATAGTTGTCGATAAAAGGTAATGAAGTATCTCTCACCATTCCTAGTCATTGGCTTAAAAGGATCACATACATCCGAATGTATGATACCTAATAAATATTTCGCCCTTTCCCACTAAAGGGTTTCTTAGTCATTTTTCTTTGTAAACAAGATTCACATGTATTAAATGAACCAACTTCATTTGTGTCCAAAAGACCATTCTTTCGAAGTGTTTACATGCGACTTTCGTTTATATGACCAAGGCGATAATGCCAAAGATAGGTCTCACTCAAATCCATTTTGAGTTTCTTGGTGATTGCTTGGTACATTTAACTATCAAATGATGTATTATCATGAACCAATTCATAAATACCATTTGAAAGCATAGCTTTAAAGTAAAATATGTCATTTATCGAAATATAAGTATCATTGTTTACAAACTTTAAATCGAAACCATATTGTCTTATAAGGGAAACTTGAATAATGTTCCTGGTCAAACTAGGAGCATTCAAAACCTTTTTAAAACAATTTCTAAACCATTTGGAAGTTTCAAAACATAGTCTCCTAAGGCTTCAACTTGAACTTTCATTCCATTGCCCATGAAGAGACTAATGTCTCCCTTCTTGTAATGCTTATTTCTTTTGAACTCTTGCAACGAATTGCAAATATGAGTTCCACATCCGGTATCTAATACCTATGTGTTTGAAGAAATAACATCAAGGTCAATATGTTTCATAAAGATTGTACCTGAGGTTCGCCTAGCATCCCTCTTGTTTTTCAACTCTTTGAGATAGGTTGGACAATTCCTTTTTCAAATGCCCTATCTCACCATACTCAAAGTATGGATCGTTCGTGGCAACCTTTGCCTTCTCTTCTTTTGGTTTTGGTGGTTCCGCTTTAGTCTTTCTTTTTCTTTTCCCTTTGATGTGCCCGTTTCCATTTGCAACATTTGCTTTGGTGTCGGGGTGATGCCCTTTCTTGTTGCCATCCTCATTGATCGTTAGAATGGATAAAGCCCTTTTGTCCATATTGAGCCTTTTGAGGTGATCAATGTGGCTTTTCATCTTAAGGACATAAGATGAGACCGATTGGGTTTCCTCCATTCGACATGCATGAAGTGCTCGAACCGTTTTGAAGCGTTCTACCCTTAGGAACATTTCCTACAATTGGGTAATCATGTCGTGTGCCCATGATGTTCAAAATCCATTTGAATCTCGAGAATCATAATTCCTAATATGTGGCAAGAGGCTTGTATAGTATCCTCGATATACTTAATCCAATCGTTATAGGCATCCTTATCTTCCATAAGATGTTCATCGGGATTAGGATCGTTCAACACATAGGATATATTTTCTTACTTGAGAACGATTCTTAAGTTTCGATATTAATCCATGAAGTGTTATGATTGAGACGATCCTTGTCAAGGATTGTTCTTAGTGATAGGTTACGGACGGTTTGGGTAATATTATTAGCGGCCATCTACAAAATTTTACAAGGTTCAATTTTAGTATTTTCGATATTATTATATTTTAATCATTAATACCCTTTTATGTCTCATAGACAATTAATAATTAAATCTAGAATCCAACGTTACATTTAAATATTGGTTTGGTGACCTTTATCCCATTATTTAAATTAACAAGGTAGTCAACGTTTGACAATTGCAACCCTTTGCAACTTCTAGCCATATGGGATTGGTTAAACATCTTTATGTTTAGTTGGCATGTTTAATCCCATCAACACCTTTGTTCCCCATGCTTCGGTGACCCTAAGTTCATGGTTTCCAAATCAAGTCGTCCAACTTACACACACATGTGAGTTTACACATATAAGTGGTTAGGTGACCTTTATCCCATAAACATGGTAACCCCACCTCAAATATACAAGTTCCCTCAAATGTGGTTAGGTGACCTTTATCCCACAAAGAGTTCCCAAGTGATTCGAGTATTGTATAAAAGGATGGTGTTTGACTTGTTTTATAAAAGGGATTTTGAGTTTTTCAAAATTCTAGTTTAGAAAACTTTATGTACCATACATTTGCATGCATTCAAATCCTTGGTACTTTTGTGAAAACAAATTTTCAAGGTTCTTTTAATAAAACCCATTTTATTATAAACTCATTAATTTTTAATAACCTTTTATTAACCTCTTTAATGATTTTGTTAAGAACCAATTTTAAGCTTGTTACGGATTATTAGTTGTTAAGCATGCATATCCAAATATCATCCAAACAACCATAAATAAAATAACCATACAAGCACAACACATATATCAAAAAGGTGCATAACCATAGCCAACTATTTTGACCACACTTGTTAGCCGAAACAAGTGTGTCAAAAGGTCCTTCCTAAAGGGTGAATATAGACACAAATAATGTGTCGTTGAACTCCCACTTGATCCCGCATCCAAATGCTTCAAGTCTTCTTTTTGTGTTGTAATTTATTCACATTCTTTGTGCTTCCAAATGTCTTTTATATTCAGCTCCAAACTCCTTTGGACTTCAAAAATGTGTTTTGGTTATTGGGCTAAAATCCCGTTAAGAACTATGAAGTCCTTTATGCCCGAAATTGGCAAAAACCAAAACCGCATTTTTATGTGCATCTTCTTTTACAAAAGGTATCCTAATACATTTTTCTAGTAAAATAAAATGCACCTAATCTATTTATTTACATACCAAATGAAAATAAATAAATTACATATTTTTACAAATGGAAGAACAAAAATAATAATTATTACAACCCTTTGAAATAATAAAATACAAATCACAAACAAAATCATTCAACATATTCACAAAAGGTCATGGCTAGGTTATGAACACCAAAAAAATATATATCCATATATATATAAAGTTCAAGAGCAAAAATGGTTTCCTTTTGCAACCAACATTTTCGGTCAAGAAAGAAAAAACCGAAAAATGTGGGTTTTTATCCAAACAAAACAAATCATCCACATGACATAATTTTTCAAGATTCCTTTATGCATGTAGGAAATAAATCTTGAAAAAACAAAGGAAAACCATGGAGAAAATTTCGGCCACAGGGTTTCTACAAACCCGAAAATTTTAAATCCGATGAAGCATGCACTCTTATAAGCGGCTCTAGATGCCATTGTTGGGTTTTTCACATGTTTATCAAAGTTATTTTATCCATATAAAATAATAACGCAGCGGAAAAAGTATTTAAAACATGTTACTATTCAAGATATAAAACTCATTTTATGTGTAAAACCCAATAATCGGATCCATATATGACATGCATGCTATCAAAATGCAACCATATGGTGTTTTAGAATACTACCATTCCAAGAGCAAGGTGATATGAAGAAGATGATATTCTTGAATGAAATCCTCAAAGGAGAAGACCTCAAGCTTGTATACCCCAAGTTTCCAACGAACACCTTATGTTGCTTGGATTTGTATACTTGAAAACTCACTTAAAAATCCCTCTTGACAACCTACTCTTGGCCGAAAATTCTTGAGAGGATTTTGGAGTTCTTACACTTGAATTATGTGAGAGAAAAGTATGTTCATCTCTTCTAATTTTCTTTCATCCAAAATGAAATAATTAAAAGAATGTGAGAGACATCACCACCCTCAAGACCCAATCAAAAGGCTTCTAACTTATGACAATTGCATGGATTGTCATTGGACCAAAATTGGTCTTGGGAGGAGCATGGTGGGGCAGCCCACTTGTAGTTTTTATAAAAAAATTCAAAATTCTTTTATAAACATTTTAAGTCTTATATAATTTTATAACTTTTATATAATTATAACATCACATGTTATAAGACTTGTTCAATTTTTTATTATGTTATTTAACCCATTAAATAACAAAATAAAATATTCTCTCAAAATAAATTATCCATATAATTTATTAGTTTCTCAAGTGCAATTATTTAGAAAACCAATTTCTAATTATTCTAAGTGTTAATATTTATTTGTTTGATTATATCATAAATAAATATTGTAGGTGTTTGTCTAGCTTGTTATTGGGTATGACCTGACTTTGATCATAACGTACTAGCCACATCAATTTAATATGTGTCTTGGGCATACAGAGCCCAACACACACTACACTGTTTGTGAACTATCCTCTTGGCGGCGAACCTTCGAATGACGAACTCCCCACCCGACGAAGAACTCATTCTTCGTCAAAGGGTGTAGCGACAAAGATTGATCAGAGTTCGTCACAAGGTGGACGACGAAGAATCATTAAGGTTCGTCATTCATGGGAGCTTCGTGGGGAGGAGGACGTTCGTCGCCATACATAACGGTTTTCAACACTTAGCCTAGATCACAGCAACCAGTTACGCAAAATAGTACAAACGTCTACCCACGAATCATTAACAGCAATCAACAACAATTCATGTCTAATCATAGATCAAAACATGAACCCTAAACGTTTACTATCTCAGGATTGACAGATTAACATATGATCATCGTGTAGGTTCAAGTCAGATTGCCCATCCACATGGAAACCCCTTCATCCTGACCGATTCATAACGTTAAACATTCCTAACCTACGAGTCCGAATTCATTGGTTAATTATCATACACATAATTACATCATCAACAGGATCCTCTAACTACCTCTTTAAAACTACACAAATTCATGATTGACATTGCCATTAAACAATCAACAGTTTGCACATAACCTAGCAACAATTATTAAAACAAGTGTTGTCGCACTCACCGGAGAATCTTAAAGGAATTACTGTACTTGAACCGGTGGGAGGGAAAGCTTCGAGTGAATGTAAGGCTGCTGTCGAGATTAGAGAGGAGGAGGATACTAGGGTTTCGCTACTTATGAACTTATGTAATGATATGCAAACCCAAGTATATATAACCGGGTATTCTAGGCCTCGCTTGGGCCGAAGGCCCATACGGCGAACATCCCTCTCTGACGAAGAAGTATTCTTCGTCGTGATACTGATGGCAAAGTTCTAATGATTCGTCGTGTAGAAGTGATGACGAAGATCTAATACTTCGTCGGGTACAGGTTTGTTACGAGGATCCAATGCTTCGTCAAATGTGAGAGTGTATAGGTTAAATCTATCTAATATTAAATAGTTTATAAGTTTTCATTAACTGACCAAACAATAATACAATACATTAATCATATTCATTAATCATATGACCAAATAATAATACAATACATTAATCATATAACAAGCGTGCACATGATACAACACAACGAATTATGAAAACACGGTTGTGAAAGAAGTAACGTGTCGAGGAAAGACCTTGAAAGCTCGGGTTATCACAGTTCCGTGGGTGGTAATTAAAGTAGAAATATAAACAAATGTAATTGTGAGATCGCCCTCAATACTGTACAATGATAAAACCTGTTTTGATTAAATTGGGATTCACTCACCAGTATTTCCCACTGACAAAATGTTTTTAAACGCGTTTCAGGTAACAAAATGTGAAAGCCAAATAGAAGCCAGCTGGACAACACTGAAAGCTTGGAAAAGTGGCTATAAAAGTTACCTAAATAAAGAAGATGTTTTATTTAAATAAATTAGGGTTTATCCCTATAAACATGTTTATAATGGAAACTTGGGAATTTTCCATGTGTTTATTATTATAAAAATGTGGTATATTACTCTGATAAAATATTTACTAACCACGGTCCTGATGTAAATTCCGTTGCCATACTGATAAACACTGATACCACGGACTCGCCGCCGCCCGTTCCCAAGTGACTAGGGGCCAGGGGTTGCGACACCTAAAAATAACACAAGTCCAACCGTGCAATCGGTTTGCTAAGATTGTTTTGCAAATCAAATTCTACACCAAAATCCTAGACCCTTATTCCTAGTTTCTTACTTACTGAACTGTAACTTCTTATTTATCATGTTTTCAACTTTTTCACTAGAAACATCAAATTTTTTAAAATTAAATTCTGTATTTTCAAAAGTTGATTTTAATGAATCAAGTTCAGCAGTTAATTTTTCAGAAAGCTCTTAAAAATGGAGATGCCTACACTTTTCTTGACTCAAAGTCGTTATGCAACTGAGGGATATCACGCTTTTGTGCCTCCAACATATCCTTGTATCCATTGATTTTCTTTTTGATCTAATATAAATCAGATTTGGATAACTGTAGTTGCATATTTAAAGAGTTGGCCTGTTCTTTGTAACCACTTACCTTCTCTCTATAGACTTTAGTACAACAAATATCATCTACCCATACCTCGGTAGGAGTAGCAGTGGATTCATGAATCTGAGTACCTGCACAGCAACCTGATTCTGAATTCAGCGATGAATCAGCCGATGTGGATGAGCAAACTTCGGCAGACAATGGAGCAGCAGGAGTGGAAGAGCAAAGTGCAACAGATGTGTTGCCTTGATCCTTCTGCTTGTCAGCCTTATCATATAGTTTGATGAGTGAGATCAGCTCATCCGGCTTGATTCTGTAACAGTTGATTGTCGACACTATCTGATTAACATTTCTAAACCAGCTACACTTTTCCTGATCTGGAATAATTTTCAGAGCATCTAGAAGCTTCTTATTGCTCATATAAGTAGACACCCCCATATCCGCATTCTTCATTTCAGAGAGCGATTCAACAAACCGGTTAGTAAGTGCTTCCACAGATTTACCAGGAAGAAAGTTGTAACCTTTAAGTTTCTCCTCCAGCACTTCACTTTGAGAAGACATTCTTAAGTTGCTAAATCGTGATCCCCAGGAAATGTCTATTTTACCGAACCGGACTGTTAAAATCGTTTGAAAACTGACCGAAAACTGTTTTTAACAAATCATACTGTTAGACTCGTCTCGAAATTTCGAGTCCAATGATATATAATGTCCAAACAATTTTTTGGGATTTTCGTGCCTTTTTTTGTCTTAAAAACCACACGATTCCAACCATGCAGTCGGTTTGAAAAGATCAAATTATGCGCAAAAATCCCAAACCCTTATTCCTAGTTTCTTTCATACTGAACCGTAATTGCTTATTTATCATGGTTTCAGCTTTTTCACTAGAAACATCAATTTTTTTAAAATTAAATTCGGTATTTTCAAAAGTGGATTTTAATGAATAAAGTTCAGCTATTAATTTCTAAGAAAGCTCTTTAAAATGGAGATGCCAACACTTTTCTTGACTCAAGTCGTTATGCAACTGGCTGATATCATGCTTTTGTGCCTCCACCATATCCTTGTATCCTTTGATTTTCTTTTTGATCTGATATAAATCAGTTTTGGACAACTGTAGTTACATAATTAAAGAGTTGGCCTGTTCTTTGTAGCCACTTACTTTCTCTTTACAGGCTTTAATACAACAAATATCATCTACACATACCCTAGTAGGAGTAGGAGTGAAGTCAAGAATCTGAGTACCTCCACAGCAACCTAATTCTAAATTCGGCGATGAATCAGCAGATGTGGATGAGCAAACTTAAGTAGGCAATTGTAACAACTCTCATTAAAAGTTATAATTATTTAATTAAATTGTCCAGTAGGAAACCCTAATTGAGAAACCCAAGTGATTCTGTATAATCCCTAAAATTTTCAGAACATTTGGAATTAGAATCAGGGCCCTTAAAAATGAAGGGGGGTAAACCCTAATTGACGATTATCTCTAAAATGCGTTGTCTAAACTGAAAATTCTCAAAATAGCGATTCAGCAGGCCTATACTAGTGACAAGGCTACCCTAGGGTAGGTTGTTACCCCAGGCGTGTCGCGACAGAACCAGGGACATCTTCCGCGACACGCGGGAGATGTCAATTTCTTGTATAAATACAGGGGCTTGGGACTTGAATTCGGGCTTCAGTTCGACGTTAACATTCCTTACGTACACAAAGTTAGACACTGTTTACTACAAAAAACACACACTGATCACGAAGTGCTGCCACAATTCAGGGTAATAACTCGATCGCTGCTACGATTCAATGTCCGATCGATTAAACTATCCAATGGATGTTTAAGTGCTGCCCACATTAGGGTTTATGCTTTGTCATTCATCGTTAAATCGATGGATGTTTAAGTATCGCACTTTGTCATTCGTTGTGAAGGTTTTAATCTCGTGAGTTATCGTAAATGTTGTATTAAGTTACTAACCTAGTTTGTGTGCTTGATTATTTAAACTAGGTTATCAAGGCTAATCAGTAGAATAAGCTCTGTTAAATCTGCAATGTGAGTCATTCTCTTTTTATCAAATTACTTTCAAAATCATGTTTATTTTCAAAATTATAATTACGGGGATTAAGTCTTTGTAATCACCAAGTTAAAGCCGGTATGTGGGGTTTTGTATACATTACTTGATAATCGTCACCATTGGGGCAGCCAATGGGGGATATGACCATAGTCACAGATCCGGTCGAGTGACAAATACCGTGGGTAGTTGGTTTGATATCAGAAACATTGTAATCGCTCTTAATACTGTAAATTATAACAAACGTGTCGTTTTAGTAAATAGAATGATTCACTCAGTATTTCCCGCTGACAAAAACTTTTTCAAACATGTTTCAGGTGATCTGTTGTGATCCAGGAAAAGTGCCGTGAAGCACTATCAGCTTAAGGAAGTGGCTCAGTATAAAATAAAGAAACATGTTTTGTAAAATAAAAGATTTCTGCGTGAAAATCTCAATATTGTAAATTACCGGGTTTTATCCCGAATTGTGAAATAAAATACTTGGGAAATATTTCAGTTTTAAAAAGATCCTGAAGAAACTTCCGCTGTTAATTAAATACCACGGGATTTCTGTCCCGCGGCTCCTGAAACGGGTCAAACCGGGTCGGGGGCCGTGACAGAAACACATAGTTTAGGTTTAAAACCATTTTTGACACTTAAGACTTATCACAACTGATATGACCTGTTAAAATAAGTTATTTTACTGATGTATTCAGACCCGAATCTTAGAGTTTCATATAATCTCTTTTATAATCTTTAAAATGACCAAAATACCCCTACGGAGTTTAAATTAAGATTAAACTCGTTTTGGGCATAATGGAAGATATCCCACTGATATCACAACCTGTTTAAAGCATATTGACTTAGGAAACCTGTATATGACTCTTACGGTCACCCGTTACGCTTCTTACGCGTTCGGTTCGGTTTATGTAACTAGTTTGCATAAATTACCCGAAACGGGTCAAACCTTGTCGTTTTTATCTCAAAATCTAGAATGTGTTTAGATTACCCATATTATACAAAGTCTTCAAACTTGTCGGGTCTAAATCACATTCTATTCCGGTCTTCGCTTAATCACGCGTTCGAACCGTATCTTTCCTTAAAACTAACCGGTCTAAGTTTAGGCTTAATTAAAGACCAGTTAGGATTCTAATAGGTTATTATAAACCTTCGTTCTAGAATAGGAGACTCGGTAAAAGCTACATGCACTTGCTATTTGTGATTGATACTTGCAACGGTAAATACTTTTAACTTATTTTCCCTATACGGGCTTGGGGCATGGTATATAAAATACCGCTTGGTCGGGCATTGAATCTTTAATCGAATAGTGGTTAAATCATTGATATGCTTCGTTTTGAAATGTTTTGTTTGCTTAAAGCCTTTGGGGGGTTAATGACCATGTCCCGGATATCCTTGGCATCATCTTACGAGATGGCCACCACTTAAGCACGGGGGGTAGGCGTACACCCGTCAGTGCCAAAATACATAATGTGGTGTGTCTATTGATCTTTAACCCGGTCTACGGATCGGGCTACTGAACGCATAAGGAACATGTAATTCTTTTACAAGATTATATTCAAATAATTATCCCAAGTTATAAAGAGTTTGTGCCATGTGCATTCAAATCAATTTTATTAAACTTTTAAAAATGAGTCAATTGATTGTATTTACCAGTGTAAACTGACGTATTTTCCCAAAAAGGTTAAGTGCAGGTACTACGCGAACTAGGCTGGCTATATCCTAGCGTCCTCAATAAGTCTCGCAAGCTTGGATGTCAAAACTGTTGAACAATGTTTCCATTTTATTTTTGATCCACCTGTGGATTAATTTCAACTGTTTGTAATACTTGATATTATAATTATATTCGGTTGAAATATATTTATCTTTTGCTTCCGCTGTGCATTTAAATATTATGTTGTTTGACTATTATGTTACCAACCACATCACGATACTCCCCTACCGTGCCCACCGGTGACACGTGGAAATATCGGGGTGTGACATTTTAAATTTATAAAACACGATATTTACTAACACTAAACACACATATGGGCAAGTGCACCCATCATGAGCGTAGTATAGTGATGGTAAGATACCGAGGTCGTCCAAGGATACAAGAGCTTTTAGTACCGGTTTATCCTCAACGTCTAATCAAATCAAAAAGTTAGAAAAAGGTTTTAAACTAGAAAAATAAAAACTAACTAAAATGCTGAAAATAAAATAAAAGTAAAAACAGATAGACAAGATGAATCACTTGGCTCCGACTCGTGTATAATGTAACCTTTGATTATTTCTTCACTTTTGCACTTTTTAAGAGATTATCTTAGTTATTGTAGTAGGCCCCTCTTTTGAAGGTGACGTTACCCTCAACCCAGTAGTTTGAGTCAGCAAGGATACAATCCTAAAGGGTCGGATTATTGAAAGATAATTAATTAAGTTACTAATGCATATTATCGTAGACCCCTCTTTTGAAGGTGACGTTACCCTCGGCTAAGTAGTCTGAGTCAGCAGGGATACAGTCCTAAGTAGCCGGGTTAAAGTATTAATAGTAGCTTACATATGAGGGGGTCAAAGAGGTTGGACCCTCGCCATTCAATACCGTTAAGTATTGAAGGAGGTCCTACTAAATTTGACCCAGGTCCTTGCAGGATCTATACACTGAGCAAGGCAAGACTCTTACCAAACCGTTCCCTTAACCCCCGACCAGGTAGCCAACATACCTCCATATAGACCGTGGAGATATGAATGGTGAAAATCTTTTATTTTATATAGACAGTAAAATAATGCCAAGACACCACGGACAAACGATAAGGAAAAATCACCTTCAACATAAGAAACTAGTTATTAAAGTCATTAATACATAACCAAGTAAAAAGTGCGAAAAGATTAAAAATAAAAAGTATTACAGTAGACACTTTGTCTTCACTAAGTGATGTAAGAGACTTAGGCAAACATGGCCTTGATTGTCAAGAACTCTTACGATCAATCTTGGATCCCGAGATGACTCACACACTCTATGATGGACAATGGATGATGGTGGTGGATGATGGTGTTATGGTGGTGGTGTGTGGTGGGTGAAGTGTGAGAGAGGTGGTGTGCCAAGGGATGGTTTGCACTTGAGCCAAGCACTCCTATTTATAGGCTGAACAGAAGCTCGGGCACGGCCCCATATCCATCCTTCATCTCTTTCTTCATTAATTGCAGTTTGTCCGCGTTAGTTGACCATGCCCCCGTGTCCACTGGGCACGCCCCCGTGTGCAGAAGCAAATCTGTACTATCGAGATTTCCCAGATCTGTGAATCTTAGAGTTGACCACGGCCCCGTGTCCGCTGAGCACGACCCCGTGGTGGGCGATTGAAGCTTCTACAGCTTTGTCTTTTCTGCTGGCACTTGGGCACGCCCCCGTGTTCACTGAGCATGGGGCGTGTTCAGTATTCTGTTTTCTTGTTTTGCTTGGGAAGATGCTGTCGTGGGGTCGGGCATGTCACGTTTGTTCCTTTTCTTGTATTTATGTTAGATTTAGCTGTCTTTTTGCTTCTTTTGTTAATTTGAGCTCATTTAATCCAGAAAATACAAATGGATGACAAAAGCACACTTTTTCCAACATTAGTACTAAAAAGGGTTAGTTTTATGCCACAATTGATGTAATTTATATGTTGCATTTTGCACACATCAAATATCAAATATGGGGCTTAAATAAAAGATGTTGAGCTAAGCCCAATCTTCTAAATACATGGGCATGGCCCATTATAATAAACACTCATGAAAAAAGCCCACTTATAATAAAGAACATGGGCTAGGCCCAAATACAATAATAATATGGGCTAGGCCCAAGAACTCCAAGACATGGGCTAGGCCCGATGGCCTAAATACATGGATTAAGCCCAATAACACTAAGAATATGGGCTAGGCCCAATAACATAATGTGGGCTAGGCCCAAAGAAAATACATGTATATTTATATAAAAATATATATTGTAAAAATACATTTTAAATACAAAGAATGTACATGTACACGTATAAATATGGTATACCCATACGTATAATATGGTATACCTATACGTATAATAAATACGATATACCTATACGTATAAATACAGTATACCTACACGTATAATACGGTATACCTACACGTATAAATACGGTATACGTACACGTATAGAACATGCAAATACAAGTATAGATACGGTATATGTATACGTATAAAAGACTCAAGTACATGGCGATGCACTCACATACACTTGTTGAAGTGTACTCTCACAAGGATGTTGTACACGTACGACAACGTATTTACGATGTTAAAAATAAATATTTTTAACACTTATATCCATAAAAGATATACGATTATATTTGTGTAACAATTATACATTCCCGACTCGAACATATTCTCACAAGTGAACAAGGTTCACTAAACTTAAAAATATATATATTGGAAGGATATATATATATATATATGTATATCACTCGGAACAAAATAAGACGTGTGGATCACAGAGACTCTCACTTATGCCGTGCGAGACACGAAGGCTCACGAAGGGCGAGGCCCGTTGGTACACACTTGAAATGTGACAACCGGTACTTAGCGGCTTTTAATTACGCGATTAACAAACGTTTAGGTGATAACAAAGAGTATTTAAGGCACGAATAAACATAATTAGGCTCTTGGTATGCCTAAGAACGCCTATTTGACTTTACAGTGCACGTATGATTATTTTCGAAAAATTTGCTAAGTGCTAAACGAATACGAACCGACACCATACAAAATACTGACAACGCAGACAAATACGAAGTCTATACGTGTAATTTAAACTTATGGATCTCGTTTTGCCAAACTATCAGGCTTCCAAACGTCACAACACGCAAACGCGAATGAAAAACGCGACTGCAGGAACACACCGACAACGAAACAGAAGCATCAGACGCGTATTATTTTCAAATTTGAAATATTATGACGTACTTAGCTCCGTAATTGAATTTTACCATCCTTAGTTGAAAACGGATCGAAAAAAATGGATTTAAAAGCGACAAACGGAACACTTCACGCGTTTTAACGCAACTGACAAAATACGCGGCAAACCTCAAGTTACGACGTATTTTTTTTAGCATTCTCGACTTAACGTTATATTTTTGACAAAACGATGACTGAGTTCAAGAAACGGGCTTCAAAAATGATTTGGGCCGCTCAAAATACGTTAACGGGCCTTGGGCCCAACCCACTTGATAAAAACCTAGGTATAAAAAGCCCCTTATACTCACCTCCTCATTTTAGAAACCCTAAGCTAAAACACGCACACCACCTGACCCTTTGCCTTCCCCCTCATTTCCCCTAGAACCCGGTCATCGGAGATTCTCCGGTCAGCGACCGGTGGCGGGGCTCGTCACCTGTTTCTCCGGTCAAGCACACCCCACCCTCTCTTCATCATCACCCCTGTCACACCCTCGGTTCCCTCTCTCAACCGCACCTACCAGCGACCGGAGATCGGAGCTTCGGCGCCACGTCTTCCTCCGACACTTGTATACCCGCTCCGACGACACATCAACCACCATCACGCGTAACAGACCGGAGAGACAAGAGAGAGATCTGAGAAAAAGGGCGGAGATGCCTGTTTTTCCGGCGACGGTTTGTCACAGGCGTGGGATTTTGCTACGGAACTCCGGTGAGCCTTTTTATGCGTTATTTATGTATTTTTTTTCTTTTTATTTCTCCGGCTGACGTGATTGTTTCAGGCGAGGTGTGTGGTTTTCGGGGGTGTTGATGATGGCAGTGGAGGCGATTATGGTGTGACTCGGGTTGGGTTTGTTTTGTGTTTAGTGGAAATGGCGACGGCGACGGTGATGGTGGAGGCCACTGTCAAGTTGTTTTGGGTCCGCTTGGTTCATTCGTCTCACAAACGGGTTTTGTTCCGGTTCGGGTTATGTCGGGTTCACATTGGTTTGGGACTTGCAAGAAAACAAGGGTTGCTCGGGCAGTGGTTTAGTTCGACAGGTTCGGATGCAAGTCAAAACGAGTCAACTCAGCTTTCGGTTCGGGTTCACGTCAGCTTTCGGCTCGGGGTGGAAAGACAAGCAAGTTTTGCAAAAATACAGTGTTTCGATAAACAAAAAATCACATGTTTTTAAACCATTTCGCAACAGGATTTCAACGAACTCAAATGGTTTACGAAAAGGTTAAGCTAAACTTACCGGTTATTATAACAATACAAGGTTTTCGAAACATGCATGAGTTTCAATGACGTAGGCAAAGGCCCAATGACATGGGCAAAGGCCCAATAACGCTAGGTATGTAGCTATGAAATTAGATGATAACAGATCACTGTCCGTAAGTACGAGGATGACATTAGTAACCATTAATCACGTAGTGACCAAGGTGCAAACGGTATAGATCTATCGATTTTGAGGCGCGCTCGACTCCGGGTTTGGTAACCCTTTATGAGTGCTTTTGCGATCCCAATTGATTACAAAGTTGTCTCGGTTTAGTTACTTACTTATAGCATAGGTCAGTGTATTAGCTACACACTGATTGATCCTTAGATTCCATAGGTATCCTACATACTATGATTTCAATACCGGTTTACAAAGATAGTAGAAAACATTTCAATACCGGTTTACAAACATAACAGAAATCATTTCAATACCAGTTTACAGATATGACAGAAAACATTTAATTACTGGTTTACAAACTCAACAGTTACATATATCGGTTTAAAAACATAGTAGAAAACATTCGTTACCGATATACAAAGACGACATTTAAAATGCTTTGAGATATTAAGATCTCACAAACCGTTTTTTCAAATGCAAGTTTACAAGTGTTTTAAAACGCATTTGATACTTAACAAACAAACTATGAACTTGCTCAACTTTATGTTGATTTTTCGCATGTTCTTTCTTAGGTTGCATGTTACAAACTAAGGAACAGTTGGAATAGGAGAAACCATGTGGAGTCGAGTACTTAGTGGCATTCGATTTCTAGAAGTCCTAGCTTATTTGCTTCCGCTGTGCAATGAAGATACCAGTCCAGTCACGCCAGCTCTGATATTTTCGGGGTGTGACATGAAATGCAACGTATATATAATAAAAGCATTCATGAAAAAAACGCCAACATATTATTAAAATACACAAGTGTTCCAAAGATAAAACGAATATAATAAACATTCAAGATGAGCAACGAGTACAAGTTCTAGAAGAGACCGAAGTGTCTAATGAAGTTAGAACACTTGTAGGTTAACTCACGTGTGGAACACCATTTCTAGAATAATATCTCTCTCTCAAGAACGCAAAGCAGTGAGTTCATGTCCCCCTTTTCTCTTAAATGTTTTCGGTTTATAACTCTCGGGAGGAAATACATGTCTTGATGGTATGGTTTAGCTAGGGAATGAACTGTTAGATCATGTGCGAATATGGTCTCTCTTAAGCGCCATTAATCTTGTTTAAGACTAAGGGGAAAGAGTAGTAGATCTATCGAGTGTAGCGAGCCCCACTATTGGGTCCTTGTGTGGCCCATGTAGTGCTTTTGGTGTTCCAACCGGGTGGACCGGAGGAAATTCGCTAGCGTTGAGTGCTTTCTATGTCGTCATATATATTAATGTCCTTGCAAAACATTAATGATCTGTTCATAGATGCTTTACATACCACTTTGTTATATACGAACACTCAAATGTTTTAAGAATTAATGGGAACTCACTCAAAACACTTGAATTGGCTCAACTTTTGATGATGTTTTCAAACTAACATGTATTTCAGGTAAATGAATGGATCTTGGTGTTGTCGGTACTCAAGAATCATTTGGGGTTATCAAGTTAATGATGTCATCCTTTTGAAAGGTTTGGTCCATATATCTCATCTTCAATGGGCTATAGGATGCAAAGCCTTGTGTTTTAAACTTATGTTGAACTAGTCCTTTTGTAAAACTTATAACTTATGTTGTCTTGTACCTTAAATAACTTATGGTGTGTAATACGTAATTATGTCAATGGATGAACATCGCATGTTTTTAATCATGTAGTTGTTTACTTATATCGTATGTGATGAAAATAATCAAGTTCACACCGCGCGCTTCCGCTAACGAACGGGTGTGACACCATCAGCCGGTACTTGAGGATAGCCTGGTTTTCCACAGCCGACATACATTGCCCTAACCTTCGATGGGAACAACAGACAGGAAATCCAGAGCATGGGGGGGGGGGCTCGCAAACACTCAAACACGACTCACTGCCACATGGACAAGGCAAACTTCTCTTCAACTGTCTTGACGATTTCACCATATAAGGCGTTCGCCAAAATTTTCTGGGCTTTAATGGGGGGTGTCTTTAAGTAGAAACCGCCAAGATCAAGACCGGGAAGAGAACTATGCAGAGTTTCCAATGCACCCCTGTAATCAGAGTCCAACAACCCACCACCACATTCACGAAGGATGTGGTCTTGAAGAACCCAAGATTGGGCCCTTGAAGCCACAAAAGCATAGGAAGAGGCATCCTTAAGTGAGCAAATCCCAAGCCCCTCAAAACGGGTCGGGATGGAAGCTAACATCCATTGTAAGTCCCTGAAAAAGGCACCCCACAAACAACAATATCCTCGATCGCATTCCGAAGCCCCTTGTCAAAAACTGAGACCGCTTCCCCGACATAAGAAAGCTGACACGTCCTAAGCCCAAACTGCAGTTTAGAAACCCCCATGCATGAACGAAACAAGAGGAATCGCTCTGAGGGTCCCAAAGATGTTTGAGGCATCCCATCAGCTCAACGACACATTTGGCTCTTTTAAGGGCCAAACCACTAATAAACTCCAATCTCTACTAACAGCACCACCCAAGAGTTTCACACCATGCACCGGCCAACCAATATCTTGCGGAAATAAACCCTCTTGAGTCTTCACCCCGTCACATGTAGGCCAAAAAACTTCAGTTTTGTTTTTTAATGTTGAGAAGGAGGCCCAAGGATGGGCCCTCCACTCTAATGATTTCTAAAGCGTTGGCAACCTGAGTAGCATCTCCAATAAGGGTCCCATCATCCAGGTACCAGCGTGAAAAAGAAGCTTGCAACGATCTCTGATTCGGAGGACAAGAGGGTGTAAAAAAAGGGCAAAAAGGAGAGGCCCTAAAGGATCCCCCTGTTGAACCCCCGTGGAAGACCAAATATTATCATTCCCAACATAAAGCCTCGTTGGTTGCCCGTATAAAAAGATCAACCCAAGTAGAGATGGATGGACACATTTTCCTTACCTCATTTACAAGAACAGTTCTATAGACTAGGTTAAAGGCATTCGAGAAATCAACGATAAGCATAGCTAACGTCCCATCTCGGTGGTGCACAGTTAATAACCTGTTCGCACTATGAAGAACCGCCTCAGCCCTGTTTGGAACCCTGACCCCAAACTGAAAGTCGCCAAGATATTTGGCCATATCCTTCCCCACCCCCTCCATCGCTACCTTGGAGACCACTCTCCTCCAGATCAAACCCACTGCAATAGGCCTAATCCCATTATCAGGCTTGAGAAGGGGCATAAGGGGAGCATATGCAACAAACTCCGCCAAACTCCTCGGACATCCCCCCCTCCCCGCCGCAAAAATAAGTTAACCACCAGCTGAAATCGCCTTGAGCAGACTAATCGCAATCACAGACCCTTCCCCACAAAGGACGTCCAAAAGGTGTTGAGCCCTCAAACCATCTCTCCCACTTGACGTCCCTTTAGGGAAAGATTTGATACACCCAAGCACACTGTCGGTCTCCGCTACAAGTTGAGGCTCTGACGGTAGGAAAGCGTGCATGGTCGGAGGGGGCATGCACGAGTGTTTATCCACAAGAGCCTTCATAGTTTTCTTATCAAGTGGTGCGACCCCAAAGGACCTTAACCGCAGCGGTAAAATGACCATCGGCAACCTTACGTAAACAATGCTTGACATTAGAACTCACATCCTCGCTTTTTTTATCGGACATTTTCTTAAAACCCTCTGGACCCTCCTCCACAGGTTGAGCAAACAAAGACTGAATGCGAATACCAAACCCCTCACGGTCACCCCATTGGGACAACGCCCACTGTATACTAAGACATTGACCATTTTTCCTATTGCCCGATCACTTATCCTGGTGGCTGACCGACGTAAATACACGCAAGGTACACTAAAGCTGTGGTTAAGGCTTGGGCAAACGACATGCGATAACTAAAGGGGATGCTCTTCACAGTTTTAATAGGAAAAGAGAAAACTCGGTCAAGGAGAGCAACATCAACACATACCTCTCCAGACGGGGAAGACTCCGATGCGACACACTGTCTAGGGACTCCCACAATAAAACCCACTTCATCCACTTCCGTTGGCACAAACCGAACAACCCGATCTTCATGGTGACACCCCCGCCGGAAAGAATGAAGGCACATGCACTCCTAACACAACCATTGTTCAGACAACCTAAGGGCTTCACAAACAGAGGTAAAAAGATTGGGGTCTTCAGCAATGGCATGTCTCAAAGTATCTTTTTCTATCACCTGAACCAAAATGGTGACGTTTAATATGAGTCATAAGCCTTGGGATCCCCTTAGACCCAGCAACCCCATCGGGGCAACAATGGAACCCCTTAAAGGGGCAAGGCCAAAAACCATTCGACATGGCATAAAAACCGAAATGAGAACAACTTCACCCAATACACTAAGGCAATGTCTCCACCCTAAACAAGAAGAAAAATGGAACTTGAGCTAACACCAGATGGTTCAAAGGCTTGTTGAACCCGAGCTCATTGAAAACTTACTCCGAGAGTTTCATCGACACCTTGTGGGCGCAAACCCCACAAGGAAGCGAACACCCCACCTCTCTGACCTATAGCCGCCGCAAAAACCCCACAATATATCAAATTAAGAAAATAGTAACAATATATCAATATAAATTTACCTAACAAAGATATTAGATCGGAATAAGAATCTCTGAAAAAATGGAACCCTAGAAAGTGATTTCCGAAACAGTAGGCCTTGAAAAAGAGGTCAATTGATAGGAAATCGAAAGAATCCATGGAATTTTAGAATGAAATTAGGGATTAGGGTTTGCAGATAGAGGATTGATGAAAAGAGGAACACAAATGTCGTGGTCGAATTTGTTACGGCTGTAACTTGTTTCTCTAGAAAATTAGACGTTAGGACTTAAACAATTAAGAAGAAGTTTAGAATGCATAGAGGAAAGAAGTTTACTTGGTCTTCGTCGGAGCACAGGTCATCGGATTCCGGTGCAGCAGGAAGTTATAACTTTGAGCAAATGCTAATTTTTTTAAGTAAAGTGAAATTTTCCCTTTTGTGGTTTGGTAGTGGGATCAACATTAAACCTTCAAACTTATTTTCCGTTATCTAAGTAGTTGTGTTACACATGGATTAAAAGAAAAAATTGACGTTCAAAAAAAAACTTGTGTTATAATAATGTAACACTTTGTGGCCCAACCAAGAACTATCCGTTACGTCATTGTTAACTGTGGTGATGGAACTACTAATTTTACCCACCTCTCTCTCTGGAAAACCATCACCCACCACCATCATCTGCCACCACCACAACTTCACATCACCGGTAAACATACATAGTAACATGGCTCAAACCCTGAACCAGTCGGTCACTACTAGAACACCGGTAGGCGAATCTGTCGACCTAAATCATGAACTTTGGAAAAATAATTCAAACCAGAATCAAATATATCATTATAAAATGTACCCACAGAAACAGAACTAAAAATAGTAAGAATCAAATCAAGTTACAAATTACACATCTAAAGAACATAAATCGGGGTAAAAATAAAACAAAACTAACAACACACGAGAAGACAAAATTGCTAACATGAACAAAATCAAAAGGAGTAGCAAATTAGATTCTAATCGACAGATATCACTGGCCCAAAATGAACCCACGATCTCATCAGCAACAATTAAGCAAGAAATAACCCAACCACTAATCGCCATCCACACCAGATTCCTATACCCCTTTTTCTACCGCTAATGATACTGATTCTTGAAATTAGTTAGTTTTGAATGATTCAGATTGTCAGAGTCTTGAAATTGTTCCGAAGTGAACCGATGGTCTCATCAGCAACAGTCGGACACGTCGGTGATGGTGGTGGTGATGATGATCAGGGTGGTGGTGGGTGGTGGTTTTTTAGAGAAAAGAAATGAAACTTGTAATATTATATGACGGGAGGGATGCATAGTGTTAAATTTCTATGACATGAGTACTTAGGCAACAAAAAATAAGTTTGGGGATTTTACATTGTTTCCATCGGGACACAAATTACACTTTACTCTTTTTTTTCATAAAAAAAGAAAGGTACTTTACCCTTACTAACTCCTATTTTATACCAATTTAATTATAATCTATTTCTTACATGGAATTGATTTCAAGAACTTTCGTTAAAGAGGTTTGCACATCTAACTTTTAATCTAGTTCCACAAATTCCTACAGAGTTTTAGATAGTTAACAATCATTAATGACCATTCTAATACAAGATTTGCAAGAAATAGTAAACACTAACATTTTTGTTTTCAAATAGCAACATTTGCAAGATATAGTAAACACTAACATTGCAAGATATAGTAAACACTAACATTATTCTTTTTCAAACTATAGTGCTCCAAAGTTTGTTTCCCTTTATATACCATGCAATTAATGGAGATTGACACCCACCTGATCAATTTTTATCAAAATAATAAAATATAATGAATACTGAGAAAAATTAGAGAGAAATAGAGATCAACTGAATTATTATCCTTGATTCTATTCACGTTACAATATATAGATTAACACAACTTTAAACCTAAAGCCCATAAGTATTGGATTAGGCCTAACATGTCTGGTTTTATAACACTCCCTATCAGACATTTAGAATTATACACTATCAACAATAACATTATACTATTGGGTCATGTTCTCTTGATTCTTCTGGATCGATATTAATTGATATTGAAGGATCAATTATGTTACCTCATTAAAACCTTACTAAGAAAACCCAGTGAGACAAAATTTAGTTAGGAAAAAGAGTACAACGTGTATAATACCCCCCCCCCCCCTCAATTTAACATGTATCTTTTAGTTTGTAGGATCCAATCTTTAGTGAAAACTACTTAAGTTGATCTTTAGAGTAGTATTCTTTGGTGTAGTATTCTTTACTTTTAGTGATTCAGGTTGCAGTGTCTTCAAATAATATATAATTGGTCTTCTTTTGATTGACTTCAGTCTGCATCCATCTTGAACATGTTGAAGCTATTAATTTACATAAGTAAGATTCGTATCTGGATTAAAATCGAGCTTTGTGGGGGTCTGATCATAACCTTATAGCTAGGACTCCATATTTTTCTTAGAGCAATATCATGTCTCAAATCCCATATCCTTAATGCGCTTTGTGATTATGCCTCATTAAAAACCTGTCTAGGAAAAACTCAATGAGACAAAACCATAGCTAAAAGAAAAAGAGTGCATTGCGCATTTTTCATAATTAACAACATGCTTCAAGATGATGCTAAATTGGTACTTTGGGACCTATAGGATAAACTGATAGTACTAGATCAGTTATGTTGACTCGTTAAAAACCTTAATAAGAAAACTCAATGGTAAAAAAATTTGTGAATTGAAAACAAGTTCAACGTGTTAGATTTTTACTTTATCTTGATAATACATATAACTAGAACGTAGTATCAGGCGTTCTTTTGTTTGCAAGAAAAATCAATGCTTCGATCACAATTAAGTATGGTACTTCTAGACCAACCACTTCTTAATCATCTTCTCGGCGATCGCAAGAATAGTTTTCTATGTTAATCGACTGATCAATCATTAGTGTACTTAATTGATGAGCTTTGTCTATGTTTAGTTTCATCAACATCTTTTTGATGTAGTTTGAACTAGGAGCAAATATTACACATATACTTGAACTGTAGGTTGCAATAATTACGTTGTGTAAGGGCATTCAAAATTTTTATCTCTAGTTCTAAAGTGTTCCACTCGATGATGTTTACATCATTACTGTAAATTGTGATTATATAAACTTTAAGAGATACATTTTAATAAATGAATGTGGCTCATTTTATCAAACGTATACCCCTTTGTTTCATAATATTAACTGAGTTGATACTACCACATTCAACCAATTTTCTCGAGACCATGTAAAACTGTTTGAGATTTTATCAAACGTATACCCCTTTGCTTCGAGCTTTTTTTATTCTAATCCTTTAGGGATTTTCATATATGTTATTTCAATTGTCGCATATAAGTATGCGGTAACGACAACCAAGTTTTATCTGAAATCATTATGAGATTGCAAGGCGCTTAAACATCTAAATATTATCGCATCCACTACATGGTATACATTTCCTCATAATCAACTGCTGGGATTTAGGACAAAATCTTTATGTTAAAATACGTGCCTTAGATCGCAAAAACTCATTATTAACGTTTCTTTTTAATATAAAGACAACCATTTATAACCTACTAGTTTTACGTCTATAGGTGTTTGAACTACATGTTCGAAAACGTTTAGTCTGTTGAGCAAATTTAATTTGACCTTTAAGTCTTCTAGCCATTGTGGCTAATTTTCTGCGTACACTCCTGCACAGTTTCGTGTATACGTAGTCTTTTCATCGATTACGTGTATTGCTATAGCATATTCAAATATATCATTTTACACGTGTTTCATTACAATTCCATATTGTACTATTTTGTACATTAGTTATTTGAGATCTAATGTTTGTTTGGTACCGGAGTTTCTTTAGAAACTCCATTTTCCTCTTCTAGGATTTCATTGTCTCTTCTAGAACTTTATCAATGACCTCGTTTAAGGTTTTATATGCAACCCCTTATGGGATTTTGTATACAACCACTTCGGGGCTTTGTATTCAACCACTTCTGGGGTTTCCTATGCAACCCCCTTATGGATTACACCAACTGTATTACTATGCTCTTTTCGTGTTTGTGGTTTTATCTTTTGGAACCGATTTATCTCTCACATTTTCGTGCTATAATGATCTTTTTGTGAGTACTTCAATAGAAGCAGATGAATTCAATATTGGCATACACGATTGCCACAAATGCAATTTTGGAAGAGATAATGAAATCCTAGAAACTCACTTTTCCTCTTTTAGGATTTCATTTCCTCTTCTAGGATTTGATCAAAAGCGCTTATTCCAAAATCAAAAAACTTATTTTTTTAAAATAAAAAATTATTATAGTTTTATATGCTTGCATATCTTATTCAAGATTATTTCACATGGTAATTATGGATTAATTCATAGAACCAAAATGATGAATGTATATAAATTTATATCTATATATGTATGTTATACCTATTACACATTTAATCATAGAAAAATGATCAATTTGTTTCCAAAATTGACAAACACTGTTCTTGATCGTTATTTGATTTTTTTCTGGTGTCTTTATACGCACAAACATCCATGAATTCTGGAACCATCGGATTCTGGAACACGTGCTTTGCATCAGAGATGATTGTCGTCATTGGTGGAGAAAACAAATGCAACACATGGCCCATTGTTCAAGGATCTACAGGTTAATTTTCTAATGCATATTTTCATCTGAATAGATGAATGAAGACGTTGAAAAGTTTAATTCCATATGTTGGTTCATTTGGGTTGTCGAAACCATGGTATATCCGAAGGAGTGGATGGATTAGAGAAGAATCCATGGAAATTGGCTTGAGCAATGTGCTGATAACATGAGAAGAACTAGAGAGAAGTAGAGATAAACTGAATTATAATCATTCATTCTATACAACATTACAATATATAAATAAACATAACGGTAACCCCTAAAGCCCATAAGTATTGGGTTAGGCCTAAAATGTCTAGTTTTATAACAAATGCATAAATAATCTTAGCTTGTAGATTATTCTTTAATAAACATTAATCTAGGTCCCTTATAAATTTCATTGTAATAAACTGCAATTTTATAATTAAGGCAGATCATTATAAGTTAAAAATAGACTAAGTTTGACGAAATGTAAAACCAATCGATTTGTGAAAAGTAATACAAGTAATCCAAACACAAATATATTTGTTATTAAAGCTACTTTACGGTATAGTTTCTTTTCTATAAAGTGTGTTCGTTTACCTTTTCATTAGTTTAATAATATAATATAATGTTTTATAAAATTACAAATATACCGTTGCGAAGTATTTACTTTTATTTATATTTATATTGAAAATTTTCATCAAAAGTGAATGACTAAAATATTATTAGTTACCTTGATGAACTGAACTAACTCCAATTGAACAATACTGGTACATGTATTGGTATTGGTATTGTCATAACAGTTTTCGGTAATCGTTATATACGCCTTTAACCTTTTTATTTTTTATTCAAAATGAGTTTTCTCTAGTAACTTGTGTTCGTTAACTTTTCTAAAGAAAAATGTAATTGAATACGTAGTCGTGTTTAACCTTTTATTCAATTACATTTAGGTATAAATTGGTATTAAAAATTAAAAAAAAAAACGTTTCTTATTAGAAACTATATAAATATCAATCTCATACTTATAACGATATGAACCAAACCAAGTTAGACTTGAGAATGACATGTTCTAAGTAACAGATGGTTTTAATATGAAACGACCCATATTTGTAACTGATTTACCTCAAATCTAATAGGAATAGGTAATTAAAAACAAATATTAATGATTAGCAATTTCTTATAATAAGGAGAAGATTTGGATGAAAGAAAGCATTAAGGAGCTTAAAAAGGAGGAAAGCTAGGGAAACAAATAGGGTACGACTAGTATGCACCAAAGGATAAGAAACTGACATAATAAAGACAAAGAAACCCTAATGGGCCCAGTCAATAGAGGGTACGACCTGTATGCGTTAAATGATGGTATAAGCCATACGTAGTTGGAAACCCTAACAAACACAGCCTATAATTACCAAATGATGTGGAAACCCTAGATATTGACTTTTGACAGTTGTGAACGATCTGAAAGGCTATTGAAGGGCTGTTTAGAGGGGAATCAAATGAAAAGACTTGATGGCCGCAGATCTAACCTCATGGCAAATGATAGCTTACCTCTGGAGTTATTTCTTTACAATTTTCTTATCTCTAAACCTGTTAATCTTGATGACTTTAGTATTTGAGTTGCTTTTGTTCATCATGTTGGGCTAAACACCTTTACAGTTGTCTGGATGCGATGATTCGTTGAATGTTTTGATGATTTGAAATTTGATTTGTTTATGTAGTATGATTTCAGTAGTTTGTTTTGGACTTAATCTATAATGTGTATGGATACATGTTACATATTGATTTTGATGTTGAGTTGTGTGGTTGAGTCGGTCTTTCTATGAGATTATGCATGCCAGGTCTGATTTCTCATATCTCTAGGTTATATTTACATCCATTAACTTAGGGCTTGAAAAACCTTAACCAGTACTAGAAAATTTAATAACATAACTGGTAAAACATGTGAACCAATGGGAAGGATCCAATTAAAATGATCTAGAAACTAGTTAGGATTTCCTTTTTGGTTGATCTTAGTTAGTTGTAAGTCGCAATGTTTGTTGATCAATCTCAAACACAACCTAGTCATTCATTCTTCGATGATTCAATACTGGATAGTTTGTGTTTCTTGAATCGTGATTTTCTAAAATAGTCTTCATTTGATTTCCTAATCTTAAATATTGCTTTTACAATAAACCTCGCTTATATAGGTTACATAATGATATTCATACTAAGTACTAAGAACCACCATGTCCATGGATTGATACTTGATTACTTACCCTAGCTATACTATATAAGGATAGGTTCGCTTGCATGTCGGGTATGTAGTTAGTATTTTAGGTGATTTAACTTTAAAATGAGTCTATGAAATTTGGTAATATTTTCGTGTTACTATCTATATACGTCAAGTTTTTGGCTTCGTTGCTGGAGACACGGTGATTTTAAAAACGGTTTGAAGTCAGTAGTTTAATCCTTTTTCGTTATTTTACTATATATGTTTTAGCCCGTTGTGTGTTACTTGTGCCTAGCAAGATAGTCACTCTAGTTTTCTACCCTAGGATTTATTTTTATGTGTAAATCACATCATCATAGATTAATATCACCATTTTCTGAGCCTGAATGTGCGCTACGCAAGACTTCCGAAAAGAAGGAAAAGAAAACTCCTAAGAAAATCTTACCAAAAACTTGCATCCACTTCGGAAACTAAGATAATTGAAGTAAGTACAAAGAGGAAGACCAAATGGGAGACCCTGAAAGGTCTATTGGGGATCACGTCCGACCATCCATGACTTCTATTTCAAGTGTCATTCAACCAGACACTCATGTGGAAACATTCCAGATCCCATCACTTATCATTTAATTCATCTAAACTAGTTACCAATTTAATATCATGGAATAAGAAGATCCAAATGAACATATTGAGTTTTTTCTTTAACTCTGTGACATTTCAAAATCAATGGAGTATCCCATGACGCTATCATGCTTCGCTTGTTTCCATTTTCATTATGTGGTAAAGCCCGAACTTGGTTGATGCCACTGCCAGGAGGTTCTGTAACCACCTAGGAAACCCTAGTTGAGAAATTCTTGATTAAATACTTTCCTCCATCAAAGATAAATAGATTTTGTAACTAGATACACTACTTTGAGGAAATGCTATCAAGCTTTGCTTGCTTACATTTTCATTATGTGGCAAAGCCCGAACTTGGTTGATGCCACTACCAGGAGGTTCTGTAACCACCTAGGATCCTTGTCAAGAAATTATTGATTAAACATTTTTCTCCACCAAAGACAGATAGACTTTGTAACTAGATACACTACTTTGAGGAAAACAACAGAGAAACGCTTATGGAAGCATGGGAGAGGTACGAAGAGAAAATGAAAATGTGACCACATCCTTGATCGCAAACAATACCTATGCATTGATGGAGAAATTAACCACAAATGACTACCCTTCGTTATGTTAACTGCCATCAACTAAGAAAGCATAAATGTATTAGGTTGACGATGATGTAGCTTTAGAAGCCAAGGTTGAAGCCCTAACAATGAAAGTAGGGAAATTATTTACAAAACAGGAACTGGATTATCTGACAAATTTACTACCTGTGGTAGAGAACATAAAGTGGAATTATGCTTGTGTGAGAGTACTAAAGAAGCTGCTTATATTAGCAACCAAGGAAGGTTTTAAAACGATCCTTATAACAAGACGCACTATTTTAGCTAGAGAAACCATCCGAACTTTAGTTAGAAGACTCCTTCGAGTTCTGCTCCACTAGGGTTCGATCAGTGTGTATGGAATGAGGATACAAAACATAAGCTTAAGGACTTGATGAACTAATATATAGAGGCCAACAACGTCTGAATGAACAACACTGAAGAAGATTTAAAGCTACTAAAGGCCTCATTACAAAACATTGAGCAATGTGTAGGTTAATTAGCTCAGCAAATGTCTGAAAGACTAGCTTGTTTACTACCCTGACATACTAAAGTAAACCCTAACACTTAGGTTAAAGCCATAAAAACTAGAAGTGGTAAAACCAACGAAGAGCTTATTGTTAAACCCGTGGTGTGGAAGGAAGTGATCATGGAAGAGCCAGAAGAAGAACGACATGTGTAGAAGCCACCAGAAAAGAAGAATGAGATTATCCCAATACTAGAATACAAACTCGAATTTCGTATCCTGGTCATCTGAAGATCAAAAAATGGAGGAGTAATATACAATATTACTTGAATAATTTAGAACTCTCCATATCAATATTCCATTCGTTAAGGTTAATACTCAAATGCCCAACTATACCAAGTTTATGAGAACCTTCCCATATAATGTCACACCCCAAAAACGTCGCAGCGGAAATAAAAACGTGGCAGTGAGGGAGGTTGGTACCCATAAGTATCTTAGTGGTCGATGTAATATTTATTTTGGATATACATCTTAATTAAAACATAAAGTTTAAAGCTTAGAGTTTAAAGTTTCAAACATAAACCACAACCACGACATAATTGTTTGATCCTTATAGATCTTAGTACAATTGGTCCCAAAATAGTTTTAAAAATTGTCAAAAACATTATCTAATATGACTTGCTTCGACTACCACAAGATATGCTAAAATCTCAAAGCAGAACTCAAGTACCTAAAGAACACATAAAAATCAAGTGTTAACACAAAATGGCTGGTGAGTTCACTTATTCAAATTGTATACAATTTGTTTAAGGAAAACTTTGTTATTATGAATTTTATATCAAAACATCCATATATAATTACAAAACTCAAATTTATTTCCTTATTGAAATCCAAGAGTCAGTTCTCTGATTGCAAGCGTTTTCTCTAAAAACCTTCGACACAAATCATCTTCCCAAGATTTAATTATATTAAATTTCTAGCATCAACTTTTCAGATTCATAGGTTTGCAAGGCCTACGAGCTATATATTAATAATAAGGGTATAACTAACGCTAGACAATCACAAAATATCAATTCCTCGTTTAACTTGACACGGAGCTACCGGACACGACGAGGTGGTCAACCCGATAGATCTATCAGCAATTCTACACATACCGGTATTAATCCTTCTGCTTGTCAGCCTTATAATATGATTTAAAGAGTGAGATCAGCTCATCTGGATTCATTCGGTAACAGTTGGTTGTCGACACTATCTGATTAACATTTCTAAACCAGCTGCACTTTGCCTGGTTTAGAATACTTTTCAGAGCATCCAGAAGCTTCTTGTTGCTCATATAAATAGACACCACCATATCTGCATTCTTCATTTCAAAGAGCTGTTCAGCAAACCAACCAGTAAGTGCTTCTATAGATTCAACAGGAATATAATTGAAACCTTCGGGTTTATGCTCAAGCACTTCACTTTATGAAGACATTCTTAAGTTGCTAAACCGTGATCCCACGGAAATGTCTGTTTTACCAAACCGGTCTGTTAAAAATGTTCGAAAACTGACCAAAAACTGTTTTTTACCAAATCGTATTGTTAGACTCATCTTGAAATTTCTAGTCTAATGATAATAATGTCCCAAAAAATTTTCAGGATTTTCGTGCCTTTTTTTTTTGTCCTAAAAATCACACGAGTCCAAGCGTCCAATCGGTTTGCTAAGATAGTTTGCAGATCAAATTCTGTGCTAAAATCCTAGACCATTATTCCTAATTTCTTTCTTACTGGACTGTAACTGCTTATTTATCATGTTTTCAGCATTTTCACTAGAAACATCAAATTTTTTAAAATTAAATTTTGTATTTTCAAAAGTTTATTTTAATGAATCAAGTTCAGCAGTTAATTTTTCAGAAAGCTCTTTAAAATGGAGATGCCTACACTTTACTTAACTCAAATCGTTATGCGACTGGCGGATATCACGCTTTTATGCCTCCACCATATCCTTGCATCCATTGATTTTCTTTTTTATCAGATATAAATCAGATTTAGATAACTGCATTTGCATAATTAAAGAGTTAGCATGTTCTTTGTAGCTACTTACCTTCTCTCTACAGGCTTTAGTACAACAAATATTATCTACACACACCTCAGTAGGAGTAGGAGTGAAGTCATGAATCTGAGTATCTGCACAGCAACCGAATTCTGAATTCGGTGATGAATCAGCAGATGTGGATGAGCAAATTACAACATGAAATGGAGTAGCAGGAACAACAGGAGTGGATGACCAAAGTGCAGCAGATGTGTTGACTTGAGCCTTCTGCTTGTCAGCCATATCATATGATTTGATGACTGAGATCAGCTCATCTAGCTTCATTCTGTAACAGTTATTTGTCGACACTATCTGATTAACATTTCTAAACCAGCTGCACTTTGCCTGATCTAGAATACTTTTCAGAGCATCCAGAAGCTTCTTGTTGCTAATATAAGTAGACATCACCATATCTGCATTCTTCATTTTGTTACACCCCGATATTTCCACATATTACCGGTGGGTCCGGTGGGGAGTATCGTGACGTAGTTGATATCATCATAGACAATTAACACAATTATTGCATAGCGGAAGGCTTGGTAGATTAATTACAATTACAATACATAATGTCCGAGAGTTCGAGATAAAAGAATATACAAACTGATTGTAATGAAAACAAATACATAAAACAAAGTTTAAACAGACTTTAGGCATCTAAGGATTTGCAAGATCCTCTTATTTGACACCAAGTAGGTCCTGCTTAGTTTCGAGAGGTACCTGTCACTTAGTCTTTGGAAAATACGTCAGTTTTCACTGTTAAATACAATTAACCGACTCATTTGGAAAGATTTTATGAAAATTGGTTAGGTGCACATGGCACAAAATCATTTTTAACTTAGGACAATCTTCATTAAAATCTTATATACAGATTTACATGTTTGTCATACAATTGGGGCCGGTTTGGAAGCCGGACATGATTAACCGACTCACCACTATAAAACCCATAAAGGAGTTATCCCCAACATGTGGTTTATTTAATATTTAGCATTTGCATCTGTCAGGTGTATGCCTACACCCTGTGCATAGGTCGTGGCCATTAATAATTTAAATGAGCAGAGTATATCTAGGACACGGTAGTTAACCCCTAATGTTTATGTTATCAAACAATACAGATTAAAACGGGTTACACAGATTTATTAAATCACAATCAGATTAAATGATCTCATACCCAACCAAGCGGTAATAATTTACCGTATCCCAAGTCCGTATAGGGAAAATAAGTTAAAAGTATTTACCTAAGCTAGTTGTGCAAAGATGCTACTCAGCCGTATAATTCCTAAGACCTTATGAAAATATCTTCTACTGAAGCTACTTAATCTGTATGGAAGGTTTATTAACCTATTAGGATACTAACGGGTCTTAATTTAAGTCAAAGACTTTAACTGGTTAGTTTCAAAGATACTTCACAGTTCGAAACGCTAGATTAAGCGGAGACCGGAATGGAATGTGATTTAGACCCGAAAAGTTTGAATACTTGTATAATATGGGTAAACTAAACACATTCTTGATTTTGAAGTTTAAATGATAAGGTAAAACCCGTTTCGGCTAATTCATGCACACTAGTTACATAAACCGAACCGAACGCATAATGCATAACGGGTAACCGATTGAACCATATACAAGTCCCATATTTTATTATGCTTAAAATATGTTAAAACATCAGTAAGATGTTAACATATATGCCCAAAAACAATTTAAAACCGAATTAAGTCCCGTAAGGGCATTTTGGTCATTTTGAGATTTATAAAAGAGGTTTATAGGTAAACTGAGGTTCTGGTCAAAAATATTCTGTAAAATATTTATTTTATGATGTTAAAACAGTAGGATATAATACATATGTGTGGTCCACCATTTATGGCCAAACTATGCCCCGAAAGGGTATTTTGGTCATTTCACATATGTTTTTAAGGACATAATTGGAATTCTGAGTTCATGACTTATACCTTCTGTAAAAATATTAAAATTTATTTATAAATTCAGTAGGTAACAAGTCTTGGGTGCTAAATATGGTTTTAAACCATACTATGCACCTAATTAGCGTAAAAATTGATAATTGACGATATTTGTGAAGTTTATGTGATTCTGAGATTTTGACCAGCCTTGGATGGTTAAAATATTTTATTTTTCATATTAGATCAGTAGAAAAAGGTTTGGCATGTTAATCATATGTAAATCACATTTTATTTGCAAAAAGGGCATTATCGTCAATTATATGATTTATACAAGAACTCAATGTTAAGGTCAGTATCTAATCTGGCCCAACATTCCAAAAATTTCTAAAAATAATATCATAACAGTAGCTTAAAAGTTTTGGGTCAAAATTTATGTTTAAACATGAATCGTGTATAAAAGGGTAATTTAGACTTTATAAAAGCTAAATTTACGATATTATGCATAGCATCAGTTTGAGACCAGAATATAATGTCAAAAGAATTTAGACATGTTTATATATCAGTACATAACTTATTTGTATGCTCACATATTCAAAAATCTCATTTTTAGACCATAAGGGAATAATGGTCAATATTAAGCATAATAACGGAGACATGCATAGAATTCAGAATTTCCAAATGACCATGTAATATAACCTCAGAGAGTTATACTACAACATTATATGGTCATAATGGAAGCTTAAAAAAGGATTTAAGCTTAATCGGGTCAGAAAGTCAAAGCAAAAGTCAAGCTTTTGCGACTTTCGGTTGCGAAGCGAGCTTAAAATTAGAATTGTCGGGTTGAACATGTTTAGACATGTTCTAATAATATTTACCAAGTTATTTAAGTGACAAAACATGATTCATAACTTCTACATTATCAGTTTTAGTTATTATTTGAAAATCTGACTAGTTTGACTTTTTGACTAGTTACTTTGACCCGACAATTAACTAAGTAAACGTGATAATTAGGAAGTGCCCTTTTAAGGGATTAACACCTACCTAATTACGATCACGTAGCCATATTCTCCTCAAACAATGGCTGGACCGTTTAGGTCTAAGCCGAAAGTCAAAGCGTTATTACGACAACTTTGACTTTTGGTCTTTAAACATATAAAAACCAAACTATAGAGGCTAAGGGCACTTACAAAAGGTCTTTGCACGAAATTTGAACTATGGTGGGCTTCCCTCTTGATCAGGAATCCTAGAGAATGCCCAAGAAAGCTCAAGCAAGTGAGAGAGGTGAAATTTGTGAATGAGCAAAGAGAAAGGCAACACAATGCCTCTATTTATAGTGCATGGAACTCTCACAAGATCATCACAGGTGTTCTAGGATGTTATTAGATGGCTCTAAGTGTCCCAAGCGGTTTTAAAAACCATCAAAGGCTGCTGGAATTCGAGTTATGTGAGAAGGGAGTGGTATGTGTGATGAACAAGAAAGAAACCTGCAGCTGGCATTATGTTTCCGCGTTGGGGACTCTCTGGCGGCCCGCGAGTGAGATAGAGCTGGAGGTCGCGGCCCACCAGGCACTAACAACACAGCCAAAGTTGTTTCAGGTTTGGTAATTTTAGTCCCTGGTCCTTCTAACTTCGAATATATTTCATTTTAAGCTTAATTGGCCCTTGTAGTTAGTTTGTAGATGATCTTAGAAGTATAACCAAACACCATTAGGTCCGGTTTCGTTAAATGATCACTGAAAACACTAGTTTCTTCTCGTTGACGCTTTTAACCCGTCTTCTTGAAAGTTTGCGTAATTAACACATAACGATAACGAAACCTAGTGAATTTATTATCACTTATTCTTGAGAGTATAATTGAACATTACGAAGCCCTGGTTTCGTTAAAAGGTCACTCAGAGGTAAGAATTAACATGTTGACACGTTTAACCCCTTTGTCTTGTAAACTTTCGATTACTTTCACAAACGGCTTCTTACGTCCGAATATTTCCTCGTTTAAGAATATATTCATCATGTATGGTCAATCAGAGGCACAAGTTTGGCATGTTGACACTTTTAGTCCCTTCACATACGTATTTTCATCGTTTGTCATCTTTAGTCCTTGTAATTCAATCTTTCACATGTTTAGGGTTTAGGACACGTGTCTTCACATTATTGGACACGATTTTACGAGGTGTTACACATTTCAGGGAGCAGTTTAGCAAACTGGCTAGTAAGTGCTTCTACAGATTCACCAGGAATATAATTGAAACCTTCAGGTTTCTGCTCAAGCACTTCAATTTGAGAAGACATTCTTAAATTGCTAAACCGTGATCCCCCGGAAATGTCTGTTTTACCGAATTGGACCATTAAAAATGTTCGAAAACCGAACGAAAACTGTTTTTTACCAAATTGTACTGTTAGAAACGTCTCGAAATTTTGAGTCCAATGATATATAATGTCCAAACAATTTTTCAGGATTTTCATGCCTTTTTTTGGTCCTAAAAATCACACGAGTCCAACCATGCAGTTGGTTTGCTATGATTGTTTCCAAATCAAATTCTGCGCTAAAATCCTAGAACCTTATTCCTACTTTCTTTCTTACTGAACTGTAACTGCTTATTTATCATGTTTTCAACTTTTTCTCTAGAAACATCAAATTTTTTAAAACTAAATTCTGTATTTTCAAAAGTGGATTTTAATGAATCAAGTTCAGCATTTAATTTTTCAGAAAGCTCTTTTAAATGGAGATGCCTACACTCTTCTTGACTCAATTCGTTATGCAACTAGCGGATATCAGGCTTTTGTGCCCCCACCATATCCTTGTATCCTTTGGTTTTGTTTTTGATATGATGTAAATTAGTTTTAGATTACTGCAGTTGCATAATTACAGAGTTGGCATGTTCTTTGTAGCCACTTATCTTCTCTCTACAGGCTTTAGTACAACAAATATCATCTACACATACCCTAGTAGGAGTAGGAGTGAAGTCATGAATCTGAGTACCTCTACAACAACCTTATTCAGAATTCGGCGATGAATCAAAAGATGTGGGTGAGATAACTTCAGTAGGAAATGGAGCAGCAATAGTGGATGAGCAATGTGCAGCAGATGTGTTTCCTTGAGCCTTCTACTTGTCAACCTTATCATACAATTTGATGAGTGAGATCAGCTCATCCGGATTCATTCTGTCAAATTTGGTTGTTGACACTATCTGATTAACATTTCTACACCAGTGGCACTTTGCCTGGTGTGGAATACTTTTCAGAGCATCCAGAAGCTTCTTGTTGCTAATTTAAGTAGACACCACCATATCTGCATCCTTCATTTCAGAGAGCAGTTTAGCAAACTGACCAGTAAGTACTTCTACAGATTCAACAGGAATAAAATTGAAACCCTCATATTTCTGCACAAGCGCTTCACTTTATCGAACCGGGCCTTTAAAAACGTTCGAACACTGACCGATAATTATTTTTACCAAATCGTACTGGTAGACTCGTCTCAAAATTTCTAGTCCAATGATATACAATGTCCCAAAAATTTTTCAAGATTTTCATGCTTTTTTGTCCTAAAAATAACAAGAGTCCAACCGTGCAATCGGTTTGCTAAGATTGTTTTGCAGATCAAATTCTACGCTAAAATCCCAGACCCTTATTCTTGGTTTCTTTCTTACTGAACTTTAACTGCTTATTTATCATGTTTTCAACTTTTTCACTAGAAACATCAAATTTTTTAAAATTAAATTCTGTATTTTCAAAAGTTGATTTTGATGAATCAAGTTCTGCAGTTAATTTTTCAGAAAGCTTTAAAAAATGGAGATGTCTACACTTTTCTTGACTCTTGTTGTTATGCAACTGGCATATATCACGCTTTTGTGCCTCAACCATATCTTTGTATCCATTGATTTTCTTTTTGATCTAATATAAATCAGAATTGGATAACTGTACTTGCATAATTAAAGATTTGGCCTGTTCTTTGTAGCCACTTACCTTCTCTCTCTAGGCTTTAGTACAACATATAGCATCTACACATACCTCAGTAGGAGTAGCAGTGAATTCATGAATTTGAGTACCTACACAGCAACCTGATTCTGAATTCAGCGATGAATCAGCCGATGTGGATGAACAAACTTCGGCAGAGAATGGAGCATCATGAGTAGTAGGAGTGGATGAGCAAAGCGCAGCTCATGTGTTGCCTTGAGCCTTCTGCTTGTCAGCCTTATTATATAATTTGATGAGTGAGATCAGCTCATCCGGCTTGATTCTGTAACAGTTGGTTCTCGACACTATCTGATTAACATTTCTAAACCAGCTACACTTTGCCTTATTTGGAATACTTTTCTGAGCATCTAGAAGCTTCTTATTGCTCATATAAGTAGACACCACCATATCCGCATTCTCCATTTCAGAGAGCAGTTCAGAAACCGGCTAGTAAGTGCTTCCACAGATTTACCAGGAAGAAACTTGAAACCTTCAAGTTTCTTCTCCAGCACTTCAATTTAAGAAGACATTCTTAAGTTGCTAAATCGTGATCCCCGGGAAATGTCTGATTTACCGAACCGGACCGTTAAAATCGTTCAAAAAACTGACCGAAATCTGTTTTTAACAAATCATACTGTTAGACTCGATTCGAAATTTCAAGTGCAATGATATATAATGTCCAAACAATTTTTCGGGATTTTCATGCCTTTTTTTGTCCTAAAAACCACACGAGTCCAACCGTGCAGTCGGTTTGCAAAGATCAAATTATGCGCAAAAATCCCAGACCCTTATTCCTAGTTTCTTTCTTACTGAACCGTAACTGCTTATTTATCATGCTTTCAACTTTTTCACTAGAAACATTAATTTTTTTTTAAATTAAATTCGGTATTTTCAAAAGTGGATTTTAATGAATCAAGTTCAATAGTTAATTTTTAAGAAAGCTCTTTAAAATGTAGATGCCTACACTTCTCTTGACTCAAGTCGTTATGCAACTGGCGGATATCACGCTTTTATGCCTCCACCATATCCTTGTATCCTTTGATTTTCTTTTTGATATGATATAAATTAGTTTTGGATAACTGCAGTTACTTAATTAAAGAGTTGGCATGTTCTTTGTATCCACTTACTTTCTCTTTATAGGCTTTAGTACAACAAATATCATCTACACATACCCAAATAGGAGTAGGAGTGAAGTCATGAATCTGAGTACCTCCATAGCAACCCAATTCTGAATTCGGAGATGTATCAACAGATGTGGATGAGCAAACTTCAACAGGCAATGGAGCAGCAGGAGTGGATGAGCAAAGTGCAACAGATGTGTTACCCTGAGCCTTTTGCTTGTCAGACTTATCATATGTTTTGATGAGTGGGATCAGCTCATCCGGATTCATTCTGTAATAGTTGGTTGTTGACACTATCTGATTAACATTTCTAAACCTGCTGCACTTTTCTTGGTCTGGAATACTTTTTAGAGCATCTAGAAGCTTCTTGTTGCTCATATAAGTAGACACCACCATATATGCATTCTTCATTTCAGAGAGTAGTTCAGCAAACTGGCCAGTAAGTACTTCTACTGATTCAACAGGAATATAATTGAAACCCTCAGGTTTCTGCTCAAGCACTCCACTTTAAGAAGACATTCTTAAGTTGCTAAACCGTGATCCCTAGGAAATGTCTGTTTTACCAAATCGTACTGTTAGACACGTCTCGAAATTTGTAGTCCAATGACATATATTGTCCCAAATAATTTTTGAGATCTTCTTGCCTTTTTGTCCTAATATAACAACCCTCCTAAAATATTTATAACATCCCTATATGTCCTAAAATACACCCCGTATACAAAAAGTGGGCCCGAAATACCTTAAAATTAACAAAATCAAATAAAAACAATAGAATAAGTCTGTCGCGGGGCGCGGCAGACTGCCCTTAGTCCGTCGCGGGGCGCGACAGCCTGGCCACCAGGCTTAACCCGGTGCTGCCACGTGTCAGCAGCGTGTCGAAGCTAGTGAGTTAACTCGGAAACCTTATAAGAGACACGTGATCCCTCGTGGGCCACGTAAGCACCATCCTCATCTGTCGCGGGGCACCACAGACTCCCTGATCAGCCCTATATATAGAGAGTTCGAGCATTTAGTCCAAACCGCTCACAATTCAATTCTCTCTCAAATTTATGAACTAATAATAGTAATATCGGGTGTTATACCCACTAAAAACAGTGAAGTTCTGCCTCGTTGTAAGCATTTTAACCCCCTGTTACGTATTAGATACGCTGCCCGATTGATCTAGTGCTTCGTAACGGCTGTCGAGGCTCTGCCCGACGTAGTCGTTGGAGTACTGTCTCTGGGAGGGTATAACTAATGTAAATTGGGTTATTATACTAACACTGTGCATTGTTTAATTAATAGATTATAACCAGGAAGTCACAGGAAAAAATACCTAAAGTAGCAATGTGAGTAATCTCCTTTTTGTAAATCTTTTTGCAAACTGTTTTTACAAAACCTCAATTGTTTTCACATTATAATTAACAATGATTGAGTATTTGTAATTCTACAATTATCGTCGGTATGTTGGGGTTTTGTATACAAAATTTGTTACTACACTGTGAGTAGTAACATGACCACAAGTCGGGTTGACAGTACCGTGGGTGGTAATTAAAGTAGAAATATAAACAAATGTAATTGCGAGATCGCTCTCAATACTGTACAATGATAAAACCTGTTTTGATTAAATTGGGATTCACTCACCAGTATTTTCCACTAACAAAATGTTTTTAAACGCGTATCAGGTAACAAAATGTGAAAGCCAAATAGAAGCCAGTTGGACAGCACTGAAGGCTTGGAAAAGTGGCTATAAAAGTTACCTAAATAAAGAAGATGTTTTATTTAAATAAATTAGGGTTTATCCGTATAAACATGTTTGTAATGGAAACTTGGGAATTTCCCATGTGTTTATTATTAAAAAAATGTGGTATTTTACACTGATAAAATATTTCCTAACCACGGTCCTGATGCAAATTCCGCTGCCAAACTGATAAACACCGATACCACTGAATCTGAGCTCGCTGCCGCCTGTTCCCAAGTGACTAGGGGTCGGGGGTTGCGATAGAGAGTGGTATCAGAGCTACAGCCACTGATTTCAGGCACAGAAGTGTTCTGCTGACACCAAAATTTTATCCATTATGTTAGGAAATAATCTACGTGATTATGTGCATATTTGTATATTATTGTTTTGTGCTATTTGACAATTTGTTAGTTTACAGTATGAGCGATCAAGGTCCGTCAGACGCTTACCGTCAATTGTCTAGTTCTCCTAGAGATGAAGGAACCTCTTCCCAGACTACCCCCTGATATCTGTAAAATGCAACATATAAATTACATCAAATAAGGCATAAAACTAACCCTTTTTAGTACTAATGTTGGAAAAAGTGTGCTTTTGTCTTCCTTTTGTATTTTCTAGATCAAATGAGCGTAAATGGACAAAAGAAGCAACAATACAGCTAAATCTAACATAAATACAAGAAAAGGAAAAAACATGGCATGCCCGACCCCCCCCCCCCCCGACAGCATCTTCCCAAGCAAAAATAAGAAATCAGAACGCTGAACACGCCCCGTGCCCAGCGGACACGGGGGCGTGCCCAAGTGTTTGTATATAAGACAAAGTTGTAGAAGCTTCTATTTCCCAACACGGGGGCGTGCCCAGCTCAACACGGCCGTGGTTAACGCTAAGATTCGCAGAATCCGAGCAAATCTTGATAGTACAGATACGCTTCTACACACGGGGCCGTGCCCAGCGGACACGGGGGCGTGGTCAACTAATGCAGACAAACTGCATTTAATGAAGAAAGAGAAAGTGGATGGACACGGGGCCGTGTTCGGGCTTCTGTGCAGGCTATAAATAGAGATGCTTGGTTCACTTCAAAGGCATCCCTTGGCAAACCACCTCTCTCACACTTCACCCACACTCCACCACCATCACAACCCACATCAACCACCATCATCCATCATAGAGTGTGTGTAGTAGTCTCGGGATCCAAGATTGATAGTAAGAGTTCTTGACAATCAAAGGCAATGTTTTCCTAAGTCTCTTACATCACTTGGTGAAGACAAGCATTTAGTGTAATACTTTTGTTTTTTTAATCTTTTCGCACTTTTTATTTGGTTTTGTATTAATGACTTTAATAACTAGTTTCTTATGTTGAAGGTGAAACTTCCTTATCATTTGTCCACGGTGTCTTGTCGTTATTTTACTGTCTATATAAAATAGAAGATTTACACCATTCATATCTCTACGGTCTATATAGAGATATGTTGGCTATCTGGTCGGGGATTAAGGGAATGGTTTGGTAAGGTTCTTGGCTTATCAGTGTATAGTTCCTGCAAGGACCTGGGTCAAGCTTACTAGGACCTCCTTCAATACCCACTGGTATTGGATGGCGGGGGTGCGAATAGCTTGATCCCCTCATATGTAAACTGCTATTAATACATTATCCCGGCTACTTGGGATTGTATCCCTGCTAACTCAAACCACTTAGCCGAGGGTAACATCACCTTCAAAAGAGGGGCCTACCACATTATGCATTAATAACTTAATTAATTGTCTTCCAATATTCCGACCCTTTAGGATTGTATCCTTGCTGATTCAAACTACTGGGTTGAGGGTAACGTCACCTTCAAAAGAGGGGCCTACTACTATAACTAAGATAATCTCTTAAAAAGTGCAAAAGTGCGGAAAACATCAAAGGTTACTCTAAAGGCGAGTCGGATCCAAGTGATTCATCTTGTCCATCTCTTTTTATTTTATTTTTATTTTTCAGCATTTTTAGTTTTATTTTCTTATTTAAACCTTTTTCTAAACTTTTGATTTGATTAGACGTTGAGGATAAACCGGTACTAAAAGCTCTTGTGTCCTTGGACGACCTCGGTATCTTACCAACGCTAT
Organism: Helianthus tuberosus; assembly: GCA_030545235.1. Classification (NCBI taxonomy): domain Eukaryota; kingdom Viridiplantae; phylum Streptophyta; class Magnoliopsida; order Asterales; family Asteraceae; genus Helianthus; species Helianthus tuberosus. The sequence continues at coordinate 79,046,541 of CM060362.1, forward strand.
ACTACGCTCACGATGGGTGCACTTGCCCATATGTGTGTTTAGTGTTAGTAAAATATCGTGTTTTATAAATATAAAACTTGACTAAAGTGTTAAAAAGGGCTTAAAATATACATAAAAATTATATAACGCTACACACGCATCAAGTTTTTGGCGACGCTGCCGAGGACACAAGGATTTTAAGAAAGTTAGGAATCAACGGCATAATCGTTTTTCGTATTTTTCTGTTTTTTAGAATTTTTCTAGAATTTTCAGCTTCTGCAGAGCTCAGCACGGGCCGTGCCCGCTAAACACGGCCCGTGCCCAATATTTGGTACTGGCAATCCTGTTTTAAGTCAGACAGTAGCTGAACACGGGGTCGTGTCCACTGAACACGCCCCGTGCCCAAGTATCAGATACTGAAAACAGAACCGTAAGATCCCGACGGTTGGTAATTTCTGACACAAACATGAGCGATACTGATTTTTTTTACTTCCGCTCCTCTTATGGTACGTGGTGTCAAATATGTGGTGGAAATCATGAAGATTTAAAATGTTATTTTTAAATTACACTCCCCACTATATAGACCCATCGTTTTCCTGTAGCCTTAAGAGGGGCTAGAGTAAAAATAATCCCTATCTCTCCCTAGAATGCTCTCAATCATCTATTCAAAATGAAATGATTCTTGAAGAATGATTTCAAATGGAAGATCTAATTCTTGATTGGATAAAAGAGCTTGAGATAGACATAACTAATTCATCTCAAGACAACGCCCAAGAAGAATTATTGAGATCGCATTCGGATAAAAACAACATCGTCGCTCCTGAAATCACCTCTAACTCTTGTGAAGACTTGAGCGATAGTTATCCCTGTGTCGATTGTGCCGTGAAGGACTCCCCATCGACTTCCGTCGATGCATACATAGACCTGAGCGATTCGACATACACCTTCTTTAACGAGAGCCTGGATAAGGGTTGGACTTATCCACCTACATTTAGCATAGGAATCACCTTTTCCGATAACCTCTTGCGTTCTCGTCTAAAACTAGGGCAACTAAGGTATCTCAGGCACTTCGGTGTTGTTCCGTCCAGTAAGGAACCACCCGATCCGGACAAATTCCTTAAAAATAGACAAAACTTCATAAACATCTTCTAGACACGAGGCCGTGTCCAGGTCAGCACGCCCCCATGTCCACCAAAAGATTCTCGTCTGCCCTTCGGTCAGAATACGGACAAAAAGTGTCAGAATCTTGTCTGCACATGGGGCCGTGTTCAGCCGAACACGGGGCCGTGTCCAGCATGTTGTCGTTTTCTATAAATGCAGCAAGATTCGTGCACTCCTGGACCACTCCAAAGACAGAGATTTGGTGGGGTCTTCACATATACATACTAGGTATATTCTAAAGAAGGTTCTCAACAACCATCTTGTCTTTTCTACTTTTGTCCATTACCTTCTTCTTCATTTTTCCCTCAACACCTCCCTAAGAGCTTGAAATCATCATGGTTTCAAGCTTTATTGTGATATTTGTAGATTTTTATTCAATGAATCTTGTTAAAAATAAGTTTTACAACAATGTTTTAAGTTATTTCTGCTTAAAAATGCTTCAAAAGTCAGAAACATAATTTAAAGCTCCAAGGTTCCTTGAACCAAAAATCTGCAGAGAGATGAACACGGGGTCGTGCTCGGTAAGCACGGGGCTGTGTTCAAGGTACTGTTTCATTAAGATGAACTCTTTTCGGTTTGTTTCCTTAGAATGTCAAGCAGAAACAGCGGAACATCCTCGCCACACTCTAGGAACAACCGACAAGGGAGAAGGTCAACGGTAGAAGACTCCCTCGTCAACTATGTATATGCCTTAAGAGAGGCCATAGATGAGATGGCGGGGGTTGAGGAAGCTCTGGTCGACCGTATCAATCATTTATCGGTGGGGCTAGAAGGGTGTCTTAGAGAGGTCAACCTTTTGCACCAAAGGTTGAATATTCTCGCTTCTCCTCCTTTGGTACCAATTGTTACACAAAGGGCATGAAATGTGGTACCGGAAGTTATCATATCGACCGAGTGGTACGCCATGCACACGGAACCCCCTCGAGACATACTACATGGGGTCCCAGTTGCTGTCGGTCCTCCACCTCAAGATGTTGTGGAAAACGAGCCCGCCTTCTTCCTCCCGAGAGAAATAGAGGAGTGGCTCAACGACATCTAAGGGACACTTCTCGGTTCCGAGTTCTACAACACCTTTAAAATACCAGGAAGCTATTTTCGGGCTTTTGTTTCCTACAATAAGGGTAGAACTCCTTAGGATGATTTAATGTATCACTTGACCTATCTATCTTAGGAACTTTCTTTTTAGCCTTCTATTTTTCTAGGAACTTATTGTAATCTTCTTTATAATGAATGATGGCTTTGACTTATTAAATGGTGTTTGGATGATGTTGTAATGGGTAAAACACACTCGGGATGACGAAGGATACTAAGGGAAGCTTAAACCCACACCCCATGAACAAAAATAGAGCCTCCTGACAAACTTTCTTCATTACAGCAACTTCAGCATGGGCCGTGCTCAGCCAACACGCCCCGTTTTCAATTGTCTGCAGAAAAACGCCCAGTTCAGGTAACTGGACACGAGGCGTGTTCGCTGAACATGCCCCCGTGCCCAGCCTTATGTTACTTTCTGATACTGGCAATCTGAACACGAGGTTGTGCCCGGTCACCACGGCCCGTGTCCAGATGCCCAGTAACATAGATTTTTGTTTTTAACACACCTTTAACACATTCAATCAATCTAAAAACTTATTTTTGGGACACATTGAGGACAATGTGTAATTTAAGTGTGGGGGGGGGGGGGATGCTAAACGTTGAATTTTGCAAGTCCTAATTACAAGCCTTACACAAAACTCTATTGGAACCGCTAAACATCCCAAATTTTTTCAAAAACTTTTCATTTTTTTATTTGTCTTGGTTTAATTTGGGAATAACAAGTTCTAAAAAGGTTATATTTTTAGAAATTTACAACCGATAGCATCGTGATAAAAAGAACCAACATAAGAGAATTATGAAACGGCATGACAAATCTAGTTAAAATTTGATTATATATACTTGATCACATTAAAAACCCATTCCCACAAAAAGTGAGTTTTGAGCCTTTATTGAGCATGCAAATACACATCTTTAAACTAAATGCCCATCATTTGTTTCTTGTGTGAATAGCCGCTTGGTTTCTTACGACTATAGAACTTGCCATGACGATGCATTCCCGGTCCTTATCAACTTAAACCCAAGTAAGTAAATGATGGAGGCATTAGGACTAACCCGTTTTTCTTTCAACAACATTATTTTTCCTTTTTTTTACCACCTACCCAAAATCCCCCTAGTTAACCCATTTGAGCCTGAACCTTTTCGTTTCTAAACCCACAAAACAAACACCCTTTTCCCACCAAAAACCCTTTTTCATTTTAAACCCTTTTATTTTAGTAAAAAGCTCGATCTTCATGTGACATTCCTTAAAAAAATAAAAAAAAAATAAAAAAATTTGAAGCCTAGCAATAAACAAACAAGTTTCTCAAAAGAAACTTTGTTTGAAAAATGCTTCGTTTAAATAAAAAGTCACAAAAAACAAAAAGTTTTACGAAAACCGATGCTTTTTACGCCTTTCGCCCTTTTATACTAACCACCACTAACCCAAAACCACCTACCTTTAACCCACGCCTAACACTTCCCCAAGTCCTCATGATATTTACAAAGGTTTTTAGTTAAAAAGGAGGAGGATTGATTGCTTGGCAATCATATGGTAGAAGTAAGTTCCATGCCGGTCTCGAGTGTTTCACAAAAATACATCTTCGGCCGAGTGTTGAGTGTTCTCCCGTGAGGTATGTGAACTTGTATATAAATAGAATTTTGAAGAGGCATGTTATGCCCAAATAAGTAATTTCTCTTATGAAACGTTCTAAATAAATCATAACGAATAGGATTGTAAATAACATAAAAATAAAGCCTAATAAAGACCTTGGAATCCCGACACTCAAGACAAGCCCAAAACTTCTCTTCTACCCATTCCATTTGGGCGTGTAAGCCACATTATAAAGAGTTTTTCTTGAGGACAAGCAAAGATTCAAGTGTGGGGGTATTTGATGTTTGTAAAATGCAAAAACATATAAATTACATCAAACAAGGCATAAAGTAACCCTTTTTTAGTACTAATGTTGGAAAAAGTGTGCTTTTGTCTTCCTTTTGTATTTTCAGGATCGAATGAGCATAAATGGACAAAAGAAGCAAAAATACAGCTAATTCTAACATAAATACAAGAAAATGAATAAACATGGCATGCCCGACCCCCCGATAGCATCTTCCCAAGCAAAAATAAGAAATCAGAAAGCTGAACACGTCCCGTGCCCAGCGGACATGGGGGAGTGCCCAAGTGTCTGCAGAAAAGACAAAGTTGTAGAAGCTTCTATTTCCCAACGCGGGGGCGTGCCCAGCTCAACACGGTCGTGGTCAATGCTAAGATTCGCAAAATCCAAGCAAATCTTGATAGTACAGATACGCTTCTGCACACGGGGTCGTGCCCAGTGGACACAGGGGCGTGGTCAACTAATGAAGCCAGATTGCATTTAATGAAGAAAGAGAAAGTGGATGGACACGGGGCCGTGTCTGGGCTTCTGTGCAGGCTATAAATAGAGGTGCTTGGTTCACTTCAAAGGCATCCCTTGGCAAACCACCTCTCTCACACTTCACCCACACTCCACCACCATCACAACCCACATCCACCACCATCATCCATCATAGAGTGTGTGTAGTAGTCTCGGGATCCAAGATTGATAGTAAGAGTTCTTGAAAATCAAAGGCCATGTTTGCCTAAGTCTCTTACATCACTTGCTGAAGACAAGCATTTAGTTTAATACTTTTTTTAATCTTTTCGCACTTTTTATTTGGTTTTGTATTAATGACTTTAATAACTAGTTTCTTATGTTGAAGGTGAAATTTCCTTATCATTTGTCCGTGGTGTCTTGGCGTTATTTTATTTTCTATATAAAATAAAAGATTTACACCATTCATATCTCTACGGTCTATATAGAGATATGTTGGCTTCCTGGTCGGGGGTTAAGGGAATGGTTTGGTAAGGTTCTTGCCTTGTTCAGTGTATAGATCCTGCAAGGACCTGGGTCAAGCTTACTAGGACCTCCTTCAATACCCACTGGTATTGGATGGCGGGGGTGCGAATAGCTTGATCCCCTCATATGTAAACTGCTATTAATACATTATCCCGGCTACTTGGGATTGTATCCCTGCTAACTCAAACCACTTAGCCGAGGGTAACATCACCTTCAAAAGAGGGGCCTACCACATTATGCATTAATAACTTAATTAATTGTCTTCCAATATTCCGACCCTTTAGGATTGTATCCTTGCTGATTCAAACTACTGGGTTGAGGGTAACGTCAGCTTCAAAAGAGGGGCCTACTACTATAAATAAGATAATCTCTTAAGAGTTGAAAAAGTGCGGAAAACATCAAAGGTTACACTAAAGGCGAGTCGGATCCAAGTGATTCATCTTGTCTATCTATTTTTATTTTATTTTTATTTTTTAGCATTTTATTTTTATTTTCATATTTAAACCTTTTTCTAAACTATTGATTTGATTAGACGTTGAGGATAAACCGGTACTAAAAGCTCTTGTGTCCTTGGACAACCTCGGTATCTTAGCAAAGCTATACTACGCTCACGATGGGTGCACTTGCCCATATGTGTGTTTAGTGTTATTAAAATATCGTGTTTTATAAATTTAAAACTTGACTAAAGTGTTAAAAAGGGCTTAAAATATACATAAAAATTATATAACGCTACACACCCATCACCCCCTCAGGGTATTCACCTGACACAGAGGAAGGGATTTTTATTTTCAAAGCGCAATCCGATGAGCCATTCCCTACCAAAAAGAGAGGATGGTTCAGTCGGGGAGCTCACGAGCGTAGGAAAAGGATGAGGAAATTACAGCAACAGCGAGCTTTAGCAACTGCTAATAGGGAGATGAATGCCCAAACTCAGGATATAATCAATAGGAGACTGGCCAATTTCTACATACTAGCTACCACAGCCACAGACCCGAACCTAGAACAAATCATAGCACCCCAGCCACTACCATTATTCCCAACTCAACCCATGGAAATCGAACCCAACCCAGGAGACCAGATTCCAACACCTGCTTTTGACCCATCTGAAATTCCTAGAGTCCCAGCACCCCATCCCCCAGATTATGAACCATGGTTTGACGACCATAGGGATTACTAAGAACTCTACCCACTAGAGGAGCCCATACAAAACCCGGTAGCACCCTACCCAAACCTTGACCCTCTAGATCCATATTTTGATAATGACCAATATATTCGAGAGATCCTCCATACCCATACAAAGAACTGATGCCCCAGTACCCTGACCCGATACCAGCACCCGCACCACCCATGAGCACCGAGAATGTGCAAGAACTTCGCACCTTTGGTGAGGAGTTGTTAGATGAAAGTTAAAGGAAAAGACAAATAGGGGAGAGGCTCGTTTGGAAGTATGACGAGCGTAACATGCAATATTGGATGAACCCCTATCAGTAATAGTAATATATATATATATATATATATATATATATATATATATATATATATATATATATATATATATATATATATATATATATATGGGAAGGTTCATTTGAGAAGAAAATTAAATTTAGAAGAAAAAGAACAAAAGGTACAATTGTAAAACATTAAATAGTTTTCTCTCATCTCATTTATTATTCTTATTGACCAATTAATTAGTCATAAATATTATCATCCTCCACACTAATTTTTTTGCCTAGAAACATCAAAATTTATCCTACACGTTTTTTAAATTTATCCTTCACATATTGAAATTTATCCTACACAACTCATAATTCATCCTACACACCTCATAATTTATCCTACACCTTAAATTAATTTTTTTCTTCTTTGAAAAGATATATTTTTTTTCAAAATAAGTTACAAATTTAATTTTAGTTAGCTATTAAAAAGGAAGACTAACAATTAATGATCTATCTAATTTTACCAATATACCCTTACACCAATATTAAATACAAAAATTAAATGAAGTAAAATAAATCATTTTTATTGGTTGAAATTTGTTCTTTTTTATTCTTACAAAAAAATTCTTCTCATTTGAACCCTCCACTATATATATATATATATATATATATATATATATATATATATATATGTGTGTGTGTGTGTGTGTGTGTGTGTGTGTGTGTGTGTAAGTTGAAAAAAAAATCACCTAAAATCAAATATCTACTGATGTATACTAATATTTTATTTTAAATTCCAGTTGTGGTTGTAATAGATATAGATGCATATATATAAAATAGAGTAAAGGTCGCAATACACGACGATTTTGGATTAATGTGTTGTTGTGTGATTACTTGCATTAAATATTGGTTCATGATATTAATACTTCGTAAATGTTTATAATCCAGATGGACAACGATGTGAATCATGAAAACCCGAAGAACGATAATAACGGAAACCAATTTGATAACAGTGTCGTCCAACACATAGTGGCACAAGGGATTATAGACGCTATGCCCTATATTATCAAAAAAGGTTAAGGAAGCGGATAATAACAAATGTAATAACGGAAGTAAACGACCACCTACTGAACCCAGTCACAGCGTAAACAATGGACCGTTACTTCAAGTGCCTATTCTAAAAAGAAGAAGATCCATGTCTTATGGTTATTCTTACAAAGAATTCTGGTCTTGTAAACCGATAGAATTCTCGGGCAATGAGGGAGCCATTGCAGCTCTACGCTGGATAGAAAAGACTGAGGCAGTCTTAAAAATAAGCAAACGTGCAGAGGAAGATAAAATCATGTTTGCTTCCAATCTGTTTAAGAATGCAGCTCTAGAATGGTGGAACACGATTCTCCAGTCTAGGGGAAGTGATAGAACCTATAATATGGAATGGACTGAGTTTAAGAATATGGTTTAAAGGAAATTTTGTCCCCCTAATGAAAAGGAATAGATAGCTAATAAGTTCTTAAACCATAGAATGACTGGAATAGACTGTAAGGGTTACACTACTATATTCTTCGAATATGCTAGAATAGTGCCAACCCTAGCATCACCAGAACCAGTATTAATCTCCCGTTACATTTGTGGATTAATCAGCGAAATTAGACACGTAGTCAAGGCAGCTAGAACCTAAACCATAGAAGAAGCTGTAGAACTAGCAAATACCTTGACAGATGAACTAGTACGTACACAAGAAGAGAACCAGAGGAGGAACCTAGCTCAAAGACTTACCCAGGAATTTTGCTATGAAAATTCCAACCGTGGAAAAAAATGTAGGTTCCACTTCTACACCTTACTGTAAGGCCTGCAAGAGGAAGCATTCAGGAAGATGCTCCACCTACTACAATTTCTGCAAGATACCAGGACACAAGGAAGAAGACTGTTGGAAGAAACCCAGTAATGGAGTGTGCTTCAATTGTGGAGAAAAAGGTCATATCAAGCCGAACTGTCCGAAACTAGCTCTAGCCATGAACAACAAGACTACTAAGAGTGCTAGGGCATTTGTTCTGACAGCCGAAGAGGCAAAGATGATTCCGGACGTTATTGCTGGTACGTTTTTAGTTAATGATGTTTTTGCTAAAGTATTATTTGACTCTGGTGCAAACCAAAGTTTTATTAATACTTCATTTTGCAAACTTCTCAATCAACCATTAACTAAACTCCAACAAGAGTGTCTAGTAGAAACCGCAAATGGAGAAACCATTAAGATTACTGAAATCTTGCAGGGAGCAAGAATAGAAATTTTAAACCAAGATTTTATTGCTAATCTTTACCCGATGAATCTGGCTGGATTTGATATTGTATTAGGGATGGATTGGTTAGTAGCCAATAAAGCCAGTATTCTATGTGATCAAAACTCAATCCAAGTAAAATCACCAACGGGTGAAAAGATCACAATTACAGGAGATAAGCCATCTCGATCTACAAAATTCATCTCTGTGATGAAAACAACCAGTTATGCAAGAAAAGGATCACTAGTGTATATGATTTCCATAATCGTTAACACTAAAGGAAAGGAATTGAAAGATATTCATGTGGTATCCCAATTCTCAGATGTGTTTCCAGAAGAGCTACCAGGACTACCGCCGGACAGAGATGTCAAATTCAGAATTCATCTGCTACCAGGGACAACACCAATTGCCAAGGGACCTTACCGTCTGGCACCAGCAGAAATGCAAGAGCTAAAGAAGCAGTTAGACGAACTCTTGGAGAAAGGATTCATACAACCAAGTTCATCGCCATGGGGAGCACCGATCTTGTTTTTTAAAAAGAAAGACGGGTCAATGCGTATGTGCATTGATTACCAAGAATTGAATAAGGTCACGATTAAAAATCGGTACCCATTACCGAGAATCGATGTTTGATCAACTGCAAGGAGCTTGATTCCTTTCTAAGATGGATTTACGTTCAGGATATCATCAATTAAAGGTACAGGAAGAGGACATTCCTAAAACTGCCTTCAGAACAAGGTATGGCCATTATAAATTTATAGTCATGCCATTTGGTTTAACCAATGCCCCAGCCGTATTTATGGACATGATGAACCGAATATGTAAGCCATATTTGGATAAATTCATAATTGTCTTTATAGATGATATTCTCATTTACTCTAAGAGTAAAGAGGAACATGCAGCGCATCTGCATGCACTCCTAAATTTGCTGAGAAAAGAAAAGCTTTACGCTAAATTTTTAAAATGCGAATTTTGGTTAGAAGAAGTGCAGTTTCTTGGACATTTAGTTAATCATGAAGGAATTCATGTGGAATTTCACGAAGATTGAGGCGATTACTAAATGGAAAGTCCCAGAATCACCAACGGAGGTTAGAAGTTTTCTAGGACTAGCCGGTTACTATAGAAGGTTTATCTAAGATTTTTCTAGAATAGCCATTCCCTTAACAAAACTGACCTGTAAGTCAGTTAAGTTTGAATGGGGATCAAAACAGGAAGAAGCCTTTAGAATTCTTAAGCAAAGATTAACCAAGGCACTCATACTAGCGTTACCCGAAGTGACTGAAGATTTTGTAGTCTATTGTGACGCTTCTAAGTTAGGTTATGGATGTGTGTTGATGTAACGTCAAAAGGTTATAGCCTATGCCTCTAGACAACTTAAGAATCATGAAGAAAATTATCCAACCCATGATCTAGAATTAGGAGCCATAATTTTGCCCTAAAAATTTGGAGACATTACCTTTACGGTAGTAAGTTTACCATTTTCACTGATCATAAGAGTTTAAAATATGTTTTTGGGCAAAAAGAGTTAAATATGAGGCAGAGACGCTGGATGGAAATTCTTAGTGATTATGATTGTAATATCCAGTACCATGCAGGAAAGGCAAATTGTCACGGCCCCAGCCCCGGTTTGACCCGGTCAGGAGCCGCGGGACAGGAACCCGTGATATTTATTAATTGATGCGACAGCGGAAGATTTATCAGGATCTTTTAAAACTTGAAATGCCCGATTATTTTATTTCATAATGCGGGATAAACCCCGTATTTTACAATAGAGGAATTCCACAAGGAAATTCCCTGATTTACAAAACATGTTTATTTATTTAACTGAGCCACTACTTCAAGCTTGTTAGTGCTCCGTAGCACTTTTCCTTGGTTCACAATAGTCACCTGAAACATGTTTTGAATATATTTTATCAGCGGGGAAATATTGGCGAGTCATTCAGGTTAAATAAAACGACACATGAGTTATTAATTACAGCATAAGAGCAATTACAATGGCTTCTATCTTATTTTTATCTGGCGCTGTGTCACCTGGTGACGATGGTCATACCACTATTGGGTCCTTTCCCAAGTAGTGATGATTATCACTGTTAGGATTTATTAGCCTAACCGTGAGAAATTAGTAATGTGCACAATACCCCACTAGCCAGTGATTTAAGATAACCATGACTTAATCCCTGTAATTATAACATTTGAAAATAGAGTATTGTAAAATACTTTTGATAAAAGAGAATGACTCACATTGCAGATTTAAACAGGCAGAGTTTAGCCTACTGATTAGCCTTGTAACCTAATTTAAATAACAATGCACACGAACTAGGTCAGTAACTAATACAACATTTATGATAACTCACGAGATTAAAACCCTCACAACGAATGACAAAGTGCTATACTTAAACATCCGTCGAATTCACGACTAATGACAAAGTATGGCCCTAATGTGGGCAGCACTTAAACATCCATTGGATAGTTTTCAATCGATCGGACATTAAATCGTAACAGCGATCGAGTTAATACCCTGTATCGTAGCAGCACCTCGTTATTATAAAAGTAAATTTCGAATTTGAGCAGCCAAACTTTTTTTTTGAGATTTGGTTTCGACACCAGTGAACTACCCCTGACCCATCCTATTTATAGCTGAAAATATGTCTTACGCGGCCGCGTAAGATCCTTCAAGACCTTTACGCGGCCCGCGAGGGCACCTAGTTGTAGATTAGGGCTAGCGTGTCATCTGTAGGCATGCCACGTGTGTGACACATGGATCTGGATGCTTATCCGGTCAAACTAAGAGTTGACGCGGCCCTCGTAAGGGTCTGGTCATCCTTTACGCGGCCCGCGATAGGACCAAAAATAAGATTTTCTTAATTTTTGATATGGATTAGGGTTTCAGGGGTCCGGGTTCTTACTTACAGGTCGTTTTGGGACAATTTTGAAGGTCCTTACATTCTCCCCACCTTATTTAAAATCTCGTCCTCGAGATTTATTGAAATAAGTGAGGATACTTTTGTTTCATCTCCGATTCTATCTCCCAAGTATACTCGGGTCCTCTCTTTGAATCCCATTTGACTTTGACTAGTACCAGTCTTTTGTGCTTGAGAAACTTGATCTTTCTGTCTTCTATTTGAAGTGGTTTCTCAATAAATTTTAACTTTTCATTTACCTCTACATCTTGAAGAGGTACTACCAGAGATTCGTCCGATAGACATTTCTTGAGATTGGATACATGAAACACGTCATGTATCCCAACTAACTCCTCTGGTAGTTGTAAGTGATAGGCAACTGGTCCTATTCGATGTATTACTGGGAATGGTCCTACATACCTTGGACTTAGCTTTCCTTTCTTACCGAATCGAACTACTCCTTTCCAAGGGGAAACTTTCAAGAGTACCTTATCTCCAACTTGAAACTCTAGTGGCTTGCGTCGATTATCGCCATAACTTTTCTGGCGATCTCGAGCCGTTTTCAGTCTTTCCTTGATTTGAGTGATCTTGTCGGTGGTCTCTTGTACTATTTCAGGACCTGATAATTGACTTTCTCCTATCTCTGCCCAACAAACTGGAGTTCTACACTTTCTTCCATATAGTGCTTCAAATGGGGCAGTTTCTATGCTCGCATGATAGCTATTATTGTAGGAGAATTCGATTAAGGGTAGGTGGTCATCCCAATTTCCACCAAAATCTATCACACATGCCCTACACATGTCTTCCTTGGTTTGGATCGTTCTTTCACTTTGTCCGTCTGTTTGAGGATGGTATGGAGTGCTTAGATTTACTCGGGTTCCCATTGCTTCCTGGAAACTGGTCCAGAAGTGGGAAGTGAAACGACTATCCCTATCCGACACAATGGAGAGTGGAACTCCATGTAAGGATACTACTTCATCTACATACAACTTTGCCAACCTTTCCATGCTATAGGTTTCTTTTATGGGTAGAAAGTGAGCTGATTTGGTTAATCGATCCACAATTACCCAAATCGCATTATTACCTTTTCTGGTTTTGGGTAACTTAGTAACAAAGTCCATTGTTATGAGTTCCCATTTCCATACAGGTATTTCTAATTTTTGTAGTAGACCTGAAGGTTTCTGGTGTTCTGCCTTAACTTGTGAACAAGTAAGACACTTAGAAACATACCTAGCTATGTCCTTTTTCATTCCTATCCACCAGAAGTTATTTGTTAAATCTTGGTACATTTTGTTGTTACCCGGGTGCATGGTATACCTAAATTTATGGGCTTCCTCTAAAATCTTATTTCTTAATTCTCCTTGCTTAGGTACCCAAATTCTTTTCTTATGGAATCTCCAAATTCCATCAATTCCTTTTTCTAATTCTTTTGTTCTTCCTTTCATTCCTTCAGCTTCATCCTTGATTGCTATTTCTTGAATGCTTTTCAGTTGTTCCATTAAATCTAACTATAAATTTAATCTAAGAGCACGAACTCGCTTTTGCTTTTCATGATACTTACGACTTAAAGCGTCAGCAGCTACGTTTGCTTTTCCTTTGTGATATTGAATATCACAGTCGTAGTCACTTATGATTTCAATCCATCTTCTTTGCCTCATGTTTAATTCTTTTTGCCCAAATATGTATCTTAAGCTTTTATGGTCTGTATAGATAGTAAACTTACTTCCATACAGATAGTGTCTCCAAATCTTAAGGGAAAAAATTATGGCTCCTAACTCTAAGTCATGAGTCGTATAGTTTTCCTCGTGATTTTTCAATTGTCTTGAGGCATACACAATTACCTTCTTGCGTTGCATTAACACACATCCTAATCCTAGCTTAGAAGCATCGCAGTAAACTTCAAAATCCTCTGTTCCTTCTGGCAAAGCTAGAATTGGAGCGTTTGTTAGCTTTTGCTTTAAAATTCTAAAAGCCTCTTCTTGCCTAGGTCCCCATTCAAACTTAACTGCTTTACAGGTTAGCTTAGTTAATGGTACAACTATCTTGGAAAAATCCTTAATAAACCACCTATAATATCCGGCTAACCCTAGAAAACTTCTAATTTCCATAGCTGATTGCGGAACTTTCCATTTGGTGATTGCTTCTATCTTAGCAGGATCTACGTGAATACCCTTGTGATTCACCATGTGTCCTAAAAATTGTACTTCCTGCAGCCAAAATTCACATTTCGAGAATTTGGCGTAAAGCTTCTCTTTTCTTAACAAAGTTAAGAGTACATGCAGGTGCTGACAGTGTTCATCCTGACTTTTGGAATAAATAAGTATATCGTCGATGAAGGCAATTACAAATTTATCCAAATATGGTTTACAGATTCTATTCATCATGTCCATAAATGCTGCGGGAGCATTTGTCAATCCAAAGGGCATGACTCTAAACTCGTAATGACCATGCCTAGTTCTGAAAGCAGTTTTAGGTATGTCTTCTTCTTGTACTTTCAACTGATGGTATCCAGAGCATAAATCTATCTTAGAAAAGTATCTAGCCCCTTGAAGTTGATCAAAAAGATCATCAATCCTAGGTAATGGGTATCGATTCTTAATTATAACCTTATTTAATTCCCTATAATCGATACACATTCGCATTGAACCATCTTTCTTTTTCACAAAAAATACTGGAGCTCCCCGGGGATGAACTAGGTTGTATAAATCCTTTACTTAGTAATTCATCTAATTGCTTTTTCAATTCCAGCATTTCTGTGGGTGCTAACCGATAAGGTGCCTTAGCTATCGGTGTAGTTCCAGGAATTAGATGAATTCTAAATTCGACTTCCTTATTGGGTGGTAATCCCGGTAGTTCTTCTGGGAATACATCTGGGTATTCTGAGACTATTGGAATTTCTTTAAGTTCCTTATCTTTCGTGTTAATTATTACTGAAATCATATACACTACTTCTTGTTTTCTTGAATAACTGGCCAATTTCATTACTGAAATGAATTTCAGTGGCATTCGTGGCTTATCTCCTGTATTCACCACTAATTCTCCTGTGGTTGTATGAATTTCTATGGAATTCTTATCACAGAGAATTCGAGCATGGTTGGCTACTAACCAATCCATTCCAAATACCACATTGAATCCTGCTAAATTCATAGGTAACAGGTTCGCAGAAAATTTATGACCTAAGAGTTCTATTTTCCCTTCTCGCAAAACCTTATCTATGTTAACAGAATTTCCATCTGCCGTTTCGACTGTAAAAATCTGCCTAAGGTTGGTTAAAGGTAGGTTAAGAGCTTGGCAGAATGAAGTATTTATAAAACTTTGGTTTGCACCAGAGTCAAATAATACTTTTGCATAAACGTTGTGAACTAGGAACGTACCAGCTATTACGTCAAGAATTAGTTCTGCTTCCTGAGTAGTCAACTGGAAGGCTCTTGCGTTCCTCTTGGTAGCTCCTTCTGCAGGTTTGGTTTTGTTATCAGCTGGTTTGACCAATTTCGGGCAATCTGGCCTAAAATGTCCAGCTTCTCCGCAGTTGTAGCAGATTGTTGCTTTCTTCTTCCTGCAATCTTCTTCTTTGTGCCCCGGGATTTTACAGAAATTGCAATACCCTTTGTATCTTCCAAAATGCTTTCTTTTGCAGGCATTGCAAAATGGAACAGTGGAAGATTGCCTAGTTCCCTTTCTCTTGAAATTGCTACGGTTACCCATACGGAATCCCTGGGTATTCTTTTAGGCCACTTCCCTCTTCCGATTTTCTTCTCTTGTATGTACCAGTCCGTCAGTTAGGGTGTTAGCTAATTCCACAGCATCGTCAATAGTGCGTGGTCTCGCAGCTTTGACAATGTCACAGATTTCGCCAATTAATCCCCAAATATAGCGGGAAATAAGTACCGGTTCTGGCGAAGCCAGGGTAGGTACTACTCTAGCATATTCGAAGAATGTCGAAGTATACCCTCGACAGTCTACATCCACCATCCGGTGGTTCAGAAATTTATTTGCCATTTGTTCCTTCTCATATTCGGGACAAAATTTTCTTTCCATTAACTGCTTAAATTCTTCCCAACTCATGGCATAGGCCGCATCGCTTCCCTTAGCTTGAAGTACCGTATTCCACCATTCTAGCGCCCCTTCTTTAAAAAGATGAGACGTATACATGACTTTGTCTTCTTCAGCACACTTACTTATTTTGATCACCGCCTCGGTTTTCTCTTACCAACGCAGTGCAGCAGTCGCCCCTTCGTTGCCTGCAAATTCAATTGGTTTACAAGTAAGAAACTCCTTGTAAGTGCAACCAGGTGTTGCAGCTTTCATTTTCTTAAGGAGTGGGGCTTGCATCCCATCGTTGTTGTTATTAGTATGGTTGCCGCCTCCGTTTACACTATTACTGAAATTGTCGCCGTGTGTACGTTTACTAGGAATAATTTGTTGAGGTTCAACTAGATTTCAAGCAGCAGCAAGGATAGCTGGAATAGCATTGGCTATTCCTTGAGCAACGATATTCTCGATATCTTGCCTATTCAGAAATTGATCTTCATGATTTTGTTCAGATTAGTTAACTTCGTTAACAGGTTCATTACCAGCGTGTTTGATGCGTGCGAAGTGTCGTATATATTAGGTGTATATTTTAAGCCCTTTTTAACACTTATTTTAGCCAAGTTTTAAATTTATAAAACATGATATTTCACTAACACTAAACACACATATGGGCAAGTGCACCCATCGTTGAGTGTAGTATAGCGTTGGTAAGATACCGAGGTCGTCCAAGGACACAAGAGCTTTTAATACCGGTTTATCCTCAACGTCTAACCAAAATAAAAAGTTTAGAAAAATGTTTTAAGCTAAGAAAAATAAAAACTAACTAAAATGCTGAAAATAAAAATAAAATAAAAAACAGATAGACAAGATGAATCACTTGGTTCCGACTCGTATCTAGTATAACCTTTGATTATTTCCGCACTTTTGCACATAATTAAGAGATTATCTTAGTTATTGTAGTAGGCCCCTCTTTTGAAGGTGACGTTACCCTCACCCCAGCAGTTTGAGTCAGCAAGGATACAATCCTAAAAGGGTGGATTATTGGAAGATAATGAATTAAGTTATTAATGCAGTATTGGGGTAGGCCCCGCTTTTGGCGGTGACGTTACCCTCGGCTAAGTAGTCTGAGTCAGCAGGGATACAGTCCTAAATAGCCGGGTTATAGTATTAATAGTAGTTAACTTATGAGGGGATCAAAGAGTTTGGACCCCCGCCATCCAATACCGTGAAGTATTGAAGGAGGTCCTACTAAATTTGACCCAGGTCCATTGCAGGACCTCTAAACGCTGAACAATGGCAAGACCTTTACCAAACCGTTCCCTTAACCCCCGACCAGGTAGCCAACATACCTCCATATAGACCGTGGAGATATGAATGGTGAAAATCCTTTATTTTATATAGACAGTAAAATAATGCCAAGACACCACGGACAAACGATAAGGAAAGATCACCTTCAACATAAATAACTAGTTATTAAAGTCATTAATACAAAACCAAATAAAAAGTGCAAAAGATTAGAAATAAAAAGTATTATACTAGACACTTTGTCTTCACCAATTGATGTAAGAGACTTAGGCAAACATGGCCTTGATTGTCAAGAACTCTTACGATCAATCTTGGATCCCGAGACGACTCACACACTCTACGATGGACAATGGATGATGGTGGTGGATGATGGTGTTGTGATGGTGGTGGGTGGTGGATGAAGTGTGAGAGAGGTGGTGTGCCAAGGGATGAGTTGAATTGAATCCAAGCACTCCTATTTATAGGCTGAACAGAGAGCTGGGCACGACCCCGTGTCCGTTGGGCACGGCCCCGTGCCTGTCTGACACTCTCTCTCCTCATTAATTGTAATTCGCAATTACAATTAATGCGCCTGCTGTACTTTCGACACGCCCCCGTGTCCGCTGGGCACGCCCCGTGGTGGGCAATAGAAGCTTCTATAGGTTTGTCTTTTCTGCTGCTTCTTGGGCACGGCCCCGTGCTGGCTGAGCACGGGGCGTGTTCAGACTTCTGCCTTCTTTATTTTGCTTTGGAAGGTGCCGTTGAGGGGTCGGGCAGTCCACTAATGTTCCTTTTCTTGTATTTATGTTGGATTTAGCTGTCTTTTTGCTTCTTTTGTGTTTTTGAGCTCATTTAATCCTGAAAATACAAAAGGAAGACAAAAACACTCTTTTTCCAATATTAGTACTTAAAAAGGGTTAGTTTTATGCCTTATTTGATGTAATTTATATGTTGCATTTTACACACATCAAATACCCCCACACTTGAACTTTTGCTTGTCCTCAAGCAAAACTCTTTAATATGTGGCTTACACTCCCAAATGGAATAGGTAGAAGAGAAGGTTTTGGGCTTGTCGTAGAGTGTCGGGATGTCCAAGATCTTTTTGGGTTTTATTTTTATTTATTTACAATCCTATTCGTAATGATTTATTTTGAACGTTTCATAGGAGAAATTACTTATTTGGGCATAACATGCCTTTTTTAAAATTCCATTTATATACAAGTTCACATACCTCACGGGAGAAATCACTCACACTCGGCCGAAGGTGTATTTTTAGTGAATCACTCGAGAGCGGCATGGAACTTATTCCTACCATAAGCTTGCCAAGCAATCAATCCTCCTCCTTTTTAACCTTTTTACCTTTGTAAATATCAAGAGGACTTTGTGGGTTAAGGGTTAGGCTTGGGTTAAAGGTAGGTGGTTGGGGTAGTGGTTAGTGGTTAGTAGAAAAAAGGGCGAAAAGCGTAACAAGTGTCGGTTTTCGTAAGACTTTCTAATTTTTTCAACTTTTTATTTTGATGAAGCTTTTATTCAAACAAAGTTATTTTTGATGAACTTGTTTGTTTATTTTCTTTTTTTGCTTCATCATCAACACATTTTTTTTTCATACGAAAAACCGAACTTGTTACTAAAACAAAGGGTTAAAAATGAAAAAGGTTTTGGTGGGTAAAAGGGTTTTTTGGTTTGGGTGATGAAATGAAAAGGTTTAGGCTCAAAGGGGCTAACTAGGGGGATTTTTGGGTAGGTGGTAAAAGAAAAAGAAAAATAATGGTGTAGAAATAAAAAGGGTTAGTCCTAATGCCTCCATCATTTACTTACTCGGGTTTAAGTTGATAAGGACTGGGAATGTATCGTCAAGGCAAGTTCTAGAGTTGTAAGAACCAAGCGGCTATTCACACAAGAAACGAAAAATGAGCATTTAGTCTAAAGATGTAAATTTGTATGCTCAATAAAGGCTCAAAACTCACTTTTGTGGGAATGGGTTTTTATGTGATCAAGTATATATAATCAAATTTTAACTAAGTTTGTCATGCCTTTTCATAATTTTCTTATGTTGGTTCTTTTTATCACTACGCTATCGGTTGTAAATTCGTAAAAATATAACCTTTTTGAGAACTTGAATTTCCCGAATTAAACCTAGACAAGTAAGAAAAAAAATGAAATTTTTGAAAAAAATTTTGGGGTGATTAGCGGTTCCAATAGAGTTTTGTGTAAGGCTTGTATTTAGGACTTGCAAAATTCAAGGTTTTAGCATCCCCCCACACTTAAATTACACATTGTCCTCAATGTGTCCCAAAAATAAATTTTTAGGTTGATTAGATGTGTAAAATAGTGTTTAAAAAGCAAAAATTTGTGTTACTGGGCACTGAACACGGCCCCGTGTTATCCGGGCACGGCCCCGTGTTCAAGTGCCAGTAACAAAATTGAAATAAGAGAAACAGAAGTCTGGACACGGGGGCGTGTTGGGTGAACACGGCCCGTGTCCAGGTACCTGAACTGGGCGTTTTTCTGCAGGTGGTTCAGCACGGGGCCGTGTTGGTTGGGCACGGCCCGTGTTGAACCTGCTGAACTGGAGAGAATTGTTGAGTTGCCTTGTTCTTGTGTATGAGTTCATTTTTCTCGTTCCCCTTTTCATCCTTTACCACCATGAGTGTGTTTTATTCATTACAAACCATCCAAACCTTAAAACCATCATTTCATTTCATCATAGAGAGAACTTACATAGTCCTAAATTAAACTAGATAAAACAAGGAAATAACAAACCATGGAGTCCTAGCCTTTACTTTATTTTAATTAGCAAAATTTCCAAGAAGTAATTAATCTTGGTTAAACAAGGCCTTTTTGAACTCCTTCTTCCGCGTGCGGTTCTCCTCAAATGTCGGCGAGCCATTCTTCCACCTCCCTTGGAAGGAGAAAAGAAGGCTCATTGGCATTAGTTTGAGGAGTTTCAACTTCCACCGGGATCTCTTGTTGGTGTTCCACGGGAGGTTCCGCCGGAAAGTCTTCCCACCCGGTAGGGTTGTTGATTCCGAGTGCCAGGTTCCAATCCTGCTGAGGAAGGACTGGTTCCATTGGGGGTGCTACAAGAATATTTAACCTCTGGTGCAAGAGGTTAATTTCTTGGAAGCTGCTTTCAAGTCCCATAGTAAGATCATTAATACGGTCGATTAGGACCTCCTCTACTGAAGTCATTTCGTCGAGAGCCTCCCTTAATGCTATCACATAGTGCACAAGTGTAGCTTCAATGGAGGGTCTTCTTCCTCTTCGGCTGTTTGACGAATGCACAGAAGATGTATCGCTGTTTTCACTTGACATTCTACGAAAAATAAACTAAAAAGGTTTATTTAAATGAAACAGATATCGGACACGGCCCCGTGCTCAATGAGCACGGCCCCGTGTTCATCTTTCTGCAGAATTTCGGAACAAGGAAACTTGGATTTGTAAGTTATTTTCTGAACTTGTGGGGTCTTTTTAGTCGTTAATAACTTAAAACAATGTTACATAACATGTTTTTACCAAGATTCCTTGAACAAAACTCATTAATCCCTACCACAAAGTTGGAAGAATTTCAAACTTTCAATGGTAGTTCTTGGAGAAAGATGGAGAAGAAGGAAATGGCTAAAAGAGGAAAGGACAAGATGGGCTGTTGGAACCTTCTTTTAGACTTACCTAGGATAGTTTGAGAGAAGATTCCTGCAAATCTATGCCCCAAGTTGGTCCAAATGTGCAGAATTCTTGGCTGCATTTATAGAAAACGACAGCATCCTGGACACGGCCCCGTGCCCAGTGGACACGGCCCGTGTGCAGGTGGAGTTCTGACACAGTTTGTCCGTATTCTGACGTACTGATCAGAATGGAATCTTTTGATGGACACGGGGGCGTGTTGGCTGGACACGGCCCCGTGTCGAAGGACTGTTTTATGAAGTTGTCTAATTTTTAAGGAATTTGTTAGTATCGGGTGGTTCCTGACTGGTTGGAACAACCCCAAAGTGCCTAAGATACCTTAATTGTCCTAGACTAAGGCGAGAACGCAAGAGGTTATCGGTGAGGGTACTTCCTATTTTCATTCTAGGTGGACAAGTCCAACCCTTTCCCGGGCTCTCGTTAAAGAAGGTGTATGCCGAATCGCTCAGGTCTATGTATGCACCGAACGAAGTCGATGGAGAGTCCTTCACGGCACAATCGACACAGGGACGACTATCGTCCAAGTCTTTGCTAGGAACGAAGGTATTTTCGGGAGCAACGAGGTTGTCGGAATGCGGTTCCAACATTTCTTCATGGTTATTGTCTTGGGGTGGATCAATAAAATCCTTCCTAAGCTCGTTTAACCAATTCAAAATTAGCTTTTCTAGTTGAAATAACTCATCAAGGAGCATTTCACCTAGAATATCTGGCTGGGCGCATTCGAGGGAGAAATAGTGCTTATTTTTACTTTCGCCCCTCTTAAGGTTGTAAGAAGTCGGTGGGTCCATGTAGTGGGGCCTATAATTTAGAAAGTAGCATTTTACTTCTTCATGTTTGCCACCACATAATTGACACCACATACCATAAGAGTGCCGAAAGTAAAAACAATTACTATCACTCATGTTTATGTCAGAAATTACCAACCGCCGGGATCTAACGGTTCTGTTTTCAGTAACTGAAACTTGGGCACGGGGGCGTGTTGAGTGGGCACGGCCCCGTGTTCAGCTTACTGTCTGACGTAAAACAGGATTGCCAGTTCCAATGATTGAGCACGGGGGCGTGTTCAGCGGGCACGGCCCGTGCTGAGCTCTGCAGAAGCTGAAAAACTAAGAAAATCCTAAAAAAATTAAAAAGAAAAATAAAAGATGATTAGGCCGTTGATTCCTAACTTTCTTAAAATCCTTGTGTCCCCGGCAGCGGTGCCAAAAACTTGATGCGTGCGAAGTGTCGTATATATTAGGTGTATATTTTAAGCCCTTTTTAACACTTATTTTAGCCAAGTTTTAAATTTATAAAACACGATATTTCACTAATACTAAACACACATATGGGCAAGTGCACCCATCGTTGAGTGTAGTATAGCGTTGGTAAGATACCGAGGTCGTCCAAGGACACAAGAGCTTTTAATACCGGTTTATCCTCAACGTCTAACCAAAATAAAAAGTTTAGAAAAATGTTTTAAGCTAAGAAAAATAAAAACTAACTAAAATGCTGAAAATAAAAATAAAATAAAAAACAGATAGACAAGATGAATCACTTGGTTCCGACTCGTATCTAGTATAACCTTTGATTATTTCCGCACTTTTGCACATAATTAAGAGATTATCTTAGTTATTGTAGTAGGCCCCTCTTTTGAAGGTGACGTTACCCTCACCCCAGTAGTTTGAGTCAGCAAGGATACAATCCTAAAAGGGTAGATTATTGGAAGATAATGAATTAAGTTATTAATGCAGTATTGTGGTAGGCCCGGCTTTTGGCGGTGACGTTACCCTCGGCTAAGTAGTCTGAGTCAGCAGGGATACAGTCCTAAATAGCCGGGTTATAGTATTAATAGTAGTTAACTTATGAGGGGATCAAAGAGTTTGGACCCCCGCCATCCAATACCGTGAAGTATTGAAGGAGGTCCTACTAAATTTGACCCAGGTCCATTGCAGGACCTCTAAACGCTGAACAATGGCAAGAACTTTACCAAACCGTTCCCTTAACCCCCGACCAGGTAGCCAACATACCTCCATATAGACCGTGGAGATATGAATGGTGAAAATCCTTTATTTTATATAGACAGTAAAATAATGCCAAGACACCACGGACAAACGATAAGGAAAGATCACCTTCAACATAAATAACTAGTTATTAAAGTCATTAATACAAAACCAAATAAAAAGTGCAAAAGATTAGAAATAAAAAGTATTATACTAGACACTTTGTCTTCACCAAGTGATGTAAGAGACTTAGGCAAACATGGCCTTGATTTTCAAGAACTCTTACGATCAATCTTGGATCCCGAGACGACTCACACACTCTACGATGGACAATGGATGATGGTGGTGGATGATGGTGTTGTGATGGTGGTGGGCGGTGGATAAAGTGTGAGAGAGGTGGTGTGCCAAGGGATGAGTTGAAATGAATCCAAGCACTCCTATTTATAGGCTGAACAGAGAGCTGGGCACGGCCCCGTGCCTGTCTGACACTCTCTCTCCTCATTAATTGTAATTCGCAATTACAATTAATGCGCCTGCTGTACTTTCGACACGCCCCCGTGTCCGCTGGGCATGCCCCATGGTGGGCAATAGAAGCTTCTATAGGTTTGTCTTTTCTGCTGCTTCTTGGGCACGGCCCCGTGCTGGCTGAGCACGGGGCGTGTTCAGACTTCTGCCTTCTTTATTTTGCTTTGGAAGGTTCCGTTGAGGGGTCGGGCAGTCCACTAATGTTCCTTTTCTTGTATTTATGTTGGATTTAGCTGTCTTTTTGCTTCTTTTGTGTTTTTGAGCTCATTTAATCCTGAAAATACAAAAGGAAGACAAAAACACTCTTTTTCCAATATTAGTACTTAAAAAGGGTTAGTTTTATGCCTTATTTGATGTAATTTATATGTTGCATTTTACACACATCAGTGTTCCATCTGGTAATTAATTTATATAAGTGATTAGTATCAAATAAGAAAAAACCAAACATAACAAAACAAAACAAAACAATCGCACATAATCATGTTAACACGTATAGTCAAAATTGTTGATTTTTCAACGTTCGATATTTTATATAATATTATAGGCGTCCGTACAAACTGGTTATCTTACACAATTTTTATTGTTTATTTTACACGCTTTTATTTTGATTATTTATATTATTATTAAACATATGCTTCCACCATCCCACACTATCCCCTCAGCTGGCGTTTTTAGAAACGACGCTCCCTCTCGTCGTATTTCCAGGAG
Source organism: Helianthus tuberosus (assembly GCA_030545235.1). Taxonomy (NCBI): domain Eukaryota; kingdom Viridiplantae; phylum Streptophyta; class Magnoliopsida; order Asterales; family Asteraceae; genus Helianthus; species Helianthus tuberosus. The sequence goes on from CM060362.1 coordinate 79,070,455, forward strand.
ATCTGTTCTCCTACCTCCCGGATTCGATTCCCTCCATCCATTAGCTCCTCACCAAAATGGCGGAGTTCAGCCAAGTTTTCATTGCTCATCGGCGGGTTTGGTGCTGGCTCTGGGTCAAATTGAGGGAAAAAGGTATAAGGGTTATTAAGGAGGTTCTGAAACTGCCAATCGTTGGTCCACCATTCTTCCATTTGGCGGAGTTCAGCCAAGTTTTCATTGCTCATCGGCGGGTTTGGTGCTGGCTCTGGGTCAAATTGAGGGAAAAAGGTATAAGGGTTATTAAGGAGGTTCTGAAACTGCCAATCGTTGGTCCACCATTCTTCCATTTCTCCTAGAGGTCGGGTGTTGACAAGGGGATCTGGAATGGCTGGTTCCAAATTTATTGGGAGTTGGTTTTCAGCAGGATAAGTAAAGAGGTTTTCATTAACAGGCTTAAGGATATCACAACTTGCTAGTATGTAATCCAGCTCTTCCTGTAATGGCCTTTCCTCGGCTTGCCTGGAGCTTTCTCCAATCTCTATTCCCTTCCCTTTATCCATTGGGTCTTCTGTCTTGACAACTTTCCGAGTTACTGGTTTCCTTCTGCGCACACGTCTCCAGCCCACAATTCTTCTTCTTTTCTTTGGCTTGGGTTTCTCCGGAGGTTGGGTTTGAAATTCCATGGGTTCCTCCACGTCGGCATAATAACCGGTAAAGTCTTTGGAAACTTCCACATTAACAGGATAAAGATTGAGATTCTGAAGAGATTCAGACAACTCATTCATGCTGTTAGCAGATATAAAGAAACACACAAAATTCTAGGTTAAATTTTTGTAAATTAAATAATCACAAAAGGCAATCAAAATTACAATTATTATATAAGCAAAATATTGTGATTTATATATATATATATATCTAATACAAATTACAACTGATATTTAAAATATACCAAGGATTGTGCATTTATTTTAGTCTATATTTTCTTTTAATGGCAGTTTCTGGCTTATAGATGATATAGGTGCTAGTACTGGGTCAGGATGTTGGCAGTTTATCTTAATTAAAAGTTACTGCTACAGTGGCTAACATATAGAGATTTGCCCACTTTTCGTCTAATTCATCTTCCCATGGTGGGTTATTGCCTATTTCCTGAATTTCCTTATTACTCATCACTCCTTTTTGTTGTGACTTCTTTATTTTCTCTTGACTTTTTCTAATAATCCAACTTCTTTTATTAGGGGTAAGTGTTTTCTCAAACTGTGCTTTACAAACAAATATTCCTCCCTCAATGTCTGCTGAGTATCTTGAGGAATTTGATTGGGATGAGGTTCCCTTATCTTTTGATGAATTATCTAATTGACGATAGATGTCCGAAAGCTTTTGCTTACCCATACTGTAACTAACAAGTAGTCAGTTTAACAAAACACATAAGCACAAGATGGCAAATCAGAAAATTAAGTATTTCTGAATACTTAATTGGCTTAAATCAGTGGCTCTGATACCACCTTTTCCTGTCACGGCCCCAGCCCCGGTTTGACCCGGTCAGGAGCCGCAGGACAGGAACCCGTGGTATTTATTAATTGATGCAACAACGGAAGATTTATCAGGATCTTTTAAAACTTGAAATGCCCTATTATTTTATTTCATAATGCGGGATAAACCCCGTATTTTACAATAGAGGAATTCCACAAGGAAATTCCCTGATTTACAAAACATGTTTATTTATTTAACTGAGCCACTACTTCAAGCTTGTTAGTGCTCCGTAGCACTTTTCCTTGGTTCACAGTAGTCACCTGAAACATGTTTTGAAAATATTTTATCAGCGGGGAAATACTGGCGAGTCATTCAGGTTAAATAAAACGACACATGAGTTATTAATTACAGCATAAGAGGGATTACAACGGCTTCTATCTTATTTTTATCTGGCGCCGTGTCACCTGGTGACGATGGTCATACCACTATTGGGTCCTTCCACAAGTAGTGATGATTATCACTGTTAGGATTTATTAGCCTAACCGTGAGAAATTAGTAATGTGCATAATACCCCACTAGCCAGTGATTTATGATAACCATGACTTAATCCCTGTAATTATAACATTTGAAAATGGAGTATTGTAAAATACTTTTGATAAAAGAGAATGACTCACATTGCAGATTTAAACGGGCAGAGTTTAGCCTACTGATTAGCCTAATTTAAATAACAATGCACACGAACTAGGTCAGTAACTAATACAACATTTACGATAACTCACGAGATTAAAACCCTCACAACGAATGACAAAGTGCTATACTTAAACATCCGTTTTATTCACGACTAATGACAAAGTATGGCCCTAATGTGGGCAGCACTTAAACATCCATTGGATAGTTTTCAATCGATCGGACATTAAATCGTAGCAGCGATCGAATTAATACCCTGTATCGTAGCAGCATCTCGTTATTATAAAAGTAAATTTCGAATTTGAGCAGCCAAACTTCATTTTTGAGATTTGGTTTCGACACTAGTGAACTACCCATGGCCCATCCTATTTATAGCTGTAAAATGGGTCTTACGCGGCCCGTGTAAGATCCTTCAAGACCTTTACGAGGCCCGTGAGGGCACCTAGTTGTAGATTAGGGCTAGCGTGTCATCGGTAGGCATGCCACGTGTGTGACACGTGGATCTGGACGCTTATCCGGTCAAACTTAGAGTTGACGCGGCCCGCGTAAGGGTCTGGTCATCCTTTACGCGGCCCGCGAGAGGACCAAAAATAAGATTTTCTTAATTTTTGATATGGATTAGGGTTTCAGGGGTCCGGGTTCTTACTTACAGGTCGTTTTGGGACAATTTTGAAGGTCCTTACACAAATGTAGTAGCTGATGCTTTAAGTCGAAAGTATCATGAAAAGCCAAAAAGAGTACATTCTCTTAAATTAAATCTACAGATAGATTTAAAAGAGAAAATTAGAGAAGTACAAGAGTCAGTAATCAAGGACGACACTGAATAATTGGAAGAAATGATTAAGGAATTAGAACAAGGAACAGATGGAATTTGAAGATTCCATAACAGAAGGATTTGGATACCTAAATTAGGAAACCTACGCCACCGAATATTAGAAGAAGCCCATAAGTCTAAGTATACGATACATCCTGGAAATGATAAAATGTATCAAGACTTAAGAAAGAATTTCTGGTGGATAGCAATGAAAAAGGATATAGCAGCTTATGTTACCAAGTCTCTAACTTGTTCCCAGGTCAAAGCTAAACATCAGAAACCCTCGGGTTTGTTGCAGCAATTAGAAATGCCAATATAGAAATGGGAATTGATAACAATGGACTTTGTTACCAAACTACCCAAGACACGAAAAGGTAATGAGACAATCTGGGTGATTGTAGATAGGTTAACCAAGTCGGCTCATTTCTTGCCGATAAAGGAAACTTTCAGTATGGAACAGTTAACCAAGTTGTATGTAAATGAAATAGTTTCATTACATGGAATTCATTTATCTATTGTGTCTGATAGAGATAGGCATTTTACTTCTCATTTTTGGACAAGTTTCCAAAAAGCAATGGGAACCAAGCTAAATCTAAGCACAACTTATCGTCCTCAAAAGGATGGACAAAGTGAAAGGATGATTCAGACAATGGAAGATATGCTTAGAGCTTGTGTAATTGATTTCAGAGGAAATTGGGACGATCACTTACCATTAATAGAATTTTCCTATAACAACAGTTACCATACCAGTATCAATGCTGCACCATTCGAAGCACTTTATGGAAGAAAGTGCCGAACTCCAGTCTGTTGGGCAGAATTTGGAGAAAAGCAATTTTCTGGACCAGAGATAGTACAAGAAACAACATATAAGATAATTCAAGTCAAGGAAAGATTAAAAGCAGCACGCGATCGACAAAAGAGTTATGCTGATAACAGACGAAAGCCATTGGAATTTCAAGTAGGAGATAAGGTATTATTAAAAGTTTCTCCTTTGAAAGGAGTGTTAAGATTCATCAAGAGAGGAAAGCTAAGCCCCAGGTATGTTGGACCTTTTGAGATTATTAGAAGAATAGGACCAGTAGCTTATCAGCTACAACTGCCAGAGGAAATGGTAGGAATACATGATGTATTTCATGATGTAATCTTAAAAGGTGCTTAGCCGATGAATCATTAGTAGTACCTCTTAAGGAATAGAGTTAAGCGAGAAACTTAAGTTTGTAGAGAAGCCTCAACAGATTGAAAACAAAAAGATGAAGAATCTCAAACACAAGAGATTGGTTCTAGTCAAAGTAAAATGAGATTCCAAAAGAGGACCAGAATACACATGGGAGCTTGAATCAGAGATGCAAAGGAAATATCCACACCTGTTCCAGTAGACCTTGAGGACGAGTTCTAAAACAAGGTGGGAAGGATATAACAACTCTCCTAAAATATTTATAACATCCCTATATGTCCTAAAATACACCACGTATACAAAAATTGGGCCCGAAATACCTTAAAATTAACAAAAATCAAATGAAACAATAAAATAATGTTGGTGCATACATCTGTCGTCTTCGTCTTATGTCGAGTCTCAGTCTCGTTGCGGATCTGAAAGAGGATGATGTCATCATCTTTGATGATGACATCATAATAGTGATGTCATCATTGCATCACTTCATAAAAGACAAAAGCATTTATGATAGGAAGTTGTTGATTTCGCTCAATATGTATTTCTGATTTCGCCCGTAATACTTTAGTTGCTGATTTCGCTCATGATATTAAATGTAGCTAGGAGCGAAATCATGATCACTATATATAGTGATGTCTTAGGAGCGAAATCATAAGATAGTTCTAGGTGTTGTCTTCCGGTGAGCCACGAAGTGCTGCCGAAGTGTTGACTCGATTGTAAACGTTATCCAGATCAATAGAATCAACAGTTGAAAGTGTATAATTGCTGAATCGAACTTGATTTGTCTGTTTCTGCCGTTCAAATCAAGAAAAGCTCTTCTGATAGACTCGTTTAGGTCCGAAATCGATCCTACAAGTGGTATCAGAGCTCAGGAAGAAGAGTTCTATACGATTCAGCTGTGATTTTCTATTTTTCTACACCTTCTCATCAAATTGAACATCATTTTACGGTCCAAATTGGTTCAGATTTTCACTTAGTGTTCGGAATTGGTAGTTAACAAATCCTTAGGAGTTTCATGTCCAAATTCGATCTAAAACTTGATATTTTTGAGATTCCGCTCGAAACTGTTCTTGGAAAATATGACGTCATAGTGATTCAGCTCCAGAATTGATCTTGATTTCGCTCCAAAGCTACCAGATTCAGGCTGATTTCGCTCCAAAATCATATTTCAGTGATTCCGCTCCTGTGTTTAAGTCTGATTCCGCTCCTGTGGTTAAATCTAATTCCGTTCCTAAGTTTTGTCGTGATTCCGCTCCAAAGGGTTGTCGTGATTCCGCTCCATAGTGTTAGTTTGAAATAATTGTGTCGGTCATTGAACAGGGTTATCACGTGAATATTTGTCAGTCAATTGAAAACAACAATCTGCATGTGTATAGTTCCAATGAAGTTGCATGTGAAATAGTAATATTGTCGGATCTTTAAAGTCATTTGGCCCACTAGTTTTTGAGGTCCAATTAGAATTGTGATAGGCTTTAAATTTGTCGACTAGTTGTTTTAATTGTCTATCTGCATGAGTTCAGACCACGTGATCAAGTCGGTCAAGTCATATAATGGATACATGTGAGTTGCAAAGTCAGCCCATGGGACTTTGAGTTTATAGCGGCCCAATCAGATTTAATGCAAATTTAAAGTTGTTGGTTTGCAAGTGGATTGTGTGCCAGGCGCATGTGAATTGGGGTCACAAATTTGATAAATTGTCTCGATTCAATTGAAGGTATTGTTTACAAATTTGATAAAGTGATCGTTTGGAGCAAGAAAGTTTGTGTTTTTGTGTACTCTCGAAATCGAAACATGGATTTTGAAGAAGTGTTGGCATATGTGCATCATGAATCTCATCAGTATATTCCGATAAAGCAAGAAGGAGAAACAGTCTCAACAAAAGAAGTTGAAAAAGTTCCAGTCTTTGATCACTCGTCTGATGAAGAGAGTGACAATTATGAAGAGGAAATCAGGGAACTTGAATATCTTAAACAACAACTTCCATCTGATCAACGTAGTGGAAAGTCATTTTATGCCGATAAAATTGAAAAATTGAAAGAAAAACAAGATGCAAAAAGAAAGAATCAAAAGGCAGTTATTGTTAAAGAGGAGATCAGAGCTGAGAAAGAAGTAAAAGCAGCAACAACAGAAAAGCAAATCAAACCTAGTGTGAAAAGGCAGGTTGAACAAGTTCCAGCTGTCAAGATTGAGAAAGAAGAATCTGAAAAACCTGTATATGTGAATCCTGAACCAGAGTTAAAGAAAGAGGTTGCAGAAGACGCACCTATCTTTGATCATTCATCAGAAGAAGAGAGTAAGGATGAAAGTGTCATGAGGAGAAGAAACAGGTTGAAAATATTTCAGCTTTAAAGGTTGAGACAAAAGCTGATGATAAACAGATTCTTGTTTTGCTGAAAAATTGTGAAGAGTTGACATCTAAAAATGACAAACTCTTGAAGGAGGTTGAGAGTTTGTCATTAGAAAACAAAGAACTTAAAAAATCAGAAAATGTTTTGAAAAATCAAATACACAATTTGGAAAATGAAAAAGTAAAAATTGAGAAAGATTTTCAAAGTCAAATAAAAATTTTAGAAGATGAAAGAGATTTGTTTGGTAAAAACAATCTTGAAAAACAAATTGCAATCAATTCTCATCTTGAAAAGATTATTCGACTTGAAAAGGAAGCAGAGTGTGCTCAAAAGAAAATCAAGGAATGGGAAGAAAAGTTGAAGGTGTTTGTGAATACTTCAACTATTCCTTGTCCAAAACCTATTAATTCAGTTCCAATAAGTGAAGATGTCACAAACTTTGACAAAGTCAAAGTTGAAGATTGTGATGAGAAATCTGATGATGAAAATGAAAAAATGAAGAAAAAGAATTTATTTTTGAAGTTAAAAGAAAAGTTTCAAGAAACTGTTTCACAATCAACTGAAAAGGGAGAATGCTCTAAGCAAAAACCTTTGAAGAAGAAAGTGGAACAAAAACAAAAAGAGAAAATTTTGAAAAATGTTCAAAAAGAAAATAAAAGTTCATCAGATCAATCATCCAATTGCAATCAAAAATTACAAAAAGTAAAAAATTAAAATTAAAAAAATTGTTGGTAATGAGTGGTGCAGGTTGGACCACAGAGCTCAAAGGCCAAATCCAGCAAACAAGAGGAGGAAAGATTATCACCAAGCTAAACAGTGCTTTGATCTAAATGTTTGGACTGAAAATGGTGATTGGTACGATAACAGAGTGTGTTACAGATGCGGCTATCAAGGATACATTGCTGTTAACTGCCAGAGTTGGAGGTTTGAGTCAAGGAGATGCTTTAACTGCAACATCATTGGCCATATTGCTAGAGATTGCTCAATGAGATCAATGAGAAGATCGAGGGCTGAATCTCAGAAGCAGGTGAAGAAATCAGTCAATATCAAGCCCAAAGAACAGAAGGTTCAAGAATCTAAAGTTCAAGAAAAGAAAGTGAAGCTTTCTCAGGGGCAAAAAGACAGACCGAGGAAGAAGAGGAAGAAAGCGAGAGAGTATCTAGAAAGGATTTTGTCCTCGGGTACTATTGGTAATTCAGATAAAAGTTCTGATGAATCGATTTGCTCAAATGATAAATCTAGAGTGGATTGGGTTCCAATAAAAGTTGGCAATGAATCTGTTTCTTCGGAAACAAAGGAGCCACATGTCAGCGATGAATCTGGCTCATCAAAGTCAGACAAGCCACATTCAGGCAATGATTCTGGTATGGTAAAACCAGAAGAGCCAGTTGTTGAGGTAAAAATTGAGAATTCTGGTCTAACAATGGATGATGCAAATTTTCCACCATTGCTGAACAAGAATTCAAAATCACCCAAGGACCGTCAGGCTTGGGTGAATCTGTTCAAATGAAAAACCTGACTTGCCGGAGTTCCCAGGTTGGTAAGCGTGGAACATGAATCGGCATATTTCTTTAGAAATTCACGAAAGTGATTTCGATTTAAAAGTGGTAAATCAGGGACATTAAATTGTACTTGATTTTCTACAAGTGATGTTTGAGGATTGATCTTACAAATGTTAGTTTTTACAAGTGGTTGAAAGAACAAGGTGATGAAACCCCATGTTTGAGAAATGACTTACAAAACTAATTTTCCGGAAAAACCATTTTGATTAAAACAAACTTAAGTGTTTTGAAATCACTATGGGAAATTGTTTTGTTGTCAGGGGGAGTTCTGATTGTTTAAGCCAAGTGAATGGAGAATTGAAGTAATTCTCATCATGTTGTCACATTTCTTGTACAGCTTGTTTTCAAATTTTCCCAGAAAATCAAAATTGAGACATATTTTGATTTTAGGGGGAGTAAAAATTTTAAAAAATTTAGAAAATTTGAAAATGTCAAAAACATTGAAAAATGCAAAAATGAGTTTTGTTGTCAAAAAGAGGAAATGATAGTAGATCAGTTGGACTGTCACAGCGTGCTAAAGAAATGGAGAGATAAAATGTGATAAGCGATCTCACTAAAGATGTGACGATAGACTCAGCTAGACTAGTAGATTTGCGATAACGATACAAACTTAAATGAAAAAGCCTAGTTCTAGTGGGAAACATGGTCGAAAGCATAGTACTTAGTTTTGTCCTTCTTGACTGTGTGCCTACTCAGTAATCGCTGATTGTCAAAAGACATAAAACTGGTTAAGTTTGTGAATTTTCACAACTTTGCTGAAAAGTCACTGTGATTGTGCATTTCATTTTGCAAAGATTTAAACTTGTTTTATTTCTTTATTTTGTTTAAGCATCGGACATCCTCTGCGTATACGTGAGTATCGACCTGAATGTTGTTGCCTAAACGTTCTGCTTTATTTTCTTTGGTGTTTCGTTTAAGCTTTGGACCTCCTCCGCGTATACGGGAGTATCGACCTGGTGGTTAAAGCCTAAACAACTTCAACTTATTTTATTTTTCTTATTTTGTTTAAACATTGGACTTTCTCTGCGTATACGGAAGTATCGACCTGATTGTTAATGTTTAAACATTCTGCTTTGTTTTCGCACAAATCACAGTTGATAAAAGTTTAAAGGCATTACTTGAGTCAGTGTATTGCATGATGAGGGGATATGCTGAGATCATGGGGTCCATAAGAATTTAGTGCTATCTAAATATATCTTAACGTATCGGTAAGCATTTCGAAAGTTTTTAGATTGAGTTTAAGTGGACAACAATATCGTCAATCAATGTGAATCGTTTAGAGCTTAAAATGTTTAAAGCTTAACGGTGTTGGTGATTTGTCTCATAAACTGATATGATCCTCTTGCACAAACTCACAAAAATATTGTCTGTATATATTTCTTTACTGCATTTCGTTTAATTTCAAAATTCAAAAAGATTTCAAGTGTGTTTTATCATAAATTTTGAAAAATTCAAAAAGATTTTCGACAACTGATGTTGAAGAGCTGATTTTCGAAATTTCAAGTGCTGAACATGATGATCAGGTTTGGGAGTGTGAGTTTAACAGAAGAAATTTGTTTTGAGAAAGAAAAGTTTGATTAGTTAATCGAGATCATTAATTTGAACTTGATGTAACTATTACTAGTAAGTTTTTCTTATTGAGTTAAGTAAAAACTTATATGGTGGTAAGAAAATTTGTGCAGGTGATGAGCTTAAACAGAATTAAAGCCAGGGATTGATCTCAAGGTAATAGCTAATTCCAGATGGCGATCCCATCATGATGAGAGGGGGAGTCTAATGAGGTTAGAGCCAAAGAGAAAATCCTGGTATATGCTAAGAAAGAGTTCGAGAGGACTGGTAAAGACTGAAGATGCGAAGACTCGACACTGAAGACTCCGTCAACATCTGAGGGGGAGTCTGTTGGTGCATACATCTGTCGTCTTCGTCTTATGTCGAGTCTCAGTTTCGTTGCGGATCTGAAAGAGGATGATGTCATCATCTTTGATGATGACATCATAATAGTGATGTCATCATTGCATCACTTCATAAAAGACAAAAGCATTTATGATAGGAAGTTGTTGATTTCGCTCAATATGTATTTCTGATTTCGCCCGTAATACTTTAGTTGCTAATTTCGCTCATGATATTCAATGTAGCTAGGAGCGAAATCATGATCACTATATATAGTGATGTCTTAGGAGCGAAATCTTAAGATAGTTCTAGGTGTTGTCTTCCGGTGAGCCACGAAGTGCTGCCGAAGTGTTGACTCGATTGTAAACGTTATCCAGATCAATAGAATCAACAGTTGAAAGTGTATAATTGCTGAATCGAACATGATTTGTCTGTTTCCGCCGTTCAAATCAAGAAAAGCTCTTCTGATAGACTCGTTTAGGTTCGAAATCGATCCTACAAATAAGTCTGTCGCAGGGCGCGACAGATTGCCCTTAGTCCGTCGCGGGGGTCGACAGCCTGGCCACCAGGCTTAACCCGGTGCCGCCATGTGTCAGCAGCGTGTTGAAGCTAGTGAGTTGACTCGGCAACCCTATAAGAGATACGCAGCCTCTCGCGGGCCGCGTAAGCCCCATCCTCATCTGTCGCGGGGTGCTTTTAATCTACAATTATCGTCGGTATGTTGGGTTTTGTATACAAAATTTGTTACTACACTGTTAGTAGTAACATGACCACAAGTCGGGTTGACAGTACCTGTCACACCCCTAAAAATACCACAAGCGGAGACCCCCTCGAGGCGTGTGACGTACTAGGATGTAGCCACTAATCACATTGAACCATAGACATATAAGATAAAATAAAACTTTTCATTAAATAAAATTGTATGATTCAAACACCAGTTAGAAAAATAAACTTGTTCAGCGGAAGCATAATAGTTTATTCAACAGGTTTAAAAATGTAAATGTTCAAAACAATGCATCAGCAAGAAGCGTTTCCAAATGTCACGACCCATGACCACTCCAGCTCCCAGACAGCAAGTTCTTTAACAATGTACCTAAGGACCTGCAAGCATGCAGAAAAGTGTATCAGACAACGCTGGTGAGTTCACAGTTTTGTTTAACCGCTTGTTACCAAGTAATGACTTATGTTATGTTATGCTGATAATAACTCGATACCACAGACGACCCTTTTTGCCCTTCTCCAATGCTCTATCAAACATTGGTCATGATTTAAAGTCATTAGTTCACGCCCGTCCTATCCAGGTACGTCGTGAGGGTGCCAAACCTAATAGCGCTATCAGCTAATAACCTCGTTGCCCTACAAGAACTAACCCGGTAGTATGATGGGACTTATGTGATAGAAAGTGAGTGTATTATCCAACATTAACGTTTACTGGAAACCGTTGCATATCCCCTGCAAGGATATGCGTTTGTGAAATTCGCCTCACATCCCCTTCAAGGATGTGGGTATTTGAAAACCGCCTCATATCCCCTACAAGGATATGGGTTTGTAAAAATCCATTTATTAGTTTTGTATGTTCGACTGTCCCCACCGGACGCATGCTTGTTTTGAGAGAAGTGAACTCACCTTGGTTTGCTCGGTATGACTAGATATTCGTTCACACTTAATCAGTCAAAGCCTATGGTATTCATGTATACGTAATCAGTTTACATTCGCAAGGTTCTCGTATAAATTATAATCATAGTGTGCATTCAAGCAACGATCACCAAATAACACATATCAGTTATTCAAACTCATACAATTCCACAATTCACATGTATGTTTCACTACGGTACTTAACAGTTAAGTGTACTACTCATAACAACCAAATCATGTTTCCTCAGTCAATACTTATATCCTTAACAGGCAGTAATAGGGTTTCATCAACAAAATCATTCATTATTATACATGTTCTAAATCCACACTGTTGGGTTTTTCACATGTTTATCAAAGTTATTTTATCCATATAAAATAAAAACACAGCGGAAAAAGTATTTAAAACATGTTACTATTCAAGATACAAAACTCATTTTATATGTAAAACCCAATAATCGGATCCATATATGACATGCATGCTATCAAAATGCAACCATAGGGTGTTTTAGAATACTGCCATTCCAAGAGCAAGGTGATATGAAGAAAATGATATTCTTGAATGAAATCTTCAAAGGAGAAGACCTCAAGCTTGCATACCCCAAGCTTCCAACGAACACCTTATGTTGCTAGGATTTGTACACTTGAAAACTCACTTGAAAATCCCTCTTGACAACCTACTCTTGGCCGAAAATTCTTGAGAGGATTTTGGAGTTCTTACACTTGAATTATGTGAGAGAAAAGTATGTTCATCTCTTCTAATTTTCTTTCATCCAAAACGAAATAATTAAAAGAATGTGAGAGACATCACCACCCTCAAGACCCAATCAAAAGGAATCTAACTTATGACAATTGCATGGATTGTCATTGGACCAAAATTGGTCTTGGGAGGAGCATGGTGGGGCGGCCCACTTGTAGTTTTTATAAAAAAATTCAAAAATATTTTATAAACATTTTAAGTCTTATATAATTTTATAACTTTTATAAAATTATAACATCACATGTTATAAGACTTATTCAATTTTTTATTATGTTATTTAACCCATTAAATAACAAAATAAAATATTCTCTCAAAATAAATTATCCATATAACTTATTAGTTTCTCAAGTGCAATTATTTAGAAAACCAATTTCTAAATATTCAAAGTGTTAATATTTATTTGTTTGATCATATCATAAATAAATATTGTAGGTGTTTGTCTAGCTTGTTATCGGGTATGACCCGACTTGGATCATAACGTACTAGCCAGATCAATTTAATATGTGTCTTGGGCATACAGAGTCCAACAATCTCCCACTTGCACAAGATACATAGAAGATTGATGCAAGCAGTAAATGACGCCTAACAACGGTTTACTACCCCTAATACGTATGACGAAGTGCCATTCAATAACATCATCCCCTTCAAGTCCCTTACTTGAACATGATTTAGGTGAATCTATCATTTATCCCTTTGTTTCAGATGTCATGTCAAATCCAGAGACATAGTGTGATCATTCTCTGTTGATTTAACTTTAACAGGCCTTAGACATCTTACTCTCAACGAATAAGAGGAACAAATCCCTTCTTGACTACATGCGTCTCTCACAATCACCTTGTACCACACCTAAGCTTAGCCTTATGTACTGTATTTTTACAGACAGCGAAGAACTAAGTCAAAGTATAATATTCGGTGAATATCAAGACCCAATATGTATCTCAGGTCAGAGGATACTATGATATTCTCCTTTACTCAAATTTACTTATGATCAATCACAAATGATTCCATGCAGTAACATTTGAGAGCGGGTCAGTCCAATATTTGTATCCCACAAATATCTATGAACTTTGGCAGCAACACTTTGCTCTATATTCATACCTAATGAATATCCACCAATCCAAGTTCATAATAGTCTTACATTCATATTTTTTCCCACAAGTATGATCGACTACGGACATTTAGAATAAGCAACTTATTCACGGATTTAAACATGCTAAAATGGAACATAACTCAACATACCATGTGAGAGTTATAATAACAGTTGTTCCAATATCCAAATACAAAATAGATCAAATCCATTCACTAGAATATCGAAGTCCTAAGGCACAAGTATGACCCTTCATGCTTTGCCCGTTCAAGGATCTTCGTGAGTGGATCCGCAATATTTCGATCAGTGTGAACTTTGTGAACACATATCTTTCCTTTTTCAACTTCATCCCTTATGTAGTTGAAACTCCGCTCAGTGTGCCTAGTCTTTTGATGTGCACGAGGTTCCTTGATTTGAGAAATCGCACCATCGTTATCAAAAGATCTCTAGGGGTCCTGAATGGTAGGGACTGCCCCTAGATCGGCAATAATTCAAGTGGCAGATCCATATGAATTATCTCGATCAATGAAGCGGCGATGTATTCTGATTCTGTAGTGGACAATGCTACCCTGATTGTGATCGAGAATCATCTCGATCATTTTGGAAACTCGTATCCATGTAACCCTTTACAACGAATTCCAAAACTCGCATCCCTGTAACCCTTTACAACGAGTTCCTTTTCACCAGATCCATATATTAGAAATATCCTTATTCCTTCTAAGGTATTTCAATATATTTTTAACAGTCACCCAATGACCGTTACTCGCTGGTATATTCTCGTCATGCTTAAAGCGCATGACTTGTCCGGTCTTGTGCATATCATTGCATACATTATGGATCCTATAGTAGACGCATATGGGATTCCTTTCATTCTTTCGTGCTCATCCTTTAAGCTTGGACATTGAGACGCACTCAATATTGTCCTCTCTTGAGTAGGTACCAAACCTTTCTTAGAGTTCTCCATCTTGAACCTTTTCAAGACTTTGTCAATGTATGCACTTTAGTTTAAACCTATGAAGTGCCTCAATCTATCCCTATAGATCTTTATTCCCAAAATATAGGTGACTTCACCAAGATCCTTAATGGAAAAACAACTTCCAAGCCAGGTTTTTACACCTTCCACGGTTGGAATGTCATTTCCAAATAGTAGAATGTCATCGACATACAATACTAAGAAAGTGATAATGCTCCCACTAGCCTTCTTATACACAAGCTTTATCGACGTTCTTGATGAATCCATATTCCCAAATCTCTTCATCAAAATGGTGATTTCAACTTCTAGATGCTTGTTTCAATCCATAGATTGATTTCTTTAACTTGCATACTTTGTCAGGATATTTTGGATCGACAAAACCTTTAGGCTGAACTATATAGACATCTTCCTCAAGATATCTATTAAGGAAAGCCTTTTTGACATCCATTTGCCAAATCTCATAATTATATTATGCACGTATGGCAAATAATATCCTTATTGACTTTAGCATCGCCACAGGCGAAAGGTCTAGTCATAATCAACCCCTTTAGTTTGAGTGAAACCTTTTGCTGCAAGTCTCGCTATACAAGTATCCAAGTTACCATGCATATTGGTTTTCTTCCTAAAACCCACTTACTTCCAACTACTTTGGAGTTAAGAGATGACACAACCAATTTCCATACTTGGTTGTCATACATGGATTGCATCTCTACGTTCATGGCTTCAAGCCATTTGTCACAATCGGATTTTGACATTGCATCATGGTATGTGGTAGGTTCACCCGAATCTACCACGTAGCATCCATCCATGAAAAATCCATATCTTTCAGGTGGACTACTAATTCTACCAGATCTGCGAACGTTTTTGTGTGTATTGATCAACCACTTGATCGTTTTTCAACAACCTCTTGTTGAGTGCTAGTATCAACCAAATGTGTATCGGCTTGTGGTTCTTGATCCTCATCAAGTTTCACTGTTCTACTAGCTCCTTCCATAAGGAACTTAGCTTCCAAGAACTCAGCCTTTCGAGCAACAAATACCATTTGCTCTGTTGGATCATAGAAATAATATCCTTTATCATCTTTAGGTAATCCTACGAAGATACACTTAGTGGATTGTACTTCCAATTTTTTTGAGGTGTATTGCTTCACATAAGCTTCACAACCTTATATATTCAAATGTGATAATGATGGAGCCCTTCCATGCCATATTTCAAAAGGTGTCTTATCCACTTTCTTAGTTTGGGCCATATTTAATATACGAGCCACAGAGAGCAAAGCGTAACCCCAAATGATAGAGATGATACGCTCCTAGCCATCATAGATCGAACCATATCCAAATAGAGTTCGATTCCTCCTCTATCGGAACGAAGAACTTTGATTGAGTTAATTTTGTACTTCACCTTTTGAAGGCTTTGAACATTTCAAAACTTCAACTTTGTATCTCAGCAAGTATACATAACCACAACTACTATAGTTGTCGGTAAAAGGTAATGAAGTATCTCTCACCATTCCTAGTCATTGGCTTAAAAGGATCACATACATCCGAATGTATGATACCTAATAAATATTTCGCCCTTTCCCACTAAAGGGTTTCTTAGTCATTTTTCTTTGTAAACAAGATTCACATGTATTAAATGAACCAACTTCATTTGTGTCCAAAAGACCATTCTTTCGAAGTGTTTACATGCGACTTTCGTTTATATGACCAAGGCGATAATGCCAAAGATAGGTCTCACTCAAATCCATTTTGAGTTTCTTGGTGATTGCTTGGTACATTTAACTATCAAATGATGTATTATCATGAACCAATTCATAAATACCATTTGAAAGCATAGCTTTAAAGTAAAATATGTCATTTACCGAAATATAAGTATCATTGTTTACAAACTTTAAATCGAAACCATATTGTCTTATAAGGGAAACTTGAATAATGTTCCTGGTCAAACTAGGAGCATTCAAAACCTTTTTAAAACAATTTCCAAACCATTTGGAAGTTTCAAAACATAGTCTCCTAAGGCTTCAACTTGAACTTTCGTTCCATTGCCCATGAAGAGACTAATGTCTCCCTTCTTGTAATGCTTATTTCTTTTGAACTCTTGCAACGAATTGCAAATATGAGTTCCACATCCGGTATCTAATACCTATGTGTTTGAGGAAATAACATTAAGGTCAATATGTTTCATAAAGATTGTACCTGAGGTTCGCCTAGCATCCCTCTTGTTTTTCAACTCTTTGAGATAGGTTGGGCAATTCCTTTTTCAAATGCCCTATCTCACCATACTCAAAGTATGGATCGTTCGTGGCAACCTTTGCCTTCTCTTCTTTTGGTTTTGGTGGTTCCGCTTTAGTCTTTCTTTTTCTTTTCCCTTTGATGTGCCCGTTTCCATTTGCAACATTTGCTTTGGTGTCGGGGTGATGCCCTTTCTTGTTGCCATCCTCATTGATCGTTAGAATGGATAAAGCCCTTTTGTCCATATTGAGCCTTTTGAGGTGATCAATGTGGCTTTTCATCTTAAGGACATAAGATGAGACCGATTGGGTTTCCTCCATTCGACATGCATGAAGTGCTCGAACCGTTTTGAAGCGTTCTACCCTTAGGAACATTTCCTACAATTGGGTAATCATGTCGTATGCCCATGATGTTCAAAATCCATTTGAATCTCGGGAATCATAATTCCTAATATGTGGCAAGAGGCTTGTATAGTATCCTCGATATACTTAATCCAATCGTTATAGGCATCCTTATCTTCCATAAGATGTTCATCGGGATTAGGATCGTTCAACACATAGGATATCTTTTCTTACTTGAGAAGGATTCTTAAGTTTCGATATTAATCCATGAAGTGTTATGATTGAGACGATCCTTGTCAAGGATTGTTCTTAGTGATAGGTTACGGACGGTTTGGGTAATATTGTTAGCGGCCATCTACAAAATTTTACAAGGTTCAATTTTAGTATTTTCGATATTATTATATTTTAATCATTAATACCCTTTTATGTCTCATAGACAATTAATAATTAAATCTAGAATCCAACGTTACATTTAAATATTGGTTAGGTGACCTTTATCCCATTATTTAAATTAACAAGGTAGTCAACGTTTGACAATTGCAACCCTTTGCAACTTCTAGCCATATGGGATTGGTTAAACATCTTTATGTTTAGTTGGCATGTTTAATCCCATCAACACCTTTGTTCCCCATGCTTCGGTGACCCTAAGTTCATGGTTTCCAAATCAAGTCGTCCAACTTACACACACATGTGAGTTTACACATATAAGTGGTTAGGTGACCTTTATCCCATAAACATGGTAACCCCACCTCAAATATACAAGTTCCCTCAAATGTGGTTAGGTGACCTTTATCCCACAAAGAGTTCCCAAGTGATTCGAGTATTGTATAAAAAGATGGTGTTTGACTTGTTTTATAAAAGGGATTTTGAGTTTTTCAAAATTCTAGTTTAGAAAACTTTATGTACCATACATTTGCATGCATTCAAATCCTTGGTACTTTTGTGAAAACAAATTTTCAAGGTTCTTTTAATAAAACCCATTTTATTATAAAATCATTAATTTTTAATAACCTCTTTAATGATTTTGTTAAGAACCAATTTTAAGCTTGTTACGGATTATTAGTTGTTAAGCATGCATATCCAAATATCATCCAAACAACCATAAATAAAATAACCATACAAGCACAACACATATATCAAAAGGTGCATAACCATAGCCAACTATTTTGACCACACTTGTTAGCCGAAACAAGTGTGTCAAAAGGTCCTTCCTAAAGGGTGAATATAGACACAAATAATGTGTCGTTGAACTCCCACTTGATCCCGCATCCAAATGCTTCAAGTCTTCTTTTTGTGTTGTAATTTCTTCACATTCTTTGTGCTTCCAAATGTCTTTTATATTCAGCTCCAAACTCCTTTGGACTTCAAAAATGTGTTTTGGTTATTGGGCTAAAATCCCGTTAAGAACTATGAAGTCCTTTATGCCCGAAATTGGCAAAAACGAAAACCGCATTTTTATGTGCATCTTCTTTTACAAAAGGTATCCTAATACATTTTTCTAGTAAAATAAAATGCACCTAATCTATTTATTTACATACCAAATGAAAATAAATAAATTACATATTTTTACAAATGGAAGAACAAAAATAATAATTATTACAACCCTTTGAAATAATTAAATACAAATCACAAACACAATCATTCAACATATTCACATAAGGTCATGGCTAGGTTATGAACACCAAAAAAATATATATCCACATATATATAAAGTTCAAGAGCAAAAATGGTTTCCTTTTGCAACCAACATTTTCGGTCAAGAAAGAAAAAACCGAAAAATGTGGGTTTTTATCCAAACAAAACAAATCATCCACATGACATAATTTTTCAAGATTCCTTTATGCATGTAGGAAATAAATCTTGAAAAAACAAAGGAAAACCATGGAGAAAATTTCGGCCATAGGGTTTCTACAAACCCGAAAATTTTAAATCCGATGAAGCATGCACTCTTATAAGCGGCTCTAGATGCCATTGTTGGGTTTTTCACATGTTTATCAAAGTTATTTTATCCATATAAAATAATAACGCAGCGGAAAAAGTATTTAAAACATGTTACTATTCAAGATATAAAACTCATTTTATGTGTAAAACCCAATAATCGGATCCATATATGACATGCATGCTATCAAAATGCAACCATATGGTGTTTTAGAATACTACCATTCCAAGAGCAAGGTGATATGAAGAAGATGATATTCTTGAATGAAATCCTCAAAGGAGAAGACCTCAAGCTTGCATACCCCAAGTTTCCAACGAACACCTTATGTTGCTAGGATTTGTATACTTGAAAACTCACTTAAAAATCCCTCTTGACAACCTACTCTTGGCCGAAAATTCTTGAGAGGATTTTGGAGTTCTTACACTTGAATTATGTGAGAGAAAAGTATGTTCATCTCTTCTAATTTTCTTTCATCCAAAATGAAATAATTAAAAGAATGTGAGAGACATCACCACCCTCAAGACCCAATCAAAAGGCTTCTAACTTATGACAATTGCATGGATTGTCA
The DNA here is from genome assembly GCA_030545235.1 of Helianthus tuberosus. Taxonomy (NCBI): domain Eukaryota; kingdom Viridiplantae; phylum Streptophyta; class Magnoliopsida; order Asterales; family Asteraceae; genus Helianthus; species Helianthus tuberosus. The sequence continues at coordinate 79,089,907 of CM060362.1, forward strand.
TTGGACCAAAATTGGTCTTGGGAGGAGCATGGTGGGGCTGCCCACTTGTAGTTTTTATAAAAAAATTCAAAATTCTTTTATAAACATTTTAAGTCTTATATAATTTTATAACTTTTATATAATTATAACATCACATGTTATAAGACTTGTTCAATTTTTTATTATGTTATTTAACCCATTAAATAACAAAATAAAATATTCTCTCAAAATAAATTATCCATATAATTTATTAGTTTCTCAAGTGCAATTATTTAGAAAACCAATTTCTAATTATTCTAAGTGTTAATATTTATTTGTTTGATCATATCATAAATAAATATTGTAGGTGTTTGTCTAGCTTGTTATTGGGTATGACCTGACTTGGATCATAACGTACTAGCCACATCAATTTAATATGTGTCTTGGGCATACAGAGCCCAACACACACTACACTGTTTGTGAACTATCCTCTTGGCGGCGAACCTTCGAATGACGAACTCCCCACCCGACGAAGAACTCATTCTTCGTCAAAGGGTGTAGCGACAAAGATTGATCAGAGTTCGTCACAAGGTGGACGACGAAGAATCATTAAGGTTCGTCATTCATGGGAGCTTCGTGGGGAGGAGGACGTTCGTCGCCATACATAACGGTTTTCAACACTTAGCCTAGATCACAGCAACCAGTTACGCTAAATAGTATAAACGTCTACCCACGAATCATTAACAGCAATCAACAACAATTCATGTCTAATCATAGATCAAAACATGAACCCTAAACGTTTACTATCTCAGGATTGACAAATTAACATATGATCATCGTGTAGGTTCAAGTCAGATTGCCCATCCACATGGCAACCCCTTCATCCCGACCGATTCATAACGTTAAACATTCCTAACCTACGAGTCCGAATTCATTGGTTAATTATCATACACATAATTACATCATTAACAGGATCCTCTAATTACCTCTTTAAAACTACACAAATTCATGATTGACATTGCCATTAAACAATCAACAGTTTGCACATAACCTAGCAACAATTATTAAAACAAGTGTTGTCGCACTCACCGGAGAATCTTAAAGGAATTACTGTACTTGAACCGGTGGGAGGGAAAGCTTCGAGTGAATGTAAGGCTGCTGTCGAGATTAGAGAGGAGGAGGATACTAGGGTTTCGCTACTTATGAACTTATGTAATGATATGCTAACCCAAGTATATATAACCGGGTATTCTAGGCCTCACTTGGGCCGAAGGCCCATACGGCAAACATCCCTCTCTGACGAAGAAGTATTCTTCGTCGTGATACTGATGGCAAAGTTCTAATGGTTCGTCGTGTAGAAGTGATGACGAAGATCTAATACTTCGTCGGGTACAGGTTTGTTACGAGGATCCAATGCTTCGTCAAATGTGAGAGTGTATAGGTTAAATCTATCTAATATTAAATAGTTTATAAGTTTTCATTAACTGACCAAACAATAATACAATACATTAATCATATTCATTAATCATATGACCAAATAATAATACAATACATTAATCATATAACAAGCGTGCACATGTTACAACACAACGAATTATGAAAACACGGTTGTGAAACAAGTAACGTGTCGAGGAAAGACCTTGAAAGCTCGGGTTATCACAGTTCCGTGGGTGGTAATTAAAGTAGAAATATAAACAAATGTAATTGTGAGATCGCCCTCAATACTGTACAATGATAAAACCTGTTTTGATTAAATTGGGATTCACTCACCAGTATTTCCCACTGACAAAATGTTTTTAAACGCGTTTCAGGTAACAAAATGTGAAAGCCAAATAGAAGCCAGCTGGACAACACTGAAAGCTTGGAAAAGTGGCTATAAAAGTTACCTAAATAAAGAAGATGTTTTATTTAAATAAATTAGGGTTTATCCCTATAAACATGTTTATAATGGAAACTTGGGAATTTTCCATGTGTTTATTATTATAAAAATGTGGTATATTACTCTGATAAAATATTTACTAACCACGGTCCTGATGTAAATTCCGTTGCCATACTGATAAACACTGATACCACGGAATTTGAGCTCGCCGCCGCCCGTTCCCAAGTGACTAGGGGCCAGGGGTTGCGACACCTAAAAATAACACAAGTCCAACCGTGCAATCGGTTTGCTAAGATTGTTTTGCAAATCAAATTCTACGCCAAAAGCCTAGACCCTTATTCCTAGTTTCTTACTTACTGAACTGTAACTTCTTATTTATCATGTTTTCAACTTTTTCACTAGAAACATCAAATTTTTTAAAATTAAATTCTGTATTTTCAAAAGTTGATTTTAATGAATCAAGTTCAGCAGTTAATTTTTCAGAAAGCTCTTAAAAATGGAGATTCCTACACTTTTCTTGACTCAAAGTCGTTATGCAACTGAGGGATATCACGCTTTTGTGCCTCCAACATATCCTTGTATCCATTGATTTTCTTTTTGAACTAATATAAATCAGATTTGGATAACTGTAGTTGCATATTTAAAGAGTTGGCCTGTTCTTTGTAGCCACTTACCTTCTTTCTATAGACTTTAGTACAACAAATATCATCTACCCATACCTCGGTAGGAGTAGCAGTGGATTCATGAATCTGAGTACCTGCACAGCAACCTGATTCTGAATTCAGCGATGAATCAGCCGATGTGGATGAGCAAACTTCGGCAAACAATGGAGCAGCAGGAGTTGCAGGAGTGGAAGAGCAAAGTGCAACAGATGTGTTGCCTTGATCCTTCTGCTTGTCAGCCTTATCATATAGTTTGATGAGTGAGATCAGCTCATCCGGCTTGATTCTGTAACAGTTGATTGTCGACACTATCTAATTAACATTTCTAAACCAGCTACACTTTTCCTGATCTGGAATAATTTTCAGAGCATCTAGAAGCTTCTTATTGCTCATATAAGTAGACACCCCCATATCTGCATTCTTCATTTCAGAGAGCGGTTCAACAAACCGGTTAGTAAGTGCTTCCACAGATTTACCAGGAAGAAAGTTGTAACCTTTAAGTTTCTCCTCCAGCACTTCACTTTGAGAAGACATTCTTAAGTTGCTAAATCGTGATCCCCAGGAAATGTCTATTTTACCGAACCGGACTGTTAAAATCGTTTGAAAACTAACCGAAAACTGTTTTTAACAAATCATACTGTTAGACTCATCTCGAAATTTCGAGTCCAATGATATATAATGTCCAAACAATTTTTTGGGATTTTCGTGCCTTTTTTTGTCCTAAAAACCACACGAGTCCAACCATGCAGTCGGTTTGAAAATATCAAATTATGCGCAAAAATCCCAAACCCTTATTCCTAGTTTCTTTCATACTGAACCGTAATTGCTTATTTATCATGGTTTCAGCTTTTTCACTAGAAACATCATTTTTTTTAAAATTAAATTCGGTATTTTCAAAAGTGGATTTTAATGAATCAAGTTCAGCTATTAATTTCTAAGAAAGCTCTTTAAAATGGAGATGCCTACACTTTTCTTGACTCAAGTCGTTATGCAACTGGCTGATATCATGCTTTTGTGCCTCCACCATATCCTTGTATCCTTTGATTTTCTTTTTGATCTGATATAAATCAGTTTTGGATAACTGTAGTTACATAATTAAAGAGTTGGCCTGTTCTTTGTAGCCACTTACTTTCTCTTTACAGGCTTTAATACAACAAATATCATCTACACATACCCTAGTAGGAGTAGGAGTGAAGTCAAGAATCTGAGTACCTCCACAGCAACCTAATTCTAAATTCGGCGATGAATCAGCAGATGTGGATGAGCAAACTTAAGTAGGCAATTGTAACAACTCTCATTAAAAGTTATAATTATTTAATTAAATTGTCCAATAGGAAACCCTAATTGAGAAACCCAAGTGATTCTGTATAATCCCTAAAATTTTCAGAACATTTGGAATTAGAATCAGGGCCCCTAAAAATCAAGGGGGGTAAACCCTAATTGACGATTATCTCTAAAATGCATTGTCTAAACAAAAAATTCTCAAAATAGCGATTCAACAGGCCTATACTAGTGACAAGGCTACCCTAGGGTAGGTTGTTACCCCAGGCGTGTCGCGACAGAACCAGGGACATCTTCCGCGACACGCGGGAGATGTCAATTTCTTGTATAAATACAGGGGCGTGGGACTTGAATTCTGGCTTCAGTTCGACGTTAAAATTCCGTACGTACACAAAGTTAGACACTGTTTACTACAAAAAACACACACTGATCACGAAGTGCTGCCACAATTCAGGGTAATAACTCGATCGCTACTACGATTCAATGTCCGATCGATTAAACTATCCAATGGATGTTTAAGTGCTGCCCACATTAGGGTTTATGCTTTGTCATTCGTCGTTAAATCGATGGATGTTTAAGTATCGCACTTTGTCATTCGTTGTGAAGGTTTTAATCTCGTGAGTTATCGTAAATGCTGTATTAAGTTACTGACCTAGTTTGTGTGCTTGATTATTTAAACTAGGTTATCAAGGCTAATCAGTAGAATAAGTTCTGTTAAATCTGCAATGTGAGTCATTCTCTTTTTATCAAATTACTTTCATAATCATGTTTATTTTCAAAATTATAATTACGGGGATTAAGTCTTTGTAATCACCAAGTTACAGCCGGTATGTGGGGTTTTGTATACATTACTTGATAATCGTCACCATTGGGGCAGCCAATGGGGGATATGACCATAGTCACAGATCCGGTCGAGTGACAAATACCGTGGGTAGTTGGTTTGATATCAGAAACATTGTAATCGCTCTTAATACTGTAAATTATAACAAACGTGTCGTTTTAGTAAATAGAATGGTTCACTTAGTATTTCCCGCTGACAAAACCTTTTTCAAACATGTTTCAGGTGATCTGTTGTGATCCAGGAAAAGTGTCGTGAAGCACTATCAGCTTAAGGAAGTGGCTCAGTATAAAATAAAGAAACATGTTTTGTAAAATAAAAGATTTATGCGTGAAAATCTCAATATTGTAAATTACCGGGTTTTATCCCGAATTGTGAAATAAAATAATCGGGAAATATTTCAGTTTTAAAAAGATCCTGAAGAAACTTCCGCTGTTAATTAAATACCACGGGATTTCTGTCCCGCGGCTCCTGAAACGGGTCAAACCGGGTCGGGGGCCGTGACAGAAATAAGGTGGTATCAGAGCCACTGATCTAAGCCTATTAAGTATTTAGAAATACTTAATTTTACTGATTGCCAATTATGTGATTATGTGTTTTATTAACTGATTATTTGTTAATTACAGTATGGGTAAACAAAAGCTGTCAAACATCTATCTTAAACTAGATAGGCCATCCAACGAGAAGGGAAGTTCATCCCAAATAAAACCTTATGTAATTCCTGAAGAAGGAATATTTGTCCGTAAGGCACATTACGAGGAACCACTTTCTCCTAATAAAAGAAGTTTGATTATTAGGAAAAGTCAGGAGGAAATAAGGAAAAACCGAGAGAAGAAAGTTAAACAGGAAACCCAGGATTTAATCAGTAAATCACCTTGGGAGGATAAATTAGATGAGAAATGGGCAGATCTTTATATGCTAGCTACAGTAGCAGAAAATGCAAATCTCTAAATACTCAAAAGTTTTAGCACTTTTATTTCCAGAAACCTTATTTAGTAAATAAATAAGTTACAGTAAATCGTAGTATAATTTACTTGTCAGTTGTTTTATGTATGCAATAATATTTATGGGTTATCTATAAAATTTTGTTATTTTAACATTTGGTATGTATTTTGCATATATACTAAACAGCATGAATGAGATATCTGAAGGTTTAGAAAATCTTAATCTCTATCCCGTTAAGATAGAAGTTTCCAAGGAATTCACTGGTTACTTCGCTGATAAAGAAGAACCCATGGAATTTCAATCCAAACCACTGGCAAAACCTAAACCCAAGAAAAGAAGCAGATTTGTGAGCTGGAGGCGTGTACGTAGGAAAAAGCCGGTAACAAGAAAGGTTACTAAAACTGAAGAACCAAAAGACAAAGGAAAAGGGGTAGAAATTGAGGAAAATGTTAATCAAGTAGAGATAGAAGCTGAGAAGAGTTTTAAGCAAACAGAAAGAGAAGTCGGAGAAAGTTCTAGACAGAAACAGAAAATGACTCCCTGGGAAGTTTTAGATCATAAATTAGTAATGAGTGACCTTATCGGACCTGCCGATGGAAACCTTGAACCAGCTAATCCAAACCTTATATTTACTGAAGAAGATCTTTTTAGCTACCCACTAGAAGCTCCAATTCCAATCAATCTGGAACCTGCTATTCCAAACTCTATTGTCCAACCTCAACCATTACCAGTAGAATTAGATGAATGGTGGACAACTGATTGGCAATACCAAAATCTTTTAAACAACCCTGATACATTTTTCCCACAAGTTGATCCAGAACCTCCACTATACCCAACTATGAGCCTGAAGAATCTGACTGAACTTCGCCTCTGGGGCGAAGAGTTAATTGATGCAGGAAATCGGATTAGGGATGTGGGAGAAAGAGTTACTTGGAAGTATGATGAAAGGGAGCGTCGTTTTTAAGAAATTTGCTAACCAGATAATGACAGTTTGCAGGAATATTTGTTTAATAAATAATCATAATAACCAGTATGTGTAATAACTTAACAATAAAACGTTGTATGATAATCGTGTGTACGAGGCATAATATAATATATAGAAATGAAACTTGTGAAATCGATAATTTTGGTTATACATGTTAATGTGATTATGTGCAAAATGTTTTATTATATTTGTATTTATACTAATTATTTACATAAAATTTATTATCAGATGTCAAACATTGGTAACGAACCAGTAAATGAGGTTAATCAGTCTGAGCAACATCCAGGAGACCAATATATGACTAGGCAAGATATTGAAAATATTGTTGCTCAAGGGATAGCCAATGCTATTCCTGCAATCGTTGCTGCTGTAAAGAATCCAATCGAACCACAACAAATCATTCCTAGTAAACGTATTTCTGAAGATAACTTCAGTAATAGTGTAAACGGAGGCAATAATCATGTTAATCATAATGGGGAACCACATCAAGCTCCATTACCTAAGAAAATGAAAAATGCAACACCTAGTTGCACTTTCAAAGAATTCCTTGCTTGTAAACCCACTGAATTTGCAGGCAATGAAGGAGCAACTGCATCACTGCGTTGGTTAGAGAAAACCGAAGCAGTAATTGCAATAAGTAAATGTGCTAAAGATGATCAGGTCATGTACGCATCAAATCTCTTCAAGGAAGGAGCACTTGAATGGTGGAACACTGTGTTACAATCAAAAGGAAGAATAATAGCTTATGCTATGACTTGGGAAGAATTTAAGGGTTTTGTAGAAAGAAAATTCTGTCCCGAGTATGAAAAGGAACAGATGACGAATAAGTTTCTAAATCATCGGATGATGGGTGTAGATTGTCGCGGTTATACTTCGACATTCTTTGAATATGCTAGAGTGGTACCAACACTGGCTTCGCCAGAACTGGTACTCATTCCTCGCTACATTTGGGGACTGATTAGTGAAATCCGCAACATCGTTAAAGCTGCGAGACCTCGCACTATTGACGATGCTGTGGAATTAGCTAATACCCTAACTGATGAACTAGTACGCACCCAAGATGAAAACAGGAAGAAGGAACTGGCTCATAAAATTACCCAAGGATTTCGGGTGGGTAACAATAGTAATTTCAAGAAAAGAGGAACTGGGCAATTCTCAACTCCGTCATTCTACCGAAAATGTGTAAACGGAGGGAGACTTAAGACCTAAGGTTTTAGTAAATAGAATGGTTCACTCAGTATTTCCCGCTGACAAAACCTTTTTCAAACATGTTTCAGGTGATCTGTTGTGATCCAGGAAAAGTGCCGTGAAGCACTATCAGCTTAAGGAAGTGGCTCAGTATAAAATAAAGAAACATGTTTTGTAAAATAAAAATTTCTGCGTGAAAATCTCAATATTGTAAATTACCGGGTTTTATCCCGAATTGTGAAATAAAATAATCGGGAAATATTTCAGTTTTAAAAAGATCCTGAAGAAACTTCCGCTGTTAATTAAATACCACGGGATTTCTGTCCCGCGGCTCCTGAAACGGGTCAAACCGGGTCGGGGGCCGTGACAGCAATGGAGCAGCACGAGTGGATGTGCAAAGTGCAGCTGATGTGTTGCCTTGAGCCTTTTATTTGTCAGCCTTATCATATGATTTGATGAGTGGGATTAGCTCATCTGGATTCTTTCTGTAACAGTTGGTTGTCGACACGATCTGATTAACATTTCTAAACCTGCTGCACTTTCCGTGGTCTGGAATACTTTTCAGAGCATCCAAAAGCTTCTTGTTGCTCACATAAGTAGACACCACCATGTCTACATTCTTCATTTTAGAGAGCAGTTCAATAAACCGGCCAGTAAGTGTTTATACAGATTCACCAGGAAGAAACTTGAAACTTTCAAGTTTCTGCTCAAGCACTTCACTTTGAGAAGACATTCCTAAGTTGCTAAACCGTGGTCCTCGGGAAATGTCTGTTTTACCGAACCGGACCGTTAAAGTCCTGTGAAAACTGACCAAAAACTGTTTTTACCAAATCATATTGCTAGACTCGTCTCGAAATTTCGAGTCCAATTATATATAATGTCCAATCAATTTTTTTGGATTTTCGTGCCTTTTTTGTCCTAAAAGTCACACGAGTCCAACCCTGAAGTCGATTTACTAAGATTGTTTGAAAATCAAATTCAACGCTAAAATCCCAGACCCTTATTCCTAGTTTCTTTCTTACTGAACCGTAACTGCTTATTTATCATGTTTTCAACTTTTTCACTTGAAACATCAAATTTTTTAAAATTAAATTCTATATTTTCAAAAGTGGATTTTAATGAATCAAGTTCAGCAGTTAATCTGTTCTGAAAGCTCTTTAAAATGGAGACGCCTACACTTTTCTTGACTCAATTCATTATGCAACTGGCGGACATCATGCTTTTGTGCCTCCACCATATCCTTGTATCCTTGGATTTTCTTTTTGATCTGATATAAATCAGATTTGGATAACTGCAGTTGCATAATTAAAGAGTTGGCCTATTCTTTGTATCCATATACCTTCTCTCTACAGGCTTTAGTACAACAAAAATCATCTACACATACCCTAGTAGGAGTAGGTGTGAAGTCATGAATCTGAGTACCTGCACAGCAACCTGATTCTGAATTCGGCGATGAATTAGCAGATGTGGATGAGCAAACTACAGCAGGCAATGGAGCAGTAAGAGTGGATGTGCAAAGTGCTGCAGATGTGTTGCCTTGAGCCTTTTGCTTGTCAGCCTTATCATATGATTTGATGAGTGAGATCAGCTTATCCGACTTCATTCTGTAATAGTTGGTTGTCGACGCTATCTGATTAAGATTTCAAAACCAGCTGCATTGCCTGATTTGGAAGACTTTTCAGAGCATCCAAAAGCTTCTTGTTGCTCATATAAGTAGACACCACCATATCTGCATTCTTCATTTCAGAGAGCATTTCAGTAAACCAGCTAGTAAGTGCTTCTACAGATTCACCAGGAATATAACTGAAACCTTTAAGTATCTCCTCCAGCACTTCACTTTCAGAAGAAATTCTTAAGTTGCTAAACCATGATCCCCCGGAAATGACTGTTTTACCTAACCGGACCGTTAAAAATGTTCGAAAACTGACTCGTCTCGAAATTTCGAGTCTAATGATATATAATGTCCAAACAATTTTTCGGGATTTACGCGCCTTTTTTTTGTCCTAAAAATCACACGAGTCCAACCGTGCAGTCGGTTTACTAAGATTGTTTGCATATCAAATTATGCCCTAAAATCCCAGACCCTTATTCCTAGTTTCTTTCTTACTGAACTGTAACTGGTTATTTATCATGTTTTCAACTTTTTCTTTAGAAACATCAATTTTTTTTAAATTAAATTCTGTATTTTCAAAAGTTGATTTTAATGAATCAAGTTCACAAGTTAGTTTTTTGGAAAGCTCTTTAAAATGGAGATGCCTACACTTTTCTTGACTTAAGTCGTTATGCAACTAGCGGATATCACGCTTTTGTGCCTCCACCATATCCTTGTATACATTGATTTTCTTTTTGATCTGATATAAATCAGATTTAGATAACGGTAGTTGCATAATTAAAGAGTTATCCTGTTCTTTGTAGCCAGTTACCTTCTCTCTACCGCTTTAGAACAACAAATATCATCTACATATACCTCCGTAGGAGTGTGAAGTCATGAATCTGAGTACATGCATAGCAAACTGATTCTGAATTCGATGATGAATCATTAGATGTGGATGAGCAAACTATAGTAGGCAATGGAGCAGCAGGAGCAGTATGAGTGGATGAGCAAAGTGCAGCGAATGTGTTGCCTTGAGCCTTCTGCTTGTCAGACTTATCATATGATTTGATGAGTGATATCAACTCATCCGGCTTCATTCTGTAACAGTTAGTTGTCGACATTACCTGATTAACATTTCTAAACCAGCTGCACTTTACCTAATCTAGAATACTTTTCAGAGCAACCAGAAGCCTCTTGTTGCTCATATAAGTAGACACCACCATATCTACATTCTTCATTTCAGAGAGCAGTTCGGGAAACCGGCCAGTAAGTGCTTCTACAGATTCGCTAGGAATATAATTGAAACCTTCAAGTTTCTGCTCAAGCACTTCACTTTGAGAAGACGAATATTAAGTTTCAAAATCGCGATCTCCCGGAAATGTCTGTTTTACCGAACCGAACCGTTAAAAACGATCGAAAACTGATCGAAAACGGTTTTTACCAAATCGTACTGTTAGACTCGTCTCGAAATTTCGAGTCCAATGATATATAAAGTCCAAACAATTTTTCAGGATTTTCGTGCCATTTTATTTTTTATGTTTTTGTCCTAAAAATCACACGAGTCCAACCATGTAGTCGGTTTTGCTAAGATTGTTTGCAGATCAAATTTTGCGCTAAAATCCCAGAAGTTTATTCCTAGTTTCTTTCTTACTGAACTGTAACTGCTTATTTTTCATGTTTTCAAGTTTTTCACTAGAAACATCAAATTTTTTAAAATTGAATTATGTATTTTCAAAAGTTGATTTTAATGAATCAGGTTCAGAAGTTAATTTTTCAGAAAGCTCTTTAAAATGGAGATGCCTACACTCTTCTTGACTCAAGTCATTATGCAACTGGCAGATATCACGCTTTTGTGCCTCCATCATATCCTTGTATCCAATGATTTTCTTTTTGATCTGATATAAATCAGATTTGGATAACTGTAGTTGCGTAATTAAAGAGTTGGCTTGTTCTTTGTAGCCACTTATCTTCTCACGACAGGCTTTAGTACAACAAATATCATCTACACATACCTCAGTAGGAGTAGAAGTGAATTCATGAAACTGAGTACCTGCACAGCAAACTGATTCTGAATTCGGCGATGAATCAACAAATGTGGATGAGCAAACTACAACAGGCAATGGAGCAGTAGGAGCAGCAGGAGTGGATGAGCAAGTGCAGCACATGTGTTGACTTGAGCCTTTTGCTTGTCAGCCTTATCATATGATTTGATGAGCGAGATAAGCTCATCCAGCTTCATTGTGTAACTATTAGTTGTCGACACTATCTGATTAACGTTTCTAAACTAGCTGCACTTTGCCTAATCTGGAATACTTTTCAGAGCATCCAGAAGCTTGTTGTTGCTCATATAAGTAGACACCGCCATATCTGCTTTCTTCATTTCAGAGAGTAGTTCAGCAAACTGTCCAGTACGTACTTCTATAGATTCACTAGGAAGAAACTTGTGTCCAAACAATTTTTCGGGATTTTCATGCCTTTTTTGTCCTAAAAATCACACGAGTCCAACCTTGCAGTCGGTTTGCTAAGATTGTTTGCAGATCAAATTCTGCGCTAAAATACGTTTAAAACCGAACACATCAGCTGGTTAAAGTTCCACCTTTGCGCACACTCGCACACTAAATCTTAGGTCCCACACACTTGAACCGTACACTTCAAATTGGGCCACACACTGGTTTATTTTGGGTCGTACACTTCTATATTTGGGTCGCACATTATTATTTGGACCACACACTGACTTCTGGGCCGCACACTTGCTATTGGACCGCACACTGTTATTTTTGGGCCGCACACTAAGTTATTTGGGCTGTACACAAAAGTTGGGTCGCACACAGTGATGAATCAAGCCACACACTAACAATCCGATCTGATCCGCACACTCCAGGTCGTACACCTTAACTTCCTAGATCGCACACTAAGATTTTAAACCCATACACAGCTGGTTTGAACCCATACACTTGCTTCCATGTAAAGAATCAACAAACTAAATCCCGAAAATCTGGGAAACAAATCAGAATTCAAATTTTATGAGATCTTTCCACCAAAAACTCTGAAAAATCAGCAAACACAATATCTTTCTTCCTAAAACAGATCAAAATACGAAATTTTTTAACTGATCTTGATCTTCAACACTGTTCTTCGTGTTCTTGATTGTTATTCAAATCTGATCAAACTTTCCTTCTTGGTCATCGTTGTAATATCCAGAAAACCGAGCCTTTGAAATACTTCTTAGACTCTGATACCAAATGTAAGTCCAAGAAACTATCAATCGGATATCACAAACACGATTCTAAGTGCGGAAAACTAAGAAGGCGTAGAACAAGAACAAGAAGAATATCGATTGTATTATATGATTGCACACAAATTCAAAGGTTTTTCTGGTACAATATCAGTTAATCTCACAAACAATCAACAACCTACTCGAAAATGTTAAGCAAGAACATCAACCGTAAAATGACTTAGATACACCCAATTTATAGTTACATAGTGTGACCTAATTACAATCAAGGCCAAGCCCAAACCGTACACTCTAGACAAATCAACCCAACACTATCTAACCCACTAGAAGAACTAAGTCCAATACTTATAACTGTGTTTGATAAAGATAAGTGTAAACCTACTCAATTATATGGCCTTACAGTTCACGTAAATGTCACTTATGGATCATATTAGTATTAATTTGGTGACAATTTATAAGGTTCGCGTTAAAACGGATGAAAAATAATACTTGTGCGATTTACTGGATATTTATAATACTTACTTATTCGAAATAGGTAACTATCAGTTATTTACATCGAACACATATTATGCCATCGGTAACATTCCAGGCATATTGGAACGGTTTTCGCATAAAAATGTTAATTGGATAACCACCAATGCTCGTTAAAACTAGTTTCATCGTAACGCGATGAGGCGATAATGATTATACTAAATGCAAATAATCATGCATTTCCTGGACATTGCTAGACTTCATGGACCCAATTAATACATAATTAAGTCTAAATGCATGTAATTAAATAGACAGCAGTGATTAGGTCGTACGGATCAAACAGTAATTTTGCCAATTGTCAGATGAACACCCCTAGGTTGCATACTCAATGTGCAAGGACTTGGTTTTCCACATTCCTACTACCTTGAGGGATAGCACCAAATTAAGGGAACCATAGTAGATAATGAGTAAAATTCCTTATAGTTAAAACTTATTTAATGCTTTTTTCGGCTTTGCAGGATGGTCGCCCTACTGCTTTTGACCAATATAGCCGAGTGTAATGTTTAGCCAAAAAAGAAAACCTACTACTTTATGGAATTAATAACACACAAATTAATTTTCTTCATAGAATGACTTCAGGTGTGTTTTTTCGTAGAGCACTTGGGAGAACAAACCAAAGAGGCGTATTTTTTGTATAGCGATCTCTTGAAAAGTTCTTAACCAAAGAAGTTAATTTAGTCATTATTCCGTTGTCGAATCCAAGCAATTCTTCTTGTTATTTTTTTCATTTATATTTATTTGCTTTTTTTAAACCTTTTCACAAAACTCAATTTTTGGTTTGACTAGACGTTGATAACATTCTGGTATTGAAAGCTCTTATGTCCTTTGACGATCTCAGTATCTTACCTTCGCTACACTACGCTAATGGTGGATGGACTTGCCGGAACATGTTGTAGAAGTTATTCTATGGTGTTTATAAATTTAAAGCTTGATATACTGTTAAAAACGGCCTAAAATAGTTAATATTTCTATACATGTCTCAACATGTTAGCGATGTTTCTCACAGAGTTCATATGGGTGAGTCTTTCGTATCTACCTATGAAACGAACATTGGTTTAAGAAAGAATAGTCCAGGAAATATTGATAGTCTACAAACTTGAAGTTAGTAGGGTTTTGTACGCGTTCTTGTAGTTCAGTGGTTTCGTATTAGTATTTAGGTTCCAAAAGTCGCAATGGTTTAAAAACTAGGGTTTTTTTTTTTTTTTTTTTTACTTTATAAGGATATATTACAAACCAATGCATTGTGTTCATGATGTAACTTTTATGATTCTATTTAGATATTAAGTTTATGACTGATATTTTTTTATTCGTGTGTTTGTTATTATATAACTGAGATTTGTAAGGTATAAATAGACCACACTAATGCTACGGATAAGAAAATTAGTAGAAGTTCAACAATATATCACAAGAGAACTAATAAAGTAACAAAAAATAAGTACTCTGTGGTAAATTGTCGCCATCGCCATGTCACGCGAGTTTATTACTAGTATGTGTGTATAAACTTTTCAAACCAAAAGAGTGAAAATATCTTATTATAGGACAATCATACAACTTCAACACATAGAGCTTTGAAGCATACAACTTTTAGACATTCAACTTTTACGCATACAAACTTTGACATACATACTTAGAAATAACTTATTATAGGACCAAACAGTTGTCCAACACCTGGTTCGATTGACCAATGATCAACCACTATGCATACGTGGAAAATAACTTATTTCACCACCACAAATCATGCATGATTAACTATCCTCAGATTCTTCGCCCTCATGTGTTTTGCCACCACCCCCGCTACTAATTCGAGCATTGCCACTGCGGTCGTTGTCCTTATTAACTTTCTCACCGCCACCAATCTGTTTATAGCAAGCTTTCAGATATAAGTACAAAATAATTTAAACCTAAGTCACCAACATAAAATCTATTATTACTACTGACTTATAGCGTTCATAAAAGTATATTAATATTAATTATTATAGTTATTCAATCATGTATTTTTCCTACATTTCAAAACATACTTATTTAATTAGTATTTTAATGTGACAACAAATTTCCTATAAAATTCTTACATTTTTCACATTGTCAACAAATTTTACATTTTTCATAATTACTTTAATATTATTCAAATGTGACAAAACAAATTTCCTACAAAATTCTTAAATTTTTCACATTGTCAGCAAATTTTACATTTATTTTTCATAAATATTTGGAAATTTTACCTCTTAAAACTTGTATAATTTATAACATTTGTAAATTTATTACTTAAGAAAAAAAACAAAAAAATTATAGAGTGAATAAAAAATAATATAAACAACTTGGTCAACATTCAACTAAACTTGTAGCCTATATTCCTATTAGCTTATATTAGGTTGACGTTGGATAGGCTTCACTAGAGGTGTACTACAAATCGGTTTTTTTTTTAAAACCAGTTCCGGTTATTACTCAAATCGGTTTTTTTCATAAAAAACAAAAACCGGTTTTCTTATAATCGCTTTCGGTTACTAACTGGTTTTTTTTACTCAGAACAATAAGCTGTCTAAACGGTTAGGGTCGGTTTTTAACCGTTTTATTCCAAAAAACCGATTTTTTACCTGTTTAAACCGGTTTTTTATAACTGGTTTCTGTTTTAAAACCGGTTTCGAAGATAAATATCCCTAACCGGTCTACAACCGGCGGTTCGGTTCTAAAACCGGTTATAAAAAAACTGGTTAAAAAAAACGGTTTCGGTTTTTTTCCTGGTTTCGGTTCTAAAACCGGTTTTTTTATACACCTCTAGGCTCCACTAGCTCGTCAAACACTCCTTACATGTGTGTGCGTTTTAGACTTAGGTTTATGTTCATCCCACGTTTTAGACTTACATCTCAGCGTCACATCAGAATCTCCTCTAATTCTTAACGATGTTCTATCCAGATTCTATGTTATATTCATCCTTGATTCCAGACCTTTTTCAAATTATTTTAATATTTTAAAGAGTAAATTTCAAAGTTCATCCTTTATGTATGTCTAAAATATCAAAGTATGTCATTTGTCTTTAATAACCTCAGAAAACATACTTAATGTTTGAAAAACCAATCAGGTTATGTCTTTTACCCTAAACCTAGTTTGTTTTCCCAGTTAATTCAGGTCATGTGAGAAGCACATGAGGGCATTAATGTCATTTACTCTAAATACTCCTTTTATGTTGTAAACCCTACAATACCCCCTGCTCTCCTTCTTCTTCGATTTCAAACACAGAACCAGACACCCTCCTTCATCTCTTTCTCTCTGATTATACACTAATACATACAAACACAATATCTCTCCATCTATCCATTCAACATTTGAGAACCCTAATCAAAGACATAAGCAGCCGACACCCTCAAGCACACCACATCACCTGCCACACACACTCTCTCTCTCTCTCAATAATTCCGGTGACCGGAATGAATTCCGGTGTGCACCGGTTGCCGCTCGTTCGCCGGCAGCCGCACACACACTCCTTCTAACCACCACCACTTCCCCCACCACCGCGCGACCAGCACGCTTCCGATTCATATCAGCACGCAACCAGAACTCGGAAACCCTAACCACTGTGACCAGCATACGATTTGTTCAGTGATTTGTTCAGTGAAATTTTCGGAGATCTGTTCAGTGATTGAAACCCTAACCGCTGTGACCAGCCTGAGATCTAGATCTGTAAGTGAAGACTTGAAATTTTCGAAACTTATGATAAAGCCCTAGACCTGTAATTGATGTTTGAGATCTATAATTGAAGCCTGAGATTTGTAATTGCATTTGATTTTGGAAAGAGAAAGGTAAGAGGTCGATTTAAAACTGGTTGAGGTTTGTATTGTTGTTGCTTGGATTTATGTCCGGCGGGTGGTTATGGGTGATGATGGCTAGAGATTGCCGGAGGTTGCGTTTAGAGAGAGAGAGAGAGAGAGAGAGATCTGCGTTCAGAGAGAGAGAGAGAGAGAGAGATCTGAATTTTTTATAATTTTTTTAGTATTTAGGGTAAAATGACCAATATACCCTCATATGCTTCTCACATGACCTGAATTAACTGGGAAAACAAACTAGGTTTAGGGTAAAGGACATAACCTGATTGGTTTTTCAAACATTAAGTATGTTTTCTGAGGTTATTAAAGACAAAGGACATACTTTGATATTTTAGACATACATAAAGGACGAACTTTGAAATTTACTCTATTTTAAATAAACAAATTGGATCGGAACGGAGGCGCCAAGGCTCTCGAAAGATGTGAGAGATTGAGAGGGTGACACGATGTCTCCCACCATCACGTCTCCCACTATCTCACGTGGCTCCCATATACCATCTTCCGAAGGTATGTCAAAGGGCCTTATCATTAAAATGTTGATTTAAAATTAGAAATAACAAAAACATTTTAGAAAGCCATATCAATCCTTACTTAACTAAGAGCATTCTCATCCAATCCATCAAATTATACATACATTTCACTAAAAAACAACTTCTATATCAATATATTCCCACTAAAAACAAATATTTTTTCTCTCTTCTTTTCAATTAAATAATATTATCATCAATTATTATTATTTTGATATTAAAAATCAAATCTCTATATTATCTTATCAGTTTTTTTTCTTTATTAATATATGTTTTATCCCATGAACTTTAATAGAGTTCAGACAGCCCGTAATTATTTTTACTAATTTACATTACAACCAATTAACTTTAAAAGTTAATTATTTTTTGAGTCCCCGAGTTTAGTGGTTTTAACCACTTGAGTACAAAATCAAAATGCTTCATGCTCTGATTCTCTAACCGTTCATTTCCTAACAATTTAAGTCCAACTTTTAACATTTGTACTTTTGATTTGGACTAGACATAGTGACTCAAAATGTTATAAATTGAATGGTTTTAAACTTTTTGATTTTGAATTCAAACGATTTAAACCACTAAACACAGAAACTCAAAAAATAATTTACTCTATCTTTAATAAAGCTATTTACAAGTTATACTTTTGTAGTTTAATCAAATTTGTTCTTTTTAAATGTTTTCCTTTTAAATCTTCGTTTCTAAATTAATCAGATTTGTCCTTTTTATATGTTTTCCTTTTAACTCTTCGTTTTTAGATACATTTGATTCTTTTATGTTTATATTTTTTTCCTTTATAATTAAATCCAACTTTTACATTTACACGTGTTAAAGTTGTTCCTTTATCGTCGGTTCAACATCAGTTTTTTACATGGATTTTGTTATTATTTCGACTTAGTTATTTTTGTCTACGATAATATTTTGTGTTTGGGTTTAAATTTGGCGAATTAGCACCTCTCAAAGGGCGTGCATGGGTTCAATGTTTTTAGATCTTCTTTTTGTTCGGTTTGACAGTCCAGACGCAACATATGGGTAACATACACACCGTCAAGCAAAAGCAGTCTGCAAGAATAAATCTTGTAGAATCATTCTTCTTTTCGGCGGTTTGAATCTAAACTCATGATGTTCAAATTATATAATTTAAATCAAGGTTGTTAAGCTATTGTCAACATATTTAAGCTTAGGAATATCTTAACTGAGTTTATATGCTTTGCTATATATAGAAAAAATACTTTTTCGTAATTAGGATCTTATAATTTATTGTTATCATATTTAATTTAAGCTTTGAATCATGCTAACAAAATATTTATTTCATGTAGGATCTACATAAACTTGAACTTCACAAATCACAACTAACCTTTTAAGCTATATTTACAAAATACTACTTGGATTCATTAAGATTAAAAAAGGTTTTTGAAACAAGTAACTATATGATAACAAGCCATGACTATATTACTATATATGATGAGCAAATAAACGTGAATAGATACTACTTACAGGTATAAAAATAACGTCTGATGGCGGAACATTGGTTGACGTATCTTCTGCAGCGGGTAGGGGTTCGATAGTGTTTGGTTCAGCGGGTAGGGGTTCGGTAGTGGTTGTTTCAGCGGGTAGGGGTTCGATAGTGTTTGGTTCAGCGGGTAGGGGTTTGATAGTGTTTGGTTCAGCGGGTAGGGGTTCGATAGTGGTTGATGGTGCCGGATCACATGGAGGGTTATTCAGAACCTCTTCACCGCCAGCAACAGTTTTCGCTTCCATATTTAACTGAAGGTGTAGAGAATGCAGGTGCATTTAGAATAGGGTTAGTGTCATGTATTTATAACCATTGAAAGATACAGGGTTGATGGGATTTTGTGGTTGCTAAAGACATTGGATACTACCACCCTGTAATGCGTTTAGAATTTAATACAAAGACATGCCTTTTCGAAAAAGAAAAAAAAAAGTTGTACTGTTTTCTAGATTTAGGGTTTTTTTTTTAGAAAGTGAAGTTGGATACAACGAAAACACAGCGAGACCACCCCAAACACTGGGGCCAACCACAACAGACCAAACTATACCAATTACATCACGTTTGGAAAACCTTACACGAATTCGACCATTGAATCGTTTTGAACTTTGATCTATTTTTTGAAAGTGAAGAAACACCAAATTAGTCGTTTGTGGCTTGTGCCTCGACAAATAAGGTTAATCTTCTCGTTCAAGCTGTGATGATGTTGATCTTGCAAAACACTAAACACACCGTTAAGCTCGTTACGAGGAGGGGAATAGGAGGGTTCCCTCGTAACCACCCTCTGCCATGAGAATAAGTATACGTTTTGAGAATAATAGCGTGTCATTAAAGTGAGAGAGCAAGAGAGCAATGCCTAAACCTGGGGGTGAAGTTCACTATTTATTGCCGTGTTAGTTTGTAGAGGAGTTGGGCTGATGGGCCTTGGGACTGTAGTCGACAACAAGGAATATCCATTCTGTCTGCCCTGCCATGACCGTTGGTGCTTCTAGGCGAGAGGGTAGTTGGCGCACGCTGAATGGATCCACGTGTCCTAACCATTGTACTTGTTGTCTGGTCTATCATCAACGGCTAGTGGAGATCGTGGAGCAGTGGTCGGCACACGTTGATTGATGCCACGTATGCGTCCTTGTGTACATTTTTGTCTCCTGTATGATTGTTTATAATGTCGCATGATCGGATACAGCCTGTTGGACGCTCATTGGTCCACCGCTCTGCCGCTTGTACCTTTGGTACTTGTCCTTGGTTAACCTGCGCTTCCTTCCCCCGCGCAACCCCGTGAATATCCCTTGTAGCCGGCGCACGGTCCAGGAAGTAAGGGTTTTCATTCAAGGAGCTAAGTGTCAAATCTGGTCTTGTGTTAACACTAACCTCGCGCGTGACCTAGGTTAGACCTGATTAGCCGGCGCGAGGTTGGGAAGGCTCCTTAATTGGTCTGGTAAGAGTATGGTCATGCGCGCGACATGAATAGTCGGCGCAGGATTTGGGACCATACCCCTTCAAGTCCCCCAGTCCAGTGCTGCTTCCATGCGCAAGGCAAGTGGTTGGAGCTCTGGACTAGAAAGTTAAGTCAGCGCTTTCTCTGGTACTTACGAAAACATCTTAAATGGTAGAAAAGCTAGCACACGTGTGTCATGTCACAAGTCATGCGGTGCGGCTATCTAGCCTGTTTTCTGAAGTAACATGTGTATTTGCGTGGGAAAATTCTTGAAATTTGAAAAAGCATAAACTGACGTGTTGGTGCAATTTGGTGGTGACAACGACGCTCAAGTTGACCGCTGACACAGTGACGATCATGCTGTCCTGTATGAGGCGCACATTTTCGTCTGGTGTCAGGAGAGTAAGGCTCACGTGCGTGTGGTAACCGTCACTGCGGGTTTCTCGCCTGACGTGTCGATCTGTGGTTGGACACGCGCTGCGGCTGTTCGGCACGGTTACCCATCGCATTAATTGCGAAATAGGCGAAGAGGAAAGGTTTGGAGATTACTTTTCATCTAATCTCTTCTTTTTCTCTCTTCGAATCTTCAAATCTTCAAATCTTCAAGAGGTTTCTACAAATCTTCGAATCTTCAAAAATTTTCTACCAATCATCAACCGGTTCTTAGGGTTTCTGTAGAATCTCCTTTAAACATCTTTAAGTTCTGTTTGAACCACGTTTTATCATATCGACAGCGGATGAAGCGGTGACTGTGGAAGAAATCGGTGGTGGTTTGCCACCGTTAAAATGGGACCAGTGTCTCTTTGAATAGGTGGTTTGAGGCCACCAATTCGCTGAAGAGTGGGACGCCCGGTATTCTACTCAAGGACAGACAGTCGTCGATGCACTGTCGGGGTACATCACGCTATTCGCCGACTTTTTTGGAGAGGGTAATTTTCGGTTGCCGGCCACCCACTTCCCGGGCAATATCTTGCAATATTGCTCCTTCCATATTTCATAACTGAGCCCTATGGGCATGGTACGTATTCGGCACTTTGAGTTCGTGAGCCGGTCACAAGGTGAGGAGCCCCCCGTTGACAAATTTAGGGCTTTCTATCAATTGCAAGGCAATTTGGGATTCTTTTCTCTCGCTCTTCGTGCTGTGAAGAAGATTTTGATCAATCCTCCCAAGAGCTTCCATGACTGGAAAATGAGGTTCTTCTACATCCGCGCAGAGGTGATCCCTATGGTTATGCAATTTCGGGATTCAGCGCCAATTGTAAAGGATGATCTGAAGATCCCCCGCGGTGCGGCATGGTATGAGAAGCTGATGGCACTGCCAAACCAAGCGTTTGGTGAGTAGGTGTTGGATGCTGCAGACATGAGTGATAAATGGCCACATGATAGTGAGAACGTGCCTGTGCTCCTGCTTGAGGGACAAGGTAACTCCCTTTGTTTTATTGCCCTTTCCTTCTTAAGAAGTTTTTTTGAAGATGATCTCCTCTAATGTTAACTTTTTGTTTAAATGCAGAGGTTGCGCTTTATTGTCGTGCGTTCCCAGCTCACGCTGGTGTGGTGGCCGGAAGGCCTTTGCGCACGGATGAAGAATATTGGGCTGAGCGGATATGACCGAATTTTATGTACGCGAGAGCTGTTTTGGTATGCTGCTCCCCTAGTTGTGACCGAAGGTGCGCACATTCCCAATCCTAAGCCATGTAGGGTTATAACTCCTGCTGGGAAAGAAGTTGTATATCTTTCCAGCGAGGAGTCAGTAGCCTCACCAGAACATGAATTAAACCCTCCCCATGATGTGTTTGCAGGTGTCCTGCGCAACTTGGGGATTGATCATGAGGAGAAGAAACCCAAAAGAGTTAGTAAGAAGAAAGTCACTGTTGTAGATGGCGTGGCTATCAAGAAGCCAGAGGTTACCGGCGCAGCGTCTGATACTGCTGACGTGCGTGCGGGTGTCTATATTTTTAGTTATATTTTTAGCTTTTTTTACTCGCCGATTTCAAGTTATAAATTTATAAAACACGATATTCTACTATCACTCTACACACACGCTAGGGCAAGTATACCCATCGCAGACGTAGTATAGTGATCGCAAGATACCGAGGTCGTCCAAGGACACAAGAGCTTTTAGTACCGGCTTATAATCAACGTCTAATCGAACCAACTTTTGAGAAAAGATTTTTAAGCTAATAAAAAGATAAAAACGGAAAATAAAAATAAAATAAAAATGATAGACAAGAAAGAATCACTTGGATCCAACTTATCTTTCATGTACCCTTTTATTGATTTCCGCACTTTGGGCATTTTAAGAGATTATCTTAGTTATAGTAGTAGGCCCCTCTTTTGGAGGCGACGTTACCCTCAACCTAGTGGTTTAAGTCAGCAAGGATACAATCCCACTAGGTCGGAATACTGAAAGATAATTAAGTTATTAATGCAAAATGTGGTGGACCCCTCGTAAAAGGCGGCGATCACCCTCAACCCATTGGTCTGAGTCAGCAGGGATACATTTCTCGCGGCGTTGGTTTAAAGTTTTAATCGTAGTTTAAGAATAAGGGATTCAAACTTTTTGCACCTCTCCCGTGGTGGGTAATGCCCGCTCCGACTCGTGAGGTGTTATTAGGCTTGAACCAGGTTCTCGCAGGATCTATACACTGAACGAGACATAGAATTACCCAAACCACCCTTCAAGTGTCCCTTTCGGGTTAATTAACATGCTTTATATAGACCGTAAAGACATGAACATGTCGAGTAAACGAATATATGAAGAGTATTTGAATAAATTCACCTTCAATATAAAAAAACTAGTTATTAAAGTCATTAATACATATCCAATCAAAAAGTAGCCAAAGATTGGAAATCATAAAAGAAATACATAAAAGATAAGTATTCACCAAGTGATGTAAGAATTTAGCCAAGCATGGCCTTTGTTTGACCAAGATTCTTACGATCAGTCTTGGATCCCCAGACTACACACACCCTCTAAAGATGGAAAATGGATGATGGTGGTGGATGATGGTGTTGTAGTGGTAGTGGATGATGGTGTTGTAGTGGTGGTGGAGTGGTGGCAAGTGAGAAAGAAGTGGTTTTCCAAGGGATGAGGTGAAATGAAACCAAGCCATCCTATTTATAGCTGAAAACAGAACCTCAACATGGTCCCGTGCCCACCTGACACGGCCCCGAGTTGGTCATTCTCTCTCTTCTTCATTAACTGAAGTGTCAGACTTGTACTAACACGGCCCCGTGTGTCAACGACACAACCCCGTGCGCATTGTACTTGCGTGTACTTGTTGTACTATCCAAGATTCTGCGAATTTGGGAGTTGACCACGACCCCATGTTGACAGTCTGCATCTGTGTGTCTTTTTCTTCATGGAATCTGGAGTTGGGCACAGCCCCGTGGAAAACCTCATGTTACTGTGACGGCCGGCGCACGGAGCTCTGGAAGCGCAGGTTTGAAATATCAACTTTCCAGCGCGACCCCCACTTCAACTCCTTCCGATGAAGCAGAGGCTGATTTGGGTAATGTGGAGCTTATTATAAAGAATGCATCTAAGAGGCCACGTGAGGAGACTAAGTCTAAAGCTTCCCCCGAGGCAAAAAAGTTTGCCACTGGCAAGCTTGTCGTTGGAAAGAAGGGGAGCCTCAGGACAATATATACTGACTTCTTGACGGGTAAGTATTTTATACTTATATGATATTGACATTTCTTTTCCTTCGTTATGTGTTCACATATTTTCCCTTTTGCAGAGAAGGTAGCTGCACGACCTAAAATAACTGTTATACCTCCAAAGGCTGCGGCTACTGTTGGAGAGATGACTGAGGAGGTGAAGAAGATTGTTGAGAAACCTGTAGAAACTGCGAAGGTTGTGAAAAAGCCTGTTTCTAAGACTCCCGAGGTTAAGAAGGCTCTAGAGGTTAAAAACTCTGCCTTTGAGCGCATTGAGAAGCAGGTGTAGGTTGAGGAACCATTCGTGCAACAAACTGACTCAGCTGAGACTGAGAAAACTATACAAACTGATGAAGAGCCTGCTGACGCGGCGCGTGGAAGGGGTCATGAGGAGACCCCGGATGTTGAGGTTGAGGCACTACAGGGCGGCGTCGAGGGCAGAGGGGCCATGGGCGCGGATGGTGGATGGGATAGCCCCTTCAGGGCTCGTCAAAGGTATTCCTCACCAATCTGTCCCGATGACACCTTGGGCGATATGTATTATAAATCTTACGATGAAGGTCGCGCCGATGACATCCACGCTCCTGTCTAGAAAGTAAGGCAAGGTGATACCTTCGCTACTTTCACCCCTTCCTGGGAGTGGTTCATGGGGGCCTTCCCCCTAGGTGAAGTGCGTCATCAAAAGAACCGTGGGCATGACAATTTATACCGGTCTCACATTTATACCCAAGCTAACTGTGCTTCCACCAGCTACCAGATCACTTGCGAATGGCGCACCATGTACCGCGATCGTGCCGAGTGGGAGAAGCACAGGGAGCGTCTGGCTGCTGACGCTAAGTTGTTTGAGAAGGCAAAGGCCGAGTTTGCGAAGGAGAAAGGTGAATTTGAGAAGGAGAAAAAATCAGAGGAATGGGGCCTCCAGGGTTTGAAGTTGAAGCCTTAGGCAAACGAGGATACGCTTGCTGAAGAGCTCCGGAAGTGGCGCACTTCTTGTGACAAAAATAGCGGATGTTCGTCGCGCGCACTGAGATCACTAACCTTAAGGCGCGTGTTGAAGAGTTGAAAAATTTTAAAGCAGACTACAAAGAGAGGTATGAAGAAGCCAAGTCTCACCGGGAGCGCGTTGAGATCCTTTAGGTCAGTACCATATCTATGTATTAAATAAATAACTAAGTTAAGGAAATTCCATAACTTGTTTATTTTTACCATGAACGGTTTACAGGTTAAGTTAGAACAAAAACTCATCACTAAAGACAAGGACTTGGCTGGCAAGGATGTGGTGATTACTAAGTTTAAACGTATGACCTTCGATACAGGATTCCCCCATCCATCTGGTAAAACAAATCTTTATTTTAAATCTTTCGTGCTTCAGCTTTCTTCACCGGGAGGATCCCCGCCTGCAGGTACTGGATAATAGATGTCATCCAAGAAGGTGACCCTATTTCGATTACACTTACTTGGCCTAGCAGGACACAAGGGTTCTTGAGGACCTCAATTCGAACATCCTTGGCAAGGTGTTGAAAATTCGTTGAAACCAGCTTTCTGAGCGCATCGGCCGGCTTGTTTTCATTATGGGTGATATGTACAACCTTGAAGGATTGGAACTGCTGGATCAACTCCTTTGCTTGCTCAAGATATAGTGCCATGACTTTTCCTTTCGCATCGTATAACCCATTGATTTGACCTGCGACCAGCAGGGAGTCTACATGCGCTTATAAATGCTTAACGCCCATCTTGATGGCCAAATGCAACCCTGCCAAGAATGCTTCATACTCAGCCTCGTTGTTGGTATTCTTGAAATCCAACCTGGTGGCCTATGTAAACTCGTGCTTTTCAGGGCTGACCAACCTTTGCCCCGCTCCCTCACCATCCTCATTCGATGCCCCATCAGTGAACAATAGCCATAGTTCATCTGATGTCCCTTGCAGCCATTTCAACTGATTCACATTCTTGTATCTTGTCATCGGGGACTTTCATGGCAAAATCTGGCAGGACTTGCCCCTTGAATGTTGGGCGTCGTTGGTAAACTATGTTGTAACCCCCCTAACTCGATTGCCCATTTCGTTAAACTTCCTGAGATCTCAGGCTTCTGGAGAATTTTACCAATGTGGAAATTGGTAAGGACAGTTATCACATGGGTGAAGTACCTTCGCAGCCTTCTCGATGCATGCACCAATGGTAGAACTAACTTCTCCATTATCGAATAACGAGTCTCTGGATCAGTTAACATTATGCTAACATAGTAGATCAGAGTTTGTACTCCTTCCCTTTCCACCAATAAAACCAAACCGACTGCCTTGTCTGACACGGACAGGTAAAGGATCAGAGATTCTTTCTCACTCGGAGATGTTAAAGTGGTGTAACACCCCGAAAATATTAAATTATATATGTGTGTATACATGTATAATTAATAATATTTATAATAAAAATAGTGAAAATAAAACTAGGGATATTTAACCTAGTTAAATATCTATTATAAATGATGAAGAATCAATGGATTCTAACCCATTGTATAAACCTTAAAACTAGAGGGACCAAATTTGGACATAATCGAAATTGTTTTTAAAAACAAATGATAAGTTCAAAACACACACTTGTGTGTGTAATCCCCTGATCGACCAAAACCTCTGTACAAGAGAGTTCTTCTCTTTAAACCCTAAATTCACTCAACCATTATCAAAATCAAAGAAGGAAACCGAACTGAGATCAATTTCAAGTGAAATTAGTGATCACTATACTTAGAAGATCACAACGTATGTTTAAATAAGATCTTTGGTTATGTTTTGATTCTTCATGAATTTTCATAAATGAAATTATTGAAGGATTGATTGAGGTTATGGCAAAATTAGGATGTTTACAAGTCTAAGAACAAGTCTTAGATAAGAATTTAATAAATTCATGTCATAACCTAGTGAATTCAAGATTTTCATATATGTGTTATATGGGTTTTATGATAATACTTGAATCTGTATGATAATTGATGTTATTTGATTGTTATGATGCAAGTTCAAGTGTCGGTTATGCTATTCTTGACATATGACTATGAAAATGATGATTTGATATGGTTAACTAGTTAATCATGAAAATGATAATGTTAGTATAATGATTTCTCCCTTAAGATGTTTGACAAAATGTCTAAGTGATCTTGAAATATTGATAAATGTGAAAGATTCATTTAATTGATTAGTTAAACGCATTGTGTGTCGAATATTAAAACATGAGTTCTAAGCGATATGCTCGAAATGAATTCTATAGGTAATTTGGGCGGATCATCGAGTAATCAAGGCGGAATGGATAATCGATTAAAAGGAAAGCTTTAAAGGTACGTGGCTAGATGGTTTGTAAATTTCCGTTATTATTTTACGTTCATTTATCTTGAGTGATAAAGGTATTATTATGAAGTTCGGTTGATATTAAAACAGTGGATTTCATATCGACAAACCGAACGGATTAATTAAGAGTTAATGTTACGTTAGAAAGTAAAAGTGATGGATTTCACTATAATAGTCAAACGGGTCAAAATGACTCGAATGACGAATGTTTGGTGATATAAAGCGATGGATGTCGCTAACAAAACCAAACGGGTCAAATAACCAAAGTAATGAAACTTTGGTGATATAAAGCGATGGATGTCGCTAAGAAAGCTAAACGGGTCAAATTGATGTCTTGATGCGAACCGGGAAGGTTGCACGATTAAAGACTTCAAAATGATATTCATTATAGTCGTTAGCCGTGAAAGGATAACTCGGAATATAAGTCATAAACTCAGGTGTGAGTATGACTAAAAGATGGCGAATTCCAAATAAAGGATTCGTGTTAAATTTTTTTAACTAGTTAAAGTTGAACGAGTCGAATAAAGATATACATATAGATAACGGCACATAAATTGTATGTATAACGCCCCGTAACTATAGATATGTTCATATGTGTCATTCTCATAGAAGTTTGAAAGTTAAAAACCAAGTTTATTGTTCATAAATTTGAAGGGTCAAATAATTTGGAAATAATTATAAAGCCGAGAGCTTAAATTTAAGAATTTTGTGAATTCAGATGTCGGGTTTTGAATTCATATTATAGAAGATCGAATTACGATCGCGTAGGAGGAAACGGATCGTAAAACGGATCAATATCGAACAAGTTATAGTCATTTTAGTGTAAACTAGTTTTGCTAGAACAATGCAGGTCTAAATCAAAACATTCTGTCGAATGCCTTGCTCGCGCCCCACGAAGGGGACCACTAAATGTGGTCGCGGCCCGCGATAGGTGTCGCATCACGCGGCAATCACCTTACATTCCGTCGCGACGCTCGACGGGTCACTTATTCGGCCAAAACTGCAGATTGTGTTACTTGGTGCTACGGAGTTGTTTTTGATATGTTATAAACTTAATGACTGACTTTTATGATCACTTTGAATATACGTAACTATGAACCTCTTTCGGATGGTGATTAAGTTTGCCTGAGAGCCGAACACACAAACCAACAAAGCTTCCGCTACTACTTTAGTCGTTTCTGTTACATAAAAAAACTTATGTAGAATTTTTATAACCATCTTTTGATCGGTTTCAAATATGGTTTGAATGTTTTGCATGCTAAGTAAACGTCGTTATATCGATGTTTTTGATAAATTGGCAAATTTTGATATATTAATCCACAACATATTATATGAAATATTCAATGTTTGTAAGGGTCTTACAAGTGGAAAGTTGTATTAAACACTCTTTCATCTGCTGAAAAGCATTCTCTGCTTCCGGTGTCCATTTGAATTCATTTTTCTTTACGCAGTTGCGCAGGGTACTGATAAACGGAAAGGATTTCATGGCATGGTTGGATAAAAATCAATTTAGCGCGGCCAGGCGGCCGGCTAGCCGCTTCATATCCTTTATGTTGCACGGAGATGGCTTCCCTTCAAAGGCTTGTACTTTCTCTGGATTCACCTTGAATCCTCCCTTGGTTACCATAAACCCCAAGAATTTTCCTTCTTCCATCCCGAATGAACACTTGCTCGGGTTGAGCTTTATGTTGACACTTCGCAAGGAATTCAAGGTCTTTTTAATATCTTTCAGCATCTGATCTTCTTCCGGGCTTTTGATCACCAAGTCATCAATATACATCTCGATGTGTTGCCCGATATCGTCTCCAAGGGTTTTATCCATCAAGCGATGGTAAGTTGCGCTAGCGTTGCAGAGGCTGAAAGGCAACTTAGTGTAGCAAAAGATACCTATCTCCATGCGAAAGGTTGTTTTATCTTCATCCTCAAGGGCCATTTAGACCTAGTGGTAGCCCTTATAGCAATCCAAGAAGCATTTCCAACGGAACAGTGCGAGAGAGACTGTCTTCTAGTCTATCTATGGAAGAGAATAGCAATCTTTTGGGCAGGCCTTGTTGAGATCTTTGTAATCTACACACATGTGCCACCCTCCTATTGACTTCTCGACCATCACTGGGTTTGCAACCCATGTTTGATAGCGTACCTCGTGCAGGATACTGACTTTAAGCAATTCGCAGACTTGTTCATTCATTGCCTTGGTCTTCTCAGACCCAAGGCTGCACTTTCTCTGTACCTTCGGATTGACCGACGAAAAGGTGTTCAAGAAGTGTTCTGTGATATCGTGCGAGACGCAAGTCATGTCCGCTGGCGTCCAGGCGAAAATATCCATGTTTCGAAAGAGCAGCTGCTTTAAGAACGAACAGATGTTCTTTAAAATTGTCACACCGATGGTCACGGTCTAATTAGGATATTCGCAATTTAGAACCCATTTCTCTGGCTCCGTGCGCGGAGTGATCTTGCTAGCCTTTGCTGGTCAAACTTTATCGGCTTCCATAACTTCTTTCTTCGAATAGATAATCGCCACCCTTGTTTCCATTGGGAAACCAATTGCCGAATGTGGGGTGGACGTTACCATGCTCATCTTACCTTGCGTTTCAATACCGATCAAGACATCGTGTCTTGACTTGACCGGCATGACAATGAAGTTCACATCTGTTGTTCCTGAATGCTTCCCGTCAGACAACGTGACCGGGAAGCTGATCTGGCCTAGAGGGAATACCGTTTCGTTACAGAAACCGGACAAGGGGTAATCCACTAGTTCTAGGCACGCTTTGTCTTCAGGATCGAACTGATTAAAACATTATTCATAGATGATGTCGGCTGTGCTTCCGGGGCCGATAAAGACATAGTCTGTCTCATAATGACCGAGGATTCCAGTGATGAGGACGGGGCGTGTGGCACGAGTCCCCCCGTGTACCACCGGAAAAATCACTTGTTGTTCTTGCCAAGACTCTTCATATGGGTGCTTGCCCTTGCTTTTTGAGCTTCTTTTGGTCTGTTGACAATGTGAGTCTCTAAACGGCGAATCTTCTTCTGACCCCATCATCATTCCTTTGTATTTTGTGCGTTTCCTTGCGCACGTTCTTCACCAAGTGCCTGAGCTTACTGCTTTTAAGGGCTTTTTCTATCTCTGTTCGGAGACTGATACAGTCATCAGTCAAGTGACCCGTGTCTTTGTGGAAGTCGCAGTACAAATTAGGGTCTTGAACCTTTTTGTTTGACATGGGTTTGGAGCTTTAAAGTCGTGATTCTCCATCATAAGAACCTCTTTAGGTGTCTTATTTAACGGAGTCCAGTGTTCCTTCCTGTTCTCATTCTTATCGCCTTGCGATACCCAATTCTATCCAATGTGGCTCGCGGATCTTCCTTGTAGCTTGGCCTTTCCTCATAACCACTGAAGTGATTTGACTTCCAGCCAGGGTTTTTGTTTTTCTTATTGCGCCTGCTTGAATCTTGTGCATTTGTGAACGCATATGTCTGCAGCCTTCGTCACGTGTCGAGTCTAGTTGTGTTATCTATTGAAATGTATGTATTAGAATGTATATCGCATCAAAAAGTCGGAACTTAATGTAAATGACCCTTTCACACGAAAGAGTCTTTCTTGCGAGAGAGTCATCAAGCCTATTCGTGTGAGTCGGCCTACTCGTCCCAGATGGTTTCGGGGGAGTGGGCAGGTATATAAATAGAGACCTTGGGTCTCTCATTTGTAACTTTTGGCAACTTCAAGAGAAGCGCTGCCAAACTGAATTCTAAGCTGTAGGATCGGATTGCGACCTAAACGAGTCGTTCGGAAGAGCTCAAATCCGTTTCAGAGGCGGAAACTAAGAAACGGATGTAAAAACATCTTGATACACTTTAAACCTCTTGTATATTCAATTTACAATGTTTACAATCAGAGGAAAAACCGGCAGCACCTCGGTATCACTTGGCCAATTCCGTTACAAATGACAAGAACATACCCCTATTTATAGTTGACTTGATTTCGCTCTTATGTACATGTCACAAGAGCGAAACCATCTGATTGACACATAAGCGAAAACAGGACTTGTCACTTAAAGCGAAATCACATATAACAATTCTAAACTATTTTGTCTCTTGTGAAGAATATTCGGTTACTTATCCATTTCATGTGATGATGCATATGATGATATCATATGTATGATGTCATCATTAATGATGATGACATCATCCATCATCCTTGTTCCGAACTGCAACGAACCCGAGACTCGATGTAAGACGAAGTCGACAGATGAATGCACTAACAGACTCCCCCTCAGATGTTGACGAGTCTTATGTGTTGAATCTTTTCAATCTTCAGTCTTTATCAGTCTTTAGACTTCCTTCATGATCTCTATCTGGCTCTATCCTATCTTCAATTCTCTTTCAGGATCTCTGGCTCCTAGCTCTTGCATCTTCAGACTCTCTTTCTCTAACAGACTCCCCCTCAACTTGTACTGGGATCGTAGTCTGGCTTTCACAGGTTCAGGTATCGTAACCTGATTCACCTGCATATTCTCTACCCAAAACATAAGTTTCATAAAAGATAAGATATAACAAATTTAGAAACTTCACTAAACTCTTGAAGACACAACCCTGAATAGAAAGATTTATCATGACAATTTCTGATGAAACACATGAATATATATCATTTCCATTTCTCACAACTTCAAACACACTTTCCCAAACCTGTTCGTCACCTTTAGCACTCGGAATTTTGAAAATCAGCTTTTCAACATCAGTTGTCTAAAATCTTTTTGAATTTTTCAAAATTTATGCTAAAACACACCGAAAATCTTTTTGGATTTTTTATAAAACAGAAATGAAATGCAGTAAAGAAATATTTACAAACAATATTTTTGTGAGTTTGTGTAAGAGGATCATATCAGTTTTTGAGACAAATCACCAACACCGTTAAGCTTTATACATTTTAAGTTCTAAACGATTCACTTAGATTGTCAGTATACTGATCCACTTAAATCTTCACACAAAGTTCAACTGTTTCGAGATACGTGATTAATGTCTTAGAGACTTAAACTTATTCGCGTGTCCCACCTCAGAATATACTCCCGTATCCAGATCCCAATATTCAGTCTTACAGGTGAGTATACCTAGATGATATCTGTAAGGGGTTAAATTGCGAAACCGTGAGAGCTCAGGTCAGAACTTCCGTTCAGCAGAGAGATGACGGTTCGACTTGGGTGGGTCCCCTTTAGAGGATCTTTTTTTACAACAACATTAATTAGCAATTTTATTGTCTATTTTTGCTGAGGGCGGCACTATATTTCAAGCAAGCAGAAAGTATTCTCCGGGGACTAGGCCATTGCTTCCGCATTATCAGAAGTCCCGGCATAATACCCCTGATATCACTAAGCATAAAGACCTAGTATCTCAGAAAGAGGGGTCATTCAAACAAGATTTTGGGGGTTACCCATATATCCGAGAGATGTTACCCACGATATAAGCAAGTTTGAATTTAGGTTTATATCTCGTCACAATCTACTAAATGTGCAAAAACCTACTGGCATATCATCAGCGAGACCGTTTATCACATTTTTCTTTCCAATTCTTTAGCATGCTGTGATAGTCCACTGATGTACTATCATTTCTTCTTTTATACAACAAAACTCATTTTTGATTTTATCATGTTTTTGACTTTTTCAAATTTTCAAATGTTTTTGGATTTTATAAAAAAAATTTACTCCCCCTAAAATGCAAACACATTTTAGGAAATTTGAAAACAAACTATACAATAAAACAAACTATACAAACTATACAATAAAATGCTCTGATACCACTTGTAGAATCGGATTGCGACCTAAACGAGTCGTTCAGAAGAGCTCAAATCCGTTTCAGAGGCGGAAACTAAGAAACGGATGTAAAAACAGCTTGATACACTTTAAACCTCTTGTATATTCAATTTACAATGTTTATAATCAGAGGAAAAACCGGCAGCACCTCGGTATCACTTGGCCAATTCCGTTACAAATGACAAGAACATACCCCTATTTATAGTTGACTTGATTTCGCTCTTATGTACATGTCACAAGAGCGAAACCATCTGATTGACACATAAGCGAAAACAGGACTTGTCACTTAAAGCGAAATCACATATAACAATTCTAAACTATTTTGTCTCTTGTGAAGAATATTCGGTTACTTATCCATTTCATGTGATGATGCATATGATGATATCATATGTATGATGTCATCATTAATGATGATGACATCATCCATCATCCTTGTTCCGAACTGCAATGAACCCGAGACTCGATGTAAGACGAAGTCGACAGATGAATGCACTAACATAAGCTTTGTACGTTCATTATATCAATAGAATCAGTGTTCAAATGATATCTCTGTGTGTTAGTCATCTTCCTACATGAATTTCGCGCGTGATATGAAGACTTTTTACTGGTCAAAGCATTCGGGAACCCGAAACGGTCCTTACAAGTGGTATCAGAGCTTGGAGACCGGTTTCAACGACTGATAACACAAGATACCTGCAAATTTGGGCAGAATTAGATCAGATTTCATCATTTTCTCAACACATCTCTTCTACTCCTATTCTTTCTACTTAATACTCAAAATTGAAGTTGAATTCATGGACAAATTTTTCTGATTTTTTAACATATTGTGCGAAAACATAAACTAATCAATCCTTGAAAAAACCAGATCAAAATTCAAACTAAATCATCGAAAAATCTGGAAAAAACCATGAAAACACAACTTGAATTTCGAACAACGTGGACAGTCGTCCAAGATCACTCTCGCACAAGTTGTTACACCATTTTGGACGAAAGGGGTAGAAAAACTGTTTCTAGAAAAATTATCCCTCTCGCACGAAAAAGCCTTTCGCGCGAGAGAGCTAGATTGTTACCTGTTTTATTCAGAATTGTCCCACTCACGCGAGAATCCCTCTCACACGAAAGGAGTTAATTTATTTCGTATAAAAGTTTGGTTTGACCATTTGTTGGCTTTTTTAGGTACTTTTCGAGAAAATCAAACTTTGTGAACATGGAGTCAGAGTTTTATAATGAGTTCTATGACGCTTTTACAACTGCACCAAAAACAACGACAAATGTTATATCTAAAAGTTTGAGCATTGACAACACACTTGGAAGACATCAAAAACCACCAAAGTTATTGAATATGGAAGACTACAATGGGTAGAAAGAGCGTTTCGAAAAATGGCTCAAAGCATATGCATTGGAAAGTTGGTTTATGTTATACGATGAATATAAAAATCCACAGAATGATCGTGGTGAAGATAAGACGGTTATACAAATGAATGACGCCAAAAGAATTAAATTTTCTTACGAGATAAAAATGATTACATATCTTTAACAGTCAATTAGAGATGACATACTTGCATTACTTCAACACACAGACACATCATACTCAATTTGGGAAGCTTTAAAAAAATATGATGGTGGGGCTGGAATGATGAAAAGTAAAAAGTCATTGTTAAAGAATGAATTTGACCTTTTCAGTTGCTTAAAAGGAGAAAATATCAGACAGATGATAGAGCGTTATTCTCACCTGATAATCGAGTTGAAAAGGTTTGGAATAGAAAAAGACTGAGAGGAGATAATAGAAAAGCTTGTAGATGCAGTACCAAATGAAAATGATTGGTTTACATACATCATGATTCTCAAGAATAGTTCAGAGTTTGATAAGATGAGTTTACAAACACTAATTCAGAAGCTTGAATGTCACGAGTTAGAGATACGAAAGCAGAATAAGATGAATAACTCAAATTTTCAACAGGATGTGAATCTGTACTATCGAAGAAACATACTGTCAAATAATCAATCTTCCAAAATTGGTACACCATTCAGTGAAGAAAATTCTTTTGGATCAACACAAAGTAATTCATCAAGCAGTGGTTTCGGATTTTCAAACTCAAATGCAAATCCAACAAATCAATCATCTCATGCATCGAATAACCATTCAAATCAGAACAACTCCAATGCTAATGTAATTCAACGAAACATAGCTGTGAATCTGAACAACTTACAAAGCATGAGTGCCGATGCAGCTAAGAAACATATGATTTTCTTGGCATCAATCTTGGAGTCCTATGAACGTCTAGTTACGGGGAAAATTGGAAACCCCAACATGACTAAATAGGATTAGACCAAATTGATCC
This sequence comes from Helianthus tuberosus, assembly GCA_030545235.1. Classification (NCBI taxonomy): domain Eukaryota; kingdom Viridiplantae; phylum Streptophyta; class Magnoliopsida; order Asterales; family Asteraceae; genus Helianthus; species Helianthus tuberosus. The sequence goes on from CM060362.1 coordinate 79,125,425, forward strand.
TGAAGAAATGGAGTTAATTGACATTCATTGTTGTATGGCCAGTGTGATCAGACGGGCACAACGGTTCATGGAGATTAAAGTGCGACAATGTGTTGGAGGTCCTAATACCAAACTTGGATTTGATAAATCCAAGGTGACTTGCTTTTAGTGTAACCAAAAAGGACACTTCAAATGGGAATGTCTGAATCATGAGGTAGACGAGAATGTTAACCCCTTCATGATGATTATTATCGCAAAGCTGTCTACCATCAAAACAAAGAACAACCACCGAAATTCAACCGAAAACAGATTAATGATAGTTCGGCAAAAGAAAAAAGTCGTGCTTTGGTGGTAACTCAGGAAGATGAAGGTTTTAATTGGAATAAATACATTCCAAATGATGGTGTAGCATGGTAGCAAAACTAAAAGATGAGCAAGATGATATAGGTATTGTTGCAACCTTTGAAGCTTGGAAAAGGACCAGAATCTTGTGTGAAGCAAAGAATGTTGGAAGATATGATCTTAAGAGGGGTTGTTATTTAGATGAAAATATGAATCCTATTATTGATTTTACGAAATCTTCTTCTGCATGTATATTCAAGACAACATCTAATTCAAAGAATGATGAACCTGAGAAGAATCATGTTGAAGAGATCGTTGACGTAAATCAGGAGATGACAACTAAGTATCTGACAAAGATTGTTGATCAAGAGATGATGGCGGATCTTAAAGAGATAGAAATACAAACCGAGTCAGCTGAGTTGTCACAAAAGGTTGAATCAATGTGTGATAATATAGAAAATGTGAAATTGTCGAAAACCGAGAGTAGTGATGAGAAAAGAGCTGAGAATATTGAGATTAAAATCGAGGTGCAGTGCAGGAAATGCATGGAAACATGCAGTGCCTGTATTGAGAAAGATGAAATCATTAAATTTAAACATGTTGAGCTCACAAAAACAGAAAATGCTTTAAAGGAAAAATGTGCAGAACTTGCTTCGAAAGAAGAAGTTCATATTTTGAAACAAAAGCAAATCAATGAGTTAAATAGAGAAATTGATTCTTTGAAAAGTGATTTAAGAAAATCTAAAACTGAATGTGATCAAAGAGATTTTAAAATTCAAGAGTTCAAAGAACATAACAATTTGTTGGATTATGATTACAAGGCCATGAAAGAGGCATATCATGCAATGAGCAGAAAAACTAATCAGTTTGTTGAACTCGTTCATGAACAAGAAGCCATAAATGCAATGTTAAAAGCAACTGTTCAAGATAAACGATTGACTATTTACAAATATATTAATGACGTTGCTGATCTTAAACAAAGCCTTGAGAAAGCTAGAATTGAAACTGAGAGAGTAGACAAGAAACTGATTAGTTATTCATTTGCTCAGTATGTCCTTGATCACATCCTCCCGAAACCCACTGGGAATGATTAGAATGGTGAAGACGTGTATGTCATGGAGGCAGTGTTGGGTATCACCACGTTCCACCCCCTCTGCGTAATGGTTTTGCAAGAAAGAAACTATCGAGGGTGGAGAAGGCGTTCAACATCAAGCTAAAATTAGAAAAACCAAAAGAATTTGGTGTTAAAAATGATGACAAACTGCCTGAAAACATTGACGTCACATATGAAAAACAGACAAAACCAATGATGATGTGATTGAATCTGAGGTAGTTAATAATGTGGTAAAAATGTTTTTGAAAATGAAAATGAATCTGACATCGAATCCATAAACTTCCAAAGTCCTAAAGAATGTTTTGAATATGAAGAGTTTTATTTCAATAACTACATTCCAAAGACTAAAAACAACCTCGGATGATGATCCTACTCTGGTCATGTACCAGATGTGTGGTTCGGACAAGTTGTTTTCGGATAAAGAATTTCCGATTCAAAACGTTAACCTGGACAAAATTGAAAAGGTTTATAAACTGGTGGAAGTGGATGTGTTAGAGGTTGAAAGTTTGTTGAACACAAAAATGTTTTTGAACTTTAAAAAGGACAAAGCTTACTATAACAAGCCTAGAAACTCTCATTTTCAGAATAAAAATCATAACAACGGGAGGCACGGGCAGGGGAAATGGTAAGCACAATCAAAAGAAAAAGTTTCCAAAACTATGTGGAAAAGATGAACTTTGTGAAAAGCACACGTTTAGGAAGTGACAAAGAATCTGAAAGTTTCGTCAAACAAATGAAGAATTCTTTGTTCAACAATTAAAACATAAACAGACTGAAGGTACCGGTGTTGTTCAAGACAAGCAGACATGCTTCAGATGCAACAAAATTGGGCATATTGCGTGCATATGTCCCAAACAAACACCTAAGTCTGTTAATGTTCAAAACAAACAGAAATTGACAAATGAAAAGAAGAAGGGTCCAATGTTTGCACCTAAAGAGATTTTAAAGAAACCAAATGAATCTAAAACCAATGCTCAACTAGTTAAACAGCTTTTCAAACTAAAACAAACTAGTGAGACATCGAAACAAAATGATAAGAAAGATTCAACAATTGTTGTAAAGAAAACTGGTTTTAAAAAGCAAACATGGATGCCTAAGCAACCAGACAAACCATCTGTTGAAGTAAAAAAGAAACAAACTTCTTCGACTGTTCAAGTCAAGAAGTATGTTCCAAAAATTTATGTTAGTGGCAAGAAGAAACAAACTTATTCGATTATTAAAGTAAAGAAGTATGTTCCTAAAATTTTTTAACCATGTGAACCATAACCAGCAACTCTATCTAAGACCGGGAAGGCTTGGGTATCCCTTTTCAAGTAATTGCTTTTAATCATGTGCAGGGGCTCCCGAGGTCAATTCTTTCAAAGGGGATAACAGACAGTGGAGCTTCTTGACACATGACAGGGATGCTAGCCTTGCTATACGATGTCAGATCTATTAAGGGAGGCTATGTAGGGTTTTCAGGTAACCAGGGTGGTCATATTATTGGGGAAGGAACGTTATCAAACAGAAAAGTGTCATTTGAAAAGGTTAACTACATCGTTGAATTGGAGAACAATCTGCTGAGTATTTCACAGATTGTGATCGTAAGTTCACCACACATTTCAATGATAGAGAATGTTTGATACTCAAACCAGGGTTTGTTATACCCGAAGAATGGATCTTAATGCGTGTGTCATGCAAAAATGACATCTATGTCCTCGACATGAGTGTCGCGTCCACAACGAACAATCAGGTGCAGTGTTTCGTTTCGAAAGCAACTGAGAAAGAGTCTGTATTATGTCACCGAAAGATGGCTCACGTACATCTGAGAAAAATGAATTATCTCATACACAACGATCTAGTGGTAGGCGTATATTTAAAGAACTTTCATCTGGGTGATGAATGTGTTAGCTGTAAAAAAGGAAAGCAAATGAGAAAGTCTCACCTAAGGAAGCTTCTAAATTCGATTATGTTACCACTAGAATGGTTACATATGGATATATTCGGACCATTAAATGTTAAAAGCATCTCCAGAGATTCATATTGTTTAGTTTTTACGGATGATTATTCGAGATTCTCATGGGTCATGTTTCTCGAATCAAAAGATGAAGTGATTGAGAGTTTGATTATTCTGTTCCAAAAACTTGAAAACCTATACAAGTTGCCAATCCGAAGAATCCAAAGTGATAACGGTACAGAGTTCAAGAATAGCAGGATGACAGAATTCTGTAATGAGAAAGGGGTCTTGCATGAATTTAGCGCTCCTTACACACCGCAGCAGAATGGGGTGGCAGAAAGAAAAAAACATGACGCTAATCGAGGCAGCAAGAACAATGTTAGCTGATTCAAAGCTTCTATTGAGCTTCTGGAGTGAAGTTGTTGCCTCTGCATGCTACACCCTCAACCGAGTGTTAACAGTCAAACCACACAACAAGACTTGTTTTGAATTGCTCAACAGATGAAAGCATAATTTGAAATGGCTTGAACCTTTCGGTTCACCTTGCACGGTGATTGATCCTGATGGTAAATTTGGTGTAAGATCATTAGAAGGCTTTTTCGTTGGATATGCGAGTCCACTAAAACGCGTATATCTACCAAGTCTCAACAGAGTGATTCAGGCAGAACATGTTGGTTGCCAGAGGTACACATTGCCTACTTAGAAACCTGGTGATGCGTGGCTTTTCGACTACGAGGCCTTATGGAAATCTTTTGAGCTTCCAGAGGAACCATCTGAAGAAGAACTGGTAATGCTATTTCAGCATCATCAGTCATCACCTCATGAGCAAGTTCCGAGACCTATTGTGGTTACACAACCACAAAGTGGTACTCATGATGCAGAAGCAGGCCCAAGTAACACTCAAACAGAAGATCAGACTCAGACAACAGAAACAACTAAACCTGCTGAGAATACAACAGCCACGGTGTTCGATGATTCAGATGACTCAGACTCTGACGGTCCAACGTTCGACAGAGGAGGATCTAATTCTGAGGGGGAGCAGGTCCAGTTTGATGATTAAACAAATGAAGTTTAGCAGAATGTGGAACAAGACATTTCAAATCTGGAAGACGAAGTGGTAGTTCCTAATGAAGTGATACCAAGGACATTATCTTATCACCCCGAGGAGTATATAATTGGAGAACTTCAATCAGGAGTCCGAACTCAACATCAAATTGATCAGGGCTTATCATGTTTTTATACTAAAGTTGCTCCATTACAAACTGATTTCTCAATAAAGTGTTTTATTTTACAGGTTGAGCTGAAAACTTACAAAGAGGCGCTTACTGAAGAATCACGGGTCAATGCGATGCTGGAGGAGCTAAATCAATTTGAAAAGCTCGGATTTTGGAAACTAGTTGATTTACCCGAAGGTCATAGGATGATAAAGAAAAAATGGGTATTTAAGTGCAAAAGAGATGACCGAGGAGTGATTTTCAGAAACAAAGCTCGCCTAGTAGTTCAAGGTTTTAGCCAGCAGGAGAGTATCGACTTCACGAAGGTTTATGCACCCGTTGCTAGGCTCGAGCCTATTCGGATATTCCTCGCTTTTGCATCTTGGAAAGGGTTTAAGGTTTATCAGCTAGATGTCAAATCAACATTTCTATACGACAAGGTTAAGGAAGAGGTATATGTCGGACAGCCACCGGGTTTTACAGATCCAATACATAAAGACAAAGTCTACTTGCATGATAAAGCCTTACACCGGTTGCACCAAGTCCCGAGACCCTGGTATGAGACTTTGTCTCATCACCTGTTGTTGAATGGTTTTACTCGAGGCAAAGTAGATGCTACACTCTTCTCAAAAGAAGCTGATGGGCACTTGCTGATAGTCCAAATCTACGTGGATGATATAATATTTGGTTCGACGAATAATGCATTGTGTACAGATTTTGAACGGGTCAAGAAACTTAAGTTCGAGATGAGCTCAATGGGCGAGATGAAGTTCTTTTTAGGCCTACAAGTTGATCAGTTGCCTGGAGGAATTTTCATTCACCAAACGAAATACGTTAACGATGTGTTGGAGAAATTCACCATGACGGGAACGTCACATATGTCAACACCATTGGCGCTCAATCACGGCATTCATAGAGATCCCACAGGGGAAAAAGTCGATGAGACTTTGTGCCGGTCAATTAGGGTCACTCATGAAGCTTGTGGCGTCTCGACCAGATATTATGTACCCCACATGCCTCGCGACTCGCTACCAATCAAGGCCAAGAGCATCTCAAATGGTAATTGTTAAAAGAATCTTGTGATATCTCAAAGGAAGCCCAAGCATCGGCTTATGCTACACAAAAAACGACGACTTCAACCTAGCTTGATACTCTGATGCTGATTATGGCTGCTGCAAATTGAATGCAAAGTCTACAACGGTCGACTATCAGTTATTCAGAACTAGACTGGTAACATGGCATTGTAAGAAACATACTACGGTCGCTCTCTCTACTTGCGAAGCTGAGTACGTATCGGCTAGCAGTTGTTGTTCACAGATATTATGGATTCAACAGCAGATGAGAGACTATGGTCTCCAATTTCTGAACACACCAATTTTCATAGAAAATGAATGCTGCAATTAATGTTACCAAAAACCCTGTTCATCACTCTAAGACAAAACATATTGAAATTCGACATCACTTCATTCGTGATTGTTACGAAAAGAAGTTGATTAGAATTGAAAAAATCTACACTGGTGAACAGAAAGCTGACTATTATACTAAACCATTTGATAGATCTAAATTTCAATATCTTTTAACACTAAACAGTATGCGGCTTTTGTCATCAGGGGGTGTTATTGTCGAAGGTGATTCCAAGGCGGAGGACGTTGAGACGTATTCTGCATTGGTTTGTCATTTTATTCTTTTAAAATGTTTTTAATTTTAGGGGGGATGTTGTACAAAAGAAAATAACATTTAAAAATTAAAAAGATGTGAAAAACATAGAAAAAGACAAAAGAGTTAGTGTAAAAAGAGGAAATGATAGTACATCAGTAGACAATCACGGTATGCTAAAGAAAAGGAAAGCTAAAAAGTGATAAACGGTCTCACTGATGATATGCCAGTAGGTTTTTTACACATTTAGTAGATTGATTTTGAGATATAAACCTAAATCGAAAACTTTCTTAATTTGTGGGTAACATCTCTCTGATATATGGACTTAGTACTCTGAAATTTCATTTGAGAGATTGCCTTATTCTAAGATATTAGGTCTTTATACTTATTGATATCTGGGGTATTATACAAGATCTTCTGATTTTGCGTCAGCAATGGCCTAGATCTTGTAGAATACTTTTGTGCTTAAACTCCAAAACTGCATAAAAATTGAAAATATCGAAAGATCCATCAAGTGCAGTTTAAAAGATTCCTAAGTGGAACACACCTTAAGTCGAGCCTTCATCCCTTTGTCTGAACGGTGGTTCTAACCTAAGCTCTCAAAGCCTCCCAGTTTAAATAGATTAACGGTGCTTGTGACTTCTCAAAAGCTGATATGATCCTCTAACACAACTCACAAAAATATGTCTGTAAATATGTTGTTGTTGTTTCATTTTAGATAAAACCACAAAAAGATTTTGGGTGTGTTTTAGCATAAAGTTTGTAAAAATCAAAAAGATTTTATTTTTGCTTTATTTTCGACAACTGATGTCAGAAAGCAGATCTTCAGAATATGGATGCAGAACAAACCTGAGCTATCTGGGTGGGAGCTAATCTGTATATGTGAAAATTATGTGTGTTAGGTGTGATATATTTTTATGTATATTTTAAGCCCCTTTTTTTTAACACTTTAGTCAAGTTTTAAATTTATAAAACACGATATTTTACTAACACTAAACACACATATGGGCAAATGCACCCATCGTGAGCATAGTATAGCGTTGGTAAGATACCGAGGTCGTCCAAGGACACAAGAGCTTTTAGTACCGGTTTATCCTCAACGTCTAATCAAATTAAAATTTTAGAAAAAAGTTTTAAGCATGAAAATAAAAACTAAAAATGCTGAAAAATAAACATAAAATAAAAATAGATAGACAAGATGAATCACTTGGATCCGACTCGCCTTTAGTGTAACCTTTGATGATTTCCGCACCTTTGCACTTTTTAAGAGATTATCTTAGTTATAGTAGTAGGCCCCTCTTTTGAAGGTGGCGTTTCCCTCAACCCAGTAGTTTGAGTCAGCAAGGATACAATCCTAAAGGGTTGGATTATTGAAAGATAATTAATTAAGTTATTAATGCGTAATGTGGTAGGCCCCTCTTTTGAAGGTGACGTTACCCTCGGCTAAGTGTTTTGAGTCAGCAGTGATACAATCCCAAGTAGCCGGGTTAATGTATTAATAGTAGTTTACATATGAGGGGATCAAGCCATTCGCACCCCCGCCATCCAATACCAGTGGGTATTGAAGGAGGTCCTAGTAAGCTTGACCTAGGTCCTTGCAGGATCTATACACTGAACAAGGCAAGAACCTTACCAAACCATTCCCTTAACCCCCCGACCAGGTAGCCAACATATCTCTATACAGACCGTAGAGATATGAATGGTGAAAATCTTTTATTTTATATAGGCAGTAAAATAATGCCAATACACCACAGACAAATGATAAGGAAGTTTCACCTTCAACATAAGAAACTAGTTATTAAAGTCATTAATACAAAACCAAATAAAAAGTGCGAAAAGATTAAAAATCAAAAGTATTACACTAAATGCTTGTCTTCACCAAGTGATGTAAGAGACTTAGGCAAACATGGCCTTTGATTATCAAGAACTCTTACTATCAATCTTGGATCCCGAGACTACTACACACACTCTATGATGGATGATGGTGGTGGATGTGGGTTGTAGTGGTGGTGGAGTGTGGAGAGAGGTGGTTTGCAAAGGGATGCCTTTGAAGTGAACCAAGCACCCCTATTTATAGCCTGCACAGACACCCGGACACGGCCCCGTGTCCATTGGGCACGGCCTCGTGTCCATCCACTTTCTCTTTCTTCATTAATTGCAGTTTTTCTTCATTAGCTCCACATGCCCCCGTGTCCACTGGGCATGGCCCCGTGTGCAGAAGCGTATCTGTACTATCAAGATTTGCTTGGATTCTGTGAATCTTAGCGTTGACCAAGGCCGTGTTGAGCTGGGCATGCCCCCGTGTCAAGAATAGAAGCTTCTATATCTTTGTCCTTTCTGCAGACAACTGGCCACGCCCCCGAGTCCGCTGGGCACGGGGCTATGGTCAGCCTTCTGTTCTCTTGTTTTTGCTTGGGAAGATGCTGTCGAGGGGTCGGGCATGCCACGTTTATTCCTTTCCTTGTATTTATGTTAGATTTGGCTGCATTTTTGTTCCTTTTGTTCATTTACGCACATTTAATCCTGAAAATACAAAAGGAAGACAAAAGCACACTTTTTCCAACATTAGTACTAAAAAAGGGTTAGTTTTATGCCTCATTTGATGTAATTTATATGTTGCATTTTACACACATCAGAAACATTGAAAAGTTTGACAAGTTCATTAATTTGAAACTTGAAAATCTTTGAAAACTTGATTGAAAACGTCAGTTGGTTCTTAATCGGATCAACCAAGGTCATTAACTTAGACTTGGCCGACAAATCGAGTGACCAGGGTTATTAACATGGACTTGGTTATTCGAGTGGATGTTTGAAACTGAGAAAATTTGAAAACGTTTGACAATTAAAAGTTTGAAATTGAAATGCTCTCTCGCATGAGAAGGCCTCTCGGACGAGAGGAGATGTCCACTCGTCAATATTGCACATGGGCCCATTCGTCTGAAATTTGCAAGGCCCAAAGGCCTACTCGTTCGAAAGGCGGGTCTATATATATTTTCCCTATCGTCATATTTGGCCATTCGTCCATTTACATATCAAAGAACAGTGATATTTTCACTGAATTTTCAATTCATTCCAATTCTAAGTGCTGCCAAAATTTTTATAGATTGTAGTGTTGATAGGCACAACACTTACAATGGGCAAGGTATGATCCACATTTGGACTCGCTTTGACGATTAAAATTCGATTCACGCATATCGGTGAATAATATCTTAGATCTTGGACGATTTAGTGGACCAAACTTAAAATTGAGATCACAAAACTTCAAATCGACATGTAATTGATCTTTTAGAACTTTCAATTTGAAGGAAAACAACAGATTTGAAATCTGTAAAAATTTGAATTGTTCATCTTACCTTGTTGTTGAAGACGATGTTTGGGACGAGAGAGGACCTCTCTCGCGAAACGGTCCTCTCGCCCTAAACCGGGAGATATGATCCAGTCGTCCCAAAAGTGTCATTCGTCCCAGATTATTCACTCGTTCCAAGTGCCCATTCATCGTTACTGATTCAATCGTTCTAAGTAGTTTGTTTTTAAAAGTGAGAAATTTTTCGAAAAACGTGCTGAAAATTCTAAGTGTGTTAATGTGTTTTGCAGGCTAAGGCGACTAATTTTGATTCAAACCACAACATATGTTGTACTTTGGACAAGGCATTACCAAAGATGAAACCGTTTGAAGATATACTGGAGTTCATTGTACGAAGTCATCTAAAGAAAGCACTTACAGATAAACACAAAGCATATAAATCGCACATAGAACGTTTCTGGAATGGTGCAAGATATGTGGAAGAGGATAAAGAGATTCATTCTTCAGCTTGGATAAAGGAAGACGGTAAAGACAAAGCTGTTGAGGTGGTTATAACTGTTGCTGACATTCGAAGAGTTCTTGATCTTAAAGATGAGGATGGAGATCCTGTTGGTATATCTGAACGCTTATGCAAGGGTTTGTGGTTCAAGATGGGTTACACGGGATTTGTCAAGGATAGTCACTACAACAAACAAAATCTTTCATTTCCATACAAGTTCTTGGCGCATTCCGTGATACATGCCATGGGGCATATAAAAGGTGGATACGATGTTTCTGTTGACTACATTTTGTGTATGGTCACTGCATTGATCCTGAATCAGCCTTACCATATTTCGCAAGTTATTTTTTAGCATATGAAAGCAAATGCAGCGGACGAAAAGTTTCTGCAAAATCCAAGGTTTGTATAGATGATATTGGATGATAAGATAGAAAATTTGGAGAAGAATGAAAAAGACGAGTTGATCCTTGATCACATGACAAATGCAACACTTGAACGAATTCAAGTGTACAAGAAGAAGAAAGCGCCTCCAACGAGAAGAAAGTACGACTCTATTGAAAAGCCAGACTATATTCCTCCGTTGAACAATAAATGGCGTCATGAAGATAGTGATTTAGGATGAAAAGATGGAATTATTCGAGTCAAAGAGGTCTAAATGGTTCATAAAAGATGAAGAAAAGAAAAAGAAAAGCAGACGTGGTACACCAAAGAAGAAGCCTGTACAAAGACAGCTAGTTGACGAGCCAAGTGATGATGAGGTTCAAAATGTTGATGAAAACGTAGAATCTGGTGATGCAGCTACTTCTGGGGTGAACACAACGCAAGAGATAGAAGATTTAGCCTTTGGAGTTACAAAGAATATTGGCAAGAATATTCAAGGTGAAAAGAATGTTGAAGGAATTGTTGAAAGTGGGATGATAGTTCTACTGAAAGCGATATTCCGTTAACAGAAATTGCTCCTACAAAAGGAAATCCTCGTGCAAAGTGGGAGAAAAAGAAAGAAAAAGTATCTAAGAAAAAGAAGAATAGTAACGAAGAGGGTGCTACATATGAACCGTCTGGTGCTGAAGTACAGAAAATCAAGAAAGGGAGATTGAAAAGAATGTCTCAAAGAATTGATTCTCCTGCACCAAAGAAAGCTTTCAAGAGTACGGTGAAAATCGTTAAAGTCACAATTGTTGGCGAGCCAATTCTAAGAGAACCTGAAAGAGTTGAAACTTCAACTACTAAACCTTTTGAAATACCGATTCAAACTCCACCAAGATCCCCAATTCTAAAATCGGTTTCGATTCAGACTAAAGAAGTTCAACATCAAACTCCTCCACAGCAACATCAAACAGTTCATGAACCAAGATCTACATCAAAGAGAACTTCAACACCAAGGCAATCACAGCACTTGGCAGAGTTTAATCAGATGTTTGGTGATATTCCGGTGTTTGGTTCTAGACCGGTGAGCTTAGAAGATGTTCCTGATATGTCGTTCTGTGATGAAAACAGAACAAAGGCTGTGGAAGACAGAGTTTCAAAGTTAGCGAAAGATAAAGCTGCTTCAAATGAGAAGATGAAAAATTTAGAAGTAGAGAATGTGGTTTTGAAGAATGAAGTTCAAGCATTGAATGAAAATGTTGAAGGTCTTGAAGCTGATAATGTTGCACTGAATGAAGTGTTCAAGGCTTAGTAACTACAAATGAACAACTGTCTACTTCGAACACTATGTTGACGTCATAGAATGAAATATTGAAGAAAATGGTTAATGACCATGAAGCAGACGGGAACAGATCGAGATGCTATATGTTGTATTTGAAAGCAAGATGGGAACAAGCATTGAGGCTGAATTCGATCAAGTTGAAATCTGAAGAGTTGAGGCTCGGAAGATAGAATCAGAAAAGAAAGCAGCTGAGGAAGCAGCAAAGGCAGTTAAAGACAAAGGTAAACATGAAATCATTGAGTATAGTGAGAGTGAAGACGATGAAGATGATGATGAGGATGAAGAAGAAGAAGATGATGATGATGATTTCAGAGACATTGATTATTACAAAGATAGTGATGACGATGATGATGATGATAATCAAGTTAACGACGGTAATCTTCAGATAGTTAAACGTTCTGGTGATCATCAGGTGATGAATTATTTAGATAACGTATAGAATGAAGAGAGAGATGAAGTTAATCCTTAGGGGAGAATGTTTCGGGTACTACTCACGATTAAGAATCAGCTGGAATCTTCACTGAGGTAGTTCCAATTAACTTAGTTCCAGCTGATACACCGAAAGTTATCTATCACTGTCATGACGTTGAAGAGGGTGAATATGTGCATAATTGTAGTCGTGAAGAGGTGATGGAGATGTTGGGCATAGATGATGAATCTTTCAAATTCGATTTCAAAGAAGAGTTAGCAAAGATTAATCCACATGAACCAGAAAGCCATGTTTTCAAGCATGTTCCTGATGCAAATGATCTTAACGACGTTATCATGGAGGATGATTCTGATTCGGACAACAATGAGCCTTTCAGATACTCAGGCGAAGGATCAGACGACTTCCCAATGTTCGAAGAATTATTTTCTACTCATAATGAAGACATACTACATACAAAAGTTGAAGAAAGAATTCGAGATGAATGTGTTCCAGCGACGATATCAAAAGAAGAACTTCGAGAAACAAGGAAGAAGTGGTTCAACCCAATGCCGAAAGAAAGAAAATTTAAAAGACCACTTACTTTCTTTACAAGACATCATGATGCGTCGTTAGGCGATAACCTTTCATGGGGTTATTTGGAGGATTTGAAAGTATATGCGGTGAAAAGAGAGTATGGGGTACAATACTTCAAATACTTAAAAGATATAAAACTCTACCATGGTGGGGCATGGAAGAGTTGGCTCAAACGAATATATTGTACTATGGGGTAAGATTTTACGAGTCAAGATTATGGGGAGTTATTAAATACCAAGCTTTGAATGGATTCCCTGATTGGAAACCTCATTACTCTAAGAAGGAGATAAAGATTGATCCGGTCATGGGAGAGAAAGATATTACTCTACATGTGAAGAGACCACGATGTATGAGAAACATGCCGCTAAGAAGTATGCCACAATATTTTTATGATAAATTCAAAGGATGGTATTATGATCCATAGACAGTTGAAGCTGTGATTAGTTTGGAATCGTTGGTGACACATCTTTACCATGGTCTTCGGATAACAGATCCAATGTGGCTTGTGAATCCTTCAAAGAAAGACGTTGAATGCTTGTTCTACAACAAGATTTGGTACTTACTAGAAGACAAAGAACAATCTATGCAATATCTGTTATGTAAAAGATATCCATTCTGGGCGCTACTGGGAGTCCAGGTGGAAAGACTTGGAACAAGTAGAGTTTTTGAAAGACGAGGAAAGAAAAGAATGGATCAACAAGAAGATTGTAGAAGCTACTTATCGAGAAAGTTTAAAGCTGCAAAAGCAACCGTTCGAGACTGATCAGACTCCAATTTCAATTAAAGTAAAGAAGATATTTAGACTTACATAGTTCTTCGACACATGTGTACAAACTCAAGAATGGTGGCTATCTAAAGGAAGATTCGAAAGAAGAGAGAAACTTGAAAAGAGGAAAGAGGAAAAGAGACAAAAGAAGAGAAGAAGGTAGATCTTGAAGACTGAACGTGATGACTGCGGCTACATCCAGGGGGAGTCTTTGAATGCATATATCTGCAACCTTCGTCACGTGTCGAGTCTAGTTTTGTTATGTATTGAAATGTATGTATTAGAATGTATATGACATCGAAAAGGTCGGAAATTAATGTAAATGACCCTTTCGCACGAAAGAGTCTTACGTGCGAGACGGCCATCAAGCCTATTCGTGCGAGTCGGCCTACTCGTCCCAGATGGTTTCGGGCGAGTGGGCAGGTCTATAAATAGATACATTGGGTCTCTAATTTGTAACTTTTGGTAACTTGAAGTGAAACTCTGCTTAACAGAATTCTTGGCTTTGTACGTTCATTATATCAATAGAATCAGTGTTCAAACGGTATCTCTGTATGTTAGTCATCATCCTACACAAATTCTGCACGTGATATGAAGACTTTCTGACCGGTTGGAGCATTCGGGAACCCGAAACGGTCCTCACAGCGTTAATCCTTAAATAATGATCATCAAGTAATGACTGGACCTGCCTCTAGTCATTGATTCTTCTGTTTGCGCAACCACCTTGGCTGTTGCAATCAATTTGTCCCACTCTGCTTGTGATAGTCCAGATCAGGCTATCATAGCCAATCTCTTTTTAACGTGGGTGCGCATCATGTCTTCGCTAAGCCCCCAATCTCTAAACACTCTTTGTTGTAGCAAGTGATAAAGATATCCAGACCCTCATTATCGCGTCTCCAGATGTTCATGTCTTCAGATGTATCGCACTTGTATCACCTCTGTTGGCTGAAGTGGGCAAGTAACTTTTCTTGAAAGTCGATCCACGACTTGATTCTACCTGCGGGGAGGCTGTCGAACCACGCGCGAGCCGCCCCCGTAAGTATTTGTACAAAAAGATGGCACCACATGGGCATGATCATCCGGATTAGTTAAGCCGTTAAACTTACCCATAGTTTGTGGAAGTTTGGCCTTTTCCAGAGGTGCCAAAGCGATATTTTGGATGAACTTAGAGTGTTCAGTTGATGCTGCTGGCCTATGGATAAGGCCGAAATCATGATTCGCCGCTTCATTGTACGTTATGTGCGGCGTCAACCTATAAAACTCATGATTTTTCTGCAAATGATTGAAAATTGAAGAACTTACTTCCTGTCTGTACGTAGTATCTTTTTCATCAGTTTCTCGTTCCCATTCATCATTGATGTTTCGCGTCCTGAGCCGACTACTCAACGGATGCTTTTGTTGCATATGCGAGGGGTTTCATAATAACTTTCAGTTTCACCAGAAGTCTTGCGCATGTCGTGCACACTCTGCCTTCTTGGTGAAGAGGGTCTTTCGTGTTGCTATCTTTGTACGCACTCCTGGGTGGCGTCTGATAATTCACATGCCTTGGTGTAGGTGTCACCAATAGGGATTGTTGCGTCTGGGCTTGAACTAGCCCTTGGTGCGCACATAGCATCACGTAGATGAGATTTATGGTCGTTGTGCTTTTTGCTAACCACGAGGCGGGAGTTTCCCCCTTTGGTAATCCTGACATCGCTAGGAATTTTAACAATGCAGGTGCTGAAGGACCAGTACCATGGCTTGTTGGAGTCACTGTTTAGGTGGTACGGATACTACTTGCGCAGATGGCCCCAACGTTTGTGCCCTCCCCCTCGGTATACTCGTCATTGGGTAGGTTTTGGATGTGCGAGATGTCATCCACCTTACCTAATTGAGAGCGTGCACCGATGGGTGGACAAGGGATCCCCTGATCAGCCATAGATCAGGAGAACGAACAGCTTAGAAAAGAAGATGAAAGTGATTGCAAAAATCGGTGGGCGCCAATGAAGAAACACCAAACTAATTTGGTGATTCGTTTGTGGTTTGTGCCTTAATAAATAAGGTTAATCTTCTTTGTTTCATCCAAGTTGTGATGATGTTGATCCTGTAAAACACTAAACATACCGTTAAGCTCGTTATGAGGAGGGGAATAGGGGGGATCTCCTCGCCAGCGTGAGAATAAGTATATGTTTTGAGGATGATAGTTTGATTAAAGTGAGAGAGCAAGAGAGCGATGCCTAAACCTGGAGGTGAAGTTCACTATTTATAGCTGAGGTGGTTTGTAGAGGAGATGGACTGATGGGCCTTGGGCCTGTAGTCGACAACAAGGAGTATCCATTCTGTCTCTCCTGCCATGACCGTTGGTGCTTCTAGGCAAGAGGGTAGTTGGCGCATGCTAAATGGATCCACGTGTCCTGACTGTTGTCCATGTTGTCTGGTCTGTCATCAGGTGCTAGTGGAGATCATGGAGCAATGGTTGGCGCATGTTGATTGGTGTCACGTATGCGTCCTTGTGTACTTTTTTGTCTCCTGTATGATTGTTTATCGTGCAACATGATCGTATACAGCCTGTTGGACGCTCATTGGTCCATCACTCTGCCACTTGTACATTTGGTACTTATCCTAGGTTAACCTGCGCTTCCCTCCCCCGCGCTACCCCCAGGAATATCCCGAGTAGCCGACACATCATCCAGGAAGTAAGGGTTTTCATTCAAGTAGCTTAGCGTCAAATCCGGTCTTGTGTTAACCTTGACTTCACGCGCGACCTAGGTTACACCTGATTAGCCGGCGCGAGGTTGGGAAGGCTCCTGAATTAGGCGGTAAGAGTATGGTCCCGCACGCGACTTGAATACTCGGCGCAAGATTTGGGACCATACCCCTTCATGCGCAACATTTGGGACCATACCCTTTCAGAAAGTCTCCATAATTTACAGAACATTTGCAATATATAGAATTACAAATCTTCTCAAATTTTGGCACGACATTCGGATTCGCAACTGCATCTGGAAACAATGGGTTGTTTCTTTGCATTCAATGAGACTAGATTTCCACCTAGATAAATGGAATAACCGTAAGTAGAGTGTCGTGTTTCAACACACCTCGCCCAGTCGGCATCCGAGTTACCAATAAGGTTGGTGGTAACCGGTTTAGAGAAGGTTAAGCCAAAAGAAAGTGTCGCTTTCACATATCTAAGGATGCACTTAAAGAATTGAAATGAGATGTGGTAGGAGACTCAATATGTTGACTAGCTTTGAAGGTTAGATCATAAAACGGATCACCTTTGAAGGTGGGATCATAAAACAGATCACCTTTGAAGGTGAAGACTTTCGAAGTAGCTAGAGGTGTGGCAACTTGTTTAACATCCAATAATCCAACATGAGCTAAAATGTGGTAAACATATTTGGCTTGACTTAAGAAAATACGAGTTTGAGTGTGAGTAACCTCAAATCCCAAAAAGTAGCCCAAAGCTACCAGATCTTTGATGGATAACTCCATGTGAAGTTGTCTTACAAAGTCTTGTCTAAACCATAGTTGTTAAAAGCCATCGCCTCTTGCACCTAGGCCCATTTTCAGGCGAGGCGAGGTAGTTACGCTTTAAGTCGAGGAAATTGTGCTTTAATTCTCTAGATGATGGTTCAGTCGCACATTCCAGCGATATTCCTAGATTCCGGAGAGTTTTCGGCCAAATTCTCTAAATTCCGACAAGATTCTAGCTAGATTTCTACTTTTATCTAAGGAAAACTACTTTTCTACACTAATACACTAATATTTTTAGAACTTTTGGTTCTAAATAGATGATATATAGTTTTATATAATAGATTTTGTTTATTTTATTTGAAGAATAGTATTTTTTTCTAATACATAATATAGTTTAACTTTTTTTCATTATGCGCTTAATTTTTCTCAGTCCCTCGTTTTTTTGCGCTTTGCACCTAGGCCCCGGGCGAGGCCTATGCGCCTTAAGTGCACTTAGTGCCTTTAATAACTACGGTCTAAACTAAAAGAGTATCACTACCAACGATAATAATATCAACATATACAAGGAGATAAATAACCTTTCTTGACAATGAATAAGGAGGTATCTGCTTGGCTGCAAAGGAAACCATGAGAGGTAAGAAACTCCAAGGCGTCAAAACCATGCACGTGGAGCCTGCTTGAGGCCATAGATGCTTTTGATCCCATGACCTATATTATAAACAGTTTACCCACCGCACTACTTGGTTATAATTCTCCTTTTGAAACATTATATGGTCAAATTCCTACTTATTCCAATTTTCGTGTTTTCGGTTGTCAAGTGTTTCCTTATTTACAGAACTATGCTAAACATAAACTATCTCCATGAAGTGCCTCGTGCATCTTCATCAGTTATAGTCCAAAAAATACGGGATATCATGAAAGTCACGGAACTATTTTATTATTCATGGAACATTTACAATATATAGAATTACAAATCTTCTCTAATTATGGAGATAATATGTGGTCCTAAGGTATATACAAAAATAATTCAATCAAGTGTAACTAGTCCCTTTATTTAAGAGATGCTATTAATTTTTTAGCCATAAATACCCTAAAGACTTCACATCTTCATTATCTCTTCAATCTTGATTTCCATGCTCGAAAAAAATCTTCTTATTCCTAGCGTTCCAAATTTTTACAAGAGGATATGAAAATCATCCCTTGCAAAGGAATCTTCTCTTTATCCCCCATCCTAGCTAGAAGGTGAAGATCCAGAAGATCCCTAATCGTGAAAGCAATTATTTGAGGAACACAACACCAAGAACTCGCGAACGAGGTAATGAGTTTAGAGTTCTAGCTAAACCTTAAACCTCAATTTAAATTCATTTACCTTGATTGAAATTTAATTAGTTAACAAGTTCAAACTTCAAACCTAAAGTTTATACACCGAGGTTGATTGTAATTCCAATTCCAACAATCCTATTACTACTTAAAGTATAATAACATTAGTATTAGTATAAATCTTAACTAAATATTAAAATATGATCATCAAAATATGCATGTTGAAGACAAAATTTGCTTAACTAGGCAGTAACTTTTACATTTGTTGAAGTGAGCAGTAAAGAGCTAGATTTTCTTAGTGTGGCCAGGTTGTGAAGGAGTCGGATTATCGGAGTGTGGATTGTGAAGGAGCTGAATTGGCACTGATTGTTACATTTGTTCAAGTGGGTTGTGAAGCCAAATTATCAGAGTGTAGGCTGTGAAGAAATCGGATTATTGGAGTTTAGGCTATGAAGAAGTCGGCCGCTTATTTGTCATCCTCTAACTGGTTGTATTAGTTTGCCAATTTAAACAATTGTAAAACACAAAGCCTTTTTGAGCAAAATTTGTGGTTAACATGCATAGATTTTGCTGATTTTTCTTAATATATATTATTATGTATGAAAACTAAATCATCTATATATATTTATTTGACAATAATTCCGTGAAGGATATCCGAGGTATAATATTTTTTTTTAACCCGGTTCATATATGTATAGATTTATTTTTTACAAAGATTAGTCAAAAACACTTTTGACAAATATGTATACATATATATATAGTGTGAGGTTCATTAAGGAACACTAAAAAAGTGGGAAACAGTGGGGAACCGACTCAAATGAACTCCTATTGGACTCATTACAGCAGCGTTGGAACCGGCTCCTCGCACCCTAACTAGGATCTCTTAACCCTAAACCCTAAATCATAACCCCTAAACCCTAAATATATTAGGGTTTAGATTTTAGGGTTTAGCTTTAGGGTTTAGCTTTAGGTTTAGCCTTTTGAGTTTAGCCTTTTGGGTTTAGCTTTTAAGGTTTATAGTTTAGATTTTACGGTTTACCTTAGGTTTTAGTCTTATTTTTTAGCTTTAGGGTTTAGAGTTTAGGAGTTAGGATTTAGGGTTTAGGGTTAAGAGATCTTAGTAAGGGTTCAACGAGCCGGTTCCAACGCCGCTGGAATGAATCAAATCGGAGTTCGTTTGAGTCGGTTCCCCGCTGTTCCCCACTTTTTTAGTGTTCCCCAATGAACCTTCCCCTATATATATATATACACACACATTTCAAGGCAACGGAAGCATGGATAATAATATACAAATAGTATGAACACCTTTTATACCAAGAGTATCCGCAATGGAGCAAGATCACTGACATGCAAACACGAAATAAAAACACCAACCATAGAGGGTTTAGATATACCTTCGGTTAGTAAATAATCGGTTGAGACACCGAGGTTCAACGAACAAGTGCTAGTGATATGAACAAACGAGACGTGAGTATGAACCCGTGTAGCGGCGGTGGCGGGGAGCGGCAAGACCGGTGGCAGTGGCCGGCGGGGAGGGCAGCGTGGCGGCCGGTTATGGGTGTTCCTTTGAGAGTGGTTTTTTTTAGTTATTGCATTAACCATATGCAAGACCCAAAAACTCATTTAAATAGTAGATGGAGGCTCTTGCATGTTTGCCAGGTAGCGGACATGCATAATGCATGTGTTATAATTGGCCAAGGTTCTTGCATGCGCGACAAGTGGCGATGCAAGAGTGCATGCGCGGCAAGTGGCGTAGCACGGATGCATGCATGACAAGTGGTGAGAGGAGTATTCTTGTCTCACCCGGTCATGTACCCGTCTCTTAGTTAATACCCGTATATTGTTCGTAATTACCAGTTAAACCAGTTAAGTGGATTTTAGTTTGTTGCCCACGGTGTAACTCTTACGGATCAAGACCCGGTCGGTAGCGTTGACTTATCGAACCGAACATAAATATCCAACATTGCAAACATATATAAATTTAATCATACATACGAATAATATAAAAAACTCCATGCTTGTAATAATACTCATGAGTCTAACTCGAGTTTTAGATATAAAGCATGCAATAGACGATCTCAAGCTCTTATAAATCTAGTGAGTCAAACTTGAGTTTAATATAGCTCGTATGTTTATCATACCTTTTAGATTACCCGTATCGGGTGGGTTGGATGGATAAAACCGTGAGGTTGAACCATATAAACATCTTCAGAAAGGTGTCTATTTAGATAGGCGGTTTTAACATCCATTTGCCAAATTTCATAATCATAGTACGCAGCTATGGCAAGTAATATCCTGATCGATTTGATCATAGCGACGGGCGAGAAGGTTTCATCATAGTCAACACCTTGAGTTTGAGTGAAACATTTCGCTACTAGCCGTGCTTTATTGGTTTGTATATTTCCATGCATGTCGATTTTTCTCTTGAAAACCCATTTGCTCCCTACTGGCCGAGATTCGGGGGGTAGCTCAACCAAGTCCTAGACTTGATTGTCACGCATGGATTCCATCTCGGCTTCCCTGGCTTCTAGCCATTTCGCAGAATCTGGATTAGAAATAGTAGATTTGTAACTAGTAGGCTTGTCATCAGACTCGGCTGCTGTCAGGACTTCAGAACCCTCAACATGCCAAAGGTATCTATCGGGTTTTTTACGAGTCCTGATGCTCCTGCGAAGGCTTGTGTTCAAGTCTGATTTAGTATCAACAATTTGTTGTGGTTCAGACGTTCCGACCTCTTCAATGGTTGTTTGTAGTCCTTGAACTTCTTCAAGATCCACTAGGTTACTTCCATTTCCTCGACTAAGAAGTTCATCTTTAAGGAATCTGTTAGCCTTCCTTTTGATCGAAATCGTATTTGCATCAGGATGATAGAAGTAATAACCACTTTGGTTATAGTATCCGACGAAAACAACCTTTTCACCTCAAGGGTCAAGCTTGTCATCAGAATCACTTGTGATGTAAGCATCACACCCCCATACTCTTAGGTAACTCAAATTCGGCTTATGCTCATGCCATATCTCATATGGTGTTTTGTTTACCTTTTTGGTCGATGCTAGATTTATGAGTTGAGCAGCAGTCATAAGAGCAAAACCCCCAAAAGGAGTGAGGCAAATTTGTTCTACACATCATCGATCGAATCATATTCAGTAGGGTTCGATTTCTCCTTTCACACACGCCATTAAGTTGGGGTGTGCCTGATGGAGTGGGTTGTGAAACTATTCCACGTTCCTTTTGATGATCGAGAAATTCTAAGCTGAGGTATTCACCGCCTCGATCTGAACGAAGCATTTTAATCTTTCAATTAAGTTGGTTTTCAACTTCATTTTGAAACTCTTTGAACCTTTCAAAGGTTTCATGCTTATGATTCATGAGATAGACAAAAGCATATCGACTATAGTCGTCGATGAACATAACGAAGTATCTTTCGTGATTCCTAGTCATGGTTCTAAAAGGACCACATACATCTGAGTGTATGAGTCATAGTAGATCACTAGCTCGTTCACCAACATGGGTGAAGGGATCCTTGGTGAGTTTTCCAGCTAAGCAAGACTCGCAATCATCAAATGAGTTCGCTCCGGTGGATTTAAGAATCCCCTCAGATTGGAGCCATTTTACGCATTCCTTGCTTATGTGGCCAAGTCTACAATGCCATAGGAATGAATCACTAGTACCATTTTTCTGACGTTTAGAAAGGTGATATATGTTACCTCTAGGTTGATGATGCGTGTGAAGTGTTATATATATTAGGTGTATATTTTAAGCCCCTTTAACACTTATTTTAGCCAAGTTTTAAATTTATAAAACACGATATTTTACTAACACTAAACACACATATGGGCAAGTGCACCCATCGTGAGCGTAGTATAGCGTTGGTAAGATACCGAGGTCGTCCAAGGACACAAGAGCTTTTAGTACCGGTTTATCCTCAACGTCTAATCAAAATAAAAAGTTTAGAAAAATGTTTTTAAACTAAGAAAAATAAAATCTAACTAAAATGCTGAAAATAAAATAAAAATAAAAACAGATAGACAAGATGAATCACTTGGTTCCGACTCGTATCTAGTATAACCTTTGATTATTTCCGCACTTTTGCACATAATTAAGAGATTATCTTAGTTATTGTAGTAGGCCCCTCTTTTGAAGGTGACGTTACCCTCACCCCAGTAGTTTGAGTCAGCAAGGATACAATCCTAAAAGGGTGGATTATTGGAAGATAATGAATTAAGTTATTAATTCAGTATTATGGTAGGCCCCGCTTTTGGCGGTGACGTTACCCTCGACTAAGTAGTCTGAGTCAGCAGGGATACAGTCCTAAATAGCCGGGTTATAGTATTAATAGTAGTTAACTTATGAGGGGGTCAAAGAGTTTGGACCCCCGCCATCCAATACCGTGAAGCATTGAAGGAGGTCCTACTAAATTTGACCCAGGTCCATTGCAGGACCTCTAAACGCTGAACAATGGCAAGACCTTTACCAAACCGTTCCCTTAACCCCCGACCAGGTAGCCAACATACCTCCATATAGACCGTGGAGATGTGAATGGTGAAAATCTTTTATTTTATATAGACAGTAAAATAATGCCAAGACACCACGGACAAACAATAAGGAAAGATCACCTTCAACATAAGTAACTAGTTATTAAAGTCATTAATACAAAACCAAATAAAAAGTGCAAAAGATTAGAAATAAAAAGTATTATACTAGACACTTTGTCTTCACCAAGTGATGTAAGAGACTTAGGCAAACATGGCCTTGATTGTCAAGAACTCTTATGATCAATCTTGGATCCCGAGATGACACACACACTCTACGATGGACAATGGATGATGGTGGTGGATGATGGTGTTGTGATGGTGGTGGGTGGTGGATGAAGTGTGAGAGAGGTGGTGTGCCAAGGGATGAGTTGAAATGAAACCAAGCACTCCTATTTATAGGCTGAACAGAAGGCTGGGCACGGCCCCGTGTCCGCTGGGCACGGCCCCGTGCCTGTCTGACACTCTCTCTCTTCATTAATTGTAATTCTCAATTACAATTAATGCGCCTGCAGTACTTTCGACACGCCCCCGTGCTCACTGGACACGGCCCCGTGGTGGGCAATAGAAGCTTCTATGGATTTGTCTTTTCTGCTGCTTCTTGGGCACGGCCCCGTGCTGGCTGAGCACGGGGCGTGTTCAGTCTTCTGCCTTCTCTATTTTGCTTGGGAAGATGTCGTTGAGGGGTCGGGCAGTCCACTTATGTTCCTTTCCTTGTATTTATGTTAGATTTAGCTGTCTTTTTGCTTCTTTTGTGAATTTGAGCTCATTTAATCCTGAAAATACAAAAGGAAGACAAAAACACTCTTTTTCCAACATTAGTACTTAAAAAGGGTTAGTTTTATGCCTCATTTGATGTAATTTATATGTTGCATTTTACATACATCAAATACCCCCACACTTGAACTTTTGCTTGTCCTCAAGCAAAACTCTTTAATATGTGGCTTACACTCCCAAATGGAATAGGTAGAAGAGAAGGTTTTGGGCTTGCCGTAGAGTGTCGGGATTTCCAAGATTCTTTAGGAAGTTTTATTTTTATTTATTTACAATCCTATTCGTCATGATTTATTTAAAACTTTTCATAAGAGAATTTATTTATTAGGGCATAGCATGCCTTTTTTAAATTCTATTTATATACAAGTTCACATACCTCACGGGAGAAATCACTCACACTCGGCCGAAGGTGTATTTTTAGTGAATCACTCGAGAGTGACATGGAACTTATTCCTACCATAAGCTTGCTAAGCAATCAATCCTCCTCCTTTTTAACTTATATACCTTTGTAAATATCAAGAGGACTTTGTGGGTTAAGGGTTAGGCTTGGGTTAAAGGTAGGTGGTTGGGTTAGTGGTTAGTAGCAAAAAGGGTGAAAAAGCGTAACAAGTGTCGGTTTTCGTAGGACTTTCTATTTTTGTAACTCTTATTTTGATGAAGCTATTATTCAAACAAAGCTATTTTTGATAAACTTGTTTGTTTATTTTCTTTTGCTTCATCATCAACACATTTTTTTTTTCATAGGAAAAACAGAACTTGTTACTAAAACAAAGGGTAAAAAAAAAATGAAAAAGGTTTTGGTGGGTGAAAGGGTATTGGGTTATGAAATGAAAAGGTTTAGGCTAAAAAGGGCTAACTAGGGGGTTTTTGGGTAAGTGGTAAAAGAAAAAGAAAAAATAATGGTGTAGAAATAAAAAGGGTTAGTCCTAATGTCTCCATCATTTACTTACTCGGGTTTAAGTTGATAAGGACCGGGAATGTATCGTCATGGCAAGTTCTAGAGTCGTAAGAACCAAGCGGCTATTCACACAAGAAACGAAAAATGAGCATTTAGTCTAAAGATGTAATTTTGTATGCTCAATAAAGGCTCAAAACTCACTTTTGTGGGAATGGGTTTTCATGTGACCAAGTATATATAATCAAATTTTAACTAAGCTTGTCATGCCCCTTTTTTTATAAGTTTCTTATGTTGGTTCTTTTTATCACGACGCTATCGGTTGTAAATTCGTAAAAATATAACCTTTTTGAGAACTTGGATTTCCCGAGTTAAACCTAGACAAGTAAAAAAAATGAAATTTTTGAAAAAATTTGGGGTGATTAGCGGTTCCAATAGAGTTTTGTGTAAGGCTTGTTATTAGGACTTGCAAAATTTCCAAGGTTTTAGCATCCCCCCCCCCCCCCCCACACTTAAATTACACATTGTCCTCAATGTGTCCCAAAAATAAATTTTTAGGTTGATTAGATGTGTAATGTTACTGGTAGTCTGGACACGGCCCCGTGTCCACTGGACACGACCCCGTGGCGAACTGCCAGTAACGAAAACTTATAGAAGGTGAACACGGGGGCGTGTTGATTAGGCACGGCCCCGTGTCTGACAAAAATCTGCAGGATAGTAACCAAACAGCAGGTCTGGGAGGTGAACACGGGGGCGTGTTGGCTGGACACGTCCCCGTGTGGACAGTCTGTTAGCCTGAAAAATAGGTTTCTTCCCCCGGTTTTTCCATCCTGGCCCTATAAGTGCTGAGGCTTAGCACTCCGAGCCTTGGTTTGTACCTGTTTCATCACTTAATACTACACCAAGCAACACAAACATCCTACATTACCATAGTTAATTGTTCCAAGCATAAAGTAAAAGAAAAATAAAACGGAAAATAAAAGTGTTCAAGGAAAGTAAATTGTTCAACATTTGGCACGCAGGCCACCAATTGTTCGATAGATAAAGGGACTTAAACCTGTGGGCTTGCCATCAACCCGGTCCTGCTCCTCCAAACCCCTTATTCCATATCCTCATCACTATCATCACCTCCATCCCCATGCCCCGCCATATACTCCCGGATGCTCCCGATATCGTCTTGTATATCGTTGATGTTTCGTTCAATAGCTCCGACCCGGTGGTATGTGTTGTTGGCGAGGTTGTAGGCGTTCCTGGTACACATGAGATTTTCCTGCATAAGATCATGTAAGCTTTGAAAGTTAGGAAAACCGCCTCCTTGTGAGGAGGATTGACCCGGATCACCCTGGGGTTGATACTGGTAGTGGGGAGGTGGTGCGTGAAGAACTAGGGCCTCCTGCGGGTTCCATGCATAGCCTTGCGTCCTTTGGAAACTCACCGTTCCGTCTTCCGCCTCATAAAGTAAGTTCATGGCTCGGCAAATGTGGTAATCAACTCGTCCCAACCATGGGCTTCTTTCAAAGGACCTTGGAATTCTCGTGTAATGCTCGAAAAGACGGTACACCCATCCTCCAAAGAAGATAGGCGTTGGAGCGCGAGCAAGGCGGTTAAGATGCATGTTCCGTAACAAGAGATATGGAACATCGAGAGGCTTCCGGTTGTGGATACAGTGAAGGACAACCAAATCTTTCAACCCTACAACGCCGCTACTGTCGTGGCGTTGGTTTAGAGAGTAGGTGAGAAGCCTGTGAATGTAGCGATAGGGTGGATCCCTTAGCTTCGTACTCTTGGTGCTACTAGGGTTGTAGATTCCTTCACCGATTTGAGCCCATGCAGCTTGTTATTCATTTTCATCCAAGTCTCGTAATCCTCCGGTATTTTCTTCGTTTCCCGATTCCTCTTCTTGGTATAGCCCTATTATGGCTCCAAACTGTGCCATAGAGATTGAGTACATTGTCCCTCCACACCGAAATGCAACCCCTTCATTGTCGAATGGGTCACACCTTGAAGTGAAGTTAAAGGTACTGTAGAACTCCATGGTGCATTGATGCACCGACCGAAGCCGAGTGTTCAATGCAACAGCTAGTGGTCCCGTAACGATGTTGTTGAATCGGTCCAGCTGGTTCACCAAGGTTAACAGGTCTGTGCAAGCTCTCCTGGGGTACTCTTCTGGTCTTGTTTGAAGAATCTCGTACCTTGCCCTTGCATCAAGCTCCCTTGCATTGAACCTAGTGAACTTTGCCATCTGAAAGAATACACCAAAAATTGCACGAAACAATTAGATTTTTAAAGAAACTGCAAACAGTGGCTGGACACGACCCCGTGTTCAGTGGACACGGCCCCGTGTCCAGAGGTCTGTTACTCAAAAATCCCATTTTTCGACCCGGTTTCGAAAACTTGAAAATTTTTGGTCCAATAGGTGCGGTTTCCCCCGAAAATAAAACCCTAAGTGCCATGTTTCCCAAAATATCCCGTTTACCCTATCAATTTTATCTATTTCGGTTCAAGAACAAGGGTTTGGGGTTTTTGTGAGAAATCGGTTAAATCTATGAACAATACAAGTGTATTTACTTCCCTTAACACTAATCTAACTAAATGCAAACAGATCTAAACAAAAATTTGAGGTTCGATCCGGATGAACTTCAAGAACCCTAGATTTTTCCCCAAATTCTTGGTGTTTTAACTACATGCAAGTAACTAATCTAACTACTAAGAGTGATAGAATCATACCTTGACGTTGTTAGATCGATAGGAGACGTCGAAATTTTGCGAAAAATCGCCTGGAACCAGAGCTTTTGTGGGGAAACGGGGCGTGTGGAATGAAGAAACTGTTTTGAAAAAGGGGTTTTATCCCGTCTGCAGCGCGAACACGGCCCCGTGTCCAGCGGACACGGCCTCGTGCCGAGCAAGTTTTTTTTTTTTTTTTTTTTTTTTTTGTGCTCGTGTGAATGCCCCTTTTTCCCATAAGCTATGGTTAGAAAACTTACCGCTTTATTTTGTCGTCTCAATTGTTCGTAACTTACCAGGCATGATGTTTTTATTCCTCCACCGTTTGAAGCGAGATCTCTTCTTCCTCATCCTCAATGAATCCTTGATAGAGTTTCAGCCATTGGCCATTGACTTTAAATGGAGGCCCATTTCGAGATTTAATTTCTACTGCACCGTGTGGAAAAATATGGGTGATGGAAAAAGGTCCTGACCACCTAGACTTTAATTTACCAGGAAACAATCGAAGTCGTGAATTAAACAAAAGAACTAGATCTCCTACCCGAAATTCATTAGGTTTAATATGTTTGTCATGCAAATGTTTCATTCTTTCCTTATAAATTTCAGAGTTTGAGTATGCATAATTCCTAAGCTCGTCTAATTCATTTAATTGACAAAATCGATTTTTACCAGCAAATTCTAAATCCAAGTTTACATTTTTGATTGCCCAGTAGGCTTTGTGTGCAATTTCTACTGGCAAATGACAACTTTTTCCATAGACTAGCTTATATGGGGTTGTACCTATTGTTGTTTTATAAGCAGTTCGAAAAGCCCATAAAGCATCATCTAATTTATCAGCCCATTCCTTTTTATTTAACCCTACGGTTTTTTCGAGTATTCGTTTTAAACCTCTATTAGTCACTTCAGCTTGCCCGTTAGTTTGAGGGTGATATGATGTTGAGACCCCGATGATAGACCCCATATCTTGTTAAAAAAATTTCAAGTTGATGGTTGCAAAAATGGGTACCTCTATCACTTATTAAAGCTTTAGGCGTGCCAAAACGAGAGAATAATTTTTTCAGAAATTTTACCACAACTCTTCCATCATTTGTTGGAAGTGCTTCGGCCTCGGCCCATTTAGACAAGTAATCTACTGCCACAAGTATATATTTGTTTCCTTTCGATGGTGGGATGGGTCCCATAAAGTCGAGTCCCCACACATCAAAAATTTCACAAACAAGAATGCCATTTTGTGGCATTTCGTTTTTGGAAGAAATATTACCTGTTCTTTGGCAAGCATCACATGTTTTTACAAGAGTTTGGGCGTCTTTTTAAATGGTTGGCCAATAAAATCCTGAATCAAATACCTTTCGTGCGGTACTAGCAGCACCATGATGTCCTTCGTATGGACCTTCATGACAATGGCGGAGAATTCTTCGTGCTTCACTACCATGTACGCATCGTCTGACGAGTTGGTCGGCACACATTTTGAAAAGATATGGATCTTCCCAAAAGTAGTGTTTCACATTGGCAAAGAATTTTTTTTCTTTGATGATGTGGCCATCCTTTTGCGACTATACCGCTAGCTAGGTAGTTAGCTTAGTCGGCATACCATGGTTCTTCCTTGTATTCCACCATTTCCAGGGACTCAGTTGGAAATTTTTCGTTGATTTGCTCATCCCTGGTTGCTTCCAAAGCTGGGTTTTCTAAGCGCGAAAGATGATCTGCAGCGGTGTTTTCTGCTCCTCTTTTGTCCTTGATCTCAATGTCAAATTCTTGGAGGAGTAGAATCCACCGAATCAAACGTGGTTTTGCATCTTGCTTCTTGAAGAGATATCGGATGGCAGCATGATCTGTATAAACTATAGTTTTAGAAAGAACAAGATAAGAACGAAATTTATCAAAAGCAAATACCACAGCTAGTAACTCTTTTTCAGTTGTTGTATAATTTTCTTGCGCATTATTAAGTGTTTTACTAGCATAATAGATCGGATGGAAATGCTTTTCTTTTCTTTGTCCCAAGACAACTCCAACTGCAAAGTCACTAGCATCACACATGATTTCGAAAGGAAATTTCTAATCAGGTGCTATCATGATAGGTGCATTGACCAACATTTCTTTTAAGGTGAGAAATGCTTGATTGCAATCATTGTCAAAGATGAAAGGAGCATCTTTTTCAAGTAATTTTGTTAGAGGTCTAGAGATTTTAGAAAAGTCTTTGATAAACCTCCTATAGAATCCGGCATGCCCTAGGAAACTTCTGATAGCTCGTACGGAGGATGGGGGTGGTAATCTAGAAATGGTATCTATTTTGGCTCGATCCACCTCCATTCCCTTGCTTGAGATCTTGTGACCGAGTACTATTCCCTCTGTTACCATGAAATGGCATTTTTCCCAATTAAGGGCGAGGTTAGTTTCCTCACATTGGGATAGCATTCGTTCAAGGTTATCGAGGCATTGGTCATATGAATCCCCAAAGATAGAAAAGTCATCCATGAAGACTTCCATTGTCTTTTCTATCATGTCATGGAAAATGGCTACCATGCAACGTTGGAATGTTGCTGGGGCATTACATAGACCAAACGGCATGCGTCGATAGGCAAAAGTTCCATTGGGACATGTGAAAGTTGTCTTTTCTTGGTCTTCGGGTGCTATCGGGATTTGAAAGTAACCTGAAAAACCATCCAAGAAACAATAAAATTTATGACCGGATAATCTTTCTAACATTTGATCAATGAAGGGTAAAGGAAAGTGATCCTTTCTTGTCGCTTCATTTAATCGTCTATAATCTATACATACTCTCCATCCTGTGACGGTTCTCGTTGGTATTAGTTCATTCTTTTCGTTAGTTATTACCGTCATACCTCCTTTCTTTGGAACTACTTGGACAGGACTTACCCAAGGGCTATCGGAGATAGGATAGATAAGTCCGGCGTCAAGTAATTTGATGACTTCGTTTTTAACCACTTCTTGAACATTTGGATTTACTCGACGTTGTGGTTGTATGACCGATTTGTAGTCATCATTCATCAAAATTTTGTGTGTGCACATAGAGGGACTAATTCCTTTTATGTCTACAAGTTTCCAAGCTATTGCGTTTTTGTGTTTTTTTAAAAGATTAATTAATTTTTCTTTTTCTAAGTTATTTAATTTAGACGAAATAATTACCGGTAAATTACCATCTTTGTCTAGAAAAGCATATTCCAAACCTTTTGGAAGTTCTTTGAGCTCAAGAGGTGGGTCTTTAGGAGACTCCTTATTTGGTTTCTCATTTCGATCAAGAACTTTAAAAGTTTGTTCTATGGCGACCTCTTCTTCAACAAAGTGGTCAATC
This sequence comes from Helianthus tuberosus, assembly GCA_030545235.1. Taxonomy (NCBI): domain Eukaryota; kingdom Viridiplantae; phylum Streptophyta; class Magnoliopsida; order Asterales; family Asteraceae; genus Helianthus; species Helianthus tuberosus. The sequence goes on from CM060362.1 coordinate 79,155,960, forward strand.
TCTTCACTTGTATCGGGTGGTTCATCTTCATCTTCAATTAGGGGGTCATTATTGCCGAAAGGATATTTCATTGACCGTTCGAGATCGACACATCTTTTAAATGCCCCTAATTGAAGAGGTAGATTGTTGAACTTCCGGTTTTTCAAAGCTTCGTGTGTTTTTACAAATGGTCGTCCCAACACTAGAGGAGCGTCATCGAGGATGACAAAGTCGGTTGGGATTACCATTTGATTTGCTTGAACCAAGACATCCTCAACTATACCGATTGATTTTATTACTTTCCGATTGGATAGAAAAATGGGTATTTGAAGTGGAGAAAAATCACTAATACTTAATTTTTCGAAAATGTAGTTAGGCATTATGTTAACACAAAGATCTTTATCAATGGTGACATTACTAATAAACGAATTTTGAAAGAAACATGGAACCGGTGTAATGTTAATTTCAAATGGGTCTTCTTTTATTAGTGAGGTTTGATCATTAGTTAACTTAACACTTACCATTTCGTCAATTTTAGTGTTAGTGTTTAATTCTTTTAAAAACTTATCATGAGTGGGTACTAAACAATGATTTTCAAAAGAAGGTGACAAGAGATTAATTTTTTCAAAATTAGACTGTTCTTGAATGTTAACATTGTCGGGCTCACCTTTTTCGTTGTTTAACTCATGTGTAGGTTTTTCACTTATTTGTTCTTCCATTTTAACACTTTTAGTTATCTCTTCCTTTTTTAGTTCTTCCCTTGCGCGGGACTCCTCTTCCCTTGCGCGAGCTTCTTTTATACATCGATCGATAACTCTAATGTGTTCTAATATCCTATCGGTCACTTCGGTTAAAGAAAAAGAATCATTATTTCCTAAGCTTGAATCCGGTTGTTCGACCCTTTGTTCCTCATAATACCCATATGAAGTTGATGGTTCACACCATTGTTCTTCATTGTAAGCATATGATGGATAAGGTTCGTAATTTTGTTCTTCATAATACTCATATGAGGTGGGTTGTTCACGCCATGGTTCCTCATAATAAGCATATGAAGGTGGTGGCTCATATCTTGGTTCCTCAAAGTATGAGTAAGAAGGCTCATACCTTGGTTCATCAAAATATGAGTATGAGGGAGGAGGTTCATACCTTTGGTCTTCATAGGATGTGTATGAAGTTGATGGCTCGTACCTGGGCTCCTCATAGTATGTGTATGAATTGGATGGTCGATATGAGTGATTATTTTGAACCGAGCGTGCATTACGACAATTAGTGCAATAATTACCCCTATAATCATCCTCATCATAGGTGTAGTTGTAACCTCCTGAGTATTGATCCATAAGGATCACTCAACAGACCACAACCGAGTCTCGAGATCAGAAAACAAAAAAAAAAACGGAAACAGAGGCTGGACACGGCCCCGTGTTCAGTGAGCATGGCCCCGTGTTCACGATCTGTATCTGGGCGTTTTAATTAAATTTACTGATTTCGTTGAGCACGGGGGCGTGTTCAGTGAGCACGGCCCGTGTTCAAGCTACTGTTACTGGGTGTTTTTATGAAAATGTGCAGCACGGCGCCGTGTTCAGTGAACACGGCCCCGTGTACAGGCTACTGTAAATGCAAAACTAAACTAAAATGCAGAAAAATGTGCGCACTTTTAAAAAGGTTTTGAAAAACTGATTAGGCCGTCGATTTTAAGCTTTCTTAAAATCCTTGTGTCCCCGGCAACGGCGCCAAAAACTTGATGCGTGTGAAGTGTTATATATATTAGGTGTATATTTTAAGCCCCTTTAACACTTATTTTAGCCAAGTTTTAAATTTATAAAACACGATATTTTACTAACACTAAACACACATATGGGCAAGTGCACCCATCGTGAGCGTAGTATAGCGTTGGTAAGATACCGGGGTCGTCCAAGGACACAAGAGCTTTTAGTACCGGTTTATCCTCAACGTCTAATCAAAATAAAAAGTTTAGAACAATGTTTTTAAACTAAGAAAAATAAAATCTAACTAAAATGCTGAAAATAAAATAAAAATAAAAACAGATAGACAAGATGAATCACTTGGTTCCGACTCGTATCTAGTATAACCTTTGATTATTTCCGCACTTTTGCACATAATTAAGAGATTATCTTAGTTATTGTAGTAGGCCCCTCTTTTGAAGGTGACGTTACCCTCACCCCAGTAGTTTGAGTCAGCAAGGATACAATCCTAAAAGGGTGGATTATTGGAAGATAATGAATTAAGTTATTAATGCAGTATTATGGTAGGCCCCGCTTTTGGCGGTGACGTTACCCTCGACTAAGTAGTCTGAGTCAGCAGGGATACAGTCCTAAATAGCCGGGTTATAGTATTAATAGTAGTTAACTTATGAGGGGGTCAAAGAGTTTGGACCCCCGCCATCCAATACCGTGAAGCATTGAAGGAGGTCCTACTAAATTTGACCCAGGTCCATTGCAGGACCTCTAAACGCTGAACAATGGCAAGACCTTTACCAAACTGTTCCCTTAACCCCCGACCAGGTAGCCAACATACCTCCATATAGACCGTGGAGATATGAATGGTGAAAATCTTTTATTTTATATAGACAGTAAAATAATGCCAAGACACCACGGACAAACGATAAGGAAAGATCACCTTCAACATAAGTAACTAGTTATTAAAGTCATTAATACAAAACCAAATAAAAAGTGCAAAAGATTAGAAATAAAAAGTATTATACTAGACACTTTGTCTTCACCAAGTGATGTAAGAGACTTAGCCTCAAAATAGTTGAACATTTGATGTAATTTATATGTTGCATTTTACATACATCAGTTGAACATCAATTTCATAAATACTGTTTCGAGGTTTAGCCTCAAAATAGTAAATACCATTTAGATAAGCAGAAATAGCAACACCATTAAAAATATATCTAAATCCTTGTTCAAAAAGCAACGAAACTGAAATGATGTTCCTTATCAAACCAGGTGCAAAAAGACAATTGTTCAAAACAACAACAAGACCAGAAGGACATGTAAGATTGAGTGTGCTAGTTTCTAGAACTGGGACTATTTTCCCATCACCAACGATGAGCTCCATGTCTCCCGGCTTCAGTTTCTTCCACTTCTCAGGCTCCTGCAAGACATTAATGATGTGATAACCACACCTGGTATCAAATACCCATGTGCTGCTTGAAATAATGAAAAGTTTGATAACATATATTAGAATACCTGAAGAAGTGCCTTCTCCATTAGCCTTCTTTACTCTGAGCTTGGCAAGATACTCGGGGCAGTTACATTTCTAGTGCCCTATCTTGTTACACTCATAGCATTGCCGCTCTTTTGGAAGAGGGGCTTTCACAACTTGTTTGCTCTTGTTGGTGGTAGGTTTGGCAGCAACGTGAGCCTTTCCTTTGTTTTTGTTGTTATAACTCTTCTTTGTTTTGGGTTTTTTAACACCAACAGATCGAACCATTAACACCTAGTTTACTTTGTTGGAAATGTTCGTCTCTGTCGTTTTGAGCATCCCATGTAGCTCTGGCACTGTCATTACCCAGTCATTCATGTTAAAGTTCATAATAAATTGATCATAGTGACTAGAAAGAGAGTTGAGAATGAAGTCAACAGCCATCTCATCTTGGAGAGGATAACCAAGTTTGTTTAACTGGTCGATGTAGCCTTTCATCTTGAGGACATGAGCACTAACTGAGGAACCCTCTTGCATTCTATAGCTTATGAGCTGTTTCATGGTGTCATGGCGTTCCTAGCGGGCTTGTTTCTGAAACATGTCTTTGAGTTGCTCAATCATGTCCAAGGCATTCATGTCTTCCATATTCTTCTGAAGATCTGGAGACATGGTGGCATGCATGAGGCAAGCAACTTCCAGGGAATCTTCTCTATGTTTATCGAAAGCCTTCTTCGCAACCACAGTATTGTTTTCGGGTGCGGTTGGGATCGGGGTTTCCAAAACATAAAGCTTTTTTGCCATTTTGAGAACGATTCTCAAGTTGCGGTGCCACTCAAGAAAATTGGTGTTATTTAGTTTGTCTTTCTCAAGTATGGACTTGAGAGAAAAAGAGGGGTTGTTTTCAGATGACATATGTTAAGCAAAATTACTTAATTAGTATTCTTAGTGTATTTTCCTTATTTGGTGAGGTGAGACGATAAGGAACGAGAATCCAGTTAGAAGCTCTTTCTAAAGGTAGCTGTAGCACGCAACATTAGCAAGAGGTTCAAGCGGACTGACAACGATTGTCAATTGTGAGAAAAGCACAACTCCCGGGGTTTATAAAGTTGCGAGAACAATCTTTTGTCCTTGCATTGATACGTTTGTCCTCATCTATGCCACTTTTGTTCTCGAGACAATTGGGGCACGTAACACGAGAAGAAAAGTAATAGTCGTCCTAAAATGGTCACATGTGGAAGGGTCGGATGTGTCGACGAAGCCCTTGCACCTTGGAAGGATTAACTAGGCACCAAGTGTCATGCTGTGGCTCCATCACTGATGGTTCGCATTTTGCCCCAAGTGTTATGATACACCCCGTGTTACGAAAGTCAAAGTCAAAGTCAAGATTGAAGTCAGAGGAAGAAAAGATTGCTAATTGCGATCTGTCACTCCTTGCTTAATTACTGATTTGACTTCTTTGACTTGTAATCGAATCTTTTATTTTTAATCGCTTTACTTGTATTATGTGGAGTATATGTTAATAATCGAGATTTAATTGATGTTTATCGCATGATTTATCGCTAATCGAATCGCAATCGCATTCGCTCCTGGATTGGTAGATTCTGAATAATGCTTTACATGTGTGTGTTATTTATGTGTTACTTGTGCATGTTTACTTTATGGTTGTGGTGATTAATCAAAACGCAATCGCAACTCTATCGCAATCGCAATTAAATCGCAAACGCTAAATGCAAGTTATTTATAGTGATTTTATGTTAGATATAATATTTGTGTATTTATTATTAATCTATCGCATCGTGTAAACGATACTCGCTTAAACGCATCGCAACACTCAGCGCGCGAAACAATGCCAAAACGTAAGTCCTCAGAGCCACTCGATCGAGTGACCACTCGATCGGATGGCCATCCGATCGGATTGCCATCCGATCGAAGTGTCATCCGATCGAGGTGCATCCTGTTCGACACTTGTGCTCCTTACCCTTTTTGGCAACGTATAAATACCCACCTGTCACATCATTTGTGATGTGACAGCTCCCTCATTCGACCAGCAGCGTTCCAAGCCCTCTTTCTTACGATTTCTCGCGATTCTTGAAAGTTTTCAACTCAAATCTTTTACTTCTATGATCTACACACACTCCTTCATCATTTTCATCTTTAAATCTTAAATATTAACCGTGAAATCAACGGATTTGAGGTGTTCTAGGGTGATGACATCATGGAGTTCTCATGAACTTCAAGTTTTGGCCTCATTCCACCAAGAATAACTCAGATCTGAAGGATTTCCATATGATTTCACAATGTTTTCGCATAGATCTACACATATTCATGGTTAAATGGATTGAAAGATGGTTTTCTAACTTTCTTTCAACTCTTTTACACTCAATGCACTCAAAACCGATAGAATCAGAGCTTATACAGACCTTCTACTCTTTCTTAGTGACGTGTTGGTTCAAGATCTGGTTTCTATCAAGAGACAACCGATTTCGGGTTAAACATGAACAACCATCATGAACCAGTAAACTGATCGGATTTGGGTGATTCCTGTTCGATTGGACGACATGGGACTTGACGAGATTCCGTTGTTTAACACGTTGTCTTACCGTCACTTAGCAACGACAGTACTATAGTTTGGACTCAGCACTTGTCGTGGACAGGGGTTGCTAAGGGCTTTACTTCACGTGTCCCAGTGGGGATATGTGTTGCGCATTCTACAACTCGCAGTCACGTCTGTGCATATTTCTCTATCGATAACCTACTTGCCTTCACTTTGTACATGTTACATACTGGTTATGCGTAAATGATTTTGAACTCTATTATACTATTAAACTTGTATGCTCACCTTTACACTATGTGTATTGACTTTATTTTAACGTATGTTGCAGGTGTTTAAGACGCTAGGATGTTGCTTGCTTTCATTGAATTGAGTAGGAGATTCTAGAAACAAAGACAATTTAATTATTTAAATCTGAGTTGTCGGAACGTGTTTTGTTTTGAGGATATCTATGTCTGTAATAATTTAATTGCTTGATAGGTTATGGTATGGGACATAATATTAACTATCCGGTAATTTAGTTGTTATGGAATTTCTCTTGACAATCTGTTTCGCTCAGTGCCATGCCCCGATGATTCCGCTATCGGTTGGGGTGTGATAAATTGGTATTAGAGCCATAACTATAGGGAATTAGGCAAGACTCGACCTAGTCCGGGTCGATAACTTAGAAATGACCAAGTCTATAGTCTAAGTACCAACATACCGACTTGTGCATACCTTGTAGGGGTTATGTACGAGCTTACTCGCTATTCTCGCTTGCACTCGCTGAACACTACACTATCACTGCACGATTTTCATAAATGGACAAGTAATTAGGTTGAGATTAGGTGTGAAAACCGCACACTCTAGACTAAACTGCTTGTTCGACCCGCATTTTATCTATAAATAAGAGAATTTGCGTTGCATCAGGAGTGAAATCTGTACTTCAACGCAAATTCCTTTCTCAATCTCGTGAGTTTTATCACACAAACAGGAATATAGTCGCTAAGTTAGGGGTGAAACACGAATCTTGATGACTTATTCCGCTCAATTTTTTACTTTACAAAACTCTCACCAAGGTCTCGATGGATTCCAATGACTCGAGTCGTGTAAGTAACCGAAAGGATGCATGCCATTCACCGTATGTCGGTGATAGAGCACAGTCTATTAGGCCAAAACGTATACTCGTGGTCCTGGAGAATAGTCGAATCACTTTGTGTCACACCCTGTCTTTTGCAGAAGCGTATGATGTGTGACTGGTTTAATATCATTGCATTCAATTGTAATAAACAACTACATGATCAAAACTATGTTCATCCATTCATGAAAATTTGAGTATTACAAACACTTGTTATTTAAGTTTCAAAAACACAACCTTCGTCTAGGTTATAATTTAACAAAAGTGGATGACATCTAAACTTGAAGTCTACTTCTAGTTACGACACCCTCGCCCAGGATCCATCCTGTCACCTGAAATACATGTAATTTTGGAAAACATCAACAAAAGTTGAGCGAGTTCATGCGTTTTGCATACCTTGTATGAAACATGATATGTATCTTGTATAAATAAAGTATTCTTGTGAAAGAACGTATTCTTGTAAAATAAAGTATTCTTGTGATACAAATCTTGTATCAATAAAGTATTCTTGTACCTCTTTAAGAGACTTTAAGGCATGTGAGGACATGGGGAGTACTTGTTATGACTCCTTAAGGACATGGGGAGTACTTGTTATGACTCCTTAACTGTGTCGATTACCCTCGACTGTGTCGATTAACCTCGACTGTGTCGATTTCCCTCGACTGTGTCGATTAACCTCGACTGGGACTTCCGAAGCACTACTAGGTACTAGTTGTGACCATGAGTGGGGCTTGGCCGTACCCGTTAGATCTAACCCTCGTCCCTAATTAATGAATGTTTTTAATGGCTTGGTACTAGTGTTCACCAAGACTTTATGGCATTTTATGTATTATGTCTGTGCTCACATGACCTAGTATTTCCTAGGCATCTCTTAAAACGCATCATACTTGGTACTCGTTCTCACCAAGAGTGCTTCTTGTATTTTTGTATTCTCAAATCGCATCATACTTGGTACTCGTTCTCACCAAGAGTGCTTCTTGTTATCATACCATTTATAAACATTGTATTATTTGTAACATGTATTTCACCCCCGAGAGTTATAAAACCAAAAACAGTTAAAGAAAAGGGGGAGCATGAACTCACTACTTTGCATTCCTGCGTCGTAAACTTCACCGGATTTGCTTATCTAGCGTCGTGACCTAAATGCGTTTATTAACGTTAGTCGCTAGACTTGTTTCGCACAAGTACAAGTCACTATCTTTTGTGTATGTGTTCTTGTGTTAAAAATAATTTATATTTTTAACTATGTGTCTTACTTATATTATTTTCTCAAAAATAAATATAAGTATCTTGTATTTGTCTAAGTATGTTGTATGTGTAATTTTGTATCTTCACTCCTTAGGAGTATTTAGTGTATCTTCAAGTCCTAATACACTATCAAGTATAATACATACTACATACACTTAGCACAAAAATTGGTGATAAAATATATATATATTTTTCTCACAAATATACATACTTAATATCCGTTTTTATTCTTGAAGAAATCCTCATTTCTTAACACAAAAGTTGGGGAAACCTTGGTAGATGTTTTTAGATACATTTTTAGGGAATAAGTTTCTCAAAAACTTATATTTTTTTCTAAGTGTCCAAATTTTATAAAATTTTGGGAGAGTTTCCCCTAAAAATGGAGGTTTCCCATGTTTTCAAAACATGTGTTTATTTTCTTTTAAAACATCCTCAACAATCTACAATATGCAACTTCTTCTTACCAAACTTGTCAAGAACAAGCATAAACTATAAACCCATGAACTTTAATATTTATGAAAATATGTAGTAACTTACTAGCATGCTTAGTAAGTCTCGTTACCTTCCAAATTGTGATTAGTTCTTTAAAAACTTTATTTTTAAAGAGTGTAAGTGTTTACAACTTCAAATCATACTTTCTAAAAATATTTCTTTGTGAACTTTTCTTATTACACAAGTGTTTCTACACTTGTTTATTCACCAAAAATGTGATTAGTTTATGTAAGATCCAAGTTTTAGTGAAACTCATATTTTTAGCTTGGTTCTTTTTGAAAAACCACTCATTGATCTTTAGATCTACAAGATTATAGCTTACTTTGATCTTTATTTTTCAAGTAAACACCCATTTATTCAAGTTCATAGTTTATGTGTGGATGATTCCGTTATCCACAACATTCTTACTTTCTCATCTTGCTAGTTCATGTTTTTAATCATGATCTAGCAAGTCCATGTGATGATTCATATCATTTTTACTAGCAAGCAATACACAACAAGCATAACAACACAAGTATATCATGATTTCTTAACTACTTCATCACAAAGTTAGTTTATGTCCAAGACTTTGTTTGTGTTTTTAGTGTTTCTTGAGATTTCATCATTCTTTTAACTATTAACCATAAAAAACATGAAGAGAATGAAGATCTAAGAGACTTCCCACTAGAACAAGGCTAGGCGAGTTCAAGAGTATAAAAGTGGTGGATAAAAGAAGATGAGAGAGGTCCTTGAGCTTCCGAACACACCAAGCTTGTTTGTATGATCTCTAACGCCCTTGTATGTGTGTAGATTGCTTGGAAAGAAACTTGAAGGTGGTGATGGTGGTGTGGGGGGTCTCGGCCGAACACACAAGGATGAGGGAGAGAGTGTTGTTGTTTGATGAAGATAAGAATGATCATGGACTAGTAGTTTATATAGAGATCTTCCAACATCTAATTACCCATTAGACCATATGTCCCCTAAATACCTTGCAATTATAATAAACAAATGTGGGAAAATCAAGGGTGGGTCTCCACCCTTGTAACCGGTTTCGAGGGGGTGGGGGTTATAGGGTTGGGTCTCAATGGATGGTTACTAATTTAGTTAGGATTCAATGATATAGTTAGTGTGTTAAAGTGTGTTATTAATTTTATAGTGTGTTAGGGTGTTCGGGGACCATAACTAGCTCAGAAAAATAGAAACAATGTGTTTAACAATATTTCTGTGTTCCGGGTAATGTCCGGTTGTTCGGTTGAATACCGGTTCGTTAAAGTGCTAAATTGCACTGTTTAGTGTCCTTTAAGTACCCTTTTGTAACCCTTTTAATTCCCAACACTTAGGAGGGTATTCTGGATAATAAATCATGAATTTTGCATAATATATCAAGGTTAAAATGCTGAATTATGGCTGATTATAGCTTAATTTAATAAAATTCTGCACTTAAAGTGTGTTTCGGGTGCTTTTTAATACGTATTTTAGCTTTTGAAGGGTCTATATATAAACCCTTGTATGTACTCTTGGGTTTGAATGTATTCTTGTTATTGGACCTACACCTAGGCTCCAATTCTATTGTCTAACTGCTTTCTGCAGAATTGTTGACACAATGTGTCTTACCGGTGAGTTTACTAGTATTTCTGACGCAACGCTATCATAGAGTAATTCTTGTAGTATAAAATGTGCATGAATTTTCTTGTATGGAAATCAGAAATTTATTTGTTTGGTAAACTAGATCATGCACAGTCATTAAAGCACAGATTACTGTTCAATTAGTGTACGGAATGTACGGAAAAGTGACGGTTGTCACAGTCTCCCCCCGTTAAAAGAATTTCGTCCCGAAATTCAAGCGATGCCATCGGTCGCAGGGGAGTTGTGAATCAAATATGGTCACTTATATTTATGATTGTCTTTATGTTCCCATGTACTCTGGGTCATGATATGAATTCCATCGTATTCAAGTAAATCAATTATGTCTTTTCTGTATCTTGTGGACTCTTGGTCCGTAACCTTAACAGGTTTCTATAGTATAGTGGACTCTTGGTCCAAAACCTTAACAGGTTCTATAGTAATTCTTGTCGTTTGTCATTGACGTGAATCTTATTTATGGGAACAACGACTGTTCCTTAAGTCAGACTCCTCTAAAGACTAGACACATGAATGTGTCGCGATCACTACTGATCTTTTTCTGGAAGCTTCATCTTGTGAGCAATGGTTTCGATCCCTACATCGGACCACACCTTCTCTAGGCGAGGCTCCCATTAAAGTCTTACTTCTTGTCTCAAATCTCTACGATTTCTGCCGCTCGTTGGCGGAATTTTTTTTTCTGTATTATGTGGCCTACCTTGATATGTTTACGTATCTAAACGGTCTTGCCTCTAGTTTTCCTGAACCAACTTGGGCCAGTAGATTGTTTATTCCCGGTCTCTGATCAACACGACGGGGATCGACTTATTATGTTCCATCTAAAGCTTCACACGAAGCGGTTTAGACGGCGGTGTGATAAATACTGTTGTAGGAAAACTCTACTAAGGGCAAGTGAGTGTTCCAACTTTTTATCAAATTTTATCACACAAGCACGTATCGTGTTCATACAGTCTGCATCGTTCAGTAGCTTAGTTTAATGTTCAAGTTTTTACGATCAACGGTGTGCTGCAACCCTTGTGTTCAGCAAAGGTCGTGTAGCATTTTCTTTTAGGTAGTGACGTCAAGTTTGCGGTGCGCAATTACTGTATCTAGCTCAAGGTTTCTCCTTACGATTCCTTAATCAATGTGCCGCGTATGCAATCTTGTGGTCTCGTTGCATCGACGTACCATCGAGACTTTGTCGAGAAACGTCACATAATTGCAACTCTAGCTCCTTAGCTCTTGATTGCAGGGTTGGCATGAATTTCGTTCTTATCTACCATGTATCTTAAAGTTCTCGCTTCGCGAATTCGAAATTCACTATTTGTCATCATAGCATATAACTGTTCTTTTCTCTAAGAGTTGCAAGATAAATTGCAGCTGTTGCTCACGACCACCCTTGGTCATTGGCCATATTAATAAATGTAATCATGATCTATCCAGGTATGGCTTACACGTTCGATTCATGAGGTCCATGAATATCGTCGATGCATGTGTTAAGCCAAATGGTACGACAAGGAACTCGTAATGCTCGAAGCGAGTCCTAAAGGTCGTTTTAGGGATATTTCCTTCTTGTATTCACAGTGGAGGACATCTTGTCCTCAAATTGATCTTTGAGTGGTAGCTATAACCTGACGATTTGTCTGTTCATGTTATCCGTCCTTGGCAGAGGATCCTGATTCTCAATTTAAATTTATGCAAAGTGGTGTCTATCAACTTTCTCCTTGTGTCCTTACTAAGGATGTCATGTCCTTAATTCTCTCTGTCTAGCAGTTATATCGGAGGCTCGTGCTTTGCGGACGAAGCTAGTCGGTATGGCGTCATTCGGTACTGGTGCCGCGCTTGGCACGAGGTTCCTCTTGTCGCTTGCGGAGGGGCGTTCCTGGCATGTCTTCAGAAAAGGCTTCTGGAGCTTCTTCCATCACGGGGATGTTCTCAGACTCTATACTTGGATATCCAATCCATGCTGACTATCATATTATGACTTTGCAAGTCAATGGTAACAGAAGGTTTCGGCCTTCTGAGTTCCTAGAATATAATTTCTTACTTGCTTCGTCTGCTTAAACTAGCCTTCTATATGCTCATTTCTAAAGAATACGGGACGTCTATTTTACTCGAAACTAGGCCAAGCAGTTTCTTATGTTCTAAGCCTGTAAGGCTAAAGTTGATGCCAGTATTAATTAAAAGTAGATGCATAGGGTTGGTTAATAGGGAGCGTACCCGTAATCGCATCTGGATCCTGGCGTGTTTCACGAGTTTCGATCGCGAAAACCTTTCCTTTCTTGTTTCTTCCTGGGGCAATCTTTCCTAAAGTACCCTGCTTCACCACATCTGTAGCAACCTGGTATTCCCTTATTTCTTCCATTTGGGTCCTTCGCCCAACAGGCGTCTCTGATGTGCCCTTCTTTTCCACACTTCCCGCACTTAGGCCTCAGACATCGACCTTCATGGTGAAAAGTGCATTCCCCGCACCTCGGCTTAGTCCCCGAGTAACCTTTACCACCGGCTTTATCGGTGGCTCCATCAGCTTTCCTGCCATGTGGCGGTTTCACTTTCTTTCTTTTGTTTGCTTTAGAGCTTCCATAGCCGACTTGTGTACCCACCTTTAGGTTCGAAGACTTCCTTTTCTTATTGCCTGATGACTCCACATGAGTCTCTTTCTTGTTATCCTCAGATTCCGAAAATTTTCCCGCACGTAGAGCTTCTTCAGTAAGCGTAACGCTTAAATCGATAGCCTCTGCAATAGTTGGAGGCCTTGAGGTAGTAACCAAGCTCCTAATTTGAGGTGCAAGTCCCCAAATGAATCGTTCAATCCTTTTGAATTCTGGTTTGACTAAGTAGGGGACGACTCTAGACAAGTCGTGAAATCGCTGGACGTATTCAGGAATCTTCGGTCCATCCATTTTCAAATTCCAGAACTCCACCTCAAGCTTCTGGATTTCAGCCCTTGAACAATATTTCTTTTCCATCATTTCCTTGAGCTCGTCCCAGCTCGGTGCATAAGCAGCATCTGCACCAAGGGTTTGAACCTGAAGGTTCCACCAGGAGAGTGTGCCATCCAAGAACAACCCTGAGATATAGGTAACACTCTGTTGGGGTGAACAGTTACTCATTCTTAGAATGGAGTCAGTCTTTTCTGCCCAACGAACAAATGCAACGGCACCTCTTGTGCCATCAAAATTCAATGGCTTGCAGTCCAGGAATTGTTTATAGGTGCAGCCAGTTGGAGGGTTATTTCCGGTAGTGCCACCGCTGTGTTCGGAGCGGAGGGCTTCATGTCGAGCAATTGCCTGTGAGATTCGCTCTTGAAGCTCGGCTTCTGTCCTTGGTAACGTACTGGTGTTTGTGTCGCGTCTGGGTGGCATTCTCTTATGTCAAAAGGTACGAAGTAGGTTAGACAATATTCTTTAATTGTCTATCAGGTACATAGCACCATAAGCCATCATGTAATCACCCAATTTCACATGTATATATAATCAATGTATGAGCGAGGAAACAATTACTGAGCCTTCACATAGGCTTGCCAACTTGGCTTATTGTTTGTAACGAACTCGAGGTTACATCGCCTCTGTCATTTAGGTTTCAGTTATTTCCTGCTACATTAGCTTTATTGATGTGTAAATTTTCCCAGAGATGGGGTTGTTCGTGTAGAGGTGATAGAGAGTGTAACGTCGTTGAATCTTTTTGAATGTTACCCATCTTCACTTGCTTAAATGTTGTTTTCTCAAACGTCTCGTATACAGGTAGAAGTGTCAGTCACGAAGTAGGCTAAGACAGGCTTCCTATTTTATAAAGTGCTAAAGCACTGGTCTATGTATTGTTCTACCAGATGAAGGTGTGAACACCTATAGATTAATTTTGCGTGGTTTTCATTAGCTCGACCCGCAGAGTCCACCAAGATTTCTGTGCACTACAAGTCGTTATTACGTGGGCCACCGTAATAATAAATTGTCTTGCACAGTTACCCCAATTTTCTCTCGTCCAAGCAGATGATCAATCAAGGAGGGGACACTACTGTCCTTATACCTCTGTCATGGGAAGGACCTTTGCAATGGTCCACGCGCTAACACTCGGCATCGTTACGCGCGTATAGGCACGATGATTAGATGGAATAGGAATAGAGAGAATTCCTAGTAGTCGGAGGGGCACCTTCAAGATGGATACTTCATCTTCTTTTTCTGGTTAAGTGTGTCGCCAATCTTGCTTCACATAAGCCGCAGGGATCTCGTCCTGTTGCTCAAGAATTCGTTCAAGGTTGCCGCTTCTGCCTCGTCATCATCACCGTAGTTAGGCACCTTCACGATCGAGAGGGAAGAGCAGCCATCTCCTACGGAAGCAAGCTCAGAATCTTGTCTGGTAATCACTCTAGCTATGAGCTTTGCAATGAACGCGAGGTCGGTAGCTTCATCGTGCGAGTTACGTACAGTAATAGAAGTCGGAGTCGAAAGTATCTTATTCACGTCAATAATCATTCCGTACACTTATTCGTATATATGTATATCAGTAACAAATATGCTACTTAGCATAAACAAGCAATTTGATGCATTATATCATGTATAACTCTCGTTTTTTTTTTGGGGGGGGGTCATTTTTCTAGTTGTCGATTTACGACAAAAACACTACTTGATACTAGTGGTCACCAAGAGTGTATTTTATCTTTGGCAAGTCTAACTTGTGTAGACTATGCCTTAATTGGCACCTTATCTTGAGGGTATTCCCTACTAATGTCCTTGCCTTGTCGCTTTTTGAAAAGTGTTTGACTCGTGGATCTTGGCGCTTACGTGAATGCAATGAAAACCCCTTTTTTTGTAAAATGTTTTTGTGAGAGAACTTTAGTGATTGTAGTCTAGACTCGAGAAGGAATCCTAGTTCACTACAATCGAAGCTCTGATACCAAACTGTTACACCCTGTCTTTTGCGGAAGCGTATGATGTGTGACTGGTTTAATATCATTGCATTCAATCATAATAAACAACTACATGATCAAAACGATGTTCATCCATTCATGAAAATTTGAGTATTACAAACACTTGTTATTTAAGTTTCAAAAACACAACCTTCATCTAGGTTATAATTTAACAAAAGTGGATGACATCTAAACTTGAAGTCTACTTCTAGTTATGACACTCGCGCCCAAGATCCATCCTGTTACCTGAAATACATGTAATTTTGGAAAACATCAACAAAAGTTGAGCGAGTTCATGCGTTTTGCATACCTTGCATGAAACATGATATGTATCTTGTATAAATAAAGTATTCTTGTGAAATAACGTATTCTTGTAAAATAAAGTATTCTTGTGATACAAATCTTGTATCAATAAAGTATTCTTGTGATACAAATCTTGTATCAATAAAGTATTTATATACCTCTTTAAGAGACTTTAAGGCATGTGAGGACATGGGGAGTACTTGTTATGACTCCTGAAGGACATGGGGAGTACTTGTTATGACTCCTTAACTGTGTCGATTACCCTCGACTGTGTCGATTAACCTCGACTGGGACTTCCGAAGCACTACTAGGTACTAGTTGTGACCATGAGTGGGGCTCGGCCGTACCCGTTAGATCTAACCCTCGTCCCTAATTAGTGAATGTTTTTAATGGCTTGGTACTAGTGTTCACCAAGACTTTATGGCATTTTATGTATTATGTCTGTGCTCACATGACCTAGTATTTCCTAGGCATCTCTTAAAACGCATCATACTTGGTACTCGTTCTCACCAAGAGTGCTTCTTGTATTTTTGTATTCTCAAATCGCATCATACTTGGTACTCGTTCTCACCAAGAGTGCTTCTTGTTATCATACCATTTATAAACATTGTATTATTTGTAACATGTATTTCACCCCCGAGAGTTATAAAACCAAAAACAGTTAAAGAAAAGGGGGAGCATGAACTCACTACTTTGCATTCCTGCGTCGTAAACTTCACCGGATTTGCTTATCTAGCGTCGTGACCTAAATGCGTTTATTAACGTTAGTCGCTAGACTTGTTTCGCACAAGTACAAGTCACTATCTTTTGTGTATGTGTTCTTGTGTTAAAAATAATTTATATTTTTAACTATGTGTCTTACTTATATTATTTTCTCAAAAATAAATATAAGTATCTTGTATTTGTCTAAGTATGTTGTATGTGTAATTTTGTATCTTCACTCCTTAGGAGTATTTAGTGTATCTTCAAGTCCTAATACACTATCAAGTATAATACATACTACATACACTTAGCACAAAAATTGGTGATAAAATATATATATATTTTTCTCACAAATATACATACTTAATATCCGTTTTTATTCTTGAAGAAATCCTCATTTCTTAACACAAAAGTTGGGGAAACCTTGGTAGATGTTTTTAGATACATTTTTAGGGAATAAGTTTCTCAAAAACTTATATTTTTTTCTAAGTGTCCAAATTTTATAAAATTTTGGCAGAGTTTCCGCTAAAAATGGAGGTTTCCCATGTTTTCAAAACATGTGTTTATTTTCTTTTAAAACATCCTCAACAATCAACAATATGCAACTTCTTCTTACCAAACTTGTCAAGAACAAGCATAAACTATAAACCCATGAACTTGAATATTTATGAAAATATGTAGTAACTTACTAGCATGCTTAGTAAGTCTTGTTACCTTCCAAATTGTGATTAGTTCTTTAAAAACTTTATTTTTAAAGAGTGTAAGTGTTTACAACTTCAAATCATAATTTCTAAAAATAATTCTTTGTGAACTTTTCTTATTACACAAGTGTTTCTACACTTGTTTATTCACCAAAAATGTGATTAGTTTATGTAAGATCCAAGTTTTAGTGAAACTCATATTTTAGCTTGGTTCTTTTTGAAAAACCACTCATGGATCTTTAGATCTACAAGATTATAGCTTACTTTGATCTTTATTTTTCAAGTAAACACCCATTTATTCAAGTTCATAGTTTATGTGTGGATGATTCCATCATCCACAACATTCTTACTTTCTCATCGTGCTAGTTCATGTTTTTAATCATGATCTAGCAAGTCCATGTGATGATTCATATCATTTTTACTAGCAAGCAATACACAACAAGCACAACAACACAAGTATATCATGATTTCTTAACTACTTCATCACAAAGTTAGTTTATGTCCAAGACTTTGTTTATGTTTTTACTGTTTCTTGAGATTTCATCATTCTTTTAACTATTAACCATAAAAAACATGAAGAGAATGAATATCTAAGAGACTTACCACTAGCACAAGGCTAGGGGAGTTCAAGAGTATAAAAGTGGTGGATAAAAGAAAATGAGAGAGGTCCTTGAGCTTCCGAACACACCAAGCTTGTTTGTATGATCTCTAACGCCCTTGTATGTGTGTAGATTGCTTGGAAAGAAACTTGAAGGTGGTGATGGTGGTGTGGGGGGGTCTCGGCCGAACACACAAGGATGAGGGAGAGAGTGTTGTTGTTTCATGAAGATGAAGATAAGAATGATCATGGACTAGTAGTTTATATAGAGATCTTCCAACATCTAATTACCCATTAGACCATATGTCCCCTAAGTACCTTGCAATTATAATAAACAAATGAGGGAAAATCAAGGGTGGGTCTCCACCCTTGTAACCGGTTTCGAAGGGGGGGGGGGTATAGGGTTGGGTCTCAATGGATGGTTACTAATTTAGTTAGGATTCAATGATATAGTTAGTGTGTTAAGGTGTGTTATTAATTTTATAGTGTGTTAGGGTGTTCGGGGACCCTAACTAGCTCAGAAAAATAGAAATAATGTGTTTAACAATATTTCTGTGTTCCGGGTAATGTCCGGTTGTTCGGTTGAATACTGGTTCGTTAAAGTGCTAAATTGCACCGTTTAGTGTCCTTTAAGTACCATTTTCTAACCCTTTTAATTCCCAACACTTAGGAGGGTATTCTGGATAATAAATCATGAATTCTGCATAATATATCAAGGTTAAAATGCTGAATTATGGCTGATTATAGCTGAATTTAATAAAATTCTGCACTTAAAGTGCGTTTCGAGTGCTTTTTAGTACGTATTTTAGCTTTTGAAGGGTCTATATATAAACCCTTGTATGTACTCTTGGGTTTGAATGTATTCTTGTTATTGGACCTACACCTAGGCTCCAATTCTATTGTCTAAATGCTTTCTGCAGAATTGTTGACACAATGTGTCTTACCGGTGAGTTTACTAGTATTTCTGACGCAACGCTATCATAGAGTAATTCTTGTAGTATAAAATGTGCATGAATTTGCTTGTATGGAAATCATAAATTTATTTTTTTGGTAAACTAGATCATGTACAGTCATTAAAGCACAGATTACTATTCAATTAGTGTACGGAATGTACGGAAAAGTGACGGTTGTCACACTTTGGGTAGTCAACGTCTATCAAGCCTTAGACAATCTATACTCGATTTCAAGCTCGCAATCGCCAATTTTATGTGTTTCGATTCTGAGCCCGCATTCGCTGACTCTGATATTTGCCGCTTTTATGAGGAATTTTATGTGTTTTATGTGGTTTTATATGGTTATTTGTTAGCGTTTTGAGATACTGATGGTTTCGATTTAACGCTTCTGGCTCCGCCTATCGCACACAACACACTACACAATCGTTAACAAATCGCTACTTGTGGATTAATCACATGCTATGTTACTCGCTTATGTTACGCTACTCGTTGTGTACTCGCTAATTGCAATCGCTATTCTCGAACGCGCGAACCTTGAATTATAGGTGAATGCATGCCAATATAGTGTGGTTTCTGTTTTCTATATGCCCTACGTGCTTTTGTGCTCTACGTGCTTATGTCTTCTGTGGTTTATGTGCGTACGTGATTATGTGCTTATGTGACTATACGTGTTCTTGAGCTTTATATATGAAGTAGTTTAGAGCAGAGCGAGAGTCAATACTAGGGTTGATCGAAATTTGTGTCTGAGTCCTGTGGCGATGTCTGTTGCAGGCAATGTCGTCATTTGGATCGTTTCACTCCCGAACTGCTCGTCGCAATCATGAGGACAAGCGTATCGCTTCATTGGTCGCTAAGCAAATTGCGAAAGTCATCCCGCGGATTGTTAGTGAGCTAAATGAAAATGGTAGCAAGTCCTCCGAAGAGTCCACGACAGATTCTCCTAAGTCCTCTTTTAGCTTCAAGAGTTCAATGTCTGCGGCCCGAGAGAATTTACCGGTGAAGATGGGCCTACGGCCATGTTTCAATGGTTTGATTCTATCGTAGTCACCATGCGCCAGAGCAACTGTCCAAAAAACCTTCGCACTGTCAACGCCACCGGCGTCTTCCAATCTCGCGCTTTAGATTGGGGGACGGTCGAGAGAAACAAACGAGGTAATGATGCAGCTTATGGGCTGACGTGGGATGAGTTGAAGGACTTGATGATGAAAGAGTTCAGCCCTCCCCACGGGCTCCAAAAGTTGGAGGATGAGTTCTGGCATATCAAACAAAAGGATGGCGACAACGCTGGTTTGACTGCTCGCTTTAAGCAGTTGAGTATAATCTGTGCAGGCCAAGTCTCTACGCCTGAAATCACCATCAAGAAGTATATTCGTGCTCTACCAGATTGAGTGGCTGATTTCGTTCAAGCTGCAAAGACGTTAACCATTGAGGAGGCTTTCTTACTCGCTGCTGAGATCAACGACAAGCGAGTCAAGGTTGGATACTGGGATAACGCCTCCAAGAATCTGCACCAAGCTACCGCTGCTTCAACCGCAGAAACCGTCGCCGCTCCGCAGTCTTCAAAGTCCTCTCGTCGCAAGAGGAAGAACAACAACAACAACAGTAGCAAGAATTGCGCTGTCACCGCTGCCGCTCCGCTCCAGTCAGTACCTGCTCAACGGCAGCCTCAACACTACCAAGTAGTAGCACCGGTTACCCATGCACCGCCGGCTAAGCGTGCATACACTGGTCCTCACCCGGCTTGCCATACTTGTACCTATCATCACCCAGTGGGAATCGCCAGCAGATACCGTGTGCATTGCAACATGTACGGCCATTTCACCGCCAACTGCCGTACAGGTCCACGTCAAGCTCCAGCTCCAGCTCAAGGACAAGCTCCTGCTCAGCAAGCTCTACTTCCCGCTCCTCAAGGCCAACAAGCGGCTCCTGCACCCGCTATCCACGCTACAGCTTGCTTTGCATGTGGTGATCCCAACCACTTCGCAAACATGTGCCCGAATTAAGTGGTGAAGCAAGAGCCACAACAGCAACAGCAACAGCCCCAGTAACAGCAACAACAACAGCAGCAGCAGCAGTAGCCAGCAGCCCGCGGACGTACTTTCAACATCAATGTCCGTCAGGCTCAAGCCGATAACAATGTGTTCAATTGTACGTTCCTTGTGAATGGTATATATGCTTCTTGTTTATTTGATACTGGAGCCAATAACTGTTTTGTGTCGTTAGAATTCGAAAAGCACCTTAATCGAAAGCGCGCCCATCTCCCCACGTCATTCGATGTTGAAGTTGCCACCAGAAGAACCGTCGCTATCAATTCTATTCTTCGTGATTGTACTCTCGAACTCAACAATCATATCTTTCCTATCGACCTTATTCCGATGCAGCTCGGTAGTTTCGATATCATAGTAGGCATGGATTTTCTTCATGAGAATCGTGTTGAAGTTGTTTGTTTCGATAAGAAGATTCGTTTCTCGCTCGCTAATGGTGATCTATTGTGTGTTTATGGTGAAACTCCTTCGAAAGGTCTCAAACTCATGTCATGTATCCAAGCGAGCAAGTATCTCCGCAAGGAATACAGGGCTTTCTTGGCAAACATTGTAGTAGTGGAGGAAGAAAAGAAAGAGAAGACGCTAGTAAGGATGTCCCTGTGGTTTGCGAGTTTCCAAACGTATTTCCTGATGAGTTACCTGGTTTACCTCCGAGTCATGATATCGACTTTTATATCGACCTCATTCCTGGAGCCAACCCTGTTGCTAAATCTCTTTATCGCCTCGCTCCATCCGAAATGCACGAACTCTCGAGTCAGCTCTAGGAATTACTTGACAAAGGCTTCATTCGCCCTAGCACCTCTCCTTGGGGCGCACCAGTTCTTTTCGTCAAAAAGAAGGATGGGTCGTTCCGGATGTGCATCGACTATAGGGAGTTGAATAAGCTGACAATCAAGAATCGCTATCCCCTGCCTCGAATCGATGATTTGTTTGATCAATTACAAGGTGCTTCATGTTTTTTGAAGATCGATTTACACTTAGGTTATCACCAGTTACGCATTCAGGAGGAAGATATTCCGAATACCGCTTTCCGAACCTGCTATGGCCATTATGAATTCATCGTAATACCCTTTGGTTTAACCAATGCACCTACGGTTTTCATGGATTTGATGAACTGTGTGTGCAAACCATTTCTTGACCGCTTCATCATAGTGTTCATCAATGATATCCTTATCTATTCGAAGTCGAAAACCGAACACACGCAGCATCTACGTTTGGTTCTCGAGCTACACCAGGGGAATCGACTCTATGCCAAGTTCTCCAAGTGTGAATTCTGGCTAGAGGAGGTTCAATTCCTCGGTCCTATCGTCAATAGTCAAGGTATTCACGTAGACCCCGCGAAGATCGAAGCTGTTAAGAGTTGGGTTACTGCAAAATCACCATCCGATGTACGTTCGTTCCTTGGATTGGTGGGCTACTACCGTCGATTCATCGCTGACTTCTCGAAAATCGATGTCCCGCTTACTTCTTTGACGCATAAAGACAAGCCTTTTGTTTGGGGAACTGAACAAGAGACTGCTTTTCAAACTCTCAAGCATATGCTCTGCAATGCTCCCATTCTCGCTTTACCCGATGGAAACGATGACTTTATTGTCTATTGCGATGCCTCAAACCTTGGACTTGGTTATGTTCTCATGCAACAGGACAAGGTGTGACACCCGGCCTCTCAGGCCGTACCGGACCATAGTAATCTGTGGAGAAAACATGTAACATGACTGTTTATGACTGACTGTGATATTAATATATGATATTTGATGTGTTGGTAAATTTAGATGTGTATAAAAATTATGTTGGCAACGATAAAACTAACGCTTGTCGCGTAACGTTTAAAATGCGAAACGAACGCCGGTGACCACCCGATCAGTGTTAAAATCCTAAAAATTGTCTGTTATGATTAGAATAATAATTTTAATCATGTGCCTGTGGAAAAATAATTTAAAACGCTAAGAAACTCTCTTTTTCAAGTTTGAGCGCGTACCGCGCGATACTTCGCTAATTAAACAAAATACTGTCAACGCAGCCAGTCAAGGCAACTGGTAATTATTTCAGTAATAGTCTTAAGTAATTATTTTTATAGAAGGATAAAAATAATTTAAAACGCACTAAAACGGGATTAAAACGCTAGATAAAATACCTGGTATCCAGTAAAATACCTGTTTTGAGCTAATTTACATATAATATCTATATGTATATATTTTATGTGTGAGAGAGGTGGGAGGTGGTCGCATTTTGAGCTGCCAAAACCCTCTTGAAAATTGTAGTTGGGACAAGTGTCATGCATAGAGAATGTGTGTGATGATTAAGGATTGCATGCATTCTTATTACTTCAATGTTTCCAAGACAAGATTCAAAAATTCACTCGCTCTCTCTCTTTGCAAACTCTCGGCCGAACACTCCATAACACACCCACATTTCATTTTCAAAAATCAAAACATGATGAATCAAGAGCTAATCAAAGTGATTTTAAGCTTGTAAGAGGGTTTGGAAGTAATTTCAAGCAAAATCAAGTCTCATATCACCATCATCTATCAATAACCCATCTAAATTCTTGAAGGTAAAACATATTTCACTAAACATTGTTCTTGGTTCATATTGATAAAGAAGTTAGTAAAAGTTTCTCGTGATTCTTGAATCTAAACATTAACTTGAAACTAACAAACAAATGAGTTTTGAATAAAATAAAAATGAGTGTGTGCATGTATGTGTATATGGCCGATTATATGTATATACATATGTATAAGTTGTATTTTGATTTTTTATGACAAAGTTCTTGATTATTTGCTTTCTTGAAAAATATGATGATTAAAGGAATTTTTAGATATCATTCAAGAAGGTTCTAAAAGATCTAAAATTTGAAAGTGATGTGTTGAAAAGTGAAATTTTGGATGTATATATGTGTATAAATTTCGTGTATGTGTGTGTATATATGTATGCATGCATGTGAAAATTGTTATAAAAGTGGAAGATCTAAGCATGAATGAACATGAATGATTTGAAAGATTATTGTGTTATGTGTAATATTTGTTAGAATATTATGTTAGTAAAGTTTTGAGCATGATTAGATCATGAGTGATGATGATGATAATGTGTGAGTGCATTAGATGCACATATGTGAATTTACATGATGATGTGAAGGCATGAAATGATCATATGTTTATGATTTCATAAAAATTAGATCTAATCAGAATATAAACACTAAAATGAAGTTATTTTAAAGTGTTTAGTGAGTTATAACTTTGTCATAATGTTTGCTAGCTTTGCATGTTGTACTTGGTGCATTAAAAGTTATAAAATACGTGAAATCGCATGATTTATATGGCTTATACAAAAACTGCACTATCTAGTTATAACTATTGTTTTAATCAGTAAATAACATGTATTGTGTTAAAATATCAAGTCGTTTCGAGTTGGGATGTTTATGGTAACGTTTAACGCAAAACTATGCGTTAAAACGGTCAAAAATCGGCTTTTCGAGTGACATTTGTAAAACCGAATTAGATCAGTAAATAAACTGATGTGTTTAGTTTAAAAATAAGTATTTTAACTAATTTTAAGTTTACTTGGTGTTTGGTTGATCATACGTGACTTCCGACGCCCGAAAACGTTACCGAATCGCTAAAATACGCATTTTCAACAAACACTAGTATGGGTAAATTTTGAGTGAACCTTATGTGATAATATGTTAAGTGTTAATTTGATAGTGGGAAATTTAGACTATGCATGCATGCATGTACGTTTTGTGCGGTAGAAACGGTAAAATTGCGTTAAATGTTTAACATGTTTGTCGAGCATGAAATTTGGTACATATGAGATGTTTTATGTATATTTGCTTTAGAAATGATAAAATAGATAAGTTAACAAGATTTCGCGTGTTACGGTGTTAAATTATGTGAACATTTATGTATATATATTTCGACGCACAAATCGTAGATATATTGCGTATAAACGGGAGAGTTCAGGGATTTACACAATAATGCTCACCAATAAAATCGTTCAAGTCGCAAGAAATATATATATATATATATATATATATATATATATATATATATATATATATGGACTCATATATATATATAGGGGAAGGATCCACTAAAAAGTTGATTTTGCCTAAGTAGCCTAAGAAGGATTGTGGTGATGACATGTGGCACTCCTAATTAGTAGGAAGGAAGGGCATTTTGGTCCTTATAAATAGGAGTGAAAATGACATGTGGCACCCCTTTTGTTTTTTTAAGAATACAATAAAAAAAATCTAGTACAAAAAAATCTAGCACAAAAAATGTAGTACAAAAAAATATAGCACAAAAAAATATAGTACAAAAAAATATAGCACGAAAAAAGTCAGCAAAAAAACGTAGTACAAAAAAATCTTGCACAAAAAATGAGAAAAAAAATTGAGACAAAAAATCCAGCACAAAAATATAAAAAAAAAGATCTAGCACAAAAAAAATGTTATACAACATAGAAATACAACACATTTTGGTGGGTTTTTTACAACATAGAAATACAACACATTTTGGTGGGTTTTTTTAGTCTTCATAATTTATATAGCAATATGGTACTCAAATTAAAGATAAAAAGACGCTCGATTTTACGGTGAATTTTTTAAGAAAAAATAACGTCGTATAAAAAAGTTATGAACGTTTAAAAAATGGGGGTGGAATATGCATGTGCCTTGCATGTGGAGAGAGAAAGTCCATAAATAGGATTTTACCAAGATACCCTTGCACTCCTTTCTCCTACACTTTAATCTTAACCATTGATTTGAAAAATGAATGGTTAAGATTCTTTCTCATCCTACTTAGGCAAAATTAACTTTTTATTTGATCTTACCCCTATATATATATATATATATATATATATATATATATATATTAACGTGCCAACATAATCAAAAATGACAACTTTTCGAGAAAGTCTCAAAGTTATGCGATAATTCTAAGAAACGAAGAAACTTAGGATTTTGTGTTATGTATATTGATTTAAAATCGTTCCTATATTAGGACGTGTAGAAAATCAATCTCTGGGCTTGCGGTATTAAAATACGCAACCAAAGATGAGTGTCACTAAACCCCTCTTTTTACTACTTTATATATATATATTTTGGGGGTAGAACATGCCAATAAAAGGGTTTAATAATGTTTTTGAAATAAAACATACCTTTGATATAAATTATATATTTTCATCGAAAATATATGGATTTTTGGGAAATTTCATATATATATATATATATATATATATATATATATCGGGATGAAATGGTTTTGAAGAATAAATATGTTTCGGGTGGAAACGGGATTATGCACAGTGTTTGGGGGAAAACGACCGTGTAGTTGGTACGAATATTGCTTGGTCTCAAGAGAGTAAGTATCAGCATAGGCTTTCATTTCGGTGGGGATTTCAGGGGATTCGTACAACAACGTGTATTAAATTGTCATATTAGTAGGATATATATATTGTACGTGAAGCAGACATCATATTGTTCTCAAAGAGGACCCTGCGCCCATGATGTCGTTTAATCAGTTAAGTATTGCACGCGATGAATTGTTGGTAGATCTATCGGGTTGACAACCCCGTCGTGACCGGTCGCCCCGTGTCAATGTCAAACGACGAATTAATATTCTGTTTATTGCCTAGCTTTGATTATCCCTTCATGGTTAATATATAGTTCGTATCATCTAGCTAACGTACGAGTCTGAAAGTTGACGTAATAATTTAATATACAAAACCTGGGCAATATATATTACAATTGTCGGATCGATGAACCGGCGGAAGGCCCATGGATTTTAATAAGGAAGTAAAATGGACTTTCTAAAATTTATATGGATGTTTTCAAATTAACACCTAATTAGAAAGTTTTCCTTGAAATAAAATTTGTAGTAAGCAAATACGTGAACTCACCCTCCTCTGTGTTGACACTTGATTTTTAACGTGTGCTACAGGTACTTGAGTTCGGCTTCGGGAAATCATGGCGTATCTTGTGTATGATGATGCATGTCGTTTCGTTTAAATATGTTGGACAACTTTTAAACTTTCTTTGACGTTTGTAATAAGATACGCGAGGATCAAAACTACTTAACTTATGTGGTTGTGTCGTGACTTTTAAAATGTAATGTTTAATATTTATGTTTTAAAATATGTCAAAATGTCCAACAAAAGAGTGCATCGTCCGACAAGGTATAAATGGGCACCAACTTCCGTCACCACTACGTTTTATATTCTGTTGCGACGTTTTTGGGGTGTGACAGAAGTTGGTATCAGAGCCATTGGTTGTTAGCGAACTAGATATTTTCGCGGAAAACACTAGACTTCAACCGGAGAATTTTGAAATATAAAGTCCAAAATTCTCGAAGCCAAGATTTTTAAATAAGCATAGAAAACCATTATGTGTTTTATATGCATACGTGATTCTCTGTTTATTTGACCTTATTTGTTACCGTTTATGTTGATTACGCACTTACTTGTACGGTTATATGTGTGTCACAGATGTCGCACGAACACGAGGTCATCGAGATCCACAACTCAGGTTAAGAGCCAGATTTCGAGACTTCACCCAGAACTACGCTGCCAAAGACAGCTATCACGGCTCCACAGATGGTTGGTACTACTGAGCTTACCTCATCTTTCCACGTCAATCCTGCTGCTTTTGCCAGCCAGAGAGACCCCCGATGCGCTTTCACTAGCAACGGGTGGATAGATGATGATGATGATGATGATGTACCTCTCTCAATCCATGAGACGGGACGATCATGTGGCAGTGTACCAGTTATCGATAACATGATCAGGGGTGTCCCTGTTGTCGGAGGATCTTCTAGTATCGCACCAGTGGTGGACGCCACTATTGTCACGGCTCGACCCTTAGAGCCATCAGTCGTCCCACCTGCTGCTGTGATCGAGTCTGCTACTGAGATCCCTCCGCTTGTTTTGTCTGAGTCTTCTTTGCCTGTTTTAGAGTCACGCACTTCTTCTACGCCGCCGTTAGTTTATTATCGACGTAGGAAGAGGATTAGGCCCGCTGGGGATAGGGTAGATTGATATTGCCATTGTGATCGACAGCTCGCCGCATTGCGCAAAGACCTAGACCTAGCCAAGGGAAAGGCGAAGTACCTTGAGGGACAGATGGACGATCATGAGGAGTTGAAGGTTATAGACGACATCGCGAGAGATGAGATGCATTGGGGGGTTGTGGATTTGGAGAAGCTTGTCCAGGAGATGTTAGAGTCTCTAGGTTTGAGGCGTTGATGTTAGTTGTTTGTTTGTTGTTTCGTTGTTTGATGGGTTGTACTATTAGACATTTCTTTTTATGTTCTTTGTGTTGTGGCCTGCGTGCCAGTTTCATTTTTGGATATTATTTGGGAATTTTATGTGAACTTGTTTATGGATGTCGATGTAGACATGCCAAGAATTGTCTTTTGTACTGAAAACGAGTTTAAATAATTTCTATAATAAATACCAATGATGTACTTTTGGTTTAAAATTTTTCTCATTAATATGTGGATATTTTACATGTGCAATGTTTGGTCCACTAACATTTAATGATTGAATTATTTTTGGTTATCGTCTTATGTGGATATTATTTTATGATAATAGGAATGACGAAATGCTGCCAAAATCAAGACAGGGTACCAGATTACCTACCACATCGGAAGAGTTGGCTCAACTCATAGCCCAACATGTTAATACTGCCATGGAACAGCTCAATGCTAACAATGGTCAGGGACGTGGACGTGGTGCACAAGGGTAAGGTTTTGGTGGGGCATCTAATGGAAATCCTCCAGGTAAAATGTGATTGGAAAGTTTTAGTAGTTCATGTGTTGTATTATCATTGGAATGAATTCCTGATTTTTATTAACATTAATGAACAGTGCACGGATGTACATATCAAACATTCCAGGGCTGTAACCCACGATCATTTACCGATGCTGAAGGACCCTTAGATATCACCCGATGGATTGAGAAGATGGAATCTGTCATGGCAATCAGTGGTTGTGCTGCTGATCAACGGGTGAGATATGCTTATTGCTCTTTTCTTGATGAAGCGATGTCCTGGTGGAACCCACAAGTTCAAATTTTGGGTGAAGACGTTGCCTGCGGTCTGACCTGGAACGAACTTAAAGAGATGCTCTTGAAAGAGTACTGCCCGCGCAGTGAAATTCAGAAAATCGAGACAGACTTCTGGAATCTAACCATGGAAGGTCTGGATGTCAGAGCTTACACTTCTCGTTTTAATAACTTGGCAAGGTTAGTTCCACGAATGGTTACTCCTGAATATGTAAAGGTAGAAAGGTATATCTGGGGATTGTCGACACAAATTCGCAGTATGGTTACATCCGCGAAACCTACCACCTATCTAGAGGCTGCTACATTGGCAAAATCATTAGCCGATGACGCTGCTCGCAAAGGTAGTCTCGATAAAAAGGAGGAAACCGGGAAGTCGTCGGGCAAGGCCAAAGCATATGCAAAATCTGAACAGTCGGGGCGTTCTGAGTCCAAGACAGAAGTTACGAAGAAGCGCAAGTCCGAGAGCTCAAGGAAGGAAACTGAAGAGAAGCGTGACAGGAAACGCAGTTCGAAGAAGGCATATGCAGCAAATTCTAGTGGTACTAGAATGGACGACACCAGAGATAGTCAAGGCAGATCTGAGAGAAAGACTCGTGAGGACGGACAGAAGAAATGAAACCGATACGGATGAACTGGGCATGTTATCCGTGAATGTTATGCCAAGAGTACTGTGGAAGGATCGATACTTGAAGGATGTTTCCAGTGTGGAGAACAAGGACATTTCAAGAGAGACTGTCCTAAGGTGGGAGGACAGAATGCCAGGGGTAGAGCGTTCGAGCTAAATGCTGGGAAAGCATGTGATGATCCTGTTGTTGTCACTGGTATGTTTATGATCAATAACCATTCTGCGTTCGAACTTTTTGATTCTGGAGCTGACTTGTGACAACTCGTATTTCGGAACCTATCTTGGTACTTTGATGTAACGTATGTGTATGTGATTATATGAAAGTAATTGATTAAATGAATGTTATGTTTGATATGTGCTTTGTGTAATGTATGTATGTATATAAACAACACGAACGCACAACACGAACCAATCGCACAATAGCAACTCGAACGCACAAGCCTTTGGGCTTTACTACTCTCGGCCCACTTCTCTTGAACTTGAACCGAATGGGCAACCCATTAAGGGGGTTCGGCCCACTTCTTCTTTTACACGCATAGCATTAGGAGAAAGGGGTATACTTCTCATTTGTTTGCTAAAAACACAACACCACTCAAACCCTAGTGCTCTCTTTCTCCCTCACGAACCCAACGGCAGCCAAACATCCTCTCCATCGAAGATCTTTCCTTGTTCGGATCAATCCTTGTTCCTTCTCTAACCGGTTAGTGTTCTATGGTGATTGTTGTTAAATGATATTATGGATGCCATGATATAGTGTGCATGAATGATGATGTTCTTGTGAATCGGATATGTATGATAATATTAATCGGCTACCATGTCTTGTTTTCGGATTGATTGCATGATGAGTTTTGTGTTCAAATAATCGGTTCATAAGGGTTGCATGACTTGAATAGATTATGATTGTTAATCATGTAGTGTTGATAATTAAGTGTTAATGATCTAGAACCGATTGAATGATATTTGGCCGAGATGTATTCACATTCGAATGATTGGTTGATGGATTGATTATGTTAGCATGTATGCTAGAAATAGGAATCTTCGACTGATATTATGATTGAGGGTTTTGTTAAGTTGTTGTTCATAATTATGATTTTAGGGTTTATGTGAATCAATTGTTAAAAACAATGATTTGATCGATTTCTGTTTGGTTTGGAAGTTGTTAGCATTTATTGATAAATTGTGAATTTGGAAACTAATTGAATAGATGTAACTGATTGCATGAATCACGAGAATTAGTTAACCACTCGCACAAGACCTCTTGGTCGCACAAGAGGTCCATTCGCACAAGAGGTCCATTCGCACAAGCTGATCTGGTCGCACAAGATTACCTGATCGCACAATAGGTCCCCAGTCGCACAAGACTGTTGGATCGCACAAGTTGTTAAGTTTGTTTAACTGTTGGCCCGGATATACTTATTGGACTGGACTAGTTCCAATCGCACAACCCAAATGGATCGTACAAACTCATCCGGATCACACAAGACTTTTGCATGATATTAGATTGGGCCGTGTATTTTATGTTTGGGCTTTTAACTATTTGGGTCGGGTGTTTATCTGAATCGCACAGCATGATGTGGGTCGCACAAGGCTGTGCCGACCGCACAACATGTTGGGCCGAAGTGTTTAGTTGGGTTATGTTAGTGAACTTCACAAATGGTTCGGCCCAATACATCTTAATTCGTACAAGTATGAAATTGCTATGTTCTTGACTGTTATGTGTTTGCCATGATCTGTGCATGTTCGTAACTTACTATCTCCGTGTAAACATACGTGCACTATTTGAACCTAGACCTGACTTGTATGGTAACCATGTTAGGACGTGGTTGACCTCTAGCAGCTTGATTGACCTTTCGTTTATCTGCCGAGCTAACCTAAGGTGAGTTCACACTTTCCACAAGGCATGGGATTCCCGGGGGTTGGGAATGGGTAAAGGATTGAAACTGAAACTGCGTGATCTCCGGATTTGGAACACGTACACACCCTCTTTATTGAAGGGTGACAACACGTGATAATGGTATAATTGGAAACTGCGTAATCTCCTTGTTTGGGGGTTACGTACACACCCTCTTTATTGAAGGGTGACAACACGGATACTAGACCAAAAACTCTATCATGAAGTCCCTCACATTTATATCGACTTAATTGCCAGGCCAATGGCGAGCGGGTCATTAGTTAGATAGCGCTATTTAGGTCTGACAAACCTCACACCATGCCGCAGAGGACGGGCGTGAACTAATGGATCTGGGCACGTCAATGATGATAGACATTGACAGTTCAGGGCACATAAACATGACTACAGTCAGCAGTCGATATGGTAACGAGTCTAGTAGTATATACATGGGGTAGCCCCCACGGCCGAAAAGCCAGATAACTAAACATGGGGTAGCCCCCACGGCTGGATTGCCAGAATTAATGGGTTAAACAAATCACGTTTTCAAATATGGGGTAACCCCCACGGCAGGGATGCCAGTTAAAGGAACTGTTTTTGGAACAACTTAAAACGAACACCCAACTGTGAACTCGCTCAACATTATTGTTGACTCGTTACTACATGCTTTGCAGGTCAATAGGTACTTAGCTGGAGCTTGCATGGGGAAGAGTCGTTGTGGGACATGGACAGCTGTGTGCCATGTTAAATCTTGGGATGTTTAAACTTATGTTTTGGTTTTAAACATTATGCTTCCGCTTACAACTTAAAATATGTTTGTTTTGGACACCAAACGTAATGGTTGGACTTTTACAATTAATTACTTGCTTGTTCAATATGATTGGTGGTTGGATCCTGGTCAGTCACGCCTCCAAGCGGTGATACTCCGCGTGTGGATTTTGGGGGTGTGACATGACTTCAGTTTTGTCTTGAAAAACTTTGAACCATTCATGTGTTCACTTACAAGTAAGCTAAATAAGAAGTACTCGGTAGAACTAGCAAATGGTAAACTGATAGAAACTAGCGAAGTCATATGCAACTGTAGTATTCTGTTAGGCGATCATAAGTTTAGTATTAATTTACAACCAGTGGAGTTGGGAAGTTTCGATGTAGTTGTAGGAATGGATTGGCTGCCCAAGAATAAAGCGGAGATTGTTTGCTCAAAGAAGCAAGTGCGGATACCTCATCTTGGTGGTGGAGAAGCGATAATCATCCATGGAGATCGTTCGAATCGTGTATCGAGTGTTGTCAATGTTATGAAGATGCTCAAGATGTTGCGGAAAGGTTATCCTGCGTTCTTAGTTAACGTGATGGATGCAAAGGCCGAATGTAGGAGGATCGAGGAGATTCCTTTTGTTTGTGATTATCCAGAAGTTTTTCCTGAAGACTTACCTGGATTACCCCCTGCGAGACAGATCGAGTTCCGAATCGATCTGGTACCTGGTGCTGCACCAATTGCAAAATCTCCATGTAGATTGGCACCGTCTGAAATGAAAGAAATGTCGAACCAGCTTCAAAAGCTACTAGACAAAGGTTTCATTCGACCGAGTTAATCGCCTTGGGGTGCGCCTGTTCTGTTCGTGAAGAAGAAGGATGGATCCTTCAGGATGTGTATAGATTACAGGGAGCTGAACAAGATAACTATCAAGAATCGATATCCTTTGCCGAGGATTGATGATTTGTTCGACCAACTTCAAGGATCCAGCTACTACTCGAAGATAGATCTGTGTTCAGGCATTCATCAGTTGAAGGTTGCTGACGAAGACATTCCAAAGAAAGCCTTTCGAATATGATATGGCCATTATGAGCTCCTAGTCATGCTCTTTGGTTTAACTAATGCGCCAGCTATCTTCATGGATCTCATGAACGGGGTATGCAAACCCTACTTGGACAAATTCGTGATAGTATTCGTCGACGATATACTTATTTATTCACGAACCAAAGAAGATCATGAGCATCATTTGAGGTTAATTTTGGAGTTGCTGAAGGAAGAGAAGTTGTATGCCAAATTCTCTAAATGTGAGTTTTGGATTCGAGAAGTTCATTTTCTCGGACATGTCATAAATAAGAAAGGTATACATGTAGACCCGTCTAAAAGTCAAAGCAATAAAGAATTGGGAAGCGCCAAAGACTCCGTCAGAGGTGCGACAATTCTTAGGGCTTGCTGGGTATTATCGGAAATTCATTGAGAACTTCTCTAGAATAGCACAGCCATTGACGTTATTAACCCAGAAAGAGAGGAAGTTTGACTGGACGGAGAAGCATGAGAAAGCTTTTCAGTCGTTGAAGGAAAAGCTCTGCAGTGCACCTATTCTTTCCCTTCCTGAGGGAAGTAATGATTTCATTGTTTACTGTGATGCTTCACGTTTGGGTCTTGGATGCGTTTTAATGCAAGGAGACAAAGTGATAGCCTATGCGTCTAGACAATTGAAAGTGCACGAGAAGAATTACACAACACATGATTTGGAGCTTGGAGCTGTTGTGTTTGCTTTAAAGATTTGGAGACACTACTTGTATGGAAGGAAGTGTCGATCACCGCTCAGTTGGGCTGAAGTCGGCGAAAAGAATTTGACCGGACCCGAGATCATTCAGGAGACCACAGACAAGGTTGTCCAGATCAAGAATAGGTTGAAGGCTGCCGTGGATCAACAGAAGAGTTATGCAGATAATCGAAGGAAACCGCTGGAGTTTCAAGTTGGTGATAGGGCTATGTTGAAAGAATCGCCATTGAAGGGAGTTTTGAGGTTTGGAAAAGGGGGAAAGTTGAGCCTGCGCTATATAGGTCCCTTCGAAGTCGTCTCTCGAGTTGGACCAGTTGCGTATAAGCTCAAGTTGCCACAGGAGTTGATTGGAGTCCATGACGTATTTCATGTCTCCAACCTGAAAAAGTGTCTGGCTGATGAGACACTAATTATACCCCCTGGAGAGGTTCGAGTGGACGATAAACTGAGATTTATCGAAGAACCAGTGGAGGTTCTGGATCGGAAAACCCAGAAACTCAGGAGAAGTAAGATTGAGTTGGTTAAGGTCCGTTGGAATTCTAAGCCTGTACCCGAGTTCACCTGGGAGCGACAGGACCAAATGCAACAGAAATATCCTCACCTCTTCCCACCGAGTGCGAAAACGAAACCTGTAAAGTAGAATTTCGGGGACGAAATTCCCTAAACAGGGGGAGACTGTGACACCCGGCCTCTCAGGCCGTACCGGACCATAGTAATCTGTGTAGTAAACATGTAACATGATTGTTTATGACTGACTGTGATATTAATATATGATATTTGATGTGTTGGTAAATTTAGATGTGTATAAAAATTATGTTGGCAACGATAAAACTAACGCTTATCGCGTAACGTTTAAAATGAGAAACGAACGCCGGTGACCACCCGATCAGTGTTAAAATCCTAAAAATAGTCTGTTATGATTAGAATAATAATTTTAATCATATATGTATGGAAAAATAATTTAAAACGCTAAGAAACTCTATTTTTCAAGTTTGAGCGCGAACCGCGCGTTACTGCGCGAATTAAACAAAATACTGTCAACGCTGCCAGTTAAGGCAACTGGTAATTATTTCAGTAATAATTTTAAGTGATTATTTTTGTATAAGGATAAAAATAATTTAAAACGCACTAAAACGGGATTAAAACGCTAGATAAAATACCCGGTATCCAGTAAAATACCTGTTTTTGAGCTAATTTACATATAATATCTATATGTATATATTTTATGTGTGAGAGAGGTGGGAGGTGGCAGCATTTTGGGCTGCCAAAACCCTCTTGAAAATTGTAGTTGGGACAAGTGTCATGCATAGAGAATGTGTGTGATGATTAAGGCTTGCATGCATTCTTATTCTTCAATGTTTCCAAGACAAGATTCAAAAATTCACTCTCTCTCTCTCTTTGCAAACTCTCGGCCGAACACCCCATAACACACCCACATTTCATTTTCAAAAATCAAAACATGATGAATCAAGAGCTAATTAAAGTGATTTTAAGCTTCTAAGATGGTTTGGAAGTGATTTCAAGCAAGTATCAAGCAAAATCAAGTCTCATATCACCATCATCTATCAAAAACCCATCTAAATACTTGAAGGTATAACATTTTTCACTAAACATTGTTCTTGATTCATATTGATAAAGAAGTTAGTAAAAGTTTCTCTTGATTCTTGAATCTAAACATTAACTTGAAACTAACAAACAAATGAGATTTGAATAAAATAAAAACGAGTGTGTGCATGTATGTGTATATGGCCGATTGTATGTACATACATATGTATAAGTTGTATTTGATTTTTGATGACAAAGTTCTTGATTATTTGCTTTCTTAAAAAATATGATGATTAAAGGAATTTTTAGATATCATGCAAGAAGGTTCTAAAAGATCTAAAATTTGAAAGTGATGTGTTGAAAAGTGAAATTTTGGATGTATATGTGTGTATAAATTTTGTGTATGTGTGTGTATATATGTATGCATGCATGTGAAAATTGTTATAAAAGTGGAAGATCTAAGCATGAATGAACATGAATGATTTGAAAGATTATTGTGTTATGTGTAATATTTGTAAGAATATTATGTTGGTAAAGTTTTGAGCATGATTAGATCATGAGTGATGATGATGATAATGTGTGAGTGCATTAGATGCACATATGTGAATTTACATGATGATGTGAAGGCATGAAATGATCATATGTTTATGATTTCATAAAAGTTAGATCTAATCAGAATATAAACACTAAAATGAAGTTATTTTAAAGTGTTTAGTGACTTATAACTTTGTCATAATGTTTGCTAGCTTTGCATGTTGTACTTGGTGCATTAAAAGTTGTAAAATACGTGAAATCGCATGATTTATATGGCTTATACAAAAACTGCACTAATCTTATTATAACTATTGTTTTAATCAGTAAATAACATGTATTGTGTTAAAATATCAAGTCGTTTCGAGTTTGGATGGTTATGGTAACGTTTAACGCAAAACTATGCGTTAAAACGGTCAAAAATCGGCTTTTCGAGTGATTTTTATAAAACGGAATTAGATCAGTAAATAAACTAATGTTTTTAGTTTAAAAATAAGTATTTTAACTAATTTTAAGTTTACTTGGTGTTTGGTTGATCATACGTGACTTCCGACGCCCGAAAACGTTACCGAATCGCTAAAATATGCATTTTCAACAAACACTAGTATGGGTAAATTTTGAGTGAACCTTATGTGATAATATGTTAAGTGTTAAATTTTGAGTGAACCTTATGTTAAACTGCACTAATCTTATTATCTCGAGTAAACTGCTAAATTCGTCCCTGAGGTTTGACTCAAATTGCTAGATCAGTCCAAAATCAAGTTTTGTTGCTAAAACAGTCCCTGAGCCTAGTTTCTGTTGCTATTTCAGTCCAATAAATTAACACCATTAGAACCTCTGTTAATGAATGGGCAAAACTGCTAAATTCGTCTCTGAGGTTTGATTTAAGTTGCTATATCAGTCTAAAATCAAGTTTTTTTGAATTTGTTAATTATAAACTTATTTAGGTATATAATTTTTCTAGACTTGCATTAATTTTTTGAATTTGTTAATTATAAACTTATTTAGATTATAAACTTATTTAGGTATATAATTTGCAAGTCTAGAAAAATTATTTGTTAGTTATTTTGATTATTATTATTATTATCATTAAATGTTTACTAATTATATACTTAAATATTTAAATAAGAAAATACTTAATTTAAATAAAATTAGTTTTAAAAATATAAATGTAGCTTTTTTGAAGAGCGTAATTTAACCGGCCCAGCCTTAAATACTGATTTTATTTTGATGTTGTTATTGTTGTTGTTGTTACCATGTAAATATTTAGTATTTATTTATGGATTTAAATAAGACAACAGTTAATTTAAACAATATTTAGTTATGAAAAATACTAACATTATATGTAAATTTAAATATTAAGAAATTAACATAATTTTTATTTATTTTTATTTAAATCGTAATATTTAATTTTTAATATTTATCAATTATTTTAATTTAATATTTGTATTATAAAGTTCTTTTATTCGTTTTTTCTACTTAATTAAGTGGTTTCGTATTTAATAATATTATCATTCAGGTGAGGTCAGACAACATGTCGTGTCAAACCAGTGTTTAAGACAGGTCAAATAAAATTGCGCTCTCCAAAAGAGCTACATTCTGTTTATATTTTTATAACTAAACACAAATTTAAATTATATATTTAGGGTAGACTTGTAATTTATCTTAAATTTTAAGACATTTAAGAAAATATATAATGCATTTGGTACAAGTATTGATGCATTAAGAACCTGTCATTTACCATTTTTTTCGCTTGTGATATTAATGATTTATTCAACGAACATAAATATAACTGGACCAGCCTTAAACTGTATTTGGGTATTATTATTGTTATAACTTTGTAAATATTTAGTAGTTATATACGTAAGTATCTAAATAAGATCACACTTAATCTAAATAGTATTGAGTTGTAATTAACAAATTATATACCTAAATAAGTTTATAATCTAAATAAGTTTATAATTAACAAATTCAAAAAATTAATGCAAGTCTAGAAAAATTATATACCTAAATAAGTTTATAATTAACAAATTCAAAAAATTAATGCAAGTCTAGAAAAATTATATAACTAAATAAGTTTATAATTAACAAATTCAAAAACTTGATTTTGGACTGATCTAGCAACTTGAATCAAACCTCAGGGACGAATTTAGCAGTTTTACCCATTCATTAACTGAGGTTCTAACGGTGTTAATTTATTGGACTGAAATAGCAACAGAAACTAGGCTCAGGGACTGTTTTAGCAACAAAACTTGATTTTGGACTGATCTAGCAATTTGAGTCAAACCTCAGGGACGAATTTAGCAGTTTACTCTATTATCTCTGATATAATGATATGCAACCTTCTTATCTTTCGCACATTGTGCTAATCCAAATAATAATTGATAGCAACCCATCTTATTCTATTCTAATTCCTTTTATGTGCGTTCAACAATATTAATATGGTAGCCCACTAACTCAAAAAATAGAGATAGTGGCTTCGGTCCACTCACAAAAAATAGTTGCAATTTTACTTCGGTCTCTGGCACCCCACTCTGCCCAACTGGCTGGTCATTTACATATTACTCGTTTTTGCTCCATTTGCACCAGGACCTGGCCCAACACAAAATAATATAATATAATACTAAAACTAAATAAAAACAAATAAAACCTATAAAAAAATATACAATTTACACGGGACAAATATGTGTATTTTACCCCACATCAAAGCTCAACGGTGCTAGTGATTTGTCAAAAACTGATATGATCCTCTGACGCGAACTCAAACAAAAATATTGTCTGTAAATATGTTTGTAAATATTTCTTTACTGCTTTATGTTTCAGAGAATTACAAAAAAAATTGATTTCTGCTTTATTTTCGACAACTGATGTCTGAAACCTGAGTTTTAAAATCTAAGTATGCTGATCGTGTTTCTGAAAATAAAACAAGTTCATTAATTTGAAACTTGTAGTTTTAAATTCAAAAATCAAAAACAGTTTGTGAAATCTCCAAGATCATTAATTTGGACTTGGATGATTAACTGTGAGGGATTTGGATTCTTAAATTGTTAAAAATCTGTTATAAAAAGCTAGGTTTCGATATTGGGTTCTTAATACTGCCAAATCAATAAAGATTGTTGATAGGGGAGAAAATCAAGTAAATCCTGGATATATTCATATTATTATATTTTAGAGCCAGGATCTTGATTAAAAGTTTTTAAGAGCCAGGTCATAATTCCTGGACAACCAAAAATACTTTCACTGTCGTATATTTGAATTGTTTTAGCTTATGCTGAGAGAGCCAGGTTATTCAATCCTGGATATTCAAAACGTCTTTACTTATAAATGTTTGAGAGTTGCAGATGCTATTCCAGATTACGATCCCGATAGCCGAGTCTAAGGGAGAGTCTGAAGACAAGCTCTTCGCAAGGGGGAGCTTGTAACCGGAAAGTCAGGTGACGCACCCTAAAGCACGGAAGCTTGACGAAAGGGGGAGCCTGAAGAAAAAGAGTCTAAGCGAAAGGGGGAGCTGAAGCTGAAGACAGATCCACGGGGATTTTGTTCAAGAAAGAGGGAGTCTATGTTGCTGAATATGTGATAAAGCTTCAAGAAGAATCAGAGAGAGAGAAAGACAAGACGCTACGAGATTGACTGAGGCAATATCCAAGGGGGAGTCTGTTAGTGCAGTAATGTCTATCGCCTCCATCAATCCAGATCGTAGCAGAAACTGAAGAAAACAAGCCTTTTAGTGTTATATTTAGAGTAATAGGCAAGGTGGCATTATTGTAAATAAGGTGAACTTCCTTATAAGCCTTGGCCTATAAATAGAGAGACTTAGTTTAGATTTAGAACTTTTGCAACTTCTACAACTTGGAGAGCTTAGATCCTAGAGAGAGAGTCTAGAGAGAGAAAGTGCAAAAGGTGATTAACGTGATTGTACGATTTCATATCTTTGAATACAATCACAGATTTAGTACGTTCTCGTGTTCAGTCCA
Organism: Helianthus tuberosus; assembly: GCA_030545235.1. NCBI lineage: Eukaryota > Viridiplantae > Streptophyta > Magnoliopsida > Asterales > Asteraceae > Helianthus > Helianthus tuberosus. The sequence goes on from CM060362.1 coordinate 79,195,483, forward strand.
CGCATGTGTACGGATTCCGCACGTCACACGTGTTGATACGTAATCGTTACGGAGTCGAAAACCGATCCTACACCACGGGGCCGTGCCTCTGACACACTGGGCCGCGTGTGCATACGTACTAATACAACTCATTAAATGAAGACAAAGAAGAAGAAGAGACGAGGTCGTGTGAAGGGTCTGTTTCCATCTATAAATAGAGGTGCTTGGTTCAAATGCAAACAATACCTTGGCAAACCACTTCTCTTACACCTGCCACCACAATACCACCATCATCAGCCACATTCCTCCATCATCCATCTTTAGAGTGTGTGTAGTAGTCTCAGGATGCAAGATTGATCGTAAGAGTTTTGTCAAAAAAATACCATGTCTAGCTAATCTCTTACATCACTTGGTGAAGACGAATCTTTTATGTATTACTTTTGATTTCCAAGCTTTGGTTAACTTTTTAATTAGGTATATATTAATGACTTTAATAAATAGCTTTTTATATTGAAAGTGAACTTTATTTTATCATCTCTTCATGTTTTGTTGATTCACTCATTCGTGTCTTTACGGTCTGTGTAAAGCGCGTTAACTGCTTGGAAGGGGGTTAGAAGGGTGCTTTCGGTAAATTCTTGTCTCGTTCAGTGTATGGATCCTGCGAGGACTTGATTCATGCTTATTAGGACTTCTTTTGAGGCAGATAGCATCAAATCGGGAGAAGTAAGAATGGCTTGATTCCCTTATAAACAAATTACTATTAAAACTTTAAACCGGTCTTGTGTGACTGTATCCTTGCTGACTCAGACCAATATGGCCGAGGGTAGCGTTTCCTCCAAAAGAGGGACATGCCACATTTTTTATTGATAACTTACTTAATTATCTTTCAATATTCCGGCCTTGCGGGACTTTATACCTACTGACTCAGACCAATATGACCGAGGGTAGCATTGCCTCCAAAAGAGGACATGCCGCTATAACTAATATAATCTCTTAAAAAAACCCAAAGTGCGGAAATTATCAAAAGATACGTAAAAGATGAGTCAGAACCAAGTGATTCTATCTTGTCTATTGTTTCTTTTTATTATTTTAGTTTCTTTCTTTTTTTTTTTTTTGTAGTTTTTTATATTTCATTCCAATCATCAGGGCAAATTACATAAGGATAGCAGGTAGACGAGCAACAAACTTCGCCGCCATCCCTTTCTGAATAGAAACCCTAATCTACTAAACACAAAGCCTCGCCCCTGAGGGGTCGAAAAGTTGCTGTGGACCACACGCTGAACTTTAGACAAGAACCGAACTGCCTCCGGCGCCAAGGAGCCGAATGTGTCAAACGCCAGGGGGACAAAGGCATGCTGATTATCCTCACAAGCTTTCGCGTGCTTTTCCACCTTCTTCGACTCTGCTTTCAGTACCGCTTTTCCCACCACAAACCCATTTTCCCGGAACCCGGCTAGGGGGGAAACACCTGTGAGATCGACACAAGCATGTTTCCCACCCTCCCAACCAAAAACTAGCACGTCAGCCGATATTACGTTGACGATATTACGCTATTAAAAGCTCTTGTGTACTTGGACGTCCTCGGTTTCTTACCATCATTACACTACGCCAATGATGGGTACACTTGCCCTAGCGTGTTGTAGAGTGTGATTGTGTTATATCGTTTTTTATAAATTTAAAGTTTGATAAACGAGTAAAAGTGCTTAAAATATACTAAAAATTAGAATCCCTCGCACCACGTCACCTACACACTCACAATAAACATATAGAGGGTTAAATGTGAGCCTCTATATATAGAGTTATTTCTATATATTTTTCTCTATTTTAGAGATTTCAATGTAGTAGTGTTTTTGTTGTTTTCTCTTTTTTTCCCTCTATATCATATAGAATGCATGTATATAAAGGCTCCAATGTGAAATCTCTTACAAATATATCCTACGCCCATCTTTTTTTCTACACTTTCATCTTAACATTAATTTGAAAAATGAAAGGTGAAGATTCATTTTCATCTAAACATTAAGTTTGTTTAGACTCGAATGACATAAAGTTTGAGTTTAGCATCCTTTTTTAAATAAATTTTAGTTTAGACTCGAACTCAACCAAAACTCGAGAATGCCTTACCTCAACTCGAGGCGTCATCTCTTAAACATCTCATAATCGAAAAACATTTTTGTTATAACATTTAGAAAACCAATTACAGAAATTAGTGTCAATTTTAATAAGAACTAGCGAGATTTGCCCGCGCTATGCGGCGGGAAGTCATCCATATTGGTTCGATTCGTTACGCAGGGGATTCGGTGTGGTAACGATTCGTATCGGTATATGACATGTACTCGGTTTAAAGTCAAGATATGTCTGTACGCCTTTTAGATTAAGAACGAATACCGGTAGTTCACCACAGTACTATTTTGAATAAAACTTTTTTTTCAAGAAAGTTTATGCAACAACGGTGAAGAAAATATATTACACTTAGTCATGTATTCAACTTTACAAAAGACAGAACGAACGTGAGTTATTTGTGACACCCCAGGAAAACGAGTAAACACCGCAACTTAACTAGCTTCCTCAGTAACTACGCACTAAATTTCGGGACGAAATTCTCTTAACAGGGGGAGAATGTGACAACCCTCAAATTTGCATGTAACCATACAGTTTATTAATGATAATAAAAGTACTTGATGACTGTGCTGAATCATTTAACTGCTCTCTGATTACTGTGTTATACTTACATGTGCAGGTTAGCATACTAGTAGTATACAGAAAAGTTACTAAATACTCTGGTATATTTTCCTGTGTGTTAGGAATAAATTTCGTTACAAAAATATATGTAAAAGACGCTATACGGAACAATTAAACGCTTTAACGAAACGATACGTAACCGAACAACCAGACAATACCCGGGACACAAAAATATTGTCAGAAATATTATTTTATCATTTTAAATTATTTACAGTCACAAAAATCCCCACACACTATAGAGACATGACATACACCCACTATTCTAGCAAATACCCTAAACCTTCTAGATAATTACCTACTAATAACCAAATTTTACAATCTACCCCCCCCCCCCAACCGAATCTTCAGCCAATTTATTACCATATATTTGTTGAGACATTATTTCTTGGAAATCTTAATTTTGTTGACCAAAGATCTAGGTGTTTATGACATTAGGGATTAGGTTTGGCCATGTGAGTTCCAAGAAGAGGGTGGAGTTCCAAGGTGTGCATTTATTCCATCTCTCACTCTCTCTCCCTCACCCAACCGTCCCCAACTCTCTCTCTCCTCCATCTTCATCTTCTTCACTACAAGACCCCATTCCAAGCTTTGAAGTTCCTCCATAGAAGTGCAAGTTGAAGGGCTCTCAAGAAAGCTTTGTTTAAGTCCTTATCACCACCTTTCTCTCTACATATTTGCACAAGATTTCTACCCTAGCCTTGTGCTAGTAGTAAGTCACTACACCTTGTCCCATCTTATTCGTAGTTAAAATTTGATGTATGACGTTATTTGTTTAAATCACAAGAAATAGCACACTAAATATATGAACTTGAAATTCTGCATAAAAACCCTACATAAAAAGTTTGTTGAAGATGAAATCTGGTTAGTTTGGGTTTGGTAAATGCATGCATGATGTTTGAACAATTATCCTTCGATACACCATGGTTAGAGTCTTTGTTTATGCGTTTTTAGTCACTTCTACATATAAACAGCTTGCTGATTGAAATTTCCAGCCTGCTTCAACAGGCTGTAACGGGTTCATTTTTAATCGAAAAATTTAAGTTCTGGAGTCTAAATTGTGTAATTTTTAATATCTGAACTAATGGAACTGGAATCGTAATTTTTCGAGGTCGTTTACTATTTTTAAAGAATTATTTTTAGACAGCAGCTCAAGCTGAAATAATTCTGCTGAAAAAGTGTGTTGTAATCAGAGTCCAAACTTAAAACCTGAACAGAGTCAGCTCATGGAATTTTTACCGTAGATAGTCACGGTTGTTTTTGTGACCCTCCAACTGGAATTTCGACGATCCGACTTACGGTTGATTTTTAGTGAATTTTCCGTAAAACTGCAATCAGAAGGTATCAAATCTGATTGCAGTCGAGTAAAAGAATTTTTATATAAAATTGGTAATGAACTGATATCCGAAATTTTTACACAATAAAATATGGAACGTTTTTGACATTCTATAAAAATTTGGGAATTTTTGGAATAATCTAACTATTTTATTTAAATGTCCGAAAACAGCCGGTTTTGAGTATTAATGCTGAACTGACATAAGTTGTGACTTGCGTGTCTAAATGTCGAGTATGTTATCTGTGAATGATTTAGCATGTTATATATGTTATGTGCATTATCGTATGTTTGATTTTGAGTGGGGAATGGATGGGAAACTTAGATGGTCATAAACCGTTACAGTGATGCATGTTGTGTGATAGATACGTGTAGGAACTTTGTGTTCTATTTGAAAGCCACTAAATGACTAACTGGTAAATCATACTAGGACGTGATTGACCGACCTTGACTGTTAGCTATATTGAGAATCTAACCGAGCAAACCGAGGTGAGTTCACACTTTCTACAAGGCATGGGATTCCCGGTGGTTTGGGAAAGAGTTAAAGAATTTAAAACTAAATCTACATATCCCCTTGGGAAGATATGTACGGCCATCCTCCATAAATAGGATGCCATTATTAATCCTACGAATTCTCCTGGTGCAGAATACGTACGTTCGTCCTCCTGGTGCAGGACAACAACCTCAAAACTAGCTAGACAAAACTCTATCATGAAGTCCCTCAATTTATATCGACTTAATCGCCGAGGCCAATGGCGAGCGGGTCATTAGTTAATAGCGCTATTAGGTTTAACAAACCTCACACCGTGCCGGTAGGACGGGCGTGTACTAATGGACTATGGCAGATTGTCAGTGATGATAGACACTGATATAGGGCACAACTTATTTGCGTAGCAGTCGATATCATACCGTCTAGTAGTTCAAACGGGGAAAACCCCCACTGATCATGGTTATGGATTGGGTAAAGAAAAAGGATATGGATAAACATACTTTCAACTACGGGGTAACCCCACGGCAATTAAGCCAACGAAAGTCAAACCACGTTTTTCAGAAACAACTTAAAACCAAACAACCAAACGTGAACTCACTCAACTTTGTTGTTGACTCGTTGTTACATGCCTTACAGGTCGCTAAACATTTGGAGCTTGCACGAGGAAGGAGTCGTTGTGGTGTGCGGACGGTTATGTCCAGTGTTTAATGTTTAAAACATTATGAACTTATTAAACCTATGTGTTGGACTTTAAACTTATGAACTGCGAACTTATGTTTTGAACTTTACGTTTATGCTTCCGCTGTCTAAATTAAAAACTTGGTTAACTAGCTTTTGGTCACCAATCGTATTGTGGTTGTCTTTATTTACTTAGGTACGTTGTTCAGTATGATTGGTGGCTCGATCCTGGTCACGTCACGCCTCCAAGCGGTGGAACTCCGCATGGTGGATTTTGGGGGTGTGACAGATTGGTATCAGAGCCATTGGTTATAGTGAACTTGGTTTTAAAAAGGGGAAACGTTTTGATAAAACCAGACTATAACCTGTACAGTGCTCAGCGACCCACAACGACGCTTCGCTCCACGTGCAAGACTCGACACCATAAGTGGTATGATTTATGTTATATTGTCGGTTAGATAGTTCTCACTGTGCATTATATAATATGGTAATTGCTATTTGAACCTTGCGTGCTTACGCTCCACTATCGTCCCACACTTACACACTTTCGCGACACTTTCCTCACTTACGTTGCTTCGTTATGAAGATCATGAGCGGACGCGGAGGACGTATCAACCTCACTCAAGCCCAGCTGACGGCTTTGATCAATGAACGAGTTGCTGAGGCACTCGCAGCTGTCCCTGCAGGAGGTCAACATGCTCAAACTCCTGTGTGCACGTTCAAGACGTTCATGGACTGCCGACCTACCACTTTCAGTGGCACCGAAGGAGCAGTGGGCCTTCTTCACTGGTTTGAAAAGCTTGAGTCAGTTTTCGAGATGTGCGAATGCCCCGAAGACCGTAGGGTGAAATATGCTACCGGAACACTTGAAGGAGCTGCGTTAACCTGGTGGAAGGCACAGATTCAACTACTAGGACTGGCAGTTGCTAATGCCACACCCTGGAATGGTTTTAAAGAGTTGATCAAGGAGGAGTACTGTAGTCGGGATGACATCCACAAACTAGAAGTGGAATTTTACCATCTAAAGATGACGGGGTCTGAGATTGAAGCGTATACTAAGAGGTCAAACGAACTGGCCATCCTGTGTCCAACTATGGTGGACCCTCCCATCAAACGAATTGAGCTGCACCTCAAGGGCCTTGTACCAGCAATCAAAGTCACGTAACTTCAGCCAACCTGGGTACCATTCAGCAAATTATCAAGTTGGCTCATCGACTCACTGACCAGGCGGTGGAGCAAAACAGGCTGCCCAAACGAATCAGTGCCACAGCTACTTCTGATGCACTTACCGACAACAAGCGAAAATGGGATGGAAACTCCAGTAAGGGTTTTGCTTCGGGTCAGTCTCAGCAGCGAAAGACTGATGACTACCAGAGTCCTGGTCAGCAATCTTCTGGTAACCAAGGACAGGGTGGATACCGAGGAAACCACCCCAAGTGCAACCGGTGCAACAAGCATCACAGCGGGCAGTGCAACAAAGGTCGCTGTCAGAGATGTCAGAAGCTGGGTCATGAAGCTAAGGATTGCAGGAGCCCGCGTCCTGTGAATCAGAATCGCCAACAGCAACAAGCTCCACAGACCCATCAGCAGCAACAACAACAGGGCAATAAAGGATGCTTTCAGTGTGGCGCTGAAGGCCACTTTAAGAGAAACTGCCCCCAACTGAACCGGAATCAGAACAACAACAACCAAGGAAACGGGAACCACAATGGGAATAACAATGGAGGCAACAATGGAGGCGGCAATGGGGGAAACAACAATGGCAATGGGGCAAGAGGTCGTGCTTTCGTGATTGGTCAGGGTGACGCAAGGAACGATCCCAACGTTGTGATGGGTAAGTTTCTTCTGGACGACTTCTTTGTTACTGTTTTATTCGATTCGGGTGCCGATACTAGTTATGTGTCCTTAAAAGTTAGCCAAATGCTTAAGCGCACTCCAACACTTTTGAACACCAAACACGCAGTAGAGCTAGCAAATGGTAAAAGTCTTGAAGCCACACACGTAGTTAAAGGTTATAACCTCGTCTTAGCTGGTCAGACTTTCCCTATCAATCTTGTTCCTATCACACTGGGAAGTTTCGACGTCGTTATTGGAATGGATTGGCTATCTCGTTATCAAGCAGAGATTGTTTGCAAGGAGAAAATCATCCGCATTCCTCGTTCTGGTGAAGAACCTCTCGTGATACGTGGCGACAAGAGTGGTGCTGTCAAAGGCATCATCTCTTTCCTTAAGGCCCAGAAGTGTTTGCGAAAGGGCCACACTGCCATTCTAGCGCTCGTTACTGACACATCAACAGAAGAGAAGAGAATTGAAGACATCCCTTTTGTGCATAATTTTCCTGAGGTATTTCCTGAGGAATTACCTGGTCTTCCACCTCATCGCCAAGTTGAGTTTCAAATCGAGCTAGGTCCTAGAGCAGCGCCAGTAGCTCGAGCGCCATATCGTCTAGCTCCATCAGAACTCGAAGAACTGTCCACGCAATTACAAGAACTCTTGGAAAAGGGTTTTATACGTCCTAGCTCTTCGCCCTGGGGAGCTCCAGTACTATTCGTGAAGAAGAAAGATGGTACTTTCAGGATGTGTATTGACTACCGCGAACTCAACAAGGTGACTGTGAAGAATCATTATCCTCTTCCACGTATTGACGACTTGTTCGACCAGTTGCAAGGGTCGAGCTATTACTCCAAGATTGACTTGAGATCGGGATACCATCAGCTGAGGGTCCGAGATGAGGACGTCTCCAAAACAGCATTCAGAACTCGTTACGGCCATTACGAGTTTCTGGTTATGCCATTCGGGCTGACGAATGCACCAGCGGTCTTCATGGATCTCATGAACCGAGTATGCAAGCCTTACCTGGATAAGTTCGTTATTGTGTTCATCGACGATATCCTGATCTATTCTAAGAGTCAGGAAGAACACGAGCAGCTTCTACGTCTTATGTTGGAACTTCTTCGAAAAGAGCAATTGTATGCCAAGTTTTCGAAATGTGACTTCTGGCTTCGCGAAGTCCACTTTCTAGGCCATGTGGTAAACAAGGATGGGATTCATGTTGATCCATCCAAGGTTGACTCAATCAAGAACTGGCCTGCACCCCGCACGCCAAAAGAAATCCGCCAATTCTTGGGTTTGGCGGGATATTACAGAAGGTTTATCAAAGACTTCTCCAAGATTGCGCAACCTCTCACTTCACTAACTCAGAAGGGTGTCATCTATCGTTGGGGTGATGCACAGGAGTCCGCATTTCAACACCTAAAGGATAGACTTTGTAGCGCGCCTATCCTCTCATTGCCTGAAGGCACAGATGATTTTGTGGTTTACTGTGATGCTTCCATCCAAGGACTTGGTTGCGTGTTGATGCAACGTGACAAGGTCATTGCCTACGCATCACGACCTGGAGCTGGGAGCAGTTGTATTCGCGCTCAAGATATGGAGACATTACCTGTACGGTACCAAGTGCACCATTTACACCGATCACAGGAGTCTCGAGCATATCTTCAAGCAAAAGGAGTTAAACATGCGTCAACGCCGATGGGTTGAGCTCTTGAACGATTACGAATGCGCGATCAAGTACCATCCGGGCAAGGCCAATGTGGTGGCAGATGCCCTCAGTCGAAGGGATACCATATCTAGGCGTGTACGTGCTCTACAGCTTACCATCCAATCTAACCTTCCCGCTCAGATTCGCGATGCTCAGGTCGAAGCATTGAAAGCAGAAAAAATTAGGGCTGAATCTACGAGGATCGAGGCAACGACTAGAACAAAAGGAAGACGGTGCCTACTATGTATCAGGGCGTATTTTGGTTCCACTTTATGGCAACTTACGCGAGCTTGTGATGGATGAAGCACACAAGTCTCGTTATTCGGTACATCCTGGTTCGGATAAGATGTACCACGACTTAAAGACCACATACTGGTGGCCTGGTATGAAAGCCCACATAGCAACCTACGTCAGCAAGTGCTTGACTTGTGCGAGAGTCAAGTCTGAATATCAGAAACCATCAGGCCTACTTCAACAACCGGAGATCCCGAAATGGAAATGGGAGCAAATTTCCATGGATTTCGTTACCGGCCTGCCTAGATCTCAACGCGGAAATGATACCATTTGGGTGATCGTAGATCGACTGACCAAGTCTGCACATTTTCTGGCTATCAAAGAAACGGATAAGTTTTCTACTCTTGCAGACATTTATCTAAAGGAAGTGGTATCAAGGCACGGAGTGCCAACCTCTATTATATCTGATCGTGACGCACGTTTTACTTCTGAACTGTGGCAAGCAATGCACAAGTCCTTTGGCTCACGTTTAGATATGAGCACCACTTATCACCCACAGACGGATGGGCAATTGGAACGCACCATCCAAACCTTGGAAGACATGCTTAGGGCATGCGTAATCGACTTCGGCAATGGCTGGGAAAAGCACCTCCTGCTGGTGGAGTTTTCGTACAACAACAGCTACCACACCAGCATCCAAGCCGCTCCGTTTGAGGCATTATACGGACGCAAATGCCGATCACCTCTCTGTTGGGCAGAAGTTGGTGACAGCCAAATCACTGGCCCAGAACATGTGGTAGACACCACCGAGAGAATTGCTCAGATACGACAGCGAATGGCGGCAGCTCGTGACCGTCAGAAAAGTTATGCTGATAAGGGAAGAAAACCACTCGAGCTCCAGGTTGGGGATCGAGTGCTACTCAAAGTCTCACATTGGAAAGGTGTAGTCCGCTTTAGCAAACGAGGCAAACTCAATCCGCGTTATGTCGGACCATTCGAAGTCATTGAGAAAATTGGCAAAGTCGCCTACAGGTTGAATCTACCTGAAGAACTAAGCGGAGTTCACAATGTTTTCCATGTGTCGAATCTGAAGAAGTGTCTGTCAGATGAGACCCACATAGTTCCTCTGAAGGAACTCACTATCGACGACCAGCTGCGATTCGTCGAGGAACCTGTAGAGATTACGGATCGAGATGTTAAGATCCTCAAGCATACCAGGATACCTCTGGTCCGAGTTCGTTGGAATGCTCGTCGTGGCCCAGAGTATACCTGGGAACGAGAAGACCAAATGAAACTCAGATATCCCCAGTTGTTCGGAAACAGTGCAACCACTACTGAGGCTGAAGCTACTGCAGAATTTCGGGACGAAATTCCAAATCAACGGGGGGATGATGTGACACCCCAGGAAAACGAGTAAACACCGCAACTTAACTAGCTTCCTCAGTAACTACGCACTAAATTTCGGGACGAAATTCTCTTAACAGGGGGAGAATGTGACAACCCTCAAATTTGCATGTAACCATACAGTTTATTAATGATAATAAAAGTACTTGATGACTGTGCTGAATCATTTAACTGCTCTCTGATTACTGTGTTATACTTACATGTGCGTGTTAGCATACTAGTAGTATACAGAAAAGTTACTAAATAGTCTGGTATATTTTCCTGTGTGTTAGGAATAAATTTCGTTACAAAAATATATGTAAAAGACGCTATACGGAACAATTAAACGCTTTAACGAAACGATACGTAACCGAACAACCAGACAATACCCGGGACACAAAAATATTGTCAGAAATATTATTTTATCATTTTAAATTATTTACAGTCACAAAAATCCCCACACACTATAGAGACATGACATACACCCACTATTCTAGCAAATACCCTAAACCTTCTAGATAATTACCTACTAATAACCAAATTTTACAATCTACCCCCCCCCCCCCAACCGAATCTTCAGCCAATTTATTACCATATATTTGTTGAGACATTATTTCTTGGAAATCTTAATTTTGTTGACCAAAGATCTAGGTATTTATGACATTAGGGATTAGGTTTGGCCATGTGAGTTCCAAGAAGAGGGTGGAGTTCCAAGGTGTGCATTTATTCCATCTCTCACTCTCTCTCCCTCACCCAACCGTCCCCAACTCTCTCTCTCCTCCATCTTCATCTTCTTCACTACAAGACCCCATTCCAAGCTTTGAAGTTCCTCCATAGAAGTGCAAGTTGAAGGGCTCTCAAGAAAGCTTTGTTTAAGTCCTTATCACCACCTTTCTCTCTACATATTTGCACAAGATTTCTACCCTAGCCTTGTGCTAGTAGTAAGTCACTACACCTTGTCCCATCTTATTCGTAGTTAAAATTTGATGTATGACGTTATTTGTTTAAATCACAAGAAATAGCACACTAAATATATGAACTTGAAATTCTGCATAAAAACCCTACATAAAAAGTTTGTTGAAGATGAAATCTGGTTAGTTTGGGTTTGGTAAATGCATGCATGATGTTTGAACAATTATCCTTCGATACACCATGGTTAGAGTCTTTGTTTATGCGTTTTTAGTCACTTCTACATATAAACAGCTTGCTGATTGAAATTTCCAGCCTGCTTCAACAGGCTGTAACGGGTTCATTTTTAATCGAAAAAATTAAGTTCTGGAGTCTAAATTGTGTAATTTTTAATATCTGAACTAATGGAACTGGAATCGTAATTTTTCGAGGTCGTTTACTATTTTTAAAGAATTATTTTTAGACAGCAGCTCAAGCTGAAATAATTCTGCTGAAAAAGTGTGTTGTAATCAGAGTCCAAACTTAAAACCTGAACAGAGTCAGCTCATGGAATTTTTACCGTAGATAGTCACGGTTGTTTTTGTGACCCTCCAACTGGAATTTCGACGATCCGACTTACGGTTGATTTTTAGTGAATTTTCCGTAAAACTGCAATCAGAAGGTATCAAATCTGATTGCAGTCGAGTAAAAGAATTTTTATATAAAATTGGTAATGAACTGATATCCGAAATTTTTACACAATAAAATATGGAACGTTTATGACATTCTATAAAAATTTGGGAATTTTTGGAATAATCTAACTATTTTATTTAAATGTCCGAAAACAGCCGGTTTTGAGTATTAATGCTGAACTGACATAAGTTGTGACTTGCGTGTCTAAATGTCGAGTATGTTATCTGTGAATGATTTAGCATGTTATATATGTTATGTGCATTATCGTATGTTTGATTTTGAGTGGGGAATGGATGGGAAACTTAGATGGTCATAAACCGTTACAGTGATGCATGTTGTGTGATAGATACGTGTAGGAACTTTGTGTTCTATTTGAAAGCCACTAAATGACTAACTGGTAAATCATACTAGGACGTGATTGACCGACCTTGACTGTTAGCTATATTGAGAATCTAACCGAGCAAACCGAGGTGAGTTCACACTTTCTACAAGGCATGGGATTCCCGGTGGTTTGGGAAAGAGTTAAAGAATTTAAAACTAAATCTACATATCCCCTTGGGAAGATATGTACGGCCATCCTCCATAAATAGGATGCCATTATTAATCCTACGAATTCTCCTGGTGCAGAATACGTACGTTCGTCCTCCTGGTGCAGGACAACAACCTCAAAACTAGCTAGACAAAACTCTATCATGAAGTCCCTCAATTTATATCGACTTAATCGCCGAGGCCAATGGCGAGCGGGTCATTAGTTAATAGCGCTATTAGGTTTAACAAACCTCACACCGTGCCGGTAGGACGGGCGTGTACTAATGGACTATGGCAGATTGTCAGTGATGATAGACACTGATATAGGGCACAACTTATTTGCGTAGCAGTCGATATAATACCGTCTAGTAGTTCAAACGGGGAAAACCCCCACTGATCATGGTTATGGATTGGGTAAAGAAAAAGGATATGGATAAACATGCTTTCAACTACGGGGTAACCCCACGGCAATTAAGCCAACGAAAGTCAAACCACGTTTTTCAGAAACAACTTAAAACCAAACAACCAAACGTGAACTCACTCAACTTTGTTGTTGACTCGTTGTTACATGCATTACAGGTCGCTAAACATTTGGAGCTTGCACGAGGAAGGAGTCGTTGTGGTGTGCGGACGGTTATGTCCAGTGTTTAATGTTTAAAACATTATGAACTTATTAAACCTATGTGTTGGACTTTAAACTTATGAACTGCGAACTTATGTTTTGAACTTTACGTTTATGCTTCCGCTGTCTAAATTAAAAACTTGGTTAACTAGCTTTTGGTCACCAATCGTATTGTGGTTGTCTTTATTTACTTAGGTACGTTGTTCAGTATGATTGGTGGCTCGATCCTGGTCACGTCACGCCTCCAAGCGGTGGAACTCCGCATGGTGGATTTTGGGGGTGTGACATTATTGAAGGAAAATCAAATTAAATAAAAACTAATTGGGTTAAAGGTGTAGTTTTAAAGTATATACCGAAACTGGATCCTATAATACCGATATCGGTATCGACCTTGTCAGTATTTGTTTTATTCATCATGGTGCCATTATGACACCGACACTTGATCAAGCCTTTGATACCAAAAAAATATACTTGATTTCGAACACAACTCGTTTTCAATAATAAAATACAAATTGGTAAAAAATGGGTTGAAAACGTATTTCATACATAATACGATAGTAAATAGTAGTGGTGACAAAGTGGGCAAGTTGGATAGGTTTGGGTAATGGGTCCAAATGGGTTTGCGTTAGAGTGGGTATAGGTTAGGATAGATATTTAAAAAAAAAAGGGTTGGATGGGCAATGGGTCAAGATGGGTTTGGGTTAAAATGGGTTCTAAAAAATCAAAAAATTTCTACAAAAAAAAAAAAATCTAAAAAAAATAAAAAAAAAATTATAAAAAAATCTAAAAAATCAAAAAAATTATAAAAAAACCAAAAAAATTCTAAAAAGAGTTAATTACATAGTTAGTCCCTATTGTTTGTATAAAATAACATACTTAGGTACTAACAGTTTAAAATCACCTTCTAGGGTATTAACTTTTCATTTTGTAACGTTTGGAGGTATTAACATAGCTAGTCCCTGTGGTTTGCACAAAATAACATACTTAGATATTAATAGAATGTGATTTTAAACCTACAAATAACGTTAATACCTCCAAACATTACAAAATGAAAAGTTAATACCCTAGAATGTGATTTTAAACTATTAGTATCTAAATATGTTATTTTGTGCAAACCATAGAGACTAACTATGTAATTAACTTTTCTAAAAAATCAAAAAAGTTCTAAAAAATCAAAAAATTTCTAAAAAAGACAAAAAATTCAAAAAAAAAATTAAGAAATTCTAAAAAATAAAACAAAATTCAAAACCATTCTAAAAAATACAAAAAATTCTAAAAAGTCAAAAAAATAAAAAAAATTAAAAAAATCTAAAACATTTAAAATTCCAAAAAATCCAAAAAATATAAAAAATTCAAAAAAATTAAAAAAATCAAAAAAGAAAATTAAAAAAATAAAAAAATTCTAAAAAACAAAAAATCTAAATAATAAAAAAATTCTAATAATCATAAGAATTCTAAAAAAACAAAAAAATTAAAAAAATCAAGAAATTCTAAAAAAATCAAAAAATCTCTAAAAAATAAAAAAAAATCATAAAAAACCAAAAAAAAATAAAAAAATCATAAAAAATCAAAAAACTCTAAAAAATCTAAAAAAAATCCTATTTTTTATTTTTTATATTTTTATATTTTTAGACTTTTTGGATTTTTTAGAATTTTTTGGATTTTTATGATTTTTTAGAAATTTTTTATTTTTAGATTTTTTTTGTTTTTGTTAATCTTTTTGAGTTTTTAATTTTTTTTATTTTTTAGAATTTTTATTATTTTTTAGAATTTTTATGATTTTTTAAAATTTCTTGATTTTTTAGAATTTTTATTATTTTTTAGAAATTTTTGAATTTTAATATTTTTTTATTTTTAGAATTTTTTGTATTTTTTAGATATTTTTTTATTTTTTGTATTTTTTTTTATTTTTTTTTATTTTTTAGTATTTTTATGATTTTTTAGATTTTTTAGATTTGTATGATTTTTTAGAATTTTTTTTATTTTTAGAAATTTTTATGATAATTTTTTAGAGTAAACTGCTAAATTCGTCCCTGAGGTTTGACTCAAATTGTTAGATCAGTCCAAAATCAAGTTTTGTTGCTAAAACAGTCCCTGAGCCTAGTTTCTGTTGCTATTTCAGTCCAATAAATTAACACCGTTAGAACCTCAGTTAATGTATGGGTAAAACTGCTAAATTCGTCCCTAAGGTTTGATTCAAGTTGCTAGATCAGTCCAAAATCAAGTTTTTGAATTTGTTAATTATAAACTTATTTAGTTATATAATTTTTCTAGACTTGCATTAATTTTTTGAATTTGTTAATTATAAACTTATTTAGGTATATAATTTTTCTAGACTTGCATTAATTTTTTGATTTTGTTAATTATAAACTTATTTAGATTATAAACTTATTTAGGTATATAATTTGTTAATTACAACTCAATACTATTTAGATTAAGTGTGATCTTATTTAGATACTTACGTATATAACTACTAAATATTTACAAAGTTATAACAATAATAATACCCAAATACAGTTTAAGGCTGGTCCAGTTATATTTATGTTCGTTGAATAAATCATTAATATCACAAGCGAAAAAAATGGTAAATGACAGGTTCTTAATGCATCAATACTTGTACCAAATGCATTATATATTTTCTTAAATGTCTTAAAATTTAAGATAAATTACAAGTCTACCCTAAATATATAATTTAAATTTGTGTTTAGTTATAAAAATATAAACAGAATGTAGCTCTTTTGGAGAGCGCAATTTTATTTGACCTGTCTTAAACACTGGTTTGACACGACATGTTGTCTGACCTCACCTGAATGATAATATTATTAAATACGAAACCACTTAATTAAGTAGAAAAAATGAATAAAAGAACTTTATAATACAAATATTAAATTAAAATAATTGATAAATATTAAACATTAAATATTACGATTTAAATAAAAATAAATAAAAATTATGTTAATTTCATAATATTTAAATTTACATATAATGTTTGTATTTTTTTATAACTAAATATTGTTTAAATTAACTGTTGTCTTATTTAAATCCTTAAATAAATACTAAATATTTACATGGTAACAACAACAACAATAACAACATCAAAATAAAATCAGTATTTAAGGCTGGGCCGGTTAAATTACGCTCTTCAAAAAAGCTACATTTATATTTTTAAAACTAATTTTATTTAAATTAAGTATTTTCTTATTTAAATATTTAAGTATATAATTAGTAAACATTTAATGATAATAATAATAATAATAATAATAATAATAATCAAAATAACTAACAAATAATTTTTCTAGACTTGCAAATTATATACCTAAATAAGTTTATAATCTAAATAAGTTTATAATTAACAAATTCAAAAAAATAATGCAAGTCTAGAAAAATTATATACCTAAATAAGTTTATAATTAACAAATTCAAAAAAACTTGATTTTGGACTGATATAGCAACTTGAATCAAACCTCAGGGACGAATTTAGCAGTTTTACCCATTCATTAACAGAGGTTCTAACGGTGTTAATTTATTGGACTGAAATAGCAACAGAAACTAGGCTCAGGGACTGTTTTAGCAACAAAACTTGATTTTGGACTGATCTAGCAATTTGAGTCAAACCTCAGGGACGAATTTAGCAGTTTACTCGAGATAATATATTCAAAAGGCGGCAGACATCATGTTGGACATGGACTCTTATTTCTGATATATATATATATATATATATATATATATATATATATATATATATATATATATATATATATATATATATATATATATATAATTAAATCCCACAAATTATGAATTAAAGGGGGAATTTCTGAACTTATATATATATACGTAAGTCAATCTCACAAATTATGAATTAAAGGGGGAAGACGGCTGCTAGGCCCATTAGAGGACATCGAGACGCACGGAGGAATTAATAATCTTGGGGGCGGCCTTATTTGTACACCAAGAGGGATATATTTAAGGGGGGAAAATCACGAAAATAGCCAAAAATAACGCCGTTTTTTCCATTTTGGTCAATGAACACTCGTTACCGAGCCGTTTCAGCATGCTGAAACAGCACAAGATTTTCTTTTAACGGCCAGCCAACCGTTGAGTCCCACGTGTCCAACAAAGCTTGTAACGGCTTGAGGATGCTGCTGTCCGCGCCACGTGTCCGACCAATGTTGAAAGATCTTAGCCAAGCCGTTACAATCGGCTCCTGGTGAAAGATCTTAGCCGAGTTCCTTCAATGAGCCAAGCCATGTGCTTAGGTTGTAGTCGAGCCGTTACCGTACACACGTGGACCCCACTTCTGCAAGCCAAGCTGTTTCAGCTGGCTCCGAGCCGGTTCGCCCCATTGTTTGTGCTGTCTCAACTGCTCCGAGCCGTTTCAGCTGGCTCCGAGCCGGTTCTCCCCATTGTTTGTGCTGTCTCAACTGCTCCGAGCCGTTTCAGCTGGCTCCGAGCCGGTATAGCTGCTCCGAGCCGTTTCAACCTATACTTCGAGCCGGGTCAATGTGTTGTTCGAGCCGTTTGACCGTCTGTTCCCCTATATATTTACCCACTTGTTTTTTTTTTTTTTTTTTGTGTTCTTGTTAAACTAATCCCTCTACCACACTTAAATCTCATAGAAAATGTTATCTTGCTTTCTTTATTTGATTGTCATAGATGTTTTCGTATATCAAAGCCAAGAAATATTTATGAAACCTCACGTATCTGTTAGTGTAAAAGACATGTTCCTGGGCTTTAATTGTCAAATTAGCTTTTGATATCGTTTCTTATATTGGAGTGTCCTTCTCTTCAGAAATTCCACCTCTACTTACCCAGTGAGTGTGGATTGAAGTTTCGAGTTCAAGACGCATCTTTATCATTGCTACAAGCATTTTGACTCGAATTCCAGAAGAAGATATTTGATTCACTCCTAACTTTCAATTTACTCTCGGTTATCAACCGAGTCCTAAGCAGCGGTTTGGCGAAGTTATGTTGTTATCTGAAGACTGCTTGTTTGGAGACCGAGCTTTTTTCTCTACTAGCCGTTTCAGCGGTTTGACGAAGTTATGTTTGTATTTTTACATGTTGTATCTTTTATGTAATTTGTATTAAATAATAATAAAAGTTACTTGTTTTTCATTCGATATATAATAGTGCAGTAAATTACCATTGTAACACCCCGTGTTTTCACAAGTCAAAGTCAAAGTCAAAGTCAAGGTCAAAGTCAACGACCGATTTCGCGCAACTTGACTAGTAGTAGATTTCTTTTATTGTAACTATTATGTGGAGTAAGTGTCTATAAATGCAATAAATCGACGTATGTTAATCGCTATTCAATCGACCTACGACTGTGAACTATAGGAAGTAACAATGCGATAAAGTTAATTAATCAATAATCAAGCTATGCTAATCAAATCGATAACGAATCGCAACTCGAGCTACGTATTTTACTTTTTGATTATATGTGTGTGTATGCCTTACGTGTTACTTGTGCATGTTTATTTATGTTGTGTTGTGTTGTGTTGTGGGAATCAATCGAAATGCAATCGAACTCAATCGAAACTCGAAATCGAACTCGAACTCGAATCACAATCGAACTATGATATTTAGTGGAGAAGAGATTATGCGAGATATGAGTGTTTGGGACTGGAAGTAATTTGACTAGGAAACTCTATCGTATCGAACCGCTCGCAATCGAAACGCTAAAAATCGTCGCGTCGAACGCTTGAACCCAGCGCCATCCGGCCGGATAGCCATCCGACCGGATCGCTCTTTTGGTCACAGGTCAAGTGTCATCCGACCAGGATGCCATCCGAGCGGTGAGTCATCCGATCGGATCACCCTTTCCTCTTTTGGAATCCTATAAATACCCCTGTCATTGTCATTCTTTCCACTTTTGGAAACCCTCTGTCCGAACTACTCGTGCTCCTCACCTTTTCTTCGATTTCTCTCAATCCAGGTAAGATCTCGCCTTAAATCTTGTACTTTCTTAATCTACACGCACTCCTACACCTTTCTACCTTTTAAATCTTAACTTTTAACCATGAAATCACTAGATTTCGGGTGTTCGAGGATGACGTCATCATGTGTTCTTCAAGCACTTCATGATTTGACCTCAATCCACCAAGAATAACTGAGATCTAACCGATTTCCACCCGATTACTCAAAGATCTTGTAAAGATCTCGACACAAGAGCGGTGAAAAGGATTGAAAGATGGTTTCTAACTTTCTTTCAACTCTTTTACGCTAAAAAACACTCAAAACCAGTAGAATCAGGATCAGCTCTAGTCTCCTACTCATCCATAGTGTTGTACTAGTTCAGATCTGGATTCCGCCTACGAGACCACCGATTTCGGGTTAAACAAAAAGAACCGTCTAGAGCCGGTAACTGACCGAGCTAGGGTGATTCCTGGTCGGTTTAGTCACCTGGGTCAAAACGGGGGTTCTATTAACACGTTATCAAGGCGTCTCGACATGACGACAAACCATCAAAACGACCAAGTGCAGAACGAACGAAACAGTTGGAACGGATTGTTGTCCGATCGGATAGGTCATCCGAACGGATTGACACCCGAACGGATCACACTTGGGTCCCACTTTAAGCAACCTTAACTAAAGTTATAGTATTGAACGAATTGCAATCCGTTCGGACGACCATCTGGTTGGATTACTCTTCGGATCATGAGATACTAAGACTTTAAAGACTTAAACAATTTTCAACATGTTCAATGACCGATCGAGTGACACTTCTGTTATGAACTTGTCTTCACCAAACTAATCTCACTACCTAGTTGCTGTCCGACCGGACCATCGTTAAGAACCAACAGACCTATTCGAGTACATCCAGTAGGAATTTTGTACGTGCTTATTCCTCACTATCCTTGCTTATACTACACTACCACCACACTCGAACTTTCAACTATAAAAGGCGATAAAGTCGGGATTAGGTGTGAAAACCCCAAACTCTCGACTAAATTGCTTAATCAATACTGTTAGCAGGGGAAATTATACCAAACTAGGGGTGAAACCCATATTTTGATGAATAATCTCCTCTATTTTTATCAAAAACAGGGACAAAGTTGTTGAGCCAGGGGTGAAACCCTAACCTTGACGACTTGTTCCGCACATTTTACAAAACTCTCACCAAAGTCTCGACGAACTCCAACGACCTGAAACCACGATATGACTAACGGGATGCGTGCCAAATGCCCAAGAATCGAGGCGAAGGCACAATCCTGAAGGTTAAATGTGCGCAACGGATCCTTGTGAATAGTCGAACCACTTTGGTGTTACACCCTAAAATTTTACCCTTAAAATTTAAGGAAAATATAGTTTAAATACACGTCATTCTTTAACCAAGATCATATTTAATTAAAACCTTAGTCAACTAATGACTAAGTTAAAATGTTTCAAAAATTGTTTAACAAGAGTTTACAACCCATATACAAGAGCTACAAAAGATTCATATAATAGCGGAAGCTTCATAAGACATGTTCGGTTCTTCGACGTTGCTTGATCATCATCCGTAAGGCCCATCTAGTTACCTAGGGTCAAAACCGTTAAACATTAGTTTTGACATCAATATATAACATTTTAAACACAAGCTCTAACATTTAAACTTTGAAAAGCAATTAATAAAGAAAAACATATAAAGTCCACCGTAAATTACGGTATCACCGTAATTTACGGTGAGACCTGAAACTTTATTTGGTCACCGTAAATCAGTAGACCTGCGCCGTAAACAAGTTTGACCCTCACCGTAAATTACGGCACTACCGTAATTTACGGTGGAACCTGGAAATCCATGTCTTGATTTGTTAGTTCATTTCCTTCAAACAAATTTCGAAATTTGCCTTGCAAACAACCCATTTCATCTAAAACTAGTATTCCTAGCATGAGATAAACATTAACCAATAGCGTAGAACAATCTACATATTTCCGGAATATAATTTATGATTTACTCGATTATTTGACCCGTTTGGCTCGTCTACGGAAATCCTTTCCTATGACGACTACCAAAGAGTACCATCCGTATTTAACAATCATTATAGCGACTTCATCGTGTAACCAAAAAAAAAACTCTTATTCAAGGATTCAATTACACACTAAAATCATCAAGTCAAATAATGTAACGGGTCAAGTTACATACCTTCAAAATTTGCCCTTCAAACGTGGTTCGCCTCCCGCTTGTCCACTTGACGCTCCTGCGTCCGATCCTATAGAGTTCATTCACAATGCGTTTTAGAACTCTATTTAAATCATGATTCGCATAATTCACCAAAACATCACGATTATGCGGTTAAGCTCAGAATTTCTGTTTTACGCCTTCATAGAGGCATTTCATCAAACACCTTAAAGGCAGAATTTCATATCCTTCATATTCAAGTTTATAGCTTGCTAGTTTGCTAACTTAACCCTCAATATAATTTTCATATATCATCTAAATATCATGCATTTCCAGAAATCATTTTCTAAGATCAAATTACACCAAAATATTCATTCTAAATCCTAGTGTTCATCACCATATTGTAAAACCCACAATCCACCTTCAAGGTGTTCATGGAATTTCCTGAATTTGGTAGTGTTTTCACATGTGGTTGGCTAGATTTCACATCTAGACACCATATCAACCCTAATCTAACTACATAACACACATGCAACCTCAGATTCCAGATTTTACAAAATCATGAGAAATTCAAGTTGAAGGATTTCATCAGATTTTACATACCTTAGAATCCTCTCGCAATGAGGATCACGAATCTATGATTTAATTTCGATTTCGAGTTGGATTGAGCCCTCAATTTGTAGATTTAGTGAGGTTTAGGTTTTGTGAGAGTGGGGTGTCGCCCTGCTCTTCTTCTTGTGCGACCAGGATTAGTAAAAATGGGGTTTTGTTTTTTGTTTTTATTAAAAACATTATTATAGTTTCCATTTTTCACAACTATGGCCCCTCTACTATATTCAACCTATAGTTTGTTAACTTTTTGCCATGTAATGACCCATTTCAAGGAATTTATCTAACTAGGTTAAAATTCCTAATTAGTGAATTCTCGTTATTTAACCTTAAAATTTTAAATATAAGGTTTTATATTTTCGGGGTGTTACAAGTCCACCCCCCTTAAAAAGGGTTTCGTCCCCGAAACCGCTTTACGTACCAAATAAAGTAGGGTGAAGACGTCGCATCTCTTCTTCGGACTCCCACGTAGTGTCCGAACCCTTTCTATGTTCCCATTTAACCTTGACTTGTTCAATTTGTTTATTTCGTAGATGTTTGACCTTTCGGTCCAAAATCTCTACCGGTCTTACAATATAATTCAAACTATTATCCACTTCGATGTCGTCGTAATGGATATAGTCCGTTTCGTCCGCTAAGCACTTTCTTAGTTGTGATACGTGGAACGTGCCATGGATTCCACTTAACTCTTCCGGTAATTCAAGACGATAAGCTACCTTGCCAACTTTCCCGATAATTTTAAATGGTCCAATGAACCTTGGGCTTAGCTTTCCCCTTTTTCTGAATCTAATAACGCCTTTCCATGGGGAAACCTTTAGCATGACTCTGTCACCAACTTGGAATTCAATCGGTCTTTTCCTTTTATCAACGTACGCCTTTTGCCTGTCTTGAGCCGCTTTCAAGTACGCCCGAACTTTATCGATCTTTTCATTTGTGGCTCGTACTATATCTTGGTGGGCGAGTTCACGTGGACCCACTTCACCCCAACATACCGGAGTTCGACACTTTCTGCCGTAAAGCATTTCGTATGGTGCCATTTTAATACTAGATTGGTAACTGTTGTTATACGAAAACTCTACTAACGGTAGATGAACATCCCAACTGCCTCCAAAGTCGATTATACACGCCCGTAGCATGTCTCCCAATATTTGTATCGTTCTTTCGCTTTGCCCATCCGTTTGAGGATGGTACGCGGTGCTAATGAACAATTTGGTTCCCATTTGCTCTTGAAATTCCCGCCAAAATTTCGAAGTAAACCGGGTATCCCTATCAGACACGATGGACACCGGCACCCCATGACGGGCTATTATTTCATTGGTGTAGACTTCTGACATCTTTTCTGACGTGTAAGTCTCACGAATCGGAATGAAGTGAGCGCTTTTTGTCAGTCTATCCACCACTACCCATATGGCATCAAAACTACGATTTGTCCTAGGCAGTTTGGTTAACAGGTCCATTGTAATATGTTCCCATTTCCAAACCGGAATTTCCAACGGTTGGAGTTTGCCATAGGGTTTCTGATGCTCCGCCTTGACTTGTAAACATGTCAAGCATTTTTCCACATACTTCGCCACATCCCTCTTCATTCCGGGCCACCAATAATTTTGTTTCAAATCATTGTACATCTTGGTCGCACCCGGATGAATTGAATAACGGGATTTATGAGCTTCATCAAGTAGAAGCGCCTTTACTCCACAGGTATGTGGGACCCATACCCTTCCGGATCGAGTCTTTAACCCGTGATTCCCATCCGACAAGTCTTTCAACTGACCAATTATTCTTTCCTTCTTCCAATTCTCTTCTTTTACCGCTTCTAATTGCGCCTCTCGAATACGTTCAAGTATACCCGAGGTTACCACGAGTTGCATCGATCGTACTCGTATCGGGACATAATCCGCCTTTCTGCTTAGAGCGTCCGCTACCACATTTGCCTTTCCGGGGTGATAATGTATCTCACAATCATAGTCTTTCACCGTTTCCAACCATCGCCTTTGTCGCATATTTAACTCCTTCTGATCGAAGAAGTATTTCAAGCTCTTGTGGTCGGTGAATATGGTGCATTTTACCCCGTACAAGTAATGCCTCCATATTTTTAATGCAAATACCACCGCTGCCAGCTCGAGATCATGCGTGGGGTATTTCTTCTCGTGTATCTTCAATTGCCTCGAGGCATAGGCTATTACCTTGCCTCGTTGCATCAACACGCAACCGAGCCCCGACAATGAAGCATCCGAATAAACCACCATGTCTTCTACTCCGTCCGGCAATGTCAATACCGGAGCTTGAGTTAGCCTTTCTTTTAGCGTTCGAAAAGCTTTTTCTTGCTCGACTCCCCAGACAAACTTTGCTTTCTTTTGGGTTAGTCTTGTTAGCGGCGATGCAATCTTGGAGAAATCTTGAATGAATCTCCTATAATATCCAGCAAGCCCCAAAAAGCTTCTAATTTCAGAAGAGTTCTTCGGGGGATTCCATTTTGACACCGACTCTATTTTTGACGGATCCACCAAAACCCCATCGGCATTTATGACATGACCGAGAAATTGTACCTCTCGTAACCAAAAGGCACATTTGGAAAATTTCGCATAAAGCTTCTCTCGTCTAAGTGTCTCTAACACTTCTTGTAAATGGCGTGCATGTTCGGCTTCACTTTTCGAATACACTAATATATCATCGATAAACACGATGACCGACTTATCCAACATTGGCTTGCAAACCCGGTTCATGAGGTCCATGAAAGCCGCGGGCGCATTTGTTAGCCCAAATGACATCACGAGAAATTCGTAATGTCCGTATCTTGTGCGAAAAGCCGTCTTCGGCACATCTTCTTCTTTGACCTTTAGTTGGTGATACCCCGACCTAAGGTCAATTTTTGAAAACCAACTCGCGCCTTGTAGTTGGTCAAATAAGTCGTCTATCCTCGGGAGCGGGTATCGGTTCTTTACCGTGAGTTTGTTTAACTCCCGATAATCGATACACATGCGCATACTCCCGTCCTTCTTTCTCACAAACAACACCGGTGCGCCCCAAGGAGACACACTCGGCCTTATAAATCCTTTATCAAGCAAGTCTTGAATTTGGGACATCAGCTCTTGTAATTCCGACGGTGCAAGTCGGTACGGGGCTTTTGCCACAGGTTTCGCGCCCGGAATCAATTCGATTCCGAACTCTACTTCCCGTTCAGGCGGTATCCCCGGTAAATCTTCCGGAAAAACATCTTCATAATCTCGTACTACCGGTACTTCTTCGATCTTCCGTGATTCTTTCTCGGTCTCATTTGCATAAATTATGAATGCTTTGCATCCTCGCTTCATGAGCTTGTGAGCTTTCAACATTGAACATACTATGGGGTTGCCTCGTTTTTCGCCATAAATGGTGACGTGTTTTCCGCTCGGAGATGTTAGTTTTATCTCTTTGCGAAAACACACGACCTTTGCATGGTATTGAGATAGCCAATCCATCCCCACGACTACTTGGAATTCTCCCATCGACATTGGGATTAGATTTATCAAATATTCTTCATCGTCGATGCTCAGTTTACAATTTTCACATACATCACAAACAATAAAGCTTTTGTTATTACCTATCTCTACTTCTAAGGGCACAGGTAATTTTGTTAGAATAAAGGAAGGATGTCGAATAAACCCATATGAAACAAAGGATTTATTCGCACCCGTATCAAATAACACGTGTGCGGGAATTGAATTTACAGCAAATATACCTGAGACCACGTCAGGTTCAATCTTCGCTTCTGCGGCAGTTAGTTGGAAAGATCTTGCCTTTGCTTTCGGGGCTTCATCTTTCGCTTCTTGCCCATCTTTCCTTCCAACCAGTTCCGGGCATTCCGACTTTTTGTGACCCGTTCGATAACAATTGTAACAAACCGTCACCTTCTCCGGGCATGACATAGCCATATGTCCCTTTTTCTTGCATATGGGACAAGGCTTATCCTTGTAACGACATTCGCCCTTATGATTCTTCCCACAAATTTTGCAACCTGATGTGCTACCTTTAGCATCTGATCTCTTTGCGGATTCATTCGTTCTTGCTTTCTTGGTAGGGCTTGGATTCACATCCAGTGCCCTTCGTTCACCCCGTTCTATGCTCTTTTTCAATTCAATCTCCCTTTCCCGAGCAGCATTGACAATCTCGGTAAGGGTCTCGTACTTCGAAGGGGTTATGAACTCTCTATATTCCGCGCTTAGCATGTTATGGTAATAATAGACCTTTTGCTCTTCATTCGTTATCAATTCGTCACAGAACTTCATCTTGTCCATAAACATCCCCGTGATCTTGTCTATGGATTCACCTTTGTGTCTGAGTTCCATGAACTCTTCCTTGATTTTATTTACGACCGCCTTGGGACTATGGTGTTTAAGAAACGGCGTCTTAAACTCCTCCCAAGTCATGGCCTTAGCCGCTTCGCTTCCAATCTCCTTCTTTTTGTTATCCCACCAATCTTTCGCTTGACTCCTTAGTTGACCCGTACTAAAGGCTACGTAGTCTTCTTCGTCACAATGGGTTCTCTCGAATACCCCTTCGATGTCACTTAGCCATCGTTGGCACACTATCGGGTCAACCTCCCCATTGTATACTGGTGGTTTACAAGCCATGAATTCCTTGTATGAACAAGGCTTTCGTCCTCCACGCTTTTCCTTTACTACATTTGACTCGTCTTCCAGTTTCTTGATTCTATCTTCTACTATTGATAAAACCGTGTCTTGGATTTTATCAATAAAGTCCGACAAACTGTTTTCGATCGCCTTTCCAACCTCTTCGGCAATCACTTCCCTCACTTGTTCGGTGACTCTTGGCACCGCATTATCATTTCCTCCATCAGCCATCTCGATTTCTGAAATGTTTACATAGATTGTTAAACATTCTATTTGTAACACATGCTTTACTTGTTTTGATTTAATCAAGTTCGTAACTTGATTTGATAATTCATGTTTCTATTTAATCAAGTCCGTAACTTGATTTGATAATTCATGTTTCATTTAATCAAGTCCGTAACTTGATTTGATAATTCATGTTTCTATTTAATCAAGTCCGTAACTTGATTTGATAATTCATGTTTCTATTTAATCAAGTCCGTAACTTGATTTGATAATTCATGTTTCTATTTAATCAAGTCCGTAACTTGATTTGATAATTCATGTTTCTATTTAATCAAGTCCGTAACTTGATTTGATAATTCATGTTTCTATTTAATCAAGTCCGTAACTTGATTTGATAATTCATGTTTCTATTTAATCAAGTCCGTAACTTGATTTGATAATTCATGTTTCATGCATTTCTTGCTTTTTGAGTGAGCTTACACACTCTTTTCATGCATATTGTCCATTTCTCATTTTATACGTAGTACATAATTTATTAACAAAACAAGTTAATTCTTACCGGACGATCGATCAAGCTTGAACCGAACACTTATTGACAACCATGAGCTCTGATTACCAACTTGTTACACCCTAAAATTTTACCCTTAAAATTTAAGGAAAATATAGTTTAAATACACGTCATTCTTTAACCAAGATCATATTTAATTAAAACCTTAGTCAACTAATGACTAAGTTAAAATGTTTCAAAAATTGTTTAACAAGAGTTTACAACCCATATACAAGAGCTACAAAAGATTCATATAATAGCGGAAGCTTCATAAGACATGTTCGGTTCTTCGACGTTGCTTGATCATCATCCGTAAGGTCCATCTAGTTACCTAGGGTCAAAACCGTTAAACATTAGTTTTGACATCAATATATAACATTTTAAACACAAGCTCTAACATTTAAACTTTGAAAAGCAATTAATAAAGAAAAACATATAAAGTCCACCGTAAATTACGGTATCACCGTAATTTACGGTGAGACCTGAAACTTTATTTGGTCACCGTAAATCAGTAGACCTGCGCCGTAAACAAGTTTGACCCTCACCGTAAATTACGGTACTACCGTAATTTACGGTGGAACCTGGAAATCCATGTCTTGATTTGTTAGTTCATTTCCTTCAAACAAATTTCGAAATTTGCCTTGCAAACAACCCATTTCATCTAAAACTAGTATTCCTAGCATGAGATAAACATTAACCAATAGCGTAGAACAATCTACATATTTCCGGAATATAATTTATGATTTACTCGATTATTTGACCCGTTTGGCTCGTCTACGGAAATCCTTTCCTATGACGACTACCAAAGAGTACCATCCGTATTTAACAATCATTATAGCGACTTCATCGTGTAACCAAAAAAAAACTCTTATTCAAGGATTCAATTACACACTAAAATCATCAAGTCAAATAATGTAATGGGTCAAGTTACATACCTTCAAAGTTTGCCCTTCAAACGTGGTTCGCCTCCCGCTTGTCCACTTGACGCTCCTGCGTCCGATCCTATAGAGTTCATTCACAATGCGTTTTAGAACTCTATTTAAATCATGATTCGCATAATTCACCAAAACATCACGATTATGCGGTTAAGCTCAGAATTTCTGTTTTACGCCTTCATAGAGGCATTTCATCAAACACCTTAAAGGCAGAATTTCATATCCTTCATATTCAAGTTTATAGCTTGCTAGTTTGCTAACTTAACCCTCAATATAATTTTCATATATCATCTAAATATCATGCATTTCCAGAAATCATTTTCTAAGATCAAATTACACCAAAATATTCATTCTAAATCCTAGTGTTCATCACCATATTGTAAAACCCACAATCCACCTTCAAGGTGTTCATGGAATTTCCTGAATTTGGTAGTGTTTTCACATGTGGTTGGCTAGATTTCACATCTAGACACCATATCAACCCTAATCTAACTACATAACACACATGCAACCTCAGATTCCAGATTTTACAAAATCATGAGAAATTCAAGTTGAAGGATTTCATCAGATTTTACATACCTTAGAATCCTCTCGCAATGAGGATCACGAATCTATGATTTAATTTCGATTTCGAGTTGGATTGAGCCCTCAATTTGTAGATTTAGTGAGGTTTAGGTTTTGTGAGAGTGGGGTGTCGCCCTGCTCTTCTTCTTGTGCGACCAGGATTAGTAAAAATGGGGTTTTGTTTTTTGTTTTTATTAAAAACATTATTATAGTTTCCATTTTTCACAACTATGGCCCCTCTACTATATTCAACCTATAGTTTGTTAACTTTTTGCCATGTAATGACCCATTTCAAGGAATTTATCTAACTAGGTTAAAATTCCTAATTAGTGAATTCTCGTTATTTAACCTTAAAATTTTAAATATAAGGTTTTATATTTTCGGGGTGTTACATTTGGGTAGTCGAAGTCTACTAGCCGCAGACGATCTATCTCTCGATTTTTATGAGTTTCGAAGCTGAGTCGCTACTGCCGACTCTGATAATTTGTCGATTTTGTGTGTTTTATGTGCTATTACCCGTTTATGTGCTTAATTTATGCTCCGAAACGATTGCAAACCGAACACGTGATGTGTGAAATCCGTACACGAACGTGACCGAACACACGAGAACGTAATATAATCAGTGATTCTATTGATAGATCTGAAATCGTACAAAGCACCTGAAATCACGATGTCACTTTCTCTCTCTAGTTTCTCTCTCTAGATCCAAGTTTCTGTATTCTAAGGCAGTCAGAATGCCCTACGTGTCTATATAGGCTCCTATATGCCTCTAGTGATTAAATGCGTATGTGTTTCCTTGCTTCTTTACTTTACGTGCTTAGGTGCTATGTGATTATGTGTCCTACCTGCTTATGTGATTTTGTGTTCTATGTGTTATGTGTTTACGTGAATCTGCGTGTTCCTGAGCTTTAGTAAGTAGTAGACGTGTGAGGTGAGATTCGAATACAATGTGTTGAGTCCTGTGACGGTGTCTATTGCAGACAATGTCGTCTGGATCCCGTCACGCACTTTCTCGTCAAGAAAAGAGGGACAAACGCCTTGCTTCCATCATCGCTAAAAGTGTAGCAAAGGCCGTGAGTGATGTTTATGAGAATGCCAGCAAATCGTCTGAGGAATCGAGAATCGAAGCTCCTAAAGCTACCGCGAAGACCTTCAGTTTCAAGCAATTCAAGTCGTGTGGGCCAAAGGAATTCACTGGCGAAGGAGGTCCGACTGAATTATTCCAATGGTTTGACTCCATTGAGGTCACTCTGCGACAGAGTGGTTGCCCTGATGACCTTCGAACTCTGAATGCTACCGGCGTTTTCCAGTCCCGTGCTCTGGACTGGTGGAAGGCCGAGAGGAATAAGCGAGGGAACGATGCAGCCAACGGTCTGTCATGGGACGAGCTCAAGGAAGTCATGCTAGAGGAATTTTGCCCTCCTCACGAACGTCAAAAGCTAGAGGATGAATTTTGGCACATACATCAGCATGAGGGTGACAATGCTGTCCTCACTGCTCGTTTCAAGCAGCTCAGCATCATCTGCCCCAATCAAGTCAAGTCCCCAGAGATCACCATCAAGAAGTACATCCGCGCTTTGCCCGACTGTGTCGCAGATTTCGTGCAAGCGGCAAAGACTAAGACGATCAAAGAGACTTATCTACTGGCCGCCGAAATCAACGACAAGAGGGTCAAGGCTGGTGTCTGGGATAAAACTCTGAAGCACCTGCATCAAGCTACTGCCACCGCACCAATTGCTGAACCCACCTCATCGAGCAACAAGAGGAAGAACAAGAGAAAGAACAGCTCCAGCAACAAGAACTGTGCGATCACTGCTGCACCGATTCAAGCTGTACCAGCTCAACAGCGTCAACTAGCAGCGCATGTGGCTAATGCACCGCCTGTAAAGCGTGCATACACTGGGCCACATCCGCTCTGCCCTACTCGTACATACTACCACCCGACTGCCATTGCTTGCCATTTTTGTGCTCATTGCAATGTATATGGCCACTTTACTGCCAAATGCCGTATTCGACAAGCTCCTGCTCATCAAGCTCTACTCACTGCCCCACAGGGTCAACAAGCTCCTCCGGCACCCGCAGTCAAAGCCAGAGCCTGCTTCGCATGTGGCGACCCGAACCACTTCGCCAACATGTGCCCAAACAGGTTCGTGAAGCAAGAGCCCCAACAACAGTAGCCACAGCAGCAACAACAACATCAGCAGCAGCAACAACAGGCCGCACACGCCAGAACTTTCAACCAACAACGTGGTCAATGGTACGTTCCTTGTGAATGGTATTTATGCTTCATGTTTGTTTGATACTGGAGCCGATAATTGCTTTGTGTCATTCGAATTTGAGAAACTCCTTAATCGTAAACGCTCCCAACTCTCCTCGACGTTCGATGTTGAAGTCGCTACCGGAAGAACCATCGCCGTTAGTTCTGTCCTTCGTGATTGTACTCTGGAGCTCAACAATCACATTTTCCCAATCGACCTCATTCCGATGCAACTCGGAAGTTTTGACGTCATAGTAGGCATGGACTTTCTTCGAGAAAACCATGCTGAAGTTGTGTGCTTCGACAAGATGATTCGATTTTCTCTCACGAATGGTGACTTATTATGCGTATACAGTGATACTACTTCGAAGGGTCTTAAGCTTATGTCGTGTGTGCAAGCTAACAAGTATTTCCGCACGGAATACAGAGCTTTCTTGGCTAAGATCGTAGTAACGGAGAAGGAAAAGAAAGAAAAGAAGGAAGTGAAAGACGTTCCTGTGGTTCGAGAATTTCCTAATGTTTTTCCAGAGGATCTTCCCGGACTACCGCCAAGTCGTGATATCGACTTTCGTATCGACCTCATTCCTGGAGCCAACGCTATTGCCAAAGCTCCTTATCGACTTGCGCCGTCTGAAATGCGCGAACTCTCAACCCAACTCCAGGAATTACCTGAGAAAGGCTTCATTCGCCCGAGCACCTCTCCTTGGGGTGCGCCAGTCCTTTTCGTCAAAAAGAAGGATGGTTCGTTCAGGATGTGCATCGATTATCGGGAATTGAATAAGTTAACTATCAAGAACCGCTATCCTCAACCTCGCATCGAGGATTTGTTTGATCAACTACAAGGCGCTACGTGCTTCTCAAAGATCGATCTACGTTCAGGATATCACCAGCTACGTATTCAAGAGGAGGATATACCTAAAACCGCATTTCGCACCCGTTACGGCCATTACGAATTCGTTGTCATGCCTTTTGGTTTAACCAACGCACCAGCGGTTTTCATGGATCTGATGAATCGCGTGTGTAAACCGT
Source organism: Helianthus tuberosus (assembly GCA_030545235.1). Lineage (NCBI taxonomy): Eukaryota > Viridiplantae > Streptophyta > Magnoliopsida > Asterales > Asteraceae > Helianthus > Helianthus tuberosus. Next base: position 79,227,468 of record CM060362.1, read on the forward strand.
ATCTCGACCGTTTTGTCATCGTATTCATCGATGATGTCTTGATCTATTCCAAATCGAAAGCCGAACACGCGCAGCATCTACGTTTGGTTCTCGAGTTACTCCAGGGGAACCAACTCTATGCCAAATTCTCCAAGTGCGAATTTTGGTTGGAGGAAGTTCAGTTTCTGGGTCACATTGTTAATAGTCAAGGTATTCACGTCGATCCTGCGAAGATTGAAGTAGTTAAAAGCTGGATTACGCCTAAGAACCCGTCTGAAGTCCGTTCTTTTCTCGGACTAGCGGGCTATTATCGACGATTTATAGAGGGATTCTCAAAGATCGCTATGCCGCTTACCTCTCTCACGCATAAAGACAAGCCTTTTGTTTGGGAAACTAAACAAGAGACTGCTTTTCAAACCCTCAAACACATGCTTTGCAACGCTCCTGTTCTCACATTACCCGACGGAAACAATGATTTCATTGTCTATTGTGATGCTTCCAACCTTGGTCTTGGCTGTGTTCTCATGCAACGGGACAAGGTCATAGCCTACGCATCTCGTCAGCTCAAAGTCCACGAGAAGAACTATACAACCCATGATCTCGAGCTAGGCGCAGTTGTTTTTGCATTAAATATTTGGCGACACTACCTGTATGGTACCAAGTGTACGATCTTCACCGATCATAGGAGCCTACAACATATCTTTAATCAGAAGGAACTTAATATGCGTCAACGCTGGTGGGTAGAACTTCTCAATGATTACGACTGTGAGATTCGTTATCACCCAGGCAAGGCAAACGTTGTTGCCGACGCACTTAGCAGACGGAGCTATCTGCTTAGCACTCGTAACGATCAAGCCCAACATGATCTCGAAACCCTCATCCGCGACGCTCAACATGCATGTTTTAACGAACGCACCCTGAAGAAAGAAAGAATCTACCACGATGGAGCCCAACTTATAAGCAAATCGAATGGGATATTCCACTTTCTGGACCGAATTTGGATTCCCAAACGAACCCATTTGCGACAGATCCTAATGGACGAAGCCCACAAGTCCCGATACTCTATTCACCCCGATGCGGATAAAATGTACTAGGACCTTCGTTATAAGTACTGGTGGCCGGGTATGAAAAGGGATATCGCTCTCTACGTTGGAAAATGCCGCACTTGTGCTAGAGTCAAGGCTGAACACCAAAGACCCTCTGGCTTACTCAAACAACCACCGATTCCCATGTGGAAGTGGGAGAGTATAGCTATGGATTTCATAACCAAGCTACCGCACACGTCATCAGGTCACGACAGCATTTGGGTTGTGGTCGACCGTTTGACTAAATCAGCTCACTTTTTACCAATACGGGAAGACTACAAGGTAGAACGATTAGCCCGAATTTACACCGACGAGATCATTTGTAATCATGGGACGCCTCGAGCCATCATCTCTGATCGTGATGCTCGGTTTACTTCGTGACTGTGGGAAACTTTTCAAACGGCACTCGGTACAACGCTTAATCTAAGTACCGCATTCCACCCTCAGACCGACGGTCAGACTGAAAGAACGATTCGTACTCTTGAAGACATGCTCCGTTCGTGTGTCCTAGACTTCGGTGGTAATTGGGATAAATACCTGCCATTGGTCGAATTCTCGTATAACAACAGCTATCATTCTAGCATCCAAATGGCACCTTTCGAGGCATTATACGGAAGAAGATATCGATCGCCTATTGTGTGGCACGAGATCGGTCATTCGCAATTAACCGGTCCTGAGCTATTACAAGAAACGACAGACAAAATTTTCCAAATTCGAGACAACCTGGCGAAAGCTCGGGATCGACAGAAAAGTTACGCCGATAGAAAGCGCAAGCCATGTGAATTTGACGTTGGTGACTACGTACTCCTAAAGGTATCACCTTGGAAGGGTGTGGTCCGATTCGGCAAGAAGGGAAAACTCGCGCCTCGATATGTTGGACCTTTTAAGATTCTGGAAAGGATCGGAAAAGTCGCCTACAGACTCGAACTACCAGAAGAACTTAGTAATGTCCACCCGACTTTCCACGTGTCAAACCTCCGAAAGTGCCTAGCCAACCCCGACTTACATGTTCCTCTTGATGATCTGCAAGTGAACGAAACATTACACTTCGTGGAAAAGCCTGTCGAAATCATGGATCGAAAAACCAAGCAGCTCAGACGCTCGCGCATTCCTATTGTGAAAGTCCGATGGGAAGGCAAACGTGGTGCAGAGTTCACTTGGGAACTCGAAAGCGACATGAAGGCTAAGTACCCGCAGTTGTTTAAAGAGAGTCCTCAAACGTGAATCACAGTGTTGTACAACCTCAGTCTAATTTCGGGATGAAATTCCCTAAACAAGGGGAGGCTGTAACACCCCGTGTCTTCACAAGTCAAAGTCAAAGTCAAGATCAAAGTCAACGACCGATTTCGCGCAACTTGACTAGTAGTAGATTTCTTTTATTGTAACTATTATGTAGAGTAAGTGTCTATAAATGCAATAAATCGACGTATGTTAATCGCTATTCAATCGACCTACGACTGTGAACTATAGGAAGTAACAATGCGATAAAGTTAATTAATCAATAATCAAGCTATGCTAATCAAATCGATAACGAATCGCAACTCGAGCTACGTATTTTACTTATTGATTATATGTGTGTGTATGCCTTATGTGTTACTTGTGCGTGTTTATTTATGTTGGGTTGTGGGAATCAATCGAAATACAATCGAACTCAATCGAAACTCGAAATCAAACTCGAACTCGAATCACAATCGAACTATGATATTTAGTGGAGAAGAGATTATGCGAGATATGAGTGTTTGGGACTGAAAGTAATTTGACTAGGAAACTCTATCGTATCGAACCGCTCGCAATCGAAACGCCAAAAATCGTCGCGTCGAACGCTTGAACCCAGCGCCATCCGGCCGGATAGCCATCCGACCGGACAGCCATCCGACCGGACAGCCATCCGACCGGATAGCCTTCCGACCGGATAGCCATCCGACCGGATAGCTCTTTTGGTCACAGGTCAAGTGTCATCAGACCAGGATGCCATCCGACCGGATTGTCATCCGAGCGGTGAGTCATCCGATCGGATCACCCTTTCCTCTTTTGGAATCCTATAAATACCCCTGTCATTGTCATTCTTTCCACTTTTGGAAACTCTCTGTCCGAACTACTCGTGCTCCTCACCTTTTCTTTGATTTCTCTCAATCCAGGTAAGATCTCGCCTTAAATCTTGTACTTTCTTAATCTACACGCACTCCAACACCTTTCTACCTTTTAAATCTTTACTTTTAACCATGAAATCACTAGATTTCGGGTGTTCGAGGATGACGTCATCATGTGTTCTTCAAGCACTTCATGCTTTGACCTCAATCCACCAAGAACAACTGAGATCTAACTGATTTCCACCCGATTACACAAAGATCTTGTAAAGATCTCGACACAAGAGCGGTGAAAAAGGATTGGAAGATGGTTTCTAACTTTCTTTCAACTCTTTTACGCTAAAAAACACTCAAAACCGGTAGAATCAGGATCAGCTCTAGTCCCCTACTCATCCATAGTGTTGTACTAGTTCAGATCTGGATTCCGCCTACGAGACCACCGATTTCGGGTTAAACAAAAACAACCGTCTAGAGCCGGTAACTGACCGAGCTAGGGTGATTCCTGGTCGGTTTAGTCACCTGGGTCAAAACGGGGGTTCTATTAACACGTTATCAAGGCGTCTCGACATAACGACAAACCATTAAAACGACTAAGTGCAGAACGAACGGAACAGTTGGAACGGATTGCTGTCCGATCGGATAGGTCATCCGAACGGATTGACACCCGAACGGATTGACACCCGAACGGATCACACTTGGGTCCCACTTTAAGCAACCTTAACTAAAGTTATAGTATTGAACGAATTTTAATCCGATCGGACGACCATCTGGTTGGATTACTCTTCGGATCATGAGATACTAAGACTTTAAAGACTTAAACAATTTTCAACATGTTCAATGACAAGGTTGCCACCCGATCGGATGAACATCCGATCGAGTGACACTTCTGTTATGAACTTGTCTTCACCAAAGTAATCTCACTACCTAGTTGCCGTCCGACCGGACCATCGTCCGACCGGATGACCCTCCGAACGGATTGTCATCCGCACAAGCCACCATCCGATCGAACGACTTGAAAGATAGAGATACTTCAATGTTTTCAAAATACTACAACGAAAACTTCAAAAGTCAAGCCATCATACACAAACACATCTTTCCTCATAGGAAGAAACAATCCACTCGAATAGTCACCCGTTCGGATAAGCTATCCGACCGGATAACCATCCGAATGGATTATCATCCACACGGATTGCTGTCCGCTCGGATTGCCATCCGAACGGACTACCATCCGATCCATTCGTACTTGCAACGTTTTACATATCACTTATCGTTATGCTATCGAATCTATTCAGGCTAACCTTACTCGCTAAGCGCTCCCTTCAATCCATCAATCGCTGTGAGTATACTCGATCTCTTTTTGCTTTAAGCACTTTTGGGTGTTACATACGTTACGAATATTCAAACTACAACAATCACACTACTTAATACTATTTGAACGCTAACCGCTAATGCATGTTATACGTGGCTTATGAATGCTTGTTTGTTATGTTTACACATGGAATGCTGTCTACCTGCCTTAGCAACGATAGTACTATAGTTTGGACTCAGCACCCGTTCACACGGGGGTTGTTAAGGACTATTACTTGCATGGATTACGGTGGTAATCTTGTATTGCGAACTGCCTCGGGCAGTCAACCCGCAGTCATTGGTATCAATGGATCTATGTCGATAACTAACGTGCTTCATTTCACTATGTGTACGTGCTGGTTATGCGTAAACGAATTCGAACTTTATATGCTATTATCAAACTTGTATGCTCACCTTTACATCATATGTATTGACTTTATTTTAACGAATGTGATAGGTGCTTAGGACGCACACTTGATAGGAATTTGAGGCTAGAATAAAGCTTTAGAGCCCAACAAATAGTTGTCTGTAGATAACGAATCAAGGGTCTCTAGAAGCAGATAAACAATTGCTGTCTATTTAAATCAGAGTTGTCGGAACAGAATATTGCCTAGATTTTTGTCTGTAAGAATTATTTTACTGTTTGAGATACGGTATGGGACATATTATTTAAATTGAATAGTATTGATAATTGTTATGGAAACATCTGGACAATCTGTTTCGCTCAGTGCCATGCCCCGATGATTCCGCCATCGGTTGGGGTGTGACAACCATGCAAATAATTTTAAATCTGTTTGGGCTGTTTATGTGTTTGGGCCGTTCATTTTAAATAATTTTAAATCTGTTTTGGCTGTTTGGGCTGTTTATGTGTTTGGGCCGTTCATTTTAAATAATTTGAATTCTGTTTTGGGTTGTTCATGTGTTTGGGCCGTTCACTACAAAAATAAACTTAACAAGTTAACGGAAAAAAAAAAATAAAGAAACTCAACCGCCTTTTTTACCAAAAAAAAAAAATAAATAAATAAAATCAAAAAACCTCAATCGCGTTTATTATAAGCTAACCGTTGCCGTTCCAAGTTCCCACGTTTACCCACTATATAAATACCCTCACCACGTTCCAGTTCACCACGCCGTCTGAAATCAAAAAATTTTCGCCGTTTTCAATAGAAATCTTCTCTGACTCCGCCAACGACTCACCTGAAAATGGCCACTTCCTGGACAGACGTTGAAGACATCGCTTTCTGCGAAGCATGGGAGGAGGCCATGACCGATCCCCCACGACGCGGACAACGGGGGCTCTGAGTTCGGGTTCAACATATTTTTGGGCAGCTTCGTGGTCCGGACCATAACCGGACCGTCGACGCCTTTTCGTCCAGGTTTCGTGTGCTGCGGTTGGAATGTGAGAGGTTTGACCGCTATTTCAAGAAGGTGGAGAGAGAAATGCCGGACCTTGTTGAGGACGATCAGAAGGTGGTGGCCTTGATCAACTACCGTCATGACGAGGGACATGAATTCAAGCATGTCTCGGAGTGGGAGGCTATTAGGATTTGGTTTTAGATTTTTTTTATTATGTTTTGTTTACTTTTTTTATGTTATGTTTAATGTTTAATGTTTATGTTTGTTATATTAATATAAAAATTTTTTTGTCTCCTTAAAAAAATAACTTAAAAAATTAAAAAAATATCTTATAAAATAAAGTCTACAAACGGTTTGGGCTTAAATTTATGTTTTATTATATTTGAGTCCGTTAACAAACGTCTTGGGCCCAAGTATTAGAAAATTAAAAGGGCCGTTAATTTAAAACGTGGTGGGCTGTTTGGGCCGTTCATTTAAAACGTTGTTGCCTGTTTGGGCCCAAACATTAGAAAATTAATATGTTTGGGCCGTCCTTATAAAACAGGCCCACGTATTAGAAAATAAAACGTGCCGTTAATTTAAAACGCAGTGGGCTGTTTGGGCCGAATATGTTTTATAAAACAGGCCCAAGTTTTAGATATGTTTTATAATAATTAATCTTTATAACGCAGTGGGCTGTTTGGGCCGTTAATTTAAAACGCAGTGGGCTGTTTGGTGTTTATTTTTATTTTCTTTTATTTAAATATGTTTTATAATAATTAATATTTATAATAAGTTATACATAAAATAAAACAGTGTTGGACCAAATATTATAAAATAAAACGTTGTTTCCTGTTTGGGCCCAAACATTAGTTTTTTTAACGGCCCAAACATTAGAGAATTAAACTGTTTGGGCCGTCCATATATAGCATGTGGGCTGTTTAGGCCCGAATATGTTTTATAAAAAGTTCGGGGCTATTTGGGCCCAAATATCACTAGAAATATAATTTAAAAAATATAACGGGCCGTTCATTTAAAACGTTGTGGGCTGTTTGGGCCCAAACATTAGAGAATTAAACTGTTTGGGCCGTCCATATATAGCCTGTGGGCTGTTTAGGCTCGAATATGTTTTATAAAAAGTTGTGGGCTCTTTGGGCCCAAATATCACTAGAAATATAATTTAAAAAATACAACGGGCCGTTCATTTAAAACGCAGTGGGTTGTTTGGGCCCAAACATTAGAGAATTAAACTGTTTGGGCCGTCCATATATAGCGTGTAGGCTGTTTAGGCCCGAATATGTTTTATAAAACGTTGTGGGCTCTTTGGGCCCAAACACTAGAAATTTTTGTTGTGTTTGGGCTGTTTTGGCCAAAATATGTTTATAAAAATTAATGTGTAAAAAGAGTTAAAAAACTAAAATCACGTTTCACATAGACAAACGGTTAAAAGTCAAACATTTAAGTTGCATGATACAACCTAAATATTACAAATTCATTTCGTGAATTACAGATAAATTTTTAAAGTTTCAAACACTGAAAGGTGTTCAAAGTTCTCATCGTAAAGTATTGCGTAGTCGAGCAGGGCCTCTTCAACGACCTCTTTTTCTTCCATGTTCGGATTAGTTTTTTTTAACATTTTTGCACCTTCCTAAAAAACGGTTACATTTAAAGCGTAGAAAAACAAGATGAGTCGTCAAGGCATCGACACTTCGGGACGTCTCTGGTAGGTGAATGCAAAAGTAGTTGAAAACCTGCCCCCAGAAAGTAGTATCGGAAACTGAATAAGTGCCTAGATCACGAGCGGCAGCGTACGAAACGACAGCAGCAATATCCTCCTCGTTGGTCCAAGAATCCATTTTTTTTTTGTTAGTGGGAACTTTGAGATGAGAAAGGGGTTAAATGGGATGAGTAATCTATGTATTTATAGCTTTGAAATGAGAATGGGGTTAAATGGGAGGATATAATATTAAATATTAAAACATATTAAAAAGAAGAGTTATTTTATTTAACAACATTTGGGCGAGGCAAACACCGCCAAAATAACAGTTTATCAGCCATGAATCGTCTATATGACAAACATATTTGTTTTACGTCTCTAGTAATGTTAATTGGTTTGTCCGTAACGAGATGCTCCATAAGCATACACAGATAGGCAGCTTCATTGCCTACGATTAACCTGTTAGAAATCACGTAGTTATCGTTTAGCTCATGAGTTATGCAGCATTCTGGTTTGCCTGTCTTTTTCCAATACTGCAAATGCACCAGAAAACCAGTTAAATACACCTTAAGCTTCATCAACCGTGGAAAAATAACTGTCCTAAATTTGTCTCCTCGTCCACAAAAGTTTTCAAACGGGTACAAAACTAATTCCTGGGATGCCAACTCTAATCGTACAAACATCCATTCGTTATTGTCAATCGGCAGTGGGAAAAACAAAAAATCCACGTCAAAAATGGAAGGAAATGGGTTTTCTTTACCATTTCCATAACCAACCACGCTCTTAGGAACGGATTGTAGTAACGTGTCATAGAATTGAGGTGGAAGAATTGTCCAACGCAAATTTAACGTGGGATCCCTTTGTAACTTTCTTCTTCTCCAAGCCATTAGTCGTCCAGTCCATCCCTCAATATGCTGTTTAACGAATATTATATTAATACAAGTTACATGTAATAAACAGTAAAAATACACATTTTGTTAATAAAAAAGTTCTAATGAAATTACCGTTGCTGTTAGGTAGCCATTACAACGATAGCCTAACAGAGTGCCCCAAAATTTTTTATCCAACTCCACATAACGACTGAAAACAGCTGAATAACAGAATGGGGCGTCCCCATTACTGTAAACTGTTGCAAAGACATATGTGTTAAAACATTACCAATGACAAGCATTCCTCCTTCCGTACAAAACACAGTTTGGATCAATCAACAGGATCGGGATCGCCAGTGGTCTCCAAATGTTCTTGAATTTTACTACGATGGGGATAATCCTACTTGCTATTCTTCATACACGGGGATAACACCACTAGGAAAAGCTTGGTGGGGGAGGGGGACTGCTTGGATTTACTGGAGCGGGTTTTATTCAAAAAACGGTACCTTAATAATAAATATTTTCGTAATAAAAATCAGTTTCATTATTTTTGTAATAAATAAATTACCGTTATTTTTTAGCACGTAAAAGCATGGTGTAACAAACTCATGTATGAACGAGAGATTGAAATAAATGCAAGAACGCTGTCGTCAAACGATTATCGTTGGACAGTTCTACCGCCAAATTTCTTCGACATGTTAAATGAACAAGATATTGATGCAACCAGATACGCAGATGGTTCTACAGCAACATATCCTCCATTCTGGGAAATTGATACGGTAGGATTAATCAATTTTTTTATTTTATTATATCCGTTTTTTATTAAGATTTTATATTTACTATTGTTTTACCTTGTAAATACTTATAGCGTATATACCGAAGCACGACTCTCATTCTTACTCCACACCTATTTAAGCACATGTTGGTCCACTACTCAACTGGCATCCCCCTTTTTTCTACATCATGGCGAATCAAGAACACAACATTCATCTACACATTAATATCAACGTCAACATTTCCCAACCGGTTAACCACCCAAACCCACCCTCAGATAACCCCGAACCAAACAATTCCCAAACTCGTAACCCCCCAAACCCGGTGGAACAACCAACACGTGAAGCACCATTTAGCGGTTCAGGTCAGTGTCAGGCGCTTGTGCCGTTACCTAACACCGATGAATGACAGCGTCCTTTGGACCAGATTATTCCACAAGAATATTTGACGGTTACTGCTGACGAAGACTCAGACAAGGAATTGGATTTTGAAAGACTGTACGATGAAGTGCGTTTTGAAGCATATCGTGCGGAAATGGAAGAAGGAGTAGAGTATGATTCTGAAGCGGAAAACCATTCCGGTTATTAGTTAAATGTCAGGGTTTTTTTTTTTGGAATAAGAACTTAAACGTGTTTGATGTAATATTTTTTTGCTAAGAATTTTTGTTTTTTTATTTACAACATTGATTTAGAACCTAAGATTATTCACTTTTTGCAGGTATACATTCCTATACCGGACAAGGAACAAAATTGGTTGCTTTTTAAAATAAATCTAAAGTCACTAGAATTAAGAATTTTTTTGCCAATACTTGTTACACGATTAATTGTGGAGATTCATTTTGCGTACACAGAAGAGTACATCAAATTGTGCTAGAATTTGAGTCTCTATTTTTGTGGTTTCTCGGACGTATATCGTACGGGAAACACTCATAAATATATGAGACGCGTGCCATGCAAATAGTAGGGGATTTCGTGTGGCCTAATCAAACAGATCGTATTGGCAGAAGTTTAGGAGTCATCATATGTATGCTAATGGAAAAACTTATTCGGGATCGTTCTTTAACATGGAACGAAGGAAACCTTCAGGATGCTTGTTTCAGATACAGACAGTACATGGCAGATGAACTCTACGCCGGGCGCTTCACACCTGTTAATGTTTTATGGTTCTATGTATGCATGTAATATAAAAAAAATAAGAACATATTGTAATGAAATGATTTTCAATAATAATTATTTGCAACTAAATAGACTTACTACGTTATTTGAGAAATTAAAATACACAAAATAAATTATAGTATTAAAAGTCTCCCAAGTTAAAAGACGGATACATATAATTAGACGGAGATTGTGTAAAATGATCAGGATCATCGGTTTCTTTCCCTTTCCCTTTGTCTGGGCCTTTGCGAGTACGAATTTCTGACGGCATGGGCTGCCGACAGACATCCCGATTATGACCCTGTGAGTTACACCGGGAACAATACAGGGGAGTAGGTTCTTCCCCGCGGGATAAGATCCGGTGGTTTTCTCGAGGACGACCGGCCTGGCGTTTTGTCATATGCGGCGGTTGAAGATTGATAAGGTCTTCTGGAGTCTCCCATTCAGATCTTTGAGGAAGAGGATTAATCGCTTCTTCATAAGTTTTTTTATAGACTTCGTTTGAGTAACACGGGAAGCAATACTTACTGCAATCGGTTTCACCTAAAATTTTTGACACGGCAATAACATGCCCGCACGGTAAACCAGAAACCTGTCAAACTCGGCAACTACAACTTCCATTAACAAAGTCAACTAAACCCCCTTTCCACTGTCTATGACAGAATAACTGTTTAACCCAATCCCAGCAACCGTCCAGGTTCTAGACCCTTCAATTTTTTTAAAAATTTTCTTCTGTGCCCATTGTGTAAGTAAATGTTTTTCATGAATATCTTGCAAACGGCGATCGTAAAACCATTTCTGAACAGATTGCCGGAAGAACTCTAAGAGTTGCGTTACCGGCATTTTATGCAAGTGTCTAGATAAAGCGTTAATAGACTCCGCGCTGTTAGATGTCATATAATGATATCGATTGCCTGGATAATGCGCCCTTGCCCATCTACCGAACCCAGTACTTGTTAGAGTGTGATGTAGTCTAGGAACAGTAAGACAAAGAGCATTGAATGACTCGTTAAAATCAGGCAATCGGTACGATTTGCATGTCTTCCACCACAGCTTCTCATTTTTTTTATCAGAGGGTAAACGTAGGTTCATCATAAATGACGACAGCATAACCCGTGATAAGCATGTGGAAAGACGTTTCTAACAGCTAGGTGTATAGAATTCGCTCTATCCGATATTATCGCCATGTCCGGTATTTCACCGATACATTCTTTAAGCTTTGACAGAAACCATGTCCAAGATTCACCATCCTCTGATTTTCCTATTCCATAGGAAATTGGTAAAATTTGGTTGTTTCCATCCATCCCAACTGCTAAAAATAACGTCCCTTTAAATTCACCCTTTAGGTGTGCAACATCAATGATCACCACCGGTCTTAGATTACAGATAAAGGTACGAATCTGAAACAAAATTATTTGAAAAACGTCAACAAGATGTAGTTTGACGAAAAAAAACAGAGACTGCTGTAACTTACCGCAGCACCAATTGCGACAAAGACCATTTCAAACTGACGCTCGTCATCAGTCTTGATATGAGTGACAGAACCAGGATATGCCCGCTCTAGATTGTAACAGTAAAATGGTAGTTTTGCAAACGAATCTCTGCTAGTTCCTTGTAAAACCTCTAGTGCCAGACTTTTTCCACGCCAAGCTTGACTAGTGGTTATCTCAACTTGGAATCTTTGTCTAAAATCTTTCACTATTTCATTACAACGATATATTCTACCACTATCTTTTAAAGGTTCTTTTAAATAGTGAGCAACAACCTTTGGGTTTGACTGACGAAGATGTGGGTACTTTAGCGTCTTCGAGCACGTGTGTTTAGCGTTAAAACTCTTAACAAAAAACACCCCACTATCCCCAAAACTGTATGCACGAAAACGCCAATCGCAACCGTCCACCAAACATGACACTTCGTACCGAGTTTTAGAAGATCTATCTACTTTAAACTCAAAGTGTTCTAACAAACATTTTTTCCCAACTCAAGTTTCATGTCTTCTTTGTTATTAAATACGTGCCCTGGTTCAAAAGTAATTGATGAAGATGGCAAACAATTTTCAAATGAATTATCAGGATTTGGCTGGTAGTCGTTTAAAACATCATAATTTTCTTCATCAGTACAGAAATTCAAATCAGGAACTTTAAATTTTTTTGGAGGTGAAAAACTAGATGACCTAGCACAAAACCCTTCAACGACATATAATTTATAAATTTCAAAAATATTTTCCATAGAAAAATTATAAAACATTGCAAGATCTTCATCGTTTATTTTATCGATTGGATCACTAAAGGAAGACAACCGATACGATAACTTCGTAATGTTTGTAGAACTACACATGTTTGACACTTTACTTAGAAGAGCAGTGTATGAAAGGTTGGGTTCAATTTCTAAACCACGTCTACTTGAATCAGCATCAGCAACATACTCCAACTTTCCGATAACGATTTCCCACTTTTCGCCGCTGTATATAACCAAACGAATCTTCATAATTTTAAGTTGGTAAGTTCCTTCTACAAAAGCTAAATGTTTTGATAACTTTAGATGAATCTGTTGCACAAACACATAGAAAAAAACTGACAAATATAAATCTATAAACTAAAGCATTGAAACGGCTCAGAGCCAGCGGAAATGGCTCGAACCATATATTGAAACGGCATTAGATAGCTGTACCGGCTCGGAGCCAGCCGAAACGGCTCGTAGCAGTTGAGACGACACAAACAATGGGGCGGACCGGCTCGGAGACAGCTAAAACGGCTTGGCTTGCAGAAGTGGGGTCCACCTGTGTACGGTAATGGCTCGGCTACAACCTAAGCACACGGCTTGGCTCATTGAAGGAACTCGGCTAAGATCTTTCAACAGGAGCCGATTGTAATGGCTTGGCTAAGATCTTTCAACATTGGTCGGATACGTGGCGCGGACTGCAGCATCCTCAAGCCGTTACAGGCTTTGCCGGACATGTGGCACTCAACGGTTGGCTGGCCGTTTAAAGAAAATCTTGTGCCGTTTCAGCATGCTGAAACGGCTCGGTGAGGGGTGTCCATTGGCCAAAATGGAAAAAACGGCGTTGATTTGGCTATTTTCGTGATTTTCCCTATATTTTGAGGGGGTGTAATTGCCACCGGGACTTCTTGCAAATTGTCAAGAGGAGGTTCCGTGGGGATGTCATCCCACCCGATGGGGTTAACGACTCCAAGTGCTAAGTTCCAATCCTTTTGGGGGAGGATTGGTTCCATGGGAGGTGTCACAAGAATGTTCAACCTCTGGTGCAAGAGGTTGATTTCTTGGAAACTATTTTCCAGCCCCACCGTCAGATAATTTATACGGTCGATCAGGACCTCTTCTATGGATGTTATTTCGTCGAGAGCTTCTCGTAGTGCCATCACATAGCGTATAAGAGTTGCTTCAATTGAAGGCCTTCGTTCCCTACGACTGTTTCTGGAATGTGCTGAAGAAGTTCCACTATTTTGGCTTGACATTCTACGAAAATAAACTGAAAATGTTCATTTTAATGAAACAGTACCTTGAACACGGGGCCGTGATCACATTTTAATGAAACAGTACCTTGAACACGGCCCCGTGCTCACTGAGCACGGCCACGTGTTCACCTCTTTGCAGATTTTTGGAACAAGGAATCTTGGAGCTTTAAATTATCTTTCTGACTTTTGAAGCATTTTTAAGCAGAAATAACTTAAAACAGTGTTGTAAAACTTATTTTTAACAAGATTCCTTGAATAAAAATCTAACAAATATCACAATAAAGCTTGAAACTATGGTGATTTCAAGCTCTAATGGAGGTGTTGAGGGAAAAATGAAGAAGAAGGCAATGGAAAAAAGTAGAAAAGACAAGATGGTTGTTGAGAACCTTCTTTAGAATATACCTAGTATGGTATGTGTGAAGATCCCACCAAATCTCTGTCTTTGGAATGGTCCAAATGTGCAGGAATCTTGGTGCATTTATAGAAAACGACAGCACGCTAGACACGACCCCGTGTGCAGACGAGATTCTGACACTTTTTGTCCGTATTCTGACCGAAAGTCAGACGAGAATCTTTTGGTGGACACAGGGGTATGCTGACCTGGACACGGCCCCGTGTCTAGAAGCTGTTTATGAAGTTTTGTCTATCTTAAGGAATTTATACGGATCAGGTGGTTCCTTACTGGATGGAACAACACCGAAGTGCCTGAGATACCTTAGTTGCCCTAGTTTTAGATGAGAACGCAAGAGGTTATCGGAAAGGGTGATTCCTATGCTAAATGTAGGTGGACAAGTCCAACCCTTATCCGGGCTCTCGTTAAAGAAGGTGTATGTCGAATCGCTCAGGTCTATGTATGCATCGACGGAAGTCGATGGGGAGTCCTTAATGGCACAATCGACACAGGGACGACTATCGCTCAAGTCTTCGCAAGAGTTAGAGGTGATTTCGGGAGCGACGATGTTGTTTTTATTCGAATGCGATCTCAATAATTCTTCTTGGGCGTTGTCTTGAGATGAATTAGTTATGTCCATCTCAAGCTCTTTTATCCAATTAAGAATTAAATCTTCCATTTGAAATGATTCTTCAAGAATCATTTCATTTAGAATAGATGGTTGAGAGCATTCTAGGGAGAGATAAGGATTATTTTTACTCTCGCCCCTCTTAAGCCTACAGGAAAACGATGGGTCTATATAGTGGGGAGTGTAATTTAAAAAATAACATTTTAAATCTTCATGAGTTCCGCCACATATTTGACACCACGTACCATAAGAGAAGCGGAAGTAAAAAAATCAGTATCGCTAATGTTTGTGTCAGAAATTACCAACTGTCGGGATCTTACGGTTTTGTTTTCAGTATCTGATACTTGGGCATGGGGCGTGTTTATTGTGCACGGCCCCATGTTCAGCTACTGTCTGACTTAAAACAGGATTGCCAGTACCAAAGATTGGGCACGGGGCGTGTTCAGCGGGCACGACCCGTGCTGAGCTCTGCAGAAGCTGAAAATTTAAGAAAAATCCTAAAAAACAGAAAAATAAGAAAAATGATTAGGCTGTTGATTCCTAACTTTCTTAAAAACCTTGTGTCCCCGGCAATGGCGCCAAAAACTTGATGCGTGTGTAGAGTTATATATCTTTTTTTGTATACTTTTAGCCCTTTTTAACACTTTAGTCAAGTTTTAAATTTATAAAACATGATATTTTACTAACACTAAACACACATATGGGCAAGTGCACCCATCGTGAGCGTAGTATAGCGCTGGTAAGATACCGAGGTCGTCCATGGACACAAGAGCTTTTAATACCGGTTTATCCTCAACGTCTAATCAAATCAAAAATTTAGAAAAATGTTTTAAACATGAAAATAAAAACTAAAAATGCTGAAAATAAAAATTAAAATAAAAACAGATAGACAAGATGAATCTCTTGGATCCGACTCGCCTTTTGTGTAACCTTTGATGTTTTCCACACTTTTGCACTTTTTAAGAGATTATCTTAGTTATAGTAGTAGGCCCCTCTTTTGAAGGTGACGTTACCCTCAACCTAGTAGTTTGAGTCAGCAAGGATACAATCCTAAAGGGTTGGATTATTGAAAGATAATTAATTAAGTTATTAATGCGTAATGTGGTAGGCCCCTCTTTTGAAGGTGACGTTACCCTCGGCTAAGTGGTTTGAGTCAGCAGGGATACAATCCCAAGTAGCCGGGTTAATGTATTAATAGTAGTTTACATATGAGGGGATCAAGCCATTTGCACCCCCGCCATCCAATACTAGTGGGTATTGAAGGAGGTCCTAGTAACCTTGACCCAGGTCCTTGCAGGATCTATACACTAAACATGACAAGAACCTTACCAAACCATTCCCTTAACCCCCAACCAGGTAGCCAACATATCTCTATATAGACCGTAGAGATATGAATGGTGTAAATCTTTTATTTCATATAGACTGTAAAATAACGCCAAGACACCACAGACAAATTATCAGGAAGTTTCACCTTCAACATAAGAAACTAGGTATTAAAGTCATTAATACAAAACCAAATAAAAAGTGCGAAAAGATTAAAAAACAAAAGTTTACACTAAATGCTTGTCTTCACCAAGTGATGTAAGAGACTTAGGAAAACATAGCCTTTGATTGTCAAGAACTCTTACTATTAATCTTGGATCCCGAGACTACTACACACACTCTCTGATGGATGATGGATGATGGTGGTGGATGTGGGTGCTGTGATGGTGGTGGAGTGTGGGTGAAGTGGGAGAGAGGTGGTTTGCCAAGGGATGCTTTTGAAGTGAACCAAGCACCTCTATTTATAGCCTGCACAGAAGCCCGGACACAGCCCCGTGTCCATTGGGCACGGCCCCGATCCATCCACTTTCTCTTTCTTCATTAATTGCAGTTTGTCTGCATTAGTTGACCACGCCCCCGTGTCCACTGGGTATGACCCCGTGTGCAGAAGCGTATCTGTACTATCAAGATTTGCTTGGATTGTGCGAATCATAGGGTTGACCATGGCTGTGTTGAGCTGGGCACGCCTCCGTGTTGGGAAATAGAAGCTTTTACCACTTTATCTTTTCTGCAGACACTTGAGCACTCCCCCGTGTCCGCTGGGCACGGGGCATGTTCAGCCTTCTGATCTCTTGTTTTTTCTTGGGAAGATGTTGTCGAGGGGTCAGGCATGCCACGTTTATTCCTTTTCTTGTAATTATGTTATATTTTGCTGCATATTTGCTTCTTTTGTTCATTTACGCTCATTTAATCCTGAAAATACAAAAGGAAGACAAAAGCACACTTTTTCCAACATTAGTACTAAAAAGGGTTAGTTTAATGCCTCATTTGATGTAATTTATATGTTGCATTTTACACACATCATGAGTGCTGGAATCAACATTTCAAACAGTGGAATGAATCGTCAACTACTTAACTCTCTACCAAAAGGATTGGATGCCGAGGTTTTTATGATCAAGCATACTAAGGATCTGAATGAAATGACACTTACGGAACTGATTGCTACTATCAAGTCTTGTGAGATCGACAACAGCAGAGAGAAATGAATCACAAGAACTCACTGATGGCTGCTGGTATGACTAGCCCCAACAACGCAACATTGATGTCTCAAGTTCATCCAAATTTGGTTTTCAGTCCTGTTTATGGAGTTATGAATCACAACCCAAACATTGTGTTCAGTCCTGTTGCTACACCAAAATCCAACTATGTTTATGGGATGTCTCTTCCTACTTCTCAAGCACTTGTTGTCAACACCATGAATGTTCAACCGCTATCCCAGCCTCAGCCAGATCATGCAAATGTTGCCTTTGGTTCAACCACCCAGTCTGTGCCTCAAAATATCTCATCATCACCTTTGGTGGAACATATGGCCTTCTTGACTAAACAGAATGAAGAAAAACTTGCTCTCGCAGCTTTAATGATCTCCAGTTTCAATGCTTTCGTAGCTAGGGATCTCATGCCCTCAGGTGAGATAACACCAGATGTGAATCAAGTGGTGGAAGAAGACTTGGATGAATTGGATGTGGCTTGGAATCTGGCTATGTTAGCATTTAAGGCAGAAAAGTTCGCTAAGAGATATAGGCGTCGTCTAATGAATGCTCGTCCTGGAGTGCTGAGAGACAGGCTAAGGTGCTACAGGTGTTATGAACGGGGACCCTTTGCTAGGGACTGCAAGAAGGCACCAGCTGGATATGAAGCTACTCAGGCAGCTGCAACACGAAACAAGGAAAGGTCAATGGTTCTTGTTACACCTGTTGAGACTTCGACTTCAACTGGACAGGGAAACTCTGGAGCTGGAAGGGCCTTGATTGCACAGGAGCAGAATGGGTTCAATTGGGCTGATGCTGTTGCGCAAGTGGAATCAATGAAGCTGTCTGAATCTGCTGCTGTGGAAAGGGTCCATCAGTGCTTGATGGCGATGACCGAGGAACCAAAATCACTCTTAGAGACGGTAAATTCCCTTTTATGTACAGAACACTTTAGAAAGAAAGTTGCATTTCTGAGATCTCAAAACTCAGCATTGATCACCGATTACAACAGTCTTCGAGAGAACAATAAAATTCTCTATGAAAAGATTGATGCACTTAAGAAGGACATAGCTCAACTTCACAGAGACGTGAATCAACATCAATTGGTGTGTGCAAAGCGTGCTATATTTTTATTGATATTTTAAGCCCATTTTACACATTAGTCAAGTTTTAAATTTATAAAACACGATATTCTACTAACACTAAACACACACTTGGGCAAGTGCACCCATCGTGAGCGTAGTATAGCGTTAGTAAGATACCGAGATCGTCCAAGGACACAAGAGCTTTTAGTACCGGTTTATCCTCAACATGTAATCAATCTAAAATTTTTGAGAAAAGATTTTAAACATGAAAATAAACACTAAAAATGCTGAAATAAAAATAAAATAAAAACAGATAGACAAGAAGAATCACTTGGATCCGACTCACCTTATATGTACCCTTTGATGATTTACGCACTTTTGGACTTTTTAAGAGATTATCTTAGTTATAGTAGTAGGCCCCTCTTTGGAAGGTGACGTTACCCTCAACCCAATGGTTTGAGTCAGCAAGGATACAATCCCAAAGGGTCGGAATATTGAAAGATAATTAATTAAGTTATTAATGCGAAAAGTGGTAGGCCCCTCTTTTGAAGGTGACGTTAACCTCAGCTAAGTGGTTTGAGTCATCAGGGATACAATCCCAAGTAACCGGTTTAATGTATTAATAGTAGTTTACATATGAGGGGTTCAAGCCATTCGGACCCCCGCCATCCAATACCAGTGGGTATTGAAGGAGGTCCTAGTAAGCTTGAACCAGGTCCTTGTAGGATCTATACACTGAACAAGGCAAGAACCTTACTAAACCATTCCCTTAACCCCTGACCAGGTGGCCAACATGCCACTATATAGACCGTAGAGAGATGAATGGTGTAAATCTTTTACTTTATATAGGCAGTAAAGTAACGCCAAGACACGAAGGACAAATGAAAAAGAAAATTCACCTTCAACATAAGAAACTAGTTATTAAAGTCATTAATACAAAACCAAATAAAAAGTGTCGAAAGATTAAATGCATTTGTCAGCAAAGTGATGGTGGAGTGGTGGCAAAGTGGGAGAGTAGTGGTTTGCCAAGGGATGCCTTTGAAGTGAGCCAATCACCTCTATTTATAGCCTGCACAGAGCCCTAGCCACGGCCCCGTGTCCAGTTGGCATGCCCCTGTGGCCAACCTTTTATCTTCCTTCATTAAATGCATTTGTCAGCAGAGGGCCCTACACGGCCCCGTGGTCTGCGGGCACGGCCCCGTCGGCATAATCGTATCTGTACTATCAAGATTTTGCAAGATTCTGCGTATCTTAGCGTTGACCATGCCCCGTGTCGAGCTGGGCATGCCCCCGTGGTGGGCGTAAAAGCTTCCACAGCTTTGTCTTTTCAGCAGGCGCCTGACCACGCCCCCGTGTCTAGTGGGCACGGCCCCGTGGTCAGTCTTTTGTTGACTTGTTTTTGCTTTGGGGATGCTGCCGAGGGGTCGGGCATGTCACGTTTATTCCTTTTCTTTGTATTTATGTTGGTTTTGGCTGTATATTTGTACCTTTTTCTCGTTTAAGCTCATTTGGTCCTGTAAATTCAAAAGGAAGACAAAAACACATTTTTTCCAACATTAGTACTAAAAAGGGTTAGTTTTATGCCTTATTTGATGTAATTTATATGTTACATTTTGCACACATCAAATACCCCCACACTTAAATCTTTGCTTGTCCTCAAGCAAAACTCTTTAATATGTGGCTTACACACCCAAATGGAATAGGTAGATGAGAAGTTTTGGGCTTGTCTTGAGTGTCGGGAATCCAAGATCTTTATTGGGTTTTATTTTTATTTTATTTACAATCCCAATTCGTCATGATTTATTTAGAACATTTTATAAGAAAAATTACTTATTTGGGCATAACATGCCACTTTAAAATTCCATTTATATACAAGTTCACATACCTCACGGGAGATCACTCAACACTCAGCCGAAGATGTATTTTTGCGAAACACTCGAGACCGGCATGGAACTTACTTCTACCATATGCTTGCCAAGCAATCAAACCTCATCCTTTTTAACTATAAAACTTTGTAAATATCAAGAGGACTTTGGGAAAGGTTAGGCTTGGGCTAAGGGTAGGTGGTTTTGGTTAGTGGTTAGTAAAAAGGTATAAAAGCGTAAAAAGCGTCGGTCATCGTAAAACTTTTTGTTTTTGTGACTTTTATTCAAACTAAGCATATTCAAACAAAGTTTCTTTGAGGAACTTGTTTGTTTATTGCAAGACTTTCATATTTTTTAATAGGAAACATCACAAGATAACCGAGCCTTTTACTAAAATAAAGGGGATGAAAAGAAAAAGGTCTTGGTGGGTAAAGGGTGTTTGTTTTGTGGGTTTTGAAATGAAAGGTTTAGGCTCAAAGGGGTTAACTAAGGGGATATTGGGTAGGTGATATAAAAATGAAAAATAATGGTGTTGAAAGGAAAATGGGTTAGTCTTAATGCCTCTATCATTTACTTACTTGGGTTTAAGTTGGTAACGACCGGGAATGTATCGTCGTGGCAAGTTCTAGAGTCATAAGAACAAGCGGCTATTCATACAAGAAATGAAAAATGAACATTTAGTTTAAAGATATATTGTTGGGATTGAACCCTACCAGAGGAACAGATAATCAAAGCCAAAACTGGATCAGAGCAGTGGATCCAGAATAAGCAAAAGTTTATATTCAAATCTCTCCCCTTGAAAGTGGTTTCAACATCTGCTGACCTCCAAACTACTGATCTTTACTAACTGCTAACCTACAACTGCTGTCCAAGTTAAAGACTGATGAAAGACTAAAGCTCTGCTGATTCAATCTACTGCTATGGGTCAAGCTCTGCTGATCAAGACTAGTACTGCTGGGTTCACATCAGTGGAAGGATGCAGCAGTAGTTTAGTTTATATTATGATATGTAATGTACAACAGTAGTTAGCACAACAGAGGTTGTATAGATCAGATGTTAGAGTTTGTTAGGAGGTTAGATGTCACTTTCATGGTGACGTCAGCTTAGATGCTTCAGTGGTTTGATCATGCCTATTAATAGAACAGTGCTCTGTACTATTGTATTAGCTCTTCACCATCTTTCTCCTGCACGAACAAATCACTGTCAGCTCAGGCTGAGGGGGAGTTTGTTATACACTTGCAATTGTGATTGAATCTTGTAATAAATTCAAGCATTCCGTTCAATGTTAAACTTGTGTATGAAAAGCAATTCTCCTGTTTGATTGTGAAAAGTTTGCTTCCATTACATTTCGCTGCACTACTCATTCATAGATCATTTTAATTCAAGCGTAAAACACAATCAAAACCAAACTCAGATCCTAACAATTGGTATCAGAGCTTGGACAGTCAAATTTGATTTAACAATCATTTTAACATAAATAGTTTAGCTCACAATCGTTGATACTGATAGTTTGTTGGTTTTGTTGAAAAACAGAGCAAGGTTTAATCACCATCAAAGTTGATTAATCAGTGCCTGTAAAACAACCAGGATGACGTCACAATCACAAGATGATAAGAATAACATTGGCTCTCTTTTCAAACCACCCATGCTTAAACGTAATGAATACAACATCTGGGAGAGAAGGATGGGTCACATCCTTGCTCAACAGAACACTGGATGTTGGAGGTCTGTTGTTTATGGTCCCCATGTCCCTATGGTGCCAAGTGCTGAGGATGCAAAGAAGTTCGTACCTAAACCAACTGAAAACTATACTGAAACTGATTTTCAAAAGTTCGAACTCGATGCCAAAGCATTTAGCATCATAGCATCTGCATTACCCAATGAGATCTATGCTGGACTGTTACATTGTAACAGTGCCAAAGAGCTATGGGATGCACTGAAGGAACTATTAGTGCATACGTCTGTCGACTTCGTCTTGTATCAAGTCTTGCATTGTTCATGGCACGAAGATCGAGAAATCAAAACAAAAAGTTAATTCCGCTTGAAGATGCTAATTCCGTTTGAAAAGGTCATCATGTAATTTCGTTTGAAACATGTAATCTCGTTTGAGATGTAATTCCGTTTGAACGAGTAATTCCGCTTGAGTCATGTTCAAGCGAAATTACCAAGTCTATAAATAGGTACTAGGTCTTGTCATTTGGAACGGAATTAGAATAGTGTTTTCCGACGGTGAAGCTCTGTCGAAGTGTCTACAGATCTGTAATTGTTCAGATATCAATCAAAAGACTGTTATAAGTGTATATATTGCTGAATAACACACAATATGTTTGTTTCCCCCTTTCATATTGTGTAGAACCCCTCTGACCGACTCATTTCGGGTCCGTACACGATCCTACAAGTGGTATCAGAGCTCAGGAGGAGGAGTTCTGCAGATTTCAGCTTGATTTCTTTGTGTTTTCTTACTTCTACACCTTCTTTTCTCAATTGAACAACTTTTCACGGTCAAAATGATCTGAATTTCTCACATCATAAGCGAAATAGTATATTAACAAATCCTTGAGAAAATTGGACTTTAATTCGATCTAAAACTGATAAAAATTGTATTTCCATTTGAAAAGTTGGAGCGGTATGCTGACATCATTCTAATTTCGTTTGAAATTGCACCGTATTACGCTTGAAAAACGTAATCCCGCTTGAGTATTTCATTTAAGAGTGTAATTCCGTTTGGAAAGTTCAAACGGAATTAGTTATTCCGTTTGAAATTGGTATTCCGCTTGAAATTTCAAACGAAATCAGTGATTCCGTTTAAAGAGTCTAATTTCGCTTGAAATTTTAATTTCGTTTGAAAGTTTTGTGTGCAGATTAATCTTGCTTGAAGGGGTAATCTCGCTTGGAATAATTCCGTTTGAAGCACTAATTTCGTTTGGAAGTATTTGTCTTGATAAACTTGTTACTGAATCATGAGTGAGGAATTTTATAACGCATTTGCTACATCTCCGACTACTCCGGCTGTCATTGCTCAAAACATGAACTTGGAAAATGAGACTAGAACTATGCAAAAACCCCCGAAGCTAATGAGCATTGAGGAGTATTACGGTTGGAAAGATTGGTTTGAAAACTGGGTTCAAGCAAATCATTTGAGATCTTGGGAGTGTATTTTGAAAAAATATGTACTACCACGTACTGATCTGCAAGTTGAAAAAACAATCTCTGAATTCACTGATAAAGAACGAGACATGTACAAAGCTGAAAAGATGATGATTAGTCTACTTCAGCAAGCTATTAAAAAAGACATCTTTGTATTGCTTCAACATGACAAAACTTCAAAATCAATTTGGGATGCGCTTAAAATCAAATTTGAGGGAAGTGAGAAGATGATAAAAAGTAAAAAGGCATTGCTTAAGAAAGAATTTGATCTATTCACAAGTCTGCCAGGGGAAGATACAAAGAAATTGATTGAAAGATATTGCCACTTAGTGCGTTCTATGTCATTGTTAAGCATAACCAAAGAACGAGAGGAATGGGTTGACAAATTAGCTGATGCTTTACCTCAAAAAGAATGGGGTACATTTTTGATGATCTTAAAGAACACCGGAGAATATGATGGTTTGACGATTTCTCAGTTCATCGAGAAGATTGAGGGTCGAGATCTTGAACAACAAAAGATTGCGAGGATGAGTAATCTGAGTGGTCAACAAGATGTGAAAATGTATTACAAAGGCAACGTTCAAGAGGCTGAAATGAGTCCGAAGATTCAAGCTGCTTTTAGTGCTGGAGACTTATCTGGAACCGTTGAACAAAGTCCAAATAGGAGCAGTGGTTTTTCTTCATATCCGAGGGTTAATCTAAGGAGTTCAACTTCAAGTTTTCATTCTCAAAGTTCAAAAAGTGGGAATGGTTGTGTGATACAATGCAACATTGCATTGAATCTTCCAGATGGTCAAAGTTTTTCTGAAGAAATTGAAAAAAATCACATGGCGTTACTTGCAACTGTGTTACAATCCTATGAAGGTTTGGTTGCAGGGAGGATCGGAAATCCTATGCTGACGAAAGAGGATTACGATCAGATAGACGCTGAAGAGATGGAGCTCATGGACATCAAATGGTGCTTAGCTAGTGTTTTGAGAAGAGCTGAAAAGTTCAAAATGATTACAGGAAGAAATGATTTCTTGGATGCACATGTTTCTAATTTGGGTTTTGATAAATCTAAAGTTACTTGTTTTCGATGCAGAGAGAAAGGTCATTTCAAAAGAGAATGCAAAAATCAGGAAGCGAGTGGAGCAAAGAATCCATTTGGAAAGGATGATTACTATCGGAAAGCCATATATCAACAAGTTGCTCATCAACTGTATCAACAAAAAGATTCACAAACTGCTCATGGGAAAATGATCGAAGATGCAAACAAGAAAGCTTATTATGGTATCATTGATCAAGATGATGAAAAAGTGGCAGAATGCTTCAGCTGGGATAAATATATTCCACCTGATTCAAAAGTTGTAGCTATGATTGCAGAAATAATTCAAAAGCCTGATTTGTTTACGGAATGGATGAAAATATTTGATAGTGATGGTTCGAATCAAGAAGAAGAGTCAGTTTCATCCGATGAAAGTTCAGAAAGAGCAACTGTTTTTGATCAAACACCATCTGATTCTGGTTCTTCAGATGATAGTTCTGAGAAGACAATAGATTTTGATCAATCACCAACTGATGACAGTGGTGATGATGAGGAAGAAAGACATATTAATGTTGCAAAAAATCATTTATCTCCTGAAAGTTTTCAAATTTATTTTGCAGATCGCTTGGAGAAATTGAAGAAGAAACAAGCAGAAAAAAAGTTGAAACAGATGAAGAAAGTTAATGTTGCTGAGAGGAATGGTGAAGCTGAGAAGGTGATTGAAGCTGAAACAGTGATTGAGGTTGAGAAGGTCATCGAAGTTGAAAAGATTGTGGAAGTCATCAAGCTTTGCTCAAAGTGTTTGGAATCTTGCAAGCAATGTGCAGAAAAAGATGAGAAGTTGAGTGAGCAAGATAAGATGAAAGAACAATTACTGTTCAATCTCAATTATGTGAAAGAGTCGTATGATGTGCTAAACAGAATAGTAACTGGTCTACAAAAGACTAATTCAGAAAGAGAAGACGCATTGACTATGATGAATGCTGTGATGATGACAAAGCAGAAGGCGATCAATCATTACATTGAAGAATGTGCAAAGTTGCAGCGGGAGTTGAAAATGAAAAGATAGAAAATGAAAGAATCAGACGGTTATTACAAAGCTATTCTAGTTCTGATTATCTGATTGATCGAATTTATCCAACTGTTGCAGGTCTTGAAGCATTTAAAGATGAGAAGACAAAGAAGAAGGATACTGGTAAGAAACAGAGTGTTAGTTATAACAAGTGTCCGCCTCCAATATGGGAAGGGTATTCGCCTAGAAAACCAAATGAGGAGCAAGTCGAAAAGGCAGTCAATATTAAACTAAAATCCGAAATAACCGATGAGTTACCTGACAATATTGACATTACATTCACAGCGTCTGACACTGATCATGAGTCTGAGTTAATAAAAGTCTGAGTTTGGAAATTCGAGTGTATACGTC
Source organism: Helianthus tuberosus (assembly GCA_030545235.1). Taxonomy (NCBI): domain Eukaryota; kingdom Viridiplantae; phylum Streptophyta; class Magnoliopsida; order Asterales; family Asteraceae; genus Helianthus; species Helianthus tuberosus. Next base: position 79,253,367 of record CM060362.1, read on the forward strand.
TGTTGACTTCCTCTTGTATCAAGTCTTGCATTGTTCATGGCACGAAGATCGAGAAATCAAAACAAAAAGTTAATTCCGCTTGAAGATGCTAATTCCGTTTGAAAAAGTCATCATGTAATTTCGTTTGAAACATGTAATCTCGTTTGAGATGTAATTCCGTTTGAACGAGTAATTCCGCTTGAGTCATGTTCAAGCGAAATTACCAAGTCTATAAATAGGTACTAGATCTTGTCATTTGGAACAAAATTAGAATAGTGTTTTCAGACGGCGAAGCTCTGTCGAAGTGTCTACAGATCTGTAATTGTTCAGATATCAATCAAAAGACTGTTATAAGTGTATATCTTGCTGAATTACACACAATATGTTTGTTTCCGCCTTTCATATTGTGTAGAACGCCTCTGACCGACTATTTTCGGGTCCGTACACGATCCTACAGGAACAGTTTGGGGGAACAGAAGATGTTATTGAAAACAATAGGGAAATTCTGAATCAGCAGTATGAAACATTCTGTCACATCAAGGGTGAATCATTGACTCAGCAGTTTGAGCGATTCAGTTGTCTCATTAGTGAACTAAGGCTTGTTAAAGTAACATTTCCAAATTCAACTCAAAATAGCAGGTTCCTTAGATCACTACCAGAAAAATGGGATACCATTGCTTTTGTTACTAGAAACTCTGCTGAGTTCAAAGATCTGACCCTGACCCAACTTCATGGTAGACTCCTGACCTATGAAAGGGAGTTAAACCAGAAAAAGAAGTTGCAAGAGTCTGGCAAAGTTGCTGATGATTATGCTTTTGGCAGCACAGCTCTTTTTGGTCAGGAAGAATCTGGTAGCAGTAGTAAGGATTAGGGTTATGATCACTTTATTGATATAACTGCTGGTGGAAATTTCAACAACCCTGATTCTCACTCTGCAAATTATGCTTTTACTGCAAATTGTGAAAACCAGATGTCAGACAACTTGTGTTTTGAACTCAATGATTTGCAACACTTTGATCCCACTGACTTAGAAGAGATGGACATTTTGCATCAATTGGCTTTGCTTAGTGTAAGAACAAGCAAATTCTACAAAAGAACATGGAGAAAATTCCGAGGGTTACATGGGAATTTAAAAGTGGGGTTGGATAAGTCAAAAATTAAGTGCTATAAGTGCAATAGGCTAGGTCATTTTGCTAGGGAATGCAGGAGTCAAACCACTAGTCCAATAATAACTCATCCTAGCTCAAACCCTAGACCACAAAATCAAAGCATTGTGCACTATACCCAATATACCCTTGCATCCCATGTTAACACTGCTCACTATGCTGCAACCCCTGTGCCTGTGCATTATGTTCAAACCACTGTTCCACAAATTCAGTATGTTCAAGCCCCTGTCCCTCAGGCACAAGTGCAACCTGTTGCACCTCAACACGCTGCTCCAACAGTGGTACAACCAGATCAACAAAGCTTTTTCACTCAAGGCCTTGTTGACTGGAGCAGCATGCCTGATGAGCTTGGTGATGAAAATTTTGCACTCTATGCTTTTAATGATCCTTCTAATGATGAATTTTGCTTGATGGCTTTAGAGTCAATACCAGAAGGGGTAGAAACTGAAGGTGAACAGCTAAGTGCTGAAACAGTGGATGAAGTGGCTGAAGCAGTGGTTACTGCAGTTGCTGGTGAACTACTGCTGGGAGAAAATTCAGAAACCCTGATTGAACCACTGTCTGACCCCCAGTCCAAAGAAGACAGAGAAGAAAAGGAAGAAAAGAAAGCAGGTGTGAAAGAAGTTAGAGCTGATGATGAAGATGATCATCAATGTGATTGTGCCATGATGGCTGCTGCCAAGGTATCACCTCAAGTTCTTGAAAAACTGTGTTCAGATAAATGCATTATTGCATTTGCTAACATCAAAGAGGTAAATGAAAACCTTAGGGATAAAATCTTAAACGATGAAGTCATATTTGAAAAGTCATTAAAAGAACTTAGAAACAAATTGGCTGAAAAAGATAAAGAGATCAGCAGTCTAAAAGAAGAGCAGAGCATAACCAAAACTCAACTCCAAACTATGGTAGAAAAATACCAAGTTTGCAAAAAGGAGTTGAGTCCACCCAGATCACCTGTGAAAGATGGGTGGAATCTTGTAAAGGGTATGAGGTTATGCTTGAGAAACAGCTTGAAAGCAATGTCAAGTTTGGTATAGGATATAGAAAATATGATGATCTTGAAAACACTGCTGTTAAACAAGCTGGTTCAACTGAAATAATACCAACCAACAAGAATGGCCAAGAAGTAAAGATTACTGACAAACTTGGTAACAAAATCACTCTGGAAAGATCATCAGTGGGGACCTCAACTTTTGAGAAAATTGAGAAATACCAATTTAAACCCACATGGTCTGATGAGTGTGACATTGTTGAAAATTTCAAGCCTATGGACTTTACAACCACTGATGGTGTCACAGCTCCAAAAGCTAAGGTCATTCCTATCAAAGATATCCCAACAGTAGTTCAAAACTCTATTGCTAAGGAATCTGAGAAAAGGAAGAAAAGAGAAAAGATCAAAAACCTGTTTTGTGATTTTTGTGAAAAGAGAAACCATCTAACAAAAGACTGTTTTCATCTAAAAGCATATGATCTAAACAAAACAAGTGTCATTGTACCTGCTGAAAGCTACACAATCTGTGGTAAAACAAACCACAAAACTCAAGCATGTGTGTATCTAAAAAACTTTGATGTGAAAAACAATGAGTACACTGCTAAAACATCCTTGAGTCCATCAACATCATCTATCAAATTCACCAAGAATCAACCACTGTTTGTGCCAGTCCAAATAGCTGTTACAAAACAGCTGAATCAAACATATGTCCAAAGAGATGTTCAAGTGACTGATGCACCCCCTGCCAACCAATTCAGAAGAGGCAAGGGACAATCATCTTACCAAAGGATTCCACACGTTTATGAGACCTACAAAAGGCCCTCTAAACCGAGAGTGAACAGGCATCCTTTTGGTTATCAGCAGGTGCTTGGTCAAAACCCACAACAGTGGTTAGAGAGAAACAGTCCTAAAATTGTCCAAACCCCTGACCTAACCACTGCCCATCCATCAGCACTCATCCCAGACACTGTTGAGACCCCATCCAAACTCTTATTGGTTTTGGAGACCCTAATGAAGTAATCCTTTTACTTCATGTGCAGGGAGCTTCTGCATGCTTAGATAGCCTTTGGTATGTAGATAGTGGAGGCTCCAGGCACATGACATGATGTAAAGCCCTTCTCAAAGATTTCAAAATTCATGGAGGGGGTGATATATCCTTTGGTAATAATAGTAAAGGGAAAGTTCTGGGGTCTGGTACAGTACAGTCTGGAAATGTAAAATTTGAAAATGTCAATCTGATAGACAATCTAAAATTCAACCTCCTGAGTGTGTCACAAATGAGTGATAAGGGGTATGGGTCATTCTTCACAAAGGAGTGTTGTAGGATTGTTGGACCAGAAATGGTTGAAAAGATTGAAGCAATAATCAATTCTGGAAAAACCAAACTTATTGCTCAAAGAAGTGGCAATGTTTATGTGGTGGATATGTCCAAAGAGAGCCCCAGAACTGATGCCTGTCTGTTCTCAGCTGCATCAAACAAAGAGACAGAACTATGGCACATAAGATTGGCAAATCTCAAGACAATCACTGCCATTTCAAAACAGGGGTTAGTAAGAGGTTTACCTCAAAAACTGTTCACCTGTCCTGAGCATTATGTTTCCTGCCTAAAAGGAAAACAACATAAAAGCTCATACAAATCCATTGATGAGTCCAAAACAACCAAATGTTTGCAAATGCTTCATATGGATTTGTTTGGCCCAGTAAAAGTTATGAGTCTTAAGAAAAAGAGGTATTGTTTGGTTATAGTTGATGACTTTTCTAGGTTTACATGGACTTACTTTTTACACTCAAAAGATGAGACTGCAGGCATTCTGCAAGACTTTGTGAAACAGGTTGAAAAGCAGTTTGACCTTCCAGTAAAAATCTTCAGAAGTGACAATGGCACAGTGTTCAGGAACAAGGAGTTGGATGATTTCTGTGTGTCAAAAGGAATTGTGAGGCAATTCAGCATTCCAAGAACACCAGAACAAAATGGGGTTGTTGAAAGAAAGAACAGAACTTTGATTGAGGCTGCCAGAACCATGCTTGCTGATTCAGGTTTGGCATTAACTTTTTGGGCAGAGGCAGTAAACACTGCTTGCTATGTCCAAAATAGAGTTTTAATCAACCCCAGGCATCAAAAGACTGCCTATGAACTGCTGTATAAAATAAAGCCATTGATTTCATACTTCAAAGTTTTTGGTTGCCCATGCTTCATTTTAAACTTAAAAGACTCCATTTCTAAGTTTGCAGCCAAAATTGATTGTGGATATCATCTGGGATACTCAACCACTGCTAAGGCCTACAAAGTGTTTAACACAAGGACCGAAACAGTGGAGGAGAATTTAAATGTAAAGTTCAATGAACTTTCATCAATGAAAATCCCAGCAAATCCTGCGGATTTGTTTGATCTTGATAAATTCACTTTTGAAAATACTGCTGTAAAGACTAACAGTGCAGGTCCATCAGAGGATTCAACACCAGACTATGGATATGAAATCGTCATTCCTCAAAAGTCTGTCAAAATGGGAAAAGCATCAGTTGTACAAAACAGCTGTCAAAGCTCAACCACTGCTACCTCAACAGTTGTTGACCAAAGTAGCCCATCAACCATTGCTTCAACATCATCAAACACTGATGACAAAAGTCCCCAAACAGTGGATAAAAGTCAGCATGTGTCCACACCTTTACCTCCTATTCCACCACCTTTTGAAGCCACTGCTGGATCATCAAAGTCACCAGCAGTGGTTAGCTCAGATGATACACATCTGCAGCCTTCACCAACAAATGCCATCATACCATACCAAGGAGATTTAATCTTCTTGAGATCTCATCCACCTGACCAAATCATTGGCAACATCAATGAAGGGGTGCTCACAAGAAGCCAAACCCAAAAAAATTGTCTTTTTGCTGGTTTTCTATCACTCCATCGGCCAGTCAAGTACCAAGAGGCACTGAAAGACAACAGTTGGGTAGAAGCCATGCAAGAGGAGCTCCAACAGTTTAAAAGACAACAAGTATGGGAGCTTGTACCACTGCCAAAAGATGTAAGTCCCATCAGCACAAAGTGGATCTTTAAAAACAAAATTGATGAAAGGGGCATTGTTGTCAAGAATAAAGCCAGGCTTGTGGTTCAAGGTTACAGACAGGAAGAGGGGATTGATTATGATGAAACATTCGCCCCTGTACCAAGATTGGAAGCTATAAGATTGTTCCTGGCCTTTGCTGTCAACCACAACATGAAGGTGTTCCAAATGGATATCAAAAGTGCTTTCCTCTATGGTACAATTCAAGAAGAGATGTATGTTTGTCAACCTCCAGGTTTTGAGGATCCATTTTATCCAGATCATGTCTACAGGGTAAACAAAGCCTTGTATGGCCTGAAACAAGCACCTAGGGCCTGGTATGAAACTCTTTCCACCTTTCTACTCTCAAATGGTTTCAAAAGAGGTACCATTGATAAAGCACTGTTTTTAAATTGGAGAGGAAAGGATTTAATGATTGTCCAAATTTATGTGGATGACATTATTTTTGGAAGCACATGTCATAAAATGTGTGAAGAGTTTAGGCAACTCATGACAGCTGAGTTTGAAATGAGTGCAATGGGTGAGCTGTAATGCTTTCTTGGTCTCCAAGTTCAGCAAATGCAAAATGGAACTTTCATTCATCAAAGAAAATATGCTAAAGAACTTTTAAATAAATTTGATATGAATGATTGTAAACCATGCAACACACCCATGGCAACCAATAAGCTAGTCATGTCTGATGAAAATGATGAGCTGATTGACCAAACACTTTATAGAAGCATGATTGGGTCTTTACTGTACCTAACTGCATCTAGACCAGACATCATGTTTGCAACATGTGTCTGTGCAAGAAGTCAATCAGCTCCCAGAAAATCAAACCTCATTGCTGTAAAAAGGATCTTCAGATACATAAAAGGTGCTCCCACACTTGGTAACTGGTATCCAGCTAATGGGAATATCTAGCTTTCAGGCTTTTCAGACAGTGACTTTGCCGGATGTAACACCACAAGGAAGTCCACTTCAGGAGGGTGCCAGTTTCTAGGCAATTGCTTGGTTTCATGGCAAAGCAAAAAGCAAGCAGTTGTTTCAACATCCACTGCTGAAGCTGAATACATTGCTGCTGCAAGCTGTACAGTCCAACTCCTGTGGCTTCAAAATCAGTTGCTGGATTTTGGTATCACTGCCTTAAAGACACCACTCATGTTGGATAGCCAGGCAGTAGAAAATATCATCAAAAATCCAGTTTCCCATTCAACCACCAAGCACATCGACATCAGACATCACTTTGTGAGGGATTGCTATGGAAAAGGTTTGATTTCTCTGCATCATGTTCTAACTAAAGACCAGCTGGCAGATGTGCTCACAAAAGCTTTAGATACATCTACCTTTGAAAGCTTGGTCTCTAGGATTGGCATGCTAAACATGAAATAACAAGCAAAATCTTGTTTTTCTATGAATAAAAGCATTAAAATGTTTTCAGAAAATCAAAAATCCATCCTTAAAAATAGTTAAAAATGAAGTTTTCATTAAAATCCTTAAAAGTCTGCCATAACCACTGTTTGTTCAAAAGTCTGCTCTACTTCAAAGTCTGTCCACTGCTAAAAGTCAACCCCTGTTCTCTCATTTTCCTGATAAGCACTGATGCTCAAAATCAGTGTTTTATCCACTGATGTGCTATCTGCTGATAGTAAAAATCATCTACTACTTCCATTTGTTACCGTTGTAACCACTGTCTTTCATCAGTAGTTTTCATAAAAGTACTGTCCTTCATTTTATCAGGGGTTGGCACGTGGACAGTACATAGTGGTCATACCTTTGTAACCGCTGCCACGTCAGCGTTCACTTTTTCTCCATAAAACCCCTTTTCAAAACCCCAAACAGGGTTTTACTATCGAATTGAATTCTTAAAAATTCCTTTCTCAAAGCAGTTTTCATCTTATTTCCACAAATTCCTTCACCACTTTCTTCGAGCGTCTTCTCCAAAATGAATAAATCGAAATCCTCCGCAAAATCCACTTCAAAATCATCTTCCAAAGAGGCCTCTCAAAAGGCTAAACTCATCGAAATTCCACATAAACCCTCTCACAACCTTCTGGGTCTTCTCACAAAACCTGGCACCACTGATGCTTTCGACTCCATCATTGATATCATCTCTGCATCAAAGTATAAAACTTTGTTAATAGCAGATGCACCAATTTACTTGGCGACCCAAAGAGAGTTCTGGAAAAATGTAACCCTTGACAAACAAGGTGAGACTGTCATAGCCATTAAATATTCTCTAAAGGGTAAAGCTGTCAAAATTACACCACAATCCATCTCAGAGGTCTTTCAACTCGATGACCAGCATGGTAAAACTTCCTTTCCTAAAAACGAGTTAAAAATTGACTTTATTGAAAGAGGGTATGCAGATACAATGATGAAAAGGGATACCTTACAAAAAGGTTTCTTCCCTCCTGCAACAAGGTTTTTATTTCATACCCTCCTAATGCGTGTTTTAAACAAAACCACTGCTTTTAATGAAATACCTTTAAAGATTCAAAACCTGGGATATGCTATTCTTCAAGAAGAAAATTTTAATTATTCTAAGGAAATCTTTAATGATCTGGTTAAAAATGTTGAAACAAAGGCATTCTTACTGTTTCCAAGATTTCTAAGTTATTATTTTGAAAAGAAACTTGGTAAGAATGATGCTTCTGCAATAAAACAAGGTGAATCTCTTCAAATTCACAGCTTAACTGCTGAAACTTTCACAAGAATGTCAACACCTTGCAAAACACAAGCAGAGGTGCCTGAGCAGAATTTAGCAGCTACCACTGCTCCTCAGGAATCTGCTGCTGAGCCCACTGCTCAAGGTGATCAAAGCAGCAAAACTACTATTTTGAAACCCACACCTACAATCCACAAAAAGCCAAAACAAAAGAAAACTCAAAAACCCCCCCAAACCTATCAAAAAGGCAACTCTGGAGGATGAGATACCAGAGCAACTGCCAGTGACAGCACAAAAGTCACAAGAAACCACTGCTGCAACTTCCTCACAGCAGTTGGTACAAATATCTCAACCCATGGCTGAAACTCCTCCTGTTTCTTCTAAAAAAGAATAGGTTGTACAAATAGGGACACAACAATATGATGCTCTGGAATCACTTGCTTCCATCATCCACAGCCCAATGCCAATTCTCTTTCCACACCCAACTTCACATCCACAATTCCCCCACCAACTAAATTATTGTTGGATGCTATTGATCTGAACCAGGCACAAACCAGTCCTTCTCAATCACCCATCAATGAGAATATACTTCAACAAATGACTGGGCCTGATGAATCAATCATAGCTAACCCACCAACAAGACCTGAGGAGGTTACACCCCTTGAGTTAAAAGTAACTCTTGGTGATAGTCCAAGCGAAGCAACCACTACAAGTGTTGAACCCACTGGTTTACATTTGGACAGTGGTTACATCAATAAGACTTCCTTGGAGGCAATTTCTTCCATAGCACCTCTGATATCCACCAGTGAGTTTGTTTTACAATCGGGTACAATCAAAAGGCTATCAAGTGTTGAAGGAAGAAGACCCCAGTACCAAGAAAAAAGGGGCATCAGTGGTTAATGTCTGGAGTACACTCCCTGCATCAACCACTGTTACAACCGCTGTTAGTGGGAAATCAAATGATCCCATTTGTTTTGGTCAAAAATTACCGAAGCAATTTAGTGATCAAATTAGTTAAGTGAGGTAGTGTGCTAAAAAGTATGTTGAAAATATGCTGGTTAAATTGTTTGGAAAAACAGTATTCAGGATACGGCTCAGGATATTGAGCTGTATCTACGATCAAACAATGAGCAAAAAGTAAAAGGGGTGACACGAGATATACGAGGAAAGCCCTTGATCAATCTAGATCGCCGGCATAAAACCTCGGGAGCTGACAATCACAGCTGCCTTGTTCTTCTTATTGCTTTAAACTTCAGGATACAGTGCAGGATATTGACCAGATCGCTAAGTGTTACAATGCTTTTGTGCGAAAATGGAAATTGCTAGAGAACAAGTGTTAGAGTGTAGAGAGTGTTGATGTGATGTCCTATTCGATCTGGTATATCCACCTATTTATAGTAACAAATTACAAACGATAATTCCTATAAATATGGGATACTCCGAATATTCCATAGTAAACGTTGTAGACCGAGTAATGCGGCTTCAATGTCTTTATTTGAACAACTTGGACCGAGTCTCCCGCGAAATGATTCCTTGTGAACGTTGCTAACTTCTAACCCACGTACCTGCACATAATCCGTTAGTGATCCTGAGGATACCATTCAGGATGTTACCAATATCCTGAATCAGCATTCCGGATGTGAACAAATATCCTATAACCAAGATATAATCCAAGATATTTCTCAGGATATGAGCTTAGAATTTCGCCCATAACAATTGTCCCAAAAAATGTTACCGTTTAGTATCCTCACCACTAACGGTTACATTTTCCACAGAGATGGAGGCAATTAAGAGATAAGACCCATGATGTGACCGTTTGCAACTACTCAGCCTATATTTACTCATTGCACCCTATATCTTCGCATCCTCATCTCTTTTTTAATCACAATCGATAAGGAAAAAGGTAACATTCTCTCTCTAATCTCCATCTTTATCTTCATTCTTCTTCTCCGGTCAAAAATTCAAGCGATCAAATGCCGAGACAGACGAGATCTAGTTCCGGTGATTCAACCCCTACATTTATCCAGCAGAATCTTCTCCAAGAACCGGAGAAAGAGATATGCTCTTTTGATAGTGCCCACTTGGCAGCTCTCAAATCCTCCGGTATCTTTCCGGAAGGAACAGTATTCCGGCCATTTGACCGGGAAATCCGGTCGGATATGGTCTCTAACGAGTGGATATGCTTCAGTGCCTTTCCCTTCACCTTAGGGTTACAATTCCCCTTTCCGGACTTTATCACCGAATTCTTCAACATCACAAAAATCTCTTTTAGCCAAACAATGCCAATGCTTTGGCGTGTTCTGTTCGTCCTTGACCAAATCAAGAGAAACCACATCCCTGATCTTTCTGTCCATGATCTCCCCCTAGCTTACCGACTTAGATGCCACGGATCATGTAGATTTATGTTTTATTCCACTTCCGGCGACCCACTGATACTTCGTGCCACCAGGAACGAGGATAACTGGCAATCTAAGTTCTTCTTTGTAAAAAGAGACTCAATCCCTGGTGGAACGGAATATCCGGTGCAATGGTTGAAAAACGGTAGGATTTAGGGTTTAAGGATGATCCTGCCTCTTATCCTGCTTCATATCCTGAACTGACCAACTTTATTTTTTCTGGTGTGCATGCAGCTGACTTTAGGAAGATTGCTCCTCCCCTTGCTGATTCAAAGAAAAGGATCGACGCTATCAGATTCCTTCCGGAGGCTGAAAGAAGTTTCAACCCATCTCTGCCATCTCCAAGTCCTCTATCTAGTGCAAACATGTCAGGTAAGGATCCTGCAAAATATCCTGTACATACATGTCTTTTATTTGGAATACTTAGGAGAAATTTTTACTCCCTGTATGCAGACTCCAGCAAGGTTCCAGTCTATCTAGACCTCGACGAACTTGACAGCTATCCTACTCCAGTCATGGTCCAGAAAGAGACCCCTGCTGCCACCAGCTCTAAGCCACTCCTAGCTCCTAAGGCCAATCCGAGGACTCGTGCTTCCACAGCAAAAAAGAGGAAAGGTCTTGAGGTCAGTGCTCCAAGCCTAGAGGGATTCTCCTATGATGAACTCAGCTTTTCTGACTCCTTAGAGCCAATGACATCCTTCCTCAACAAGGTAATATCCTGCTACATATCCTGCACATATATCCTGATAGGATATCCTGACAGGATATCCTGATTAATATATTCTGACTCATACCTGAATTTAATGTGCAGGGCCTCCAGCATCTGCTTCACCTGTACAATGATGCCTGCGGTACTGTTGTACTCCATGAAGCCAGGATCAAACAACTTGAAAGCACCGTTGCCGACCAAGGTGCCATTGCTGAAGCAAAGACCCGGCACTACGAGGGCATGCTGAAGAAGGTCACCCAAGATGCTGAGCTCAAACTTGCCACCATCCAAATGGATCACGAGCAGACCATGGTTTAGTTTCGGGAAGGAATCAAAGCTTCTGCCATAGTCTCCCTGCTGCAAGCTCGCATCAAAATGGCCTATGAGGCCAAGGAGACAGGCCTTGCATGCCCATCCTGGCCGGTTGAATCCTGGGTGGCCAAGCTGAAGGAACTTGGAGGCAAAGCTGTGCCACTTCCTGCTGAAGCTGGTGAATCCTCAAAGTCGGCAGAAGCGGCATACAAGGCTGGAGACAAGAAGGATGCTGGAGCGGATGCTGGGATGGATGCTGGTGAGGATGCTGCTCAGGATACTGAAGCTGAGAAGGCAGAGAAGGTTGGAGAAGATGCCGCTATGTGAGGGCATTCAGGTGGGCAATGATGGATATATGTGCCAAGGCCGGAGCCCACCTTTTTTAAATTTGAATGTTGGTCTGTAATCCCTAAAACAATTTACTTTTCCTGCACCTGAACAATTTACATTTCCTGCATGCTTTTTGAACAATACAACAGTCGAAGGTGGATGGGTCTCGGTTTGAGATGAAACCTTCAACTGTTGGATAAATATGTTTAAAAACTAATTGTGCTTTTGGTGGATGGATCTCGGTTTGAGATGAAACCAAAAGCACAAACTTTTGCTATGTTAATATAACTTTTCTTTTGACCTTACCATTGTTGTTATTAGTGTACAAATTTTACTTATGAAAACTGTTTTGTTTGAACATTCTTAGGAATATTATGGGAACATATTCTGAGAATATCCCGATAAGTATCCTAAGAGATATTCTGGTCAGGATATCGTCATATATACAACTTAGAAAACTTAAGTCTTTTGAAAAAAGGAGAGATCATACCAAAGACTCTTAGAGAGTCAATTCCAATCTTCCACCTTAGGAATGTCCCCAGTGCTCACTTGCAAACTTGGATCCAACCTTTGAATAGTACAATGTATGTCCCCTATGTATGGCACAGAAATGCAAATGTATTCATACTTTGGCTTGAATAAATTCCAAACACCTCGTGGCAAAACCCTTTATATTCTGAAATGAATTATTAGCATACTGGGGATAAAACCTTAATATCCTGGGGATAAACCCTGATATCCTGGGGATAAACCCTGAGTTTCATGCGCTACAGGAGAGAGTGTATAAACTCCAAATCTTAGAAAGGTGAAAACCTTTAAACCTTAGAGAGTATGAAAATACCCTTCCGTGAGAGAGGGTGATCAATCCTCATATACCTTCAGAATCCAGGATATAGCCAACAGTAACGAAATTGTCAGCCACTTTTACATGAACTGGTCCCGCTACCTTGAACTATACCTAGATAACTTGCGCTCCAGCCGAGGTGTTTAAACCCAATTCGAAAGAAAGGTGAATACCTTTAAACCTTTGAAGGGTTGAAGATCCCTTAAACGTGAGAGAGGGGGCCAATCCTCTAATCTTTTGATTATCCTGAGTGCATATCCTGGAGCTATATCCTGAAGCATATGCTGCAAAACAACTGTAAACTAAGGTGGGTGTTAGCCTGGCTAACACCCCTCCGATGCTTAAGTCAGTATTGGGTTCAAGATAATACACAAATATATTTAAAAGAGATAGAATACATACCATTCTGAAATAGAAATTAAATTCTATTCTTACTTGAAATAGAGCTTTAAGTGTATTGCATTCCAGGATCTCGGTAACATATCCCCTTCCATATTCTTGAGTCTATATGCTCCTTTCCCTGCTTCTGACTTAACCTCATATGGTCCTTCCCATTTTGGAGCTAGCTTGCCATCGGCAGGATTAGTGGTATTTTGAAAAGCCTTTCTTAACACCCAATCACCAACTCGAAATCTCCTAGTCCTTATATTCTTGTTATATGCTATGGATATTCTTTGTTGATATGCTGCCATCCTTAGCCTTGCTGCATCCCTTTTTTCATCTATAGTATCCAAATCTTAACATAAGGCCTCAGGATTCTGTTCAGGATCCTGTAGGATAGATCTTGCAGTAGGTATCGCCATTTCCGTTGGAATCATTGCTTCTGCTCCAAATACCAAGGAAAATGGGGTTTGGCCAGTTGCATTCTTTACCGTTTTCCTATCAGGCCACAAAACAAAGGGTAATTCTTCTGCCCATCTTTCTTTTTTGGCTCCAAGTCTCTTCTTTAAGTTATTGACAATTATCTTGTTTGAGGATTCTGCTTGTCCATTCGCTTGAGGATGTACCGGAGTAGACGTGATCATTTTGATTCCCCAACTCTTGCAAAAGTCAGTAGTCCTCTTGCTTATAAACTGGGACCCATTATCACAAATGATTTCAGCTGGTACCCCAAACCTGGTCAGGATATTCCTCTTTATAAAGGATACTACTTCTTGGTCTCTAACTTGGACAAATGCTTCAGCTTCAACCCACTTAGAGAAATAATCCGTCATTGCTAGCATAAAGACTTTTCCTCCCGGAGCTTTTGGTAACTTCCCTACTATATCCATCCCCCATTTCTTGAATGGCCAAGGGGATGCTACAGGATATAGTGGTTCAGCTGGTTGATGTAGTATGTTACTATGCCTTTGACATGCATCCCACCTTCGAGCATATTCTGCAGCATCTTTCCTCGTCTTTGGCCAATAATATCCTGTCCTTAATACTTTGGAGAATAATGACCTGCCCCCAGTGTGGTTACCGCAATCCCCTTCATGTATATCTTGAAGTACTTCTTTGGCTTCAGGATCCTCCAAGCACCTCAAATACGGTCCTGCAAGAGATTTCTTGTATAAAACATTATTTATAATAGTGAATCGTGATACCTTCATCCTAAATGCCTTAGGATTTTCATCTCCAGGGATATATCCTTCTTTGAGATATCTCATGATTGGAGTCATCCAGGATTTAGGATCCTTTTCAGGATACTCTGCTCCAGGATCCTGAATACCCGCTACTTCTTTATCCTGAGGATTCGTTGCAGGATACAAGATATGTAATATTGGTATTTGGGTCCCTTCTAGTATCCTGATTGATGATCCCAGGTTTGCTAAGGCATCTGCTTCAGCATTATTCTCCCTTGGTACCTGTTCAAGTGTAAAAACATCGAAATATCCTGCTAATTTTTTGAGAATATCGAGGTATTCGATTAATTTCTCACCCTTGACTGCATAGGATCCATTAAAATGATTAGTAATTAACAAGGAGTCAACATATACTTGCAAATTCTTGATACTCATATTCTTAGCCAACTCTAATCCTGCAATTAAAGCCTCATACTCTGCTTCATTATTAGTAGCAGGGAACTCACACCTAATAGCCTGGGGTAATATGTCCCCCTGTGGCGATTTTAGTAGTATTCCCAATCCTACTCCACTTACATTAGATGCACCATCAGTATATAATGTCCAGGATCCTGAAGATTCTCCTAACTGTTGAACTTCTAGGTCTACCTCATCCTGAATGTCACTACTGAAATCAGCCACAAAGTCAGCTAAAGCCTGAGACTTTATGGCATTTCTAGGTTCATATATTAAATCATAAGCACTTAACTTTACTGACCACTTGGCCATCCTGCCTGACATCTCTGGTTTCCTAAGTACATTTTTGACATGATAATTTGTTTTAACATGAATCCTATGTGTCTCAAAGTAATGTCTAAGCTTCGTTGATGCCATAACTAATGCTAGTATCATTTTTTCTAAATGAGAATACCTAGTTTCAGCATTTAACAAACTTTTACTAACATAATAAACAGGATATTGCTGACCTTCATGATCCTTTACAAGGACAGCACTTACAGCATTCCCTGATACAGCGAGGTATAGGGATAGTGGTTCACCATTTTCAGGCTTCATCAGTAGAGGTGCAGTTGAAAGATATTGCTTCAAATCCTACAGGGCTGCTTCATGCTTCTCACCCCATTCAAATTTCTTGTTCTTCTTCAGGGTATCATAAAACTCTTTGCATTTTTCTGAGGATCTTGAAATAAATCTATTTAATGCTGCCACTCTCCCTGTTAGTCGTTGAACATCTTTCATATTTGATGGTGATTTAATATCCAAGATGGCTTTAATCTGCTCTGGGCTCGCCTCTATTCCTCTTTTGGTCACCATGTATCCTAGAAATTTTCCTGCCCCTACTCCGAAATGACACTTAGCAGGATTTAGCTTCATGTTATATTGGTCCAGGATATCAAATGCTCCTTTAATATCCTGGAGGTGATCCTGGGCTTTCTTTGATTTTACCACCATATCATCAATGTATACCTCCATGGTGTCCCCCAGCTTGTCTTTGAACATCATATTTACCAATCTCTGGTATGTTGCACCTGCATTTTTCAAACCGAAAGGCATAGCCGTATAACAATAAATACCTGTTGGTGTCATGAATGCAGTATCCTCCCGGTCAGAAGGTTCCATTTGAATCTGCTGAAATCCTGAGGATGCATCCATGAAGGTCAACATTTCGTGCCCGGCAGTAGCATCCACCATTGCATCAATGTGAGGAAGAGGAAATGGATCTTTAGGACAAGCCTTGTTCAAGTCTGTGTAGTCTACACAGACTCTCCATTTCCCATTTTTCTTCTGTACCACAACTACGTTTGCTAGCCATCTTGGAAATTTAACTTCTCTGATCATCCTGGACTTCAACAGTCTTTCAACTTCCTCTTGGATAATCGTATTCCGCTCAAGAGCAAATTTCCTTCTTTTTTGTTGAACAGGCTTGAATGATCTGTCAATTCCAAGTTTGTGAGTGATAATGTCTTTGGATATACCTGTCATATCCTCATGCTTCCATGCAAACGTTGACATCCTGCATTTCAAAAAGTTAGTTAACTGGTCTTCAATATCCTGGGGGATATTGGTTCCTACGAGCACCGAGATATCAGGATTATCCTGATCCAGGATAATTTTCTTCACATCCTGCTCCGGATCCTCCACGATATCCTGGGCCCGCATCTTTAATTGCTATGCTGCACTAGGCTTAGTCGAGGATTTCATCGAGGATGAGTAACATTCTTTCGCCTCCTGCTGATCATTATCGACTTTGACAACTCCACAAGGGGTGGGGATCTTGATGCATTGGTGATATGTTGATGGCACAGCCTTCATATCATGAATCCATGGTCTTCCCAGTATGATGTTATAGCAGGATAGAGAATCCATCACACAAAAACGTTGTATCGAGTTGACTCCTTCAACATATACTGGCAACTTTATCTCTCCCACTGTGTTCCTAGCCTCTCCATTGAACCCAACAAGCACGGTGGACTTTGAAGTGATATCCATCGGAGATACATTCATTCTCTTCAGAGTCTCTAGTTGGATTATATTGACGGAGCTGCCATTATCAACCAAATGGTTAGCCACATATAACGTCATCAGCATCAAATGTGATCACTTTGTCAGTTGTGAGGGTAGTCATCCTGACAGGTTTGTCTCCCCTTTCAGCCTTAGCTTCCTTTGCATGTCTCTTCGCCGCCGAATACGAAGTCCCACAAATATCAGATCCTCCCGAAATGAAGTTGATTATCTTGGCATCTGCGGGAGGTGAGGCTGCTCGTTCAGGATCCTTCTCAGTATCCTGACCCTTATTCTTCTTTCTTCCTAAGAGATCTTTCAGATACCCCTTGCTCAGAAGATAGCTTATTTCTTTCCTTAGGGCAATGCAATCCTCAGTCACATGTCCGAAATCTTTGTGGAAGGCACACCATTTTGAATTATCTTTGCAATCAGCTTTTTGTTGATTCTTTCGAGGCCACCTAGCCTTGTCTCCTAAACCCTGCATGGCATACATCAATTCAGGAATGTTAACAGAAAAGCAATATTCAGATAATTCAGGATATTCTTCAGGATCCTTGTCTTCGATAGCGTTCACTTTCTTATTTTCATTTCTATCATACGGCTTAGGGCGATATGGCTTAAATGAGGATTCTGACTTCCTGTTAGTTGTCTCATAGGTGTTGGATGAGTTCATCCTCTTTTGCATCTTTCTGTCATCCTCCAATCGAATATATCTTAGGGCCCTGTTTCGAGCTTCGTCCAAGTTCCTGCATGGGTTCATTACAAGGTCTTGGTAATTGAGAATCTTTTTGCAGCCCCATCTTGAAAGCTTGCATAGCTATTGCAACATCAAGATGCAGAATGTCTAAAGATTCCCGGCTGAACTTGTTCACATAATCCCTTAGGGATTCTTGAGGCCCCTGTGTTATCCTGTAAAGGTCACTTGTTAGTTTTTCAAAGCTTCTACTACAAGAAAACTGACTATTAAATAAATTCACTAGGTGAGCAAATGATGTAATCGAATGAGGAGGAACATTTAGGAGCCATTTCAAGGCAGATCCTGTTAAGGTAGAACCAAAACCCTTGCACAAGCAAGCTTCCTTGAGCTCCGGAGGGATAGGATTAATCTCCATTCTCTCCCTATACTGGGCAATATGCTCTTCAGGATCCGTAGTTCCATCATAAAGCTTCATGTTGGGGGTTTGAAATCTCTTTGGAATCTCAGCATCACAGATAGGATATGCAAAGCGAGATATCCTGTGGCTGTCTTGGGACACTTCCGGGATTGGCTGGACCACTCCAGGCACGCTGGATATCATGTCCTTCAACTTCTGAAGCTCCCTAGTAAATGCTGATGTTACACCTGTATCCTGCAAAGATCCACTATTGTTAGCAGCATGAGTATTATTATTATTTGACACATTACCCATCTGAGGATTCTGCCCATATCCTGAAGCATATCCTGAGCTCCTCACGGTTGACATCCTGACCGAGGAGGGTATTTCAGGAGTATGATTCTGAGGAAGGCTGGGCACAATATTCCCCCTGTTATCCTCAGTGTACACAGCCGAACTGAAGTTCAAAGTTCTGGGTTGTAGTGGAGTGATGATATCCTCGGCAGATCTGCTCGAGCCGGACTTCAGGAGTTGTATTTCCCTCAACAGCATTTGGTTTATTTCCTATTGCTGCCTCATTTGTTCCTGCACACTTCCAAATAAGCTAGAATTTCATCATTAGAAGCTAAAATCGGAGCAGATTCCTGGATACTCCGAGTAGGGATAGTATCCCGAGGTTGTGAAGAAGATTGCATCCTTGGAGGAGGTGGTGGAAGCACCAGACCAGTAGTAGCAGAAGTTGTAGCAGACACAGTGGAGGAGCTCATGTTTGATCTTGAGGCCATTGTAAACAATGTGGCAAAAAGTTTTGAAAATAGAAAACCGAGTACCGATTTCACAAAGATTTTTAGTAAAGAGAGCACCACTTGCCCCACGGTGGGCGCCAAATTGTTTTGGTCAAAAATTACCGAAGCAATTTAGTGATCAAATTAGTTAAGTGAGGTAGTGTGCTAAAAAGTATGTTGAAAATATGCTGGTTAAATTGTTTGGAAAAACAGTATTCAGGATACGGCTCAGGATATTGAGCTGTATCTACGATCAAACAATGAGCAAAAAGTAAAAGGGGTGACACGAGATATACGAGGAAAGCCCTTGATCAATCTAGATCGCCGGCATAAAACCTCGGGAGCTGACAATCGCAGCTGCCTTGTTCTTCTTATTGCTTTAAACTTCAGGATACAGTGCAGGATATTGACCAGATCGCTAAGTGTTACAATGCTTTTGTGCGAAAATGGAAATTGCTAGAGAACAAGTGTTAGAGTGTAGAGAGTGTTGATGTGATGTCCTATTCGATCTGGTATATCCACCTATTTATAGTAACAAATTACAAACGATAATTCCTATAAATATGGGATACTCCGGATATTCCATAGTAAACGTTGTAGACCGAGTAATGCGGCTTCAACGTCTTTATTTGAACAACTTGGACCGAGTCTCCCGCGAAATGATTCCTTGTGAACGTTGCTAGCTTCTAACCCACGTACCTGCACATAATCCGTTAGTGATCCTGAGGATACCATTCAGGATGTTACCAATATCCTGAATCAGCATCCCGGATGTGAACAGATATCATATAACCAAGATATAATCCAAGATATTTCTCAGGATATGAGCTTAGAATTTCGCCCATAACACCATTCATTTTGGGTGATGGTTTAAAATATAAAGAATTGACGAAGAGAGTGGACAGAATTGAATCATCTGTTGCAGACATCAAAACAATGCTGCAGCAGGTGTTAAATTCTCAAAAGTCTACATCCACTGCTGCACCATTCCCAACAGCTGCTCCATTATCTAATGAGCTGTGGAGTTTATTTCAACCATTGCTCCAACATCAAAGAGAACTATCTGATCAGCAATATGAGATCCAAATTCAAAAGATCAGACCTCTCACGGAAGCAAGGTTTAAAGATACCTAAGCTGACATCAAGGCTTTAAAAGCCCACATTCTGCAAACCACTGGCACTGCTCCTCCCACTGTTCTCTTCATTGATAACCCTCCTCCAGAAAATGCCAAAAAGGGGGAGAAAATCAAACAGTGGATAAAGAAGGGAATTGAAGATGGGATTTATATTGAACCAGAAAAGGAAAACATGACTAAACATTCCCTTGCCAGATGGTAGTAAAAAGATTGATGTTACCCAAAATGCACTTGATGAAGCTAAAGCAAGTGTAAAAAGGGACAGAGTGGCAAAGGGTATGTCAAGGTGGAATGAGGAGAAAAGAGCTTATATGGAGCTGAATGCTCAGGGTTGTTCTTAGCCAAAGGATGTTAAAAATCCTGAGCCAAAAAGAAATCCCACTAGAAAAGTGAGGGAACCCAAATCCATACCATCTAGACTCACAAAGCATACTCCAAAACCATCGTCCAAAAGCCCCCAACATCAAACTTCGACCCAAACAGTTGTTGTAACACCTGTTGTGTCAACTACTGCTGATACTTCAGTGGTTTCAACTACTGTCAGTCAAACACCTGCCACCACTTCAACACACACCACAACCACTGCCTTACCACCACTACCAAAAATCACTCCACCAAAAACAACCTCACCACCATCACCTCCTGCCAAAAGGCAGAAGACATCAGATGTTACAACATCTGCTGTAATGACAACAGTGGTTGAAATACCAGTTGTTTCAACAGCTGTTAGTCAGTCACCATCCACCACTCAAAATACCACCACTGATCCACCCAAGACATCATCAGCCTCTCCTAAAAATAAAAAGGAGAAGGATTTTCATACCTGATGATGATTCTCCATCACCACCACCAACATCTTCACAACCACTTGCACTTATTCCAAACCCTGTTCCTCTCTCATCAGCTCCAGTACAACAACCAATCCCTATTATCATTCCTGCAGGTGTTCAATTTCCTCTAGAACTTGAAGCAGTTAGAGAAGAGATCAAATCCTTCTACTATGAGGATGACCCTGCTAAAAGGAAGTTGCCATCAGTTGAAGGATATCCAAGGCCTAACAACATTGAAGAATAGTTGAAAGTTAAGGCTAAACAGGCAGAGGATATTTCTAAACGAAACTCTCAAAGAAAAACTGACAGAGAAATTCAAAGGCATTATCATTTTCTATTTACTCAAGTCAGATCCTTAGAGCAATTTGCAAAAAATGTTTGTCAACAAATCTCAGAGAAAGCAGATGAAACTTTGAGAAAAGACTACATTGAAAGCATCATGGCAACCAAGAAGTACAACGGAGAAAAGTATATGTACAAGGAGTGGACCATTCCTGAGCTTGAACAAGAAGCAGCCAGGATTCAAGATATGATCAAGAATAAGGTCAAACACACTCCTCCAGTTTGGTCAAAGTACAAAAAGAATGTGACTGAAAAGACACTAGAGTTGAAGAGAATGAAAGAGGAATTAGTTGATGCTGACTATGGGTCTAAAAATCAAGTGGTAAGATGAAAAGAAGACATAGTCAGGACCACCTACAAAATGTTGGAGGAATTAAGGAAGAAAGATCCCACAGTTCCATAAAAACCTGACTACCCTGAAGCAGAGGTTTCAAAAAGACCATCAAAGCTGCAAATCAGGAGAGCTACTGCTCCAGCTGGTGCTGCTATCTACAAAAGAAAGCAAACATAGAAGTTGGGAACTGAAACAATGGCAAAATTAATGGCAGGAGATGAGCTTGTAAAAGAAGGTATTAAAAAGATGATAGTTGAAACTCTTGGCCTGAATCAACCTGCAAGAACTGCTCAAACAGTCATCACAAGGCCGGCATCACCAAACTCCTCATCCAATAAAAATCTCCCAAGAAACCCACCAGACTCAAAAGTACTAAAATGGAAAACTGACAAACAGACCCATGTACTGACTGTGTTCAAGTCTAGTGGAGACGTGAAGAAAATAACAAGGGAACAAGCACTTGGCCTAAGTCTTGAAGATTTGCAGGATCTCCTTGATCTTCCACTATGCAGGGATGATGATGACACAGATGCCTTAGCCTTTGAGTTACAACTCAAAGGGCAAATAAGGGAACTGCTGATGAGGCAATAAAGATCTACCAATAATGAAGAGTTTTGGCATTATCTATTCCAGGGGGAGATTGTTGGGATTGAACCCTACCAGAGGAACAGATAATCAAAGCCAAAACTGGATCAGAGCAGTGGATCCAGAATAAGCAAAAGTTTATATTCAAATCTCTCCCCTTGAAAGTGGTTTCAACATCTGCTGACCTCTAAACTACTCATCTTTACTAACTGCTGACCTACAACTGCTGTCTAAGTCAAAGACTGATGAAAGACTAAAGCTCTGCTGATTCAATCTACCGCTATGGGTCAAGCTCTGCTGATCAAGACTAGTACTGCTGGGTTCACATCAGTGGAAGGATGCAGCAGTAGTTTAGTTTATATTATGATATGTAATGTACAACAGTAGTTAGCACAGCAGAGGTTGTATAGATCAGATGTTAGAGTTTGTTAGGAGGTTAGATGTCACTTTCATGGTGACGTCAGCTTAGATGCTTCAGTGGTTTGCTCATGCCTATAAATAGAACATTGCTCTGTACTGTTCTATTAGCTCTTCACCATCTTTCTCCTGCACGAACAAATCACTGTGAGCTCAGGCTGAGGGGGAGTTTGTTATACACTTGCAATTGTAATTGAATCTTGTAATAAATTCAAGCATTCGGTTCAATGTTAAACTTGTGTATGAAAAGCAATTCTCCTGTTTAATTGTGAAAAGTTTGCTTCCATTACATTCCGCTGCACTACTCATTCATAGATCTTTTTAATTCAAACGTAAAACACAATCAAAACCAAACTCAGATCCTTACATATATGCTTGTATGCTCAATAAAGGCTCAAAACTCACTTGTTATGGGAATGGGTTTATAATGTGATCAAGTATATATAATCAAATTTTAATTAGATTTGTCATGCCTTTTCATAATTTTCTTATTTGGTTCTTTTTATCACGACGCTATCGGTTGTAAATTTGTAAAAACATAACATTTTTAGAACTTGTTATTCCCAAATTAAACCAAGACAAGTAAAAAAAATAAAAATTTTTGAAAAAATTTGGTGTGATTGGCGGTTCCAATAGAGTTTTGTGTAAGGCTTGTTATTAGGACTTGAAAAATTCAAGGTTTTAGCATCCCCCCCCCCACACTTTAATTACACATTGTCCTTAATCTGTCCCAAAAATAAGTTTTTAGGTTGATTGAATGTGTAAAAATGTGTTGAAAAACAAGGTTTGGGGTTACTGGGCACCTGGCCACGGCCTCGTGCTAGCTGAGCACGGCCCCGTGGTCAGAGTGCCTGTTGGACATGACCCCGTGGTGGGCAAGGTTCAGACAAACAGCATGTTAGGGTTATGGGCATGGGGGCTTGGTCCCTGAGCACGACCCCATGGTGACAGTCTGCAAATGATAATTACAAGTTTGTGGCTTTTGGTTCGGGTTTCCGGTCTTATGTAGCACTAATACTTAGTGCATCCAAGCTTTCTGGGTACCTGATTTGCTTAAATACCACACCACACAATACATAACAAACATCCTGAACTTACCAAAGTTAATCATCCATCATCACACATAAAATGAAAATAAAATGCAGAAAATAAAAAGTGTTTAGGAAAGTAAATTGTTCAAACTATGGCACGCATGCCAGAAATTGTTTTGTGGGATAGAAAGGGTCAACCTAAGACACTGCATCCAACCTCACACCACCTCCAATGCCTCTGATCAGTCCATGTCCTCGTCTTCATCGTCTCCTCCTTGGTACACCATATGCTCCCGGATGTAGGTAATGTCATCTTGCATGTCGGAGATGTTGCGCTCCATTGCTCCGACCCGGGTGAAGGTGTTGCTGGCCATGTTGTAAGTGTTGTGGGTGCACAATAAGTTTTCCTGCAAAAGATCATGTAAACTTTGAAAGTTAGGAAAACCACCCCCTTGGGAGGAGGAAGAACCCGGTTGGCCTTGAAACTAAGGAGGAGGACGGTTTGGGTTGGCGTGAAGAACAAGGGCTTCCTCCGGGTTCCAAATGTGTCTTGTCACCCGTTTCATGGATGATCCCCATCGAACGGCATTGGGTAAGATCTACTTTTCCTGACCATGGACCCTAAAGGAATGATTTCCCCATTGAACATAGGTCTTGAAGAGGCGGTAGATCCATCCCCCAAAGAAGATAGGTGTCGGGGAGGAAGCCGACTGATTCAGATGCATGTTTCGGAGGAGTAGGTGGGGGACATCAAGAGGAACACGGTTGTGGATGCAATACAAGACTGTAAGATCACGCAAGTTGACAACACCGGTGCTATCACGACTTTAACTGATAGAGTTGCCAAGGACCCTATGAATGTAGTGGTAGAGAGGGTCCCGCAACTGGGAGCTCTTTGTGACACGTGGATCATATGCACCATCCCAGATTAGAGCCCACGCTGTCTGGCGCATGTTAGCTGAGATTTCACGGAGACCACCCGTGTTCTCTTCTTCACTGAATTCTTCCTCGGTGAACAGACCCACTTGCACTCCAAATTGTGCGATAGAGATTGAGAGCAGCTCTCCCGCACATCGAAACTGAACTCCTTCTCTGTCGAATGGCTCTGCTTTTTCTTTGAATGCGAAAGAACTGTAAAACTCCATGCTATACTCATGAACCGCATGGTGTCTTGTGCAGAGGGCCACCCTTAGGGGTCTCATGACCAAGGTGTTGAAATGGTCTAGTTGCCCCACAGCTTCTAAGGTATCGAGGCACACTTGTTTTGGGGTTTCTTCGGGTCTGTGTTCAGAATATCATAGTGGGCTTGGTAGTCCCACTCATTTGGCTTAAACTTAGTGAACTTGCTGGCCATCTCTGCAAAAGAAAACACAAAACAATCAGCATGAAACGATAAATTTTTGAAGAAAACTAAAAACAGAAGGCTAGACACGGCCCCGTGGCCACTGGCCATGACCCGTGTTCAGCTAAATTCTTCTGGCGATGTGTAACACCCCGTGTTTCGAAAGTCAAAGTCAAGATTGAAGTCAAAGGAAGAAAAGATTGCTAATTGCGATCTGTCACTTCTTGCTTAACTCCCGTTTTGACTTCTTTGACTTGTAGTTAAACTATATTTTATTTTTCTTTAGTTGTATTATGTGGAGTACTTGTAATAATCGAGGTTTAATCGCTATTTATCGCATTGTTTATCGTTTTATCGCTTATCGCAATCGCATTCGCAACTCAAACTGGATGTTGTTTTACGTGTGTGTGCTATTTATGTGTTACTTGTGCATGTTTATTTATGTTTATGTTGTAGTGGTTAATTGAAATGCAATCGCAACTCTATCGCAATCGAATCGCAATGCTAGACGCAAGTATTGATAGTGATTGTATGTTAGATATAGTAGTTAGATTAATTGTGTAACTAATGGATAATTCCATCGTATCGCTCGCTCGAAAGGCATCGCAAAACTCAATGCACAAAATGAAACGCCGAACTCAAATCATCGGAGCCACTCGATCGAGTGACTACTCGATCGGATGGTCATCCGATCGGATTGCCATCCGATCGGATTACCACCCGATCGGACAGCCATCCGATCGGTGACTCATTCGACCCTTATGCACTTTCCTTTTTGGGAAACCCTATAAATACCCTCACATGTCACATCACTTGATGTGACAGCTCCTCACTCGACCCAGCCGCACTCAAGCTCTCATTTCTCTCGATTTCTCACGATTCTTGTAAGTTTTCAACTTAGATCTTGTACTTCTGTAATCTATACACACTTCTCCATCATTCTCTCTTTTGAATCTTGACTTTTAATCGTGAAATCAACGGATTTGAGGTGTTCTAGGGTGATGTCATCATGAAGTTCTTATGAACTTCATATTTTGGCTTCAATCCATCAAGAATAACTTAGATCTGGACGATTTCCACATGAATGAACAAAGATCTTGCATAGATCTTAACATATACATGGTGAAAAGGATTTCAAGATGGTTTTCTAATTTTCTTTCAACTCTTTTACACTTCATGCACTCAAAACTGATAGAATCGGAGCTTGTTCTGATCTTCTACTCCTTCTTAGTGATGTGTTGGTTCAAGATCTGGAATCTATCAAAGAGACTACCGATTTCTGGTTAAACATGGACAACCGTCTCGGACAGTTAACTGGTCGGACTAGGGTGGTTCTATCCGGCTGGGTCACTTGAGTCTTGACAAGGTTTCCGTTGTTTAGCACGTTATCACATCGTCTCGATCAAAAACTACGAAAGCTTTAAAAAACAATCAAGTGTCAAGACGATCAGGTTGTTGGGATGGATTGTCGTCCGATCGGATTGCCATCCGATCGGATTGCCATTCAATCGGATTGCCATCTGATCAGACAGCCATCCGATCGACTTACACTTGGTTCCACAACTTAAACTTTTAATTGATTACTTCAAGGACCGAACGTTGAACGCATTGCCGTCCGATCGGATTGCCATCCGATCGAACGACCATCGGACCATGTGATGTTTGGAACTTCAACATTAACAATTTTCAGTTCTAACGGATTGCCACCCGATCGGTAGACCATCTGATCGAGTGACAACACTGCTGTGAACTTGTTCTCTAAGAAATACCTCGCCGATCGGATCGTCACTCGATCAAACCGCCGTTCGATCGATCGACCTGAAGGGTAGAGATACTTCTCTATTTTCAAAATGCTACAATGAAAACTTCAAAAGGCAAACCATCATACACAAACACATCCTCACCAAACGAGGTGTCAATCCAATCGAATGGCCATCCGATCGGATGACCATCCGAATAGATTGACACCCGATCGACTGGCCATCCGACTGGATTGCCATCCGATCAAATTACCATCCGACACTTATCACCCTTGCACCGTTTTACGCATCGCTTATCGTTTATGCTATCGTTAACTGTTCAAGCTAATCTCTCTCCGCGCTCCCTTCAATCCAAGAGAGTGTTTACTTGTTAAACACAATCTGTGAGTATACTCGATCCCTTTTTGATTTACGCACTTTTGGGTGTTACATATGCTACCTATATTCAAATCACATCTATCACACAACGCAACACAATTTTAACGCTAACAGCTTATGCATGTTATACGTGACTCGATGAATGCCTGTTTGTTATGTTTACACATTGATTGCTGTCTACCTACCTTAGCAACGATAGTACTATAGTTTGGACTCAACGCCTGTCATGGACAGGGGTTGTTAAGGACTTTACTTCATGTGTTCGCAGTGGTGAACATGTGATGCGCACTCGCTACTCGCAGTCAAATCGTAGTCATTGGTATTGATAGGATATTTGTCGATAACTTACATGCTTCACATTATACCTTGTACATGATGGTCATGCGTAAACTATTTCGAACTCTACTATGCTATATCAAACTTGTATGCTCACCTTTACACTATGTGTATTGACCTTTATTTTAACGTATGTGACAGGTATTTAGGATGCTATCAGCTAGGATTCCGTGTTTTTCCTGCTTTTGTGGAATCAAGTAGGATGGAGTCTAGAAACAAAGACAATTTATTTATTTTGAATCTGAGTTGTCGGAACATGTTTTGTTTGGAGAATATTGATGTCTGTAATAATTAGATTACTTAATGGGTTATGGTTTGGGACATAATATTAAATATTTGGTAATTTAGTCGTTATGGAATTTCTCTCGACAATCTGTTTCGCCCAGTGCCGCGCCCTGATGTTTCCGTCATCGGTTGGGGTGTGACAGATTGGTATCAGAGCCATAACAATAGGGAATTAGGCAAGACTCGACCTAGTCTGAGTCAATGTCTTAGAAACGACCTAGTCTATAGTCTAAGTACCAACAGACCGACTTGTGCGAACCCGTTAGGGGTTCCGTACGAACATATTGCTATTTCCGATCTACTTGCACTCACTCTATACTATCACGCTACCTTTCCTAAGGAAGCCGTACTACACGATTTTCAAAGATGAGCAAATGATCAGATCGAGATTAGGTGTGAAAACCGCAAACTCTCAATTTAATCGCTTGTTCGACCCGCATTTTTATCTACAAACAGGAGAATTTGCGTTGAATCAGGAGTGAAATCCGTACTTTAACGCATATTTTCTTCTCGAATTTTCATCAAAACAGGGACGAAGTTGTTAAGTCATGGGTGTAACCCGAACCTTTACGACTTGTTCCGCTCTCATTTTTGGTTTTACAACACTCTCACCAAAGTCTTGACGGACTCCAGTGACTTGAAGTCACACTGAAACTCAAGGGATGCGTTCCGATCGCCCAAATCGAGGCAAGAGCACAGTTCCGAAAGCCAGGTGTGTGCCAAAAGTCCTTGTGAATATCGAATCGCTTTGGGTAGTCGATGTCTATCAGCCTATGAGAATCTATATTCGATTTCCATCTCGTGTTTCGCCGATTTTATGTGTTCGGTTCTGAGCCCGCAATCTGCTGACTCTGATGTTCGTCGCTTTTATGTGAATTTTATGTGTTTTTATGTGATTTAACTTGTTTATGTGTTTTGATTTTGGTGATTTATTCGGTTTTCGCTTCTCGCTTTGATCGACACATACGAAATGCACTGCACATCTACCTCAATACGCTAACAAATTGTTGCTACTTAAGGATGATCGCATGTTATGTTGCTCGCTTATGCATGCTACTCGCTATGTACTCGCTAATCGCAATCGCCATTCTAGAAGGCACGAACTTTGAATGATAGGTTTCTGTATTCTGACTACCTCTGGTGTTTTTGTGCTTTACATGTTTATGTGCTCCTACGTGCTTATGTGCTCCGTGATTTTGTGCTTATGTGCTTATGTGTCTATGTGTTTATCTGATTATTCGTGTTCCTGAGCTTTAGTAGTAGTACGTGTGAGGTGAAAATCGATTATATAGCGTTTTAAATCCTATGGCGCTGTCTATTGTAGACAATGTCGTCATTTGGATCATTTCATTCTCGTGCTGATCGCTGCAATCATGATGACAAACGCATCGCTTCTCTAGTCGCTAATCAGATCGCAAAGGTCATCCCCTCAAATTGTTAGCGAGCTGAATGAAAATGCTAGCAACTCGTCTGAAGAGTCCCGAACTGATACTCCTAAAGCTGCTTTTAGCTTCAAGCAGTTCAAAGCTTGCGGTCCAAAGGAATTTACTGGCGAAGACGGCCCTACGGCTATGTTTCAATGGTTTGATTCTATCGAAGTCACACTGCGCTAGAGTGGATGTCTCAACAATCTCCGTACTCTGAATGTAACTGGCGCCTTCCAGTCCCATGCTTTAGACTGGTGGACGGCTGAGAGAAACAAACGCGGAAATGATGCAGCTTATGGGCTGACATGGGATGAGTTGAAGGACGTTATGATGCAAGAGTTCTGCCCTCCCCACGAGCGCCAAAAGCTGGAGGACGAATTCTGGCATATCAAGCAGAAAGAAGGAGACAACTCTGGTTTGACTGCTCGCTTCAAGCAGTTGAGTATAATCTACCCAGATCAGGTTAGGACACCCGAAATTGCCATCAAGAAATACATCCGTGCTCTTCCGGATTGTATGGTTGATTTCGTCCAAGCTGCCAAGACGACGACCATCGAGGAAACTTTTCTACTCGCTGCTGAGATCAATGATAAGCGAGTGAAGGCTGGTGTTTGGGACAAAGCCTCGAAGAATCTGCATCAAGCTACCACTGCCACAACTACTGAAACCGCCGCCGCTCCGCAATCATCAAAGTCATCTCGTCGCAAGAGGAAGAACAACAGCAACTCCAGCAACAAGAACTGTGCTGTTACAACTACTGCCCCGCTCCAAGCTGTACCAGCTCTGCAGTAGCCTCATCACCGCCAAACTGCAGCACCAGTTACCTATGCACCGCCAGCAAAGCGTGCATATACTGGTCCTCACCCTACTTACCCAACGTGTACCTATCATCACCCAGTGGGAATCGCCTGTAGATATTATGTGCATTGTAACATGTACGACCACTTCACCGCCAACTGCCGTACTGGCCCTCGCCATGCCGCAGCTCCAGCTCAAGCTCCAGCTCCTGCTCATCAAGCTCTACTTCCTGCTCCTCAAGGCCAACAAGCGGCTCCTGCACCCGGGGTCCATGCTAGAGCTTGCTTCGTGTGTGGTGATCCCAACCACTTCGCGAATATGTGCCCGAACCAAGTGGTTAAGCATGAGCCTCAGCAGCAGCAGCAGCCCCAGCAACAACAACAACAGCAGCAGCCCCAGCAACAGCAGCAAGCACCCCGCGGACGAACTTTCAACATCAACATCCGTCAAGCTCAAGCCGACAGCAATGTGGTCATTGGTACGTTCCTTGTGAATGGTATATATGCTTCGTGTTTATTTGATACTGGAGCCGATAACTGTTTTGTATCGTTTGAATTCGAAAAGCTTCTTAATCGTAAGTGCGCCCATCTCCCTTCATCATTCGATCTAGAAGTTGCCACCGGAAGAACCGTCGCCGTTAATTCTGTTCTCCATGATTGTACTCTTGAACTTAACAATCACATCTTTCCTATCGACCTTATCCCGATGCAGCTCGGTAGTTTTGACATCATAGTAGGCATGGATTTTCTTCATGAGAATCGTGCTGAAGTTGTGTGTTTCGATAAGATGATCCGTTTTTCGCTTACTAACGGTGATCTATTGTGTGTCTATGGTGAAACTCCGAAAGGTCTCAAGCTCATGTTGTGTGTCCAAGCTAGCAAGTATCTCCGCAAGGAATACAGAGCTTTCTTGGCTAACATTGTAGTAGCGGAAAAGGAAAAGAAAGGTAGCCCTGGAGTAAACGATGTCCCCGTTGTGTGTGAATTTCCAAATGTGTTCCCTGATGAGTTACCTGGTTTACCCCCGAGTCGTGATATCGACTTTCGAATCGACCGCATTCCTGGAGCAAACCCTGTTGCTAAAGCGCCTTATCGCCTCGCTCCATCCGAAATGCGTGAACTCTCGATTCAGCTCCAGGAATAGCTTGATAAAGGCTTCATTCTCCCTAGCACCTCTCCTTGGGGCGCACCAGTCCTTTTCGTCAAAAAGAAGGATGGGTCGTTCAGGATGTGCATCGACTACAGGGAATTGAATAAGCTAACTATCAAGAATCGTTATCCCCTGCCTCGAATTGATGATTTGTTGGATCAATTGCAAGGTGCTATGTGTTTCTCGAAGATCGATTTACGCTCAGGCTATCACAAGTTATGTATTCAAGAGGAGGATATACCCAAAACCGCTTTTCGCACCCGATACGGCCACTATGAGTTCGTTGTAATGCCTTTTGGTTTGACCAACGCACCCACGGTTTTCATGGATTTGATGAATCGCGTGTGTAAACCATTTCTTGACCGCTTCGTCATCGTGTTCATCGATGATATCCTGATCTATTCCAAGTCGAAAGCTGAACATGCGCAGCATCTACGTTTGGTTCTCGAACTGCTCCAAGGGAATCGACTCTATGCCAAATTCTCCAAGTGTGAATTCTGGCTAGAGGAGGTTCAATTCCTCGGTCATATTGTAAATAGTCAAGGTATTCATGTCGACCCGCGAAGATCGAAGCTGTTAAGAGTTGGGTTACACCTAAGAACCCGTCTGAAGTCCGTTCTTTTCTCGGGCTAGCGGGCTATTATCGCCGATTTATCGAAGGATTCTCTAAAACAGTCGTGCCGCTTACTTCTCTCACGCATAAAGACAAGCCTTTTGTTTGGGAAACCGGACAAGAGACTGCCTTTCAAACCCTCAAGCACATGTTTTGCGATGCGCCCGTCCTTGCTTTACCCGACAGAAACGATGACTTCGTTGTCTATTGTGATGCCTCAAACCTTGGTCTTGGTTGCGTTCTCATGCAACGGGACAAGGTTATCGCATACGCATCTCGTAAGCTCAAGATCCACGAGAAGAACTATACAACCCATGACCTCGAGCTAGGCACAGTTGTTTTTGCGTTGAAGATTTGGTGATACTACCTTTATGGTACTAAGTGTACGATCTTCACCGACCATAGGAGCCTACAACACATCTTCAGCCAAAAAGAACTGAATATGCGTCAATGCCGATGGGTAGAACTTCTCAATGATTACGACTGTGAGATTCGTTATCATCCTGGCAAAGCAAATGTCATTGCCGACGCCCTCAGTAGACGAAGCTATTTGCATAGCGCTCGTAATATCCAAGCCCAACATCATCTCGAAACCATCATTCGCGAAGCCTAATATGCTTGTTTCACCGAACGCACTTTGAAGAAGGAAAGGATTCTCAACGATGGAGCCCAGTTAATGAATAAGTAGAATGGGATATTTCATTATCTGGACCGAAATTGGATCCCTAAGCGGACCGATTTACGACAGATTCTAATGGACGGAGCCCATAAGTCTCGATATTTTATTCATCCCGGTGCCGATAAAATGTACCAGGACCATCGCTACAAGTACTGGTGGCCGGGCACGAAGAAAGATATCGCTCTCTATATGTCGAGGTTCCTGACTTGCTCGAAAGTCAAGGCCGAGCATCAAAGACCCTCTGGCTTACTCGTTCAACCCGAGATCCCTATGTGGAAATGGGAGAGTATAGCCATGGACTTCATAACGAAACTTCCGCGCACGCCATCAGGTCACGACAACGTCTGGGTTGTCGTTGACCACTTGACTAAATCTGCTCATTTTCTGCCAATACAAGAAGACTACAAGGTAGAAAAATAGCCCGAATCTACACCAATGGGATCATTTGTTGACATGGGATGCCTCGCGACATCATCTCTGACCGTGATAGTTGGTTTACCTCGTGTCTATGGGAAACATTTCAATCTGCTCTCGGTACTACGCTTAATCTAAGTACCGCTTTCCATCCCCAAACCGACGGACAGACTGAGAGAACGATTTGTACTCTTGAAGACATGCTTCGCTCGTGTGTCATAGATTTTGGTGGTAAATGGGACGCACACTTACCTTTAGTCGAATTCTCGTACAATAACAATTATCATTCTAGCATACAAATGGCACCATTCGAGGCGTTATACGGAAGAAAATATCGATCACCAATTGTGTGGCATGAGATCGGGGATGTGCAACTAACCGGTCCTGAGCTACTACAAGAAACGACTGACAAGATCCTCCGAATTCGAGACAACCTGCTGAAAGCTCGGAGTCGTTAGAAAAGTTACGCCGATAGACAACGCAAGCCCCTTGAATTTGACGTTGGCGACCATGTACTCCTAAAGGATCCACTTGGAAGGGTGTGGTCAGACTCGGCAAGAAAGGAAAGCTCGCACCTCGGTATGTTGGACCCTTTAAGATTCTGGAAAGGATCGGCAAGGTGGCCTACAGACTCGAACTACCGGAGGAACATAACAACGTCCACCCGACTTTCCACGTTCGAACCTCAGAAAGTGTCTAGCTGAGCATGATTTACAAGTCCCTCTAGAGGAACTTCAAGTGAACGAAACACTACACTTCATGGAGAAGCCTGTCGAGATCATGGATCGAGAAACCAAGAAGCTCAGGCGCTCACGCATCACCATTGTGAAAGTTCACTGGGAAGGCAAACGAGGCGCAGAGTTCACCTAGGAACTCGAAGGTGACATGAAGGCGAAGTACCCGCAGTTGTTTGTTACAACCAAAGCCTAATTTCGGGACGAAATTCCCTTAAGTAGGGGAGGCTGTAACACCCTGTGTTTCGTAAGTCAAAGTCAAGATTGAAGTCAAAGGAAGAAAAGATTGCTAATTGCAATCTGTCACTCCTTGCTCAACTCCCGTTTTGACTTCTTTGAGTTGTAGTTAATCTATATTTTATTTTGCTTTATTTGTATTATGTGGAGTACTTGTAATAATCGAGGTTTAATCACTATTTATCGCATTGTTTATCGTTCTATCGCTTATCACATCGCAATCGCATTCGCAACCCGAACTATGCGTTCTGGATATTGTTTTACGTGTGTGTGTGTGCTATTTATGTGTTACTTGTGCATCTTTATTTATGTTTATGTTGTGGTTATTAATCGAAACACAATCGCAACTCTATCGCAATCGAATCGCAACGCTAGACGCAAATATTGATAGTGATTGTATGTTAGATATAGTAGTTAGATTAATTGTGTAACTAATGGATATTCCATCGCATCGCTCGCTCGAAACGCAACGCAAAACTCAACGCATAAAATGAAACGCCGAACTCAAATCGTCGGAGCCACGTGATCGAGTGACTACTCAATCGGATGGTCATCCGATCGGATTGCCATTTGATCGGATTGCCACCCAATCAGACAACCATCCGATCAGTGACTCACTCGACCCTTTTGCACTTTCCTTCTTGGGAAACCCTATAATTACCCTCACATGTCACATCACTTGATGTGACAGCTCCTCACTCGACCCAGCCGCACTCAAGCTCTCATTTCTCTCGATTTCTCGCGATTCTTGTAAGTTTTCAACTTAGATCTTGTACTTCTGTAATCTACACGCACTTCTCCATCATTCTCTATTTTAAATCTTGACTTTTAACCGTGAAATCCACGGATTTGAGGTGTTCTAGGGTGATGTCATCATGAAGTTCTTATGAACTTCATGTTTTGGCTTTAATCCATCAAGAACAACTTAGATCTAGACGATTTCCACATGAATAAACAAAGATCTTGCATCGATCTTAACATATACATGGTGAAAAGGATTGCAAGATGGTTTTCTAACTTTCTTTCAGCCCTTTTACACCCAATGCACTCAAAACCGATAGAATCGGAACTTGTTCTGATCTTCTACTCCTTCTTAGTGATGTGTTGGTTCAAGATCTGGAATCTATCAAAGAGACTACCAATTTCGGGTTAAACGTGGACAACCATCTCGAACAGTTAACTGGTCGGACTAGGGTGGTTCCTGTCCGGTCGGGTAACTTGAGTCTTGATGAGGTTTCCGCTGTTTAGCACGTTATCGCATCGTCTCTATCAAAAACTACGAAAGCTTTCAAAAACAATCAAGTGTCAAGACGATCAGGTTGTTGGGACGGATTGTCGTCCGATCGGACAGCCATCCGATCGGCTTACACTTGGTTCCACAACTTAAACTTTTAATTGATTACTTCAAGGACCGAACGTTGAACGGATTGCCATCCGATCGAATGACCATCCGACCATGTGATGTTTGGAACTTCAACACTTAAAATTTTTTCAGTTCTAATGGATTGCCACCCGATCGGTAGACCATCCGATCGAGTGCCAACACTGTTGTCAACTTGTTCTCTGAGAAATACCTCGCCGATCGGATCGTCACTCAACTGAACCGCCATTCGATCGATCGACCTAAAGGGTAGATATACTTCTCTGTTTTCAAAATGCTACAACGAAAACTTCAAAAGGCAAACCATCATACACAAACACATCCTCACCAAACGAGGTGTCAATCCAATCGAATGGCCATCCGATCGGATGACCATCCAAACGGATTGACACCCGATGGACTGGCCATCTGATCGGATTGCCTTTTGATCGGATTACCATCCGACACTTATCACCCTTGCACCGTTTTACGCATCGCTTATCGTTTATGCTATCGTTAACTGTTCAGGCTAATCTCTCTCAGCGCTCCCTTCAATCCAAGAGAGTGTTTACTTGTTAAACACAATCTGTGAGTATACCTGATCCCTTTTTTCTTTATGCACTTTTGGGTGTTACATATGCTACCTATATTCAAATCACATCTATCACACAATGCAACACAATTTTAACGTTGACCGCTTATGCATGTTTTACGTGACTCGATGAATGCATGTTTGTTATGTTTACACATTGATTGCTGTCTACCTGCCTTAGCAACGATAATACTATAGTTTGGACTCAGCACCTGTCGTGGACAGGGGCTGTTAAGGATATTACTTCATGTGTTCGCAGTGGTGAACATGTGATGCGCACTCGCTACTCGCAGTCAAATCGTAGTCATTGGTATTGATGGGATCTTTGTCGATAACTTACATGCTTCACATTATACGTTGGACATGCTGGTCATGCGTAAACTATTTCGAACTCTACTATGCTATATCAAACTTGTATGCACACCTTTACACTATATGTATTGACCTTTATTTTAACGTATGTGACAGGTGTTTAGGATGTTATCTGCTAGGATGCCGTGTTTTTCCTGCTTTTGTGGAATCAAGTAGGATGGAGTCTAGAAACAAAGACAATTTATTTATTTATTTTAAATCTGTGTTGTCGGAACAAGTTTTTGTTTGGAGAATATCGATGTCTGTAATAGTTAGATTACTTAATGGGTTATGGTATGGGACATAATATTAACTATTTGGTAATTTAGTCGTTATGGAATTTCTCTCGACAATCTGTTTCGCTCAGTTCCACGCCCCGATGTTTCCGTCATCGGTTGGGGTGTGACACCACGCCCCCGTGCTCGCTGACAACGACCCCGTGGTCAGGGTTCTGTTTCCCAAAATTTGCATTTTTCGACCTAGTTTTGAAAACTTGAAAATTTTTGGTTGAGTAGGGGCGGTTTTCCCCGAAAATGAAACCCCAAGTGCCATTTTTCGAAAAACAAACCGTTTGCCCCTTCAATTTATCTTTTTTGGTTCAAAAAGAAGGGTTTGAGTTTTCTGTTTGAAATCGGGCAAATCTACAAACAATTTTAGTTGATTTACTTCCTAAAACATGCAACTATACTAATACTAACAGATCTAAGCAAAAATTTGGGGTTTGGTTCGGTTCAAGTTCAAGAACCCTAGATTTTTCCCCAAATTTTTGATGTTAATCTACATGTAAATCGTTAAACTAACTAACTAAGATTGATGATGTTGAACGAAGGAAAAACGTGAAAATTTGCAGAGATTCTCGGAGGAACCCTACAGTTTTTGTTGGTGCATCTGTCTGTCGACGTCATCTTGTATCGAGTCTTGTATTGTAATAGATAGATCAGGGCACGAAAAACTAGAAAACATGTTATAAAGGCTGATTTCGCTTGAAATGGTCAACAATCATTTCACACGAAATTAACCAGGTGATTTTGCTTGAAATAGTGATTTCGCTTGAAAGTGATTTCGTGTGAGCATGTTCAAGCGGAATCACCTTGCCTATATATATGTGTCTGCTGATTTCGTTTGAAGTAGTTCTGAGATTCCGGTTTGAGAGCCGAAGTGCTGCCGAAGTGTCTACTCGCTGTAAATCTTTGTCAATTCAATCTAAAGACAGTTTAAAGTGTACATCTTGCTGAATTGAACTTGATACGTCTGTTTCCGCCTTTCGTATTGAGAAAAAACTCTTCTGATCGACTCGTTCGGGTCTGAAAATGACCCTACAAGTGGTATCAGAGCTCAGGAGGAAGAGTTCTTACCAATTCAGTTGCAAATTCCGATTTCTACACCTTCTTTTCAAAATTAAACAACTTTTCACAATTAAAATGACTTGAATTTCTCACATTATGTGCGCATCAGTGTTTTAACAAACACTAGAAAGAATCAGACTCTAACTCGAAGTAAAACATGATCAATTTTTGAAAAAACTGTTCGAAAGTTTAATTCCGCTTGAAATTGATATATCTTCGCTTGAGTGATTCCGTTTGAAATCACTAATTCCGCATCAGAGTGTAATTCCGTTTGAAAGGGCGTTGTTTCACACGAAATCAGGTAATTCCGTGTGAATCTGGTATTTCGTTTGAACAGGTAATTCCGTGTGAGATTGGGATTTCGTTTGAAAGTGTTGATTCCGTTTGAACATTCTGATTTTTGTGAAACTTGTTACCGAAACATGGAAGAGGAATTTTATAACGCATTTGCTACTACTCCGACTACTCCAGCATCTGTTACTCAGAACTTGACCATGGAAAATGAAACGGGCACTATGCAAAAACTGCCAAAGCTTATGAACATTGAAGAGTATAAAGGATGGGAGGAACGATTTGAAAATTGGGTGCAAGCAAATTATTTGGATGCTTGGGAATGTGTTGAAACAAAATATATTAGACCGTTGAATGATAAGGAAGAGGAGATTGCCATTAAAGATCTAAGTGTTGATGATAGAAAGAAATACAAAAATGAAAAGATGATGATTAGTCTATTGCATCAAGCAGTTAAAGAAGATATTTTGGTTTTACTACAACACACTGGAAGTGCATATTCTATTTGGAGAGCTTTAAAATCAAAGTTTGTTGGAAGTAAAGAAATGATCAAGAACAAAAAGTCACTTTTGAAGAAAGAATTCGATTTATTTCATGGTTTGAGAACTGAAAGCACAAAGCAGATCATCGAAGATATTGCAATCTGTTAGTCCAAATGAAGAGAGTGAGCATCAATAAAGATAATGAAGAGTTGGTAGAAACGTTGGCTGATGCATTGACACATGAAACTTGGGGCACGTATTTGATGATGTTGAGAAATAAGAAAGATTTTGGGAATTTGACACTGAATAAATTCATTGAAAAACTTGAAGCTCAAGAGATGGAGCAAAGAAAAATTTCAAGAATGAAAGATTTTGATGGTGAATAAGATATCGGTAAATTACAAGTTTTTTCCTTTATCTTTAGGGTACTTTACAGGCGGTGTCCTTTAGTAGGTATTTTGTTACAAGTTTTGTCCTTTCCACCCAACCTGGTTAAAAAACTCAGTTAATTTGTGGCACATGATATGCACATGAGTGTAGTTATGTCTTTTCCACCCCACCACTTCATTTCCCCCTTTTATAAACCAACACAAACCCTAATTTCCAATGTGCAGTAAAAAGACTTCAACTTTTAGGGATTTCTGAATGTGATCTTTGGGGATTAAGCATGGTTATCTTCCAATGTGGGAAAGAGGCTGTGATCGTAACATCATGGACTAGTAAGAACCCTGGTCGTCGATTTTATGCATGCCCTGAACCGGTAAGCACTCTGGATTTGAATTGATTGTGATGTAGATCGTTAATACATGTTATGATGTGTAATATAGGGGAGAAATTGTCGATTTATTGGCTGGTACGATCAGGAAAGGTGTCAAAGATGCATCGATATCATACCTGGTTTGCTAAGGAGGAAGAACGCATTGGAAGAATCTAACAAGTTGCTTAATCAGTCCAACATAGTTGTTGAAGGCAAACTTAAAGAAAGTGAAGCAAAAGCTATAAAATTGAAGAAGATTTTGGTTCTAAGTTGGGTCTTGTTCATAGTTTATGTGTTGTTTGTTTAAGTGCAGTAGTTTTTAATCCAGATGTAAGGACATTATGTAATGTATGTTGTTTTTTGTGTTAATGAAATACAAATGTATTATGTAATGATGTCGAAAACATTACGACGAATGTCGAAAACAGTACGACCAACTTCATTACCAAAGTGCAATGTCCAAAAGTAAACAACCAATTACCAAAACATAACGACCACATGAAAATACCATAAACCACATCAATAAGCATTACAATTATAGTTATAAGGAGTTATAATCCTAAACATAATGCTGCATCAGTTTGCATACATAACCATACCACCAAAACATAACGACCACTACATGTTCAAAATACATAAACTGTAACCTTGCAAACATGTTCAAAAACACCCAAAACGTGTAACCTTGCAAACACAAAGCCTAGTCTATCAAGCCTTTCCATCCTTTGCAGCCTTCACACCCTTGGCAGCGTTCACACCCTTGGCAGCCTTCACACCCTTGCCAGCCTTCGAACTTGTTCCACTTCCAGCCTTGACACTTGTTCCAGCTGTCGTACTTTTCCCCTTGCAGGTCCTGGAGTTGTGGCCTATCTGCTTACACTTGCTACAAGCACCTTGAGTGTGCTTTTTTGTCAAACTTCCGGACTGTGTCTTGTCTTCAATTTCAGCCGCAGACCTCTTCCTTAACTTCGTTGGTCTTCCTACCTGATTATGATGCTTAGGTGATGTGATAATTGTCGGAAGTTCAATTTTTGTCCACAAAGCCCTGCCATTCAATGGGTTTATCTTGTGAGAATACACCAGCCTCCATCTTTCCATTGTGTGCACCGGATGAGCCCAACTCTCTATAGCCCCAACCCTTCCTCCATTTGCAGCCATACACCAAAGTGCAGCCACAGCATGTCTGCAAGGTAACCCTGTGAAAAAGGCATATACATTATACCATATACCATACACCATACAGTTTGACCCATGAAACTATAGCAAACAGTTTATTACCTGTTATTTCCCAACCCCTGCAACTACATGTTCTTGCATCCAAATTCACCACACGAGCATGATTGGGTTTCCCACTAACCTCATAGTACTCCCCCCCGTTCCACTGAACATGATAGTGACTTGCATCTTTCTTGATCTCCTCTAACATTTCTGTGGCTCTTGGTGTTAGCAATCTATCACACTTTTCTATTACTTTCAAAACCGTCACAATCCTTCTCATAAGATATTCCCTGATGTACTCAAGTGCAGATATTATGGGCTTGTCCTTGCCTTCAATCACCTTGCCATTATAACACTCACACATATTGTTTAACAAAACATCAGATACTGCCCTACCTGTTATATTCGAAAAAATTACTTCAAAATTACTTCAATATACTTAAATATAACATACAAGAATATATATGAATATGTAACTTACCGGAAAAGTGTGATCTTGTCCAGTGTAAAGGTGGGATCTTAGACAACCACAAGTGTGCTTTCTTGTTAAAGGCCTTCAACTCATCCATGGCCGTTTGAAATTTAGGAATAGTAGTAGCAGTAGCACACTTCCAGAGCATGTTTTTGTACAGATCTCCTTTAAAGGTTCCCCTCATATTCTCATAGATGTGTCTAAGGCAATATCTGTGCTCAGCACAGGGAAACAACCTTGTCACTGCTTGCAGTATTCCCTATTTCATAACATACAACCAACATAATCAATAAACTTGAAAGTAATATGAACAGTTTTAACTAAAATAGTTGAAAGTAATAAAGGGCATACCTTTTGTCTATCACTTATGAATGTGAAGTTTGAGTTAATTCCCAAATCAAGATCACTTGCCAAGATCTCCAAAAACCATGTCCAGGAGCTGAGATTTTCAGATTCGACTATTGCATAAGCAACTGGATATATTCCATTGTTGCTGTCCACACCGACTGCAGTTAGCATCTGGCCTGGGAATGGCCCTTTCATAAAAGCCCCATCCAGCCCCAATAAATCCCTACCAAGTGCCTTAAAACTCTCTTTTAAAGCTGCCAAACATATATAGATTCTTCTAAACTGTCTTTCTTGGTCCTCAGGATTTTTACCCAACTCAAGCTCTATCTTCACAGTGGTACCTGGGTTTTTGCTTATTAATTCATTGGTATAGTCCCTCAGTAAAGAATATTGACTTGCATGATCTCCTTCAACATTTTTCTTGGCTATTACCTTAGCGCTATAAGCTTTCATCCTAGAAATCCCCACTGAATACTTTCTTTGAAACTGTTCCTGAACTGCCCTCACAGGGATGTCTGGGTTTTCTTTGTAACACCCCGAAAATATAAAACTTTATATTAGAATTATAAAGTATAAATAAACGAGAATTTACTAACTAGAAATTTTTAACCTAGTTAGTTAAAAGACTAGAAATAGCTTTTGATAGGGTTAAAAGCTACTAAACAATATGTTGAATAAAGTTGAGGGGCTTAAGTTGTAAGAATTGAAACTTGAATTTAATTAAAACAAATAAAACAAACCAAACACCCCAAAAAGGGATGTCTGGTCGATTAGAACAAGCAGGGGCGACACCCCCACTTTCAAACCCTAAAATTCTACATTAAACTCTCAAATTGGAGGTGCAAATCTGGTCCAAACGAAAATCTGAGCTTAGAATCGTGATCCTCATCGCAAGAGGATTACAAGGTATGTAAAATCTTGATAAATATCTCAACTTGAAATTCTCATGAATTGGGAAAAATCTGAAATTAGGGTTGCATGTGTATGTTATGATGATTAAGGAATAACTATAGTGTCTAGGGACAAACCCTAGACCAATAGAAGTTGAAATCATAAGAAATTTTGAAGAATCCATGAACACCATTGTAGGTGATTAGTGGGTTAAGTGTAATTTGATGAACACTAGGAAATAGATTGTTAATCTAGTGTAATTTGGCAATTTTGAAGTGATTCCAGAAAATTTGAAGTTATCAATCATGTAAAAAGGTTTAATGATGTGAAATTAGGGCTAAATAATAGATTAGAGATTTGATGTTTAATCTAGTAAAAATCTGCCGATGAAGTGTTTGTTGAAATGCCTCTATGAAGGCTTAAAAACTGAAATTTCCAAGTTAAACGCATAATCATGATGTTTTGGTGTATTATGCGAATTATGATTTAAAGAGAGTTCTAAACGCATCATATATGAACTCTATAGGAATGGGCGTGGGAGCGTCAAGCGGACAAGCGGGTGGCGAACCACGTTTGAAAGGTCTACTTTGAAGGTACGTAACTTGATTGGTTACATTAAGTGAGTTGTTGATAAATTTTATAAATCTTATTGTTGAATTCGAAATCTGCGTTGAATTTATATTGATTATGGTTGTATGTGAATTAATAGACTTAGTATAGTAAACGAGCCAATTGGTAGTCATCATAAGTGGATGATTCCACAAGATGAGCCAATTGGTCTATTAGTTGTGAAAATAGTAGTTTTAAACGTTCTAGTAGACGATAATGGCGATATTAGTCACAAAGGCATTAAACCATGAAATTGGTAAGAAATGCGGGTGATAACAAGCCTCGGATGTTGGGCATAAAGCGCCATAGGTTTATTAGCTAAATGGTAGTAAAATGTGTAAGGTTAGAATGGGTCGAATAATTACATAGTGACATATGGTCTTTCGGTCCGTAAAGTAAATTTTGGGTATCAAATTTATAATAGTTATGTCGTTAATGAATTTACAGACATATAGGAAGAAAAATCACTTAAAACGGACTTACGAGTCAAAAGATATGGCCAAACGAAGTTAGAAACTGGAAATTCCGGAGCTGGCAGCAAATGCAGCTCACAAAACTGGAGCTGCTGGAAAACGTGACCTCACGCGCCACGCGGAAGGTCACTTGGAATTCGCCGCGACACGCGGGAGGTTCTCGCGGCCCGTGTAGCTTCTCTCGCGG
Organism: Helianthus tuberosus; assembly: GCA_030545235.1. Classification (NCBI taxonomy): domain Eukaryota; kingdom Viridiplantae; phylum Streptophyta; class Magnoliopsida; order Asterales; family Asteraceae; genus Helianthus; species Helianthus tuberosus. The sequence goes on from CM060362.1 coordinate 79,295,956, forward strand.
GGCGCGAGCGACCTGATCCGGAAACTTTCATTTGTTTTCAATTGTTTTGATCCTAGATTTCGATTATACGTGTTATATTATTTTCAAAATTAACCCTTGATGTGGTTTTGACATTAGATGATGTTGGTGAACTTTCGGAAGGCGATCAAGCAATGATGAAGAACCGAACACTACATTTTGAAGCTTCTGCAATGTTTTAAAACTTTAGTACTTTTGTGTATGGGTTGTAAACACTAGTTAAACAACTTTTGAAATGTTTTAACTTAGTCATTAATTGACTAAGGTTGATGTTACTTATGAACTTAGTTAATGAAAGCCATGTTACTTAAATAATATTTTAATTGAAATGGTATAATCTATTACTAAAATCAAGTAAAATTAGACGGATGTTACAAGTTGGTAATAAGAGCTTAAGGTTGTCAACAAAGTGTTCGGTTCAAGCTTGATCGATCGTCCGGTAAGAATTAACTCATTATGTTAGTAGATTATGTCTTATGTAAGGAATGAGAAACGAATTATTATGCATGGGAAGAGCGTGTTAACACACTCAAACCCGGAAAGTGCATTAAATGTGAACGGTTAAAGCAAGTTAGGAACTTGGCTAAACCGAAACAAAAGAAGCAATGTCATGAATGAAATGTTTAACGTTTGATGTAAACATTTCAGTTTCAAGATGTCCGATGGGAATGATGATAATCCGGTGCAAACAAGCACTGAACAAATGAAAGAGATAATTGCCGAAGAGGTAGGGAAGGCAATTGAAGGAAGTCTATCCGGGTTTATAGACAAAATTCAAGGCACGGTGTTGTCGCTTGTAGAAGAACGAGTTAAAAGGTTGGAGGATATTGTCAACCTTATGAAGGAGAAAACGGGAGAACGCAAAGGGTGTTCATACAAGGAATTCATGGCGTGTAAACCGCCAATTTATAACGGGGAAGTCGACCCGATAATTTGCCAAAGATGGTTGGGCGACATTGAAGGAGTGTTTGAAAGGACCCATTGCGACGAAAGCGACTTCGTTGCTTACGGAACGGGTCAGTTAAGAGGACAAGCCAAGGATTGGTGGGATAACAAAAAGAATGAAATAGGGGCCGAAGCGGCAAGGACCATGACATGGGAAGAGTTTAAGACACCATTTCTTAAACATCATAGTCCCAAGGCGGTCATTAACAAAATCAAGGAAGAGTTCATGCAACTTAGGCATAAGGGTGAAACCATAGACAAGATCACGGCGATGTTTATGGATAAGATGAAGTTTAGTAGTGAGTTGGTGACGAACGAAGAACAGAAAATATACTACTACTACAATATGTTGAGCGCTGAATATAGGGAGTTTATGACTCCTTCAAAATACGAGACCCTTACCGAAATCATTAATGTTGCTCGGGAACGGGAAATCGAGTTGAAGAAGCAAGTCGAAAGAGGTGAACGGAGGGCACATGATGTGAATCCAAGCCCGACAAAGAAAGCCTGAACTGGAGAATCGGGGAAGAAGGTAGATACTAAAGGTGGGTCGCCAAGTTGTAAGGTGTGCGGGAAGGGACACAAAGGGGAATGTCGGTTCAAAGACAAGCCATGCCCTATATGTAACAAGACGGGGCACACGGCCTCGCTATGCCCCGGGAAAAGTCTCTGTTTGCTACAAATGTTATCAACCCGGCCACAAAAAGTCCGAATGTCCGGACTTAGTTGGAAAGAGAGATGTTAAAGAATCTCCAACAGAAGCTCCCAAAGCGAAGGCGAGGTCCTTCCAACTTACCGCGGCTGAAGCGAAGACAGAACCCGATGTGGTTTCAGGTATATTCACAATTAACTCAATTCCAGCACGTGTATTGTTTGATACGGGTGCAAATAAATCCTTCATTTCGCATGGATTTATTCGACATCCTTCATTTGTATTGACGAAATTACCTGTGCCCTTAGAAGTTGAAATAGGGGACAACAAAAGTTTTATAGTTTGTGATGTTTGTCGAGGCTGCAAATTAAGCATCGACGATGAGGAATACTTGATAGACCTAATCCCAATGTCAATGGGGGAATTTCAAGTAGTCGTTGGGATGGATTGGCTAGCCCAGCACCATGCAAAAGTCGTGTGTTTTCGTAAAGAGATAAAATTAACATCTCCGAGCGGGAAACACATTACCATTTATGGCGAAAAAGGAGGTAACCCCATAGTGTGCTCAATGTTGAAAGCTCACAAGCTTATGAAGCGAGGATGCAAGGCGTTCATGATATACGCAAATGATCCCGAGAAAGAATCACGGAAGATTGAAGATGTACCGGTAGTACGAGATTATGGAGATGTGTTTCCGGAGGATTTACCGGGGATACCGCCTGAACGGGAAGTAGAGTTCGGGATCAAATTGATTCCGGGCGCAAAACCCGTAGCAAAAGCCCCGTACCGACTCGCACCGTCGGAATTACAAGAGTTGATGTCCCAAATTCAAGACCTACTTAACAAGGGATTCATAAGGCCGAGTGTGTCTCCTTGGGGCGCACCGGTATTGTTCGTGAGAAAGAAGGACGGAAGCATGCGCATGTGTATCGATTACCGGGAGTTAAACAAACTCACGGTAAAGAACCGATACCCGCTTCCGAGAATAGATGATTTTTTTCGACCAATTACAAGGAGCAAACTGGTTTTCAAAAATTGACCTTAGATCTCGGTATCATCAACTAAAGGTCAAGGAAGAAGATGTACCTAAGACGGCTTTCCGTACGAGATACGGACATTACGAATTCCTCGTGATGTCATTTGGGCTAACAAATGCACCCGCGGCTTTCATGGACCTCATGAACCGGGTTTGCAAGCCAATGTTGGATAAGTCGGTTATCGTTTTTATCGATGATATCTTGGTGTATTCAAAAAGTGAAGCTGAACACGCACACCACTTGCAAGAAGTGTTAGAGATACTGAGATGAGAAAGGCTGTATGCGAAATTCTCTAAGTGTGCCTTTTGGTTACTAGAGGTACAATTTCTTGGCCACGTAATAAGTGCCGACGGAGTATTGGTGGATCCGTCCAAGATCGAGGTTGTGTCAAAATGGAATCCCCCGAAGAACCCTTCGGAAATTAGAAGCTTTTTGGGGCTTGCGGGATACTATAGGAGATTCATTCAAGATTTCTCCAAAATTGCGTCACCGCTAACAAAGCTAACCCAAAAGAAGGAAAAGTTCATTTGGTGTGTCGATCAAGAAAAAGCGTTTCAAACGCTAAAAGAAAAGTTAACTCAAGCTCCGGTACTGACATTGCCGGACGGAGTCGAAGATATGGTGGTTTATTCGGATGCTTCACTGTCAGGGCTCGGATGCGTTTTGATGCAACGGGGCAAAGTTATAGCTTATGCCTCGAGACAATTGAAAATACACCAGAAGAAATACCCCACGCACGATATTGAATTGGCTGCGGTGGTATTTGCCTTAAAAATATGGAGGCACTACCTATACGGGGTAAAGTGCACCATATACACCAATCACAAGAGCTTAAAATACTTCTTCGATCAGAAGGAGTTAAATATGCGATAAAGGCGATGGTTAGAAACGGTGAAAGATTTCAATTGTGAAATACATTACCACCCCGGAAAGGCAAATGTGGTAGCGGACGCTCTGAGCAGAAAAACGGACTATGTCCCAATACGAGTAAGGTCGATGCAGCTCGTGGTGACCTCGGGTATACTTGAACGTATTCGAGAGGCGCAATTAGAAGCAGTAAAAGAGGAGAATTGGAAGAAGGAAAGAATAATCTGTCAGTTGAAAGATTTGACGGATGGGAATAACGGGTTGAAGACTCGATTCGGGAGGATATGGGTTCTAAATACTTGTGGAGTGAAGGCGCTTCTACTTGATGAAGCTCATAAATCCCGATATTCAATTCATCCGGGAGTGACCAAAATGTACAATGATTTAAAACAAAACTATTGGTGGCCCGGGATGAAAAGAGATGTGGTGAAGAACGTAGAAAAATGCTTGACATGTTTACAAGTCAAGGCGGAGCACCAAAAACCATACGGTAGACTTCAACCGTTGGAAATTCTGGTTTGGAAATGGGAACAAATCACCATGGATTTGTTGACCAAATTGCCCAAAACTAACCGTGGGTTTGATGCTATATGGGTAGTTGCAGATGGACTGACAAAAAGCGCTCACTTCATTCCAATTCGTGAGACTTATACATCCGAAAAGATGTCGGAGGTGTACACCAATGAAATCATAGCACGGCATGGGGTACCGATATCCATTGTGTCAGACAGAGATACTCGGTTTACTTTGAATTTTTGGCGTGAATTTCAAGAACAAATGGGAACTAAATTGTTCATTAGCACTGCCTACCATCCACAAACGGATGGTCAGAGTGAAAGAATAATACAAACGTTGGGAGATATGCTGCGGGCTTGCATTATTGACTTCGGGGGTAGTTGGGATGTCTATCTACCCTTGGTCGAATTTTCATATAACAACAGCTATCACGCGAGCATTAAGATGGCCCCGTATGAACTGTTATATGGCAGAAAATGTTGAACTCCGGTATGTTGGGGAGAAGTGGGTCCACGAGGGCTAGCACCTACTGATGTAATCCGAGCTACGAATGAGAAAATCGACATGGTTCGGGCACACTTGAAAGTGGCTCAAGACAGGCAAAAGGCGTATGCGGATAAAAGGAATAGTCCAATTGAATTTCAGGTTGGCGACATGGTTATGCTAAAAGTTTCCCCATGGAAAGGCATTATTAGATTCAGAAAAAGGGGAAAACTAAGCCCGAGATTTATTGGGCCATTCAGAATCACTGAACGGGTTGGTAAGGTAGCCTATCGTCTCGAATTACCCGAGGAGTTGAGTGGGATTCATAGCACATTCCACGTGTCACATCTCCGAAAATGTTTGGCAGACGAAACTGCTCGTATCCACTACGATGATATCGAGGTGGATAACAGCCTCAACTATGCAGTAAAACCAATTGCGATTTTAGATCGCAAAGAGAAGAGTTTGAGGAACAAAGTGATTAATCAAGTCAAGGTCAAATGGGAGCATAGGAAAGGTTCGGACACTACGTGGGAATCCGAAGAGGAGATGCGACGTCTTCACCCTACATTATTTGGTACGTACTTCGGTTTCGGGGATGAAACCCTTTTAAGGGGGTTGGACTTGTAACACCCCGAAAAATATAAAACTTTATATTAGAATTATAAAGTATTAATAAACGACAATTTACTAACTAGAAATTTTTAACCTAGTTAGTTAAAAGACTAGAAATAGCTTATGATAGGGTTAAAAGCTACTAAACAATATGTTGAACAAAGTTGAGGGGATTAAGTTGTAAGAATTGAAACTTGAATTTAATTAAAACAAATAAAACAAACCAAACACCCCAAAAAGGGATGTCTGGTCGATTAGAACAAGCAGGGGCGACACCCCCACTTTCAAACCCTAAAATTCTACTTTAAACTCTCAAATTGGAGGTGCAAATCTGGTCCAAACAAAAATATGAGCTTAGAATCGTGATCCTCATCGCAAGAGGATTACAAGGTATGTAAAATCTTGATAAATCTCTCAACTTGAAATTCTCATGAATTGGGAAAAATCTGAAATTAGGGTTGCATGTGTATGTTATGATGATTAAGGAATAACTATAGTGTCTAGGGACAAACCCTAGACCAATAGAAGTTGAAATCATAAGAAATTTTGAAGAATCCATGAACACCATTGTAGGTGATTAGTGGGTTAAGTGTAATTTGATGAACACTAGGAAATAGATTGTTTATCTAGTGTAATTTGGCAATTTTGAAGTGATTCCAGAAAATTTGAAGTTATCAATCATGTAAAAAGGTTGAATGATGTGAAATTAGGGCTAAATAATAGATTAGAGATTTGATGTTTAATCTTGTAAAAATCTGCCCATGAAGTGTTTGTTGAAATGCCTCTATGAAGGCTTAAAAACTGAAATTTCCAAGTTAAACGCATAATCATGATGTTTTGGTGTATTATGCGAATTATGATTTAAAGAGAGTTCTAAACGCATCATATATGAACTCTATAGGAATGGGCGCGGGAGCGTCAAGCGGGTGGCGAACCACGTTTAAAAGGTCTACTTTGAAGGTACGTAACTTGATTGGTTACATTAAGTGAGTTGTTGATAAGTTTTATAAATCTTATTGTTGAATTCGAAATCTGCGTTGAATTTATATTGATTATGGTTGTATGTGAATTAATAGACTTAGTATAGTAAATGAGCCAATTGGTAGTCATCATAAGTGGATGATTCCACAAGATGAGCCAATGGGTCTATTAGTTGTGAAAATTGTAGTTTTAAACGTTCTAGTAGACGATAATGGCGATATTAGTCACAAAGGCATTAAACCATGAAATTGGTAAGAAATGCGGGTGATAACAAGCCGCGGATGTTGGGCATAAAGCGCCATAGGTTTATTAGCTCAGTGGTAGTAAAATGTGTAAGGTTATAATGGGTCGAATAATTACATAGTGACATATGGTCTTTCTGTCTGTAAAGTAAATTTTGGGTATCAAATTTATAATAGTTATGTCGGTAATGAATTTACAGACATATAGGAAGAAAAATCACTTAAAACGGACTTACGAGTCAAAAGATATGGCCAAACGAAGTTAGAAACTCGAAATTCCGGAGCTGGCAGCAAATGCAGCTCACAAAACTGGAGCTGCTGGAAAACGTGACCTCCCGCGCCACGCGGAAGGTCACTTGGAATGCGCCATGACACGCGGGAGGTTCTCGCGGCCCGCGTAGCTTCTCTCGCGGGGCGCGAGCGACCTGATCCGGAAACTTTCATTTGTTTTCAATTGTTTTGATCCTAGATTTCGATTATACGTGTTATATTATTGTCAAAATTAACCCTTGATGTGGTTTTGACATTAGGTGATGTTGGTGAACTTACGCAAGGCGATCAAGCAATGATGAAGAACCGAACACTACATTTTGAAGCTTCCGCAATGTTTTAAAACTTTAGTACTTTTGTGTATGGGTTGTAAACACTAGTTAAACAACTTTTGAAATGTTTTAACTTAGTCATTAATTGACTAAGGTTGATGTTACTTATGAACTTAGTTAATGAAAGCCATGTTACTTAAATAATATTTTAATTGAAATGGTATAATCTATTACTAAAATCAAGTAAATTTAGACGGATGTTACATTCTTCAAGCTGATCTAACATTTCTTGTGATAGAAACTTTGAGGTACAAGCATAATGTTTTCTGGTTGGTACACAAGTGTGGTTGGTATTAAGTGTTTTCACCAACCAAGTCTCAGATTCTTTTTCTTTGCAATAAAAATGACAAAAGGGCATTGATATTGATGTGGGTTTGTCTTTTTCCCTCTACCACCCACATTTACAGATTCTTTTTCTTGGGCCCCGGATTCTTTTGATTTTTCCAAAACAACCCCTTTAACTTTTTTTTTCTTTGATTTTGCCCTTGTTTCTCTACTTGTTCCTAAATCAACCTCTTTTCCTTTATTTTTGCATGCAGATGTCTGTGCTTGGCTGGAAACATGCACACCACTATCATCAACCTCAAAGTCTAGCTTTGAACCATGACAATAAGCCCTTACCCTCTTGTTATCATCCTTGGTTATTCTAATCACTCTTCTGGTCTCTACAGCAAGTTTTTTTTATCATTTTCTTTGCTTCTTGTTTGGTTCCAAATGCTTGTCCAATATAGAAGTTTGGAAAGTTTTCATTTGATCTCCTAAGTTGGTGCAAAAGGTGTTTCCTTTTGGCAGCCTTATCACCTTCAGAATTAGACCCACTATCAAACCTATCATTATCTAGCACATCCCCATCTTCAGTTGGTTGGTGTGGCTCATCTAAAACATCCTCTACTTCATTGTCAACATGCATCCTATAATCACTCATGTCTACTTCATGATCAGACATGGTATTATCCTTATCTACAATATAATCACTGTCACTATCATCAGTTGCATCCTCTCTTTCACCCTCATCTAAATCACCAACCTCTGTTTCATCTAAACCTACAGCCTCTGTTTCATCTAAACCTTCACCCTCTGTTTCATCTAAACCTTCACCCTCTGTTTCATCTAAATCATCACCCCCACCATCAACTAGTGTCTCAACCCACTTTGCATTTTCTACAACACCACTAGAAGACCCAACACCACTAGATGACCCAACATCTATATTCTGATTAACTTGAATACTTATGCTCTGCCCAACATCAAAATTCAGTTTACTAGGGACAATAGCATATGGCCTAGCTTCATCTATTTCTTCAATAGTAATAGAAGGTTTAGGTTTACTTGGTGATGAAAACAATTCTTTCATATTTTTTAAACCATGTGTAGTATAAACATCGATGATCTTATGTTCTCTCACATATTTAGCCAAGTTAAGACAATCCTGATCACTGCTAAGGTGTTCAAGACCATTTTCTAAGTCTTTTTCAGGGTTTAAAAACATATAATACATGGGATTAGTGCTGTTATATCCTAACTGGTCCAACATAAGATCAAGCTCAATCACAGAAAACTTATCAATGTCGATCAAGTCCACAAAATCTACCTTGCCTCCTACATACTCACGTCCTGGAGGTACTGTCAGCCTACCACCATGATGAATCCGAAAACTGAAGATATGGGGAAAACCATCTGCAAATAATCAAACATTCACAGAATTTATCAACTAATACACTACTAGATTGCAAAATGCACAATTTTTAGCTCAAAAAATTGAAGTAGGGTTTCAAATTTAAGTTGAAGAACTCACCATATAGATCAACAACCTGTTCGTTGTCAAGATGGTCTCGAATGTACCATCCATGATCGTCCTGCGACATCTTGTTCTTTGATCAGCGATTTTGTGTGGTAGAAACCCTAAGTGTGAAACCTGAGGGACGAATTGGGGGTGAATGATGTTATCAAGAGGGTTTATCAGGGATAATAAATGGGGTATGTGTAAAGGGATAAGAAAAAGACATAACTACCCTCATTTGCATATCATGTGCCACAAATTAACTGAGTTTTTTAACCAGGTTGGGTGGAAAGGACAAAACTTGTAACAAAATACCTACTAAAGGACACCGCCTGTCAACATTTAAAAAAAAGGACACCGCCTGTAAAGTACCCTAAAGATAAAGGACAAAACTTGTAATTTTTCCTTATTACAAAGGAGGTATTAGTGATAAGACCAACATGTCACCGAAAGTTGAAACTGCATTCAATGTTAAAAGTTCGTCAGGAGGGTCATCTAAAGGATCAAACAGCAAAACTGAATTTTCTTCATATCCATCATATGATCCAAATTTTTCAACAACCAAGAATGGAAAGAAGCTTCAATGCAACATTGTGTCAAATCTTGAAAATGATCAAAATTTTTCGGAAGAGATTGAAAAAAGTCACATGTCTTTGTTGGGAACTGTGCTGGAATCATATGAAAGTCTAGTAGCAGGAAAGATCGGGAATCCAATGTTGACAAAAGAGGATTACGATCAGATTGATGCTAAGGAGATGGAATTGATGGATATAAAGTGGTGTTTGGCGAGTGTGTTGAGGAGAGCATAAAAGTTTAAACAAATTACGGGAAGATATGATTTCCGTGATGCAAATGTTTCTACTTTAGGATTTGATAAATCTAAAGTTACTTGTTTTCGTTGCAGGGAAAAAGGACACTTCAAGAGAGAGTGCACAAATCGCGAAACAAGTGGAGCTCAAAATCCGTTCAACAACAATGACTATTATCGGAAAGCAATTTATCATCAAGTTGCTCAACACCAACAAGAGCCACAAACTGCACATGCCAGGAAGACAATCGAAGAGTCATCAAAGAGAGCTTGTATGGTGAATCAAAATGATAACAAATCATCAAAAGATTTCAGTTGGGACAAATATGTTTCAGCTGATAGTAAAGCATGTCTGATAAATCAAGATGATGAAAAATTACCAGAAGGGTTTAGCTGGGCAAATTTCAGTTGGGATGATTATGATCCTAACAAAACTCCAAATCACAAAGCTTTTGTTGCTCGAGTTGCTGAAGATAGTGATAATGATGATGATTATTATGCAAAGAGAATGGAAAAGCATTTGAAAATGATGGAAGAGTTTGACTGTGATGATGAAAAAGCTAAAAAGAAAAAGAAGAAAATTAAAAAACCTGTCAGCAGTGATGATGAAGAAGTTCCTGTGATAAGGAAGAAACTAAAAGACATTCCAGTTTTCAAAGTTGATGTTGAAGCTGATGCACAAAAGATTCCAGTGATATGTGAAAACTGTGAAGCAGTGAAGAAGCTAAACAGTACTTTGATTCATAACATGAACAGATTGAAAGAATCTTATGATGTTCTGAACAAATCAATGAATCGGTATAATCAAACAAGCAGTGAACAAGCAACATCAATGAAGAAACTACAAGGAGCTTTTATGACAAAGCAGAAAAGTGTTAACAGTTATATTGAGAAGTATGCTGTGCTTGAACAGAAACTGGAAACACAAAGGATTGAAACAGAAAGAGTTAATAGGTTGTTAAAAAGTTACTCATGTACTTCTTATGTTATTGACAGGGTTTATCCAACTGTTGAAGGCATGAAGGCATTTCATGAAGATGAAGTATCTGAAGACAAAAGTTCTGAAAAGAAGAAGGATACTGAAGTGAAAATTTCTGGTAAGAAACAAAGTGCCCGTTACAATAAGTGTCCACCCCCGCTTGAAAATGGATATTCTTCACGAAATCCAAATTCATAAAGAGTAAAAAAGGCAACCAACTTAGTGTGGGAATCTGAACCATCAGATAATTTACCAGACAACATTGATGTCATTTTTACGTCATCTGATACTGATCATGAGTCCGAGTTAATAAAGAAAGTGGTCGATCAGGTGTTGGATAAAGATGAAACTGAGGAATCAAAGTCGGAGTCAAATTACGAGTCAAAGTCCGACACGTCAAGTCCAACAGTAAAAAAGGACAAACGGGTTTACAATAAAGATTTTTTGTTATCAAAATCTAATTTGAATGATGAACCAGTCAAAGTGGTTTATACTTTGAATGATTCTGACAAATTATATTCTGATCAAGAATCTCCAATAAGAGGTGTTAAACCTGACATGATCAAAAAGGTTTTCAAACTAACAGAAATTAATATTTCTGAAATAAAAGATGTAAATCTTTCTGAAAAACCTAAAAAGTACACCTCAAGAGTTCAACAAAGAGAAAACAAGAAAAAGGGTTACAGTTCTGGTTCAGGTTTTCAAAAGAAACCAAACCATAACGGTAATTTCAAAAGAAAAGGACTTGGTTTTATTCCACCAAAAAATTATAAAAATGAAAAAACTTATAAACCAAAAACTGTGTTTGTTTCAGGAATATCAACTGAAGAGGAAAAGGAGCAGTTGTTCAGAAATCAATCAAACAAAGAATTCCTTGCTAAGAAGCAAGAAGAAATGAAGAATGAAGCTGATCAGAGAAAGGAAACAAGAACTTGTTTTAAATGCAAAACAGTTGGTCATATTGCCAGGAATTGTTCTAAGGCAATACAAACAAAACAGGGAGTGTTTCTTAAACAGAAAGAAAAGATGGTTGAAAATGAACCACCAACTGAAAAATTCAAAGTTTTCAAAAATTCAAAGTTTGAGGTTGGTGAATGTTCAAAGAGGTTTTACAAGAGAAAAATAAATCTTGACAATCACAAGTGGGTTGTTAAGAAATCTGATGATAGTTCTAGCAATGATTCTGATTCGACAAAATTAGAGGAGCTATTTTCAGGCGATGAATCTGATTCCACAAAGTTAGAGGAGCCATGTGTTGAATTGAAATTGGAAACATCAGTACCTCCATTGGATGATGTCAATTTTCCACCATTGAGGGCTGAGAATTTTAAACAAAAAGTTGGTAAAATTGAAATTTCAAATCAATTTTTCTCAGAAAAGAAAGAACTTGATATTGATAAAGCTTTTAATCCCAAAGTGAAACATATTTTTGGGAAAATGATTGATGGTAAATTCAAAGGGGTGAAAGAATTTTATGAAAAGAAATTGAAGAAACCAGGTAAAACTGTGACATCCCAAGTTTGTGACTGGGATGGAACATATTATGATGAGTGAAAAGTATGACTTGCCGGAGCTCCCAGGTTGGTAAGTGTGGAGCAGGTATCGGCATCTTTCTTGAGAAATTCATTCTGGTGATATTTCAATTTACAAGTGGAATTTGGTTTGTTCTTACTAGTGGTAAATCAGAGAAATTAAGTTGTACTTGATTTTCTACAAGTGATATTTATGTTTGAGTTTAAAACTGTTAAATTTTTCAAGTGGTTGTGAAAACAAAGTGATGAATTGAACCCCTAACCTTCAAAGTGGTTTATGAAATCAACAAAATTAATTTTCCGGAAAAACCATTTGATTAAAACAAACTTAAGTGTTTTGAATTCAATGGGAAAATAGTTTGTTGTAAGGGGGAGTTCTGATTGTTTATGTCAAGTGGATGGCGATTTGAAGCGATTTGATATTAGTTGTCAATTTACTTGTACAGTTCGTTTTCAAATTTTCTTTAAATGATTTTGAATTTTAGAGGGAGTAAGTAATTTCAGAAAATCCAAAAACATTTGAAAATTTGAAAAAGTCAAAAACATGATAAAATCAAAAATGAGTTTTGTTGTGAAAAAGAGGAAATGATAATACATCAGTGGACTATCACAGCACGCTAAAGAATTGGAACTCAAATGTGATAAACGGTCTCACTGATGATGTGCCAGTAGGTTGTTGCACATTTAGTAGATTGTGACGAGATATAAAAACCTAAATTTCAAACTTACTTATATCATGGGGAACATCTCTCGAATATATGGGTAACCCCCGAAATGTTGTTTGAAAGGTCCCTCTTTCTGAGATACTAGGTCTTTATACTCAGTGATATCTGGGGTATTATCCCGGGACTTCTGATTTTGCGGAACCAACGGCCTAGTCCCCGTATAATACTTTCTGCTTGCTTGAAATATAGCATCACCCTCAGTACAAAAAATGATGAAACATTGAAAAATGCTAATCATGTGCTGTTGAAGAAAAGATTCTCTAAAGGGAACACACCAAAAGTCGAAGCCGTCATCTCTCTGATTTTGCGGAAGCAATAGCCTAAGCTCTCACGGCCCTCGCATTTAACCCTTTACAGATATCATCTGTGGTATACTCAGTTGTAAGACTGAATATTGGGATCTGGATACGGGAGTATATTCTGAGGTGGGACACGCGAATAAGTTTAAGTACTTAAAACACTAATCTCGTATCTCGAAACAGTAACTTTGTGTAATAATTTAAGTGGATCAGTATACTGACAATCTAAGTGAATCGTTTAGAACTTAAAATCTTTAAAGCTTAACGGTGTTAGTGATTTGTTTCAAAAACTGATATGATCCTCTTACACAAACTCATAAAAAATATTGTTTGTAAATATTTCTCTATCTCATTTTCATTTAAATCTATAATCCAAAAAGATTTTTGGAGTGTTTTAGCATAAATTTTGAAAAATCTAAAAAGATTTTTTGACAACTGATGTTGAAGAGCTGATTTTCAAAATTCCAAGTGCTAAACATGATGACAACTGGGTTGGAAGAGTGTGTTTTGAAAAGAAAAATAATATTTCTTCAAGTGGTTCATCAGAGATTAACATTGTAAAATCATTTTTTTATATATCTTATTCACAAGTGGTCATCAGAAATGTTTTAAATGTTAAATCATTTTTGAGATTAATATTTGCAAGTGGTAATTTCTAAATTTGTCAAATGTTAAAATTGTGAAATTTATTGTGAGGTAGAGTTTGTGCAGGTAGGCCAGGTTATGATCCTAGAACTGCTGATCCTAGAATTAGAATGTTCAAGAGCCAGATTGTGATTTTGGAATTGAAGATTAGATCAACATTCCAGGGGGAGATAAGTTGATAAAGAGAAGAGAGAGATGGAGAATACTTACATTGTTAGATACTTCGGAAGAGAAGTCGAGAAGACTGATAAAGACTGAAGATGCGAACACTCAACACTGAAGACTTCGTCAACATCCGAGGGGGAGTCTGTTGGTGCATCCGTCTGTCGACTTCGTCTTGTATCGAGTCTTGTATTGTAATAGATAGATCAGGGCACAAAAAACTAGAAAACATGTTATAAAGGTTGATTTCGCTTGAAATGGTCAACAGTCATTTCACACGAAATTAACCAGGTGATTTCGCTTGAAATAGTGATTTCGCTTGAAAGTGATTTCGTGTGAGCATGTTCAAGAGGAATCACCTTGCCTATATATATATGTGTCTGCTGATTTCGTTTGAAGTAGTTCTGAGATTACGGTTTGAGAGCCGAAGTGCTGCCGAAGTGTCTACTCGATGTAAATCTTTGTCAATTCAATCTAAAGACAGTTTAAAGTGTACATCTTGCTGAATTGAACTTGATACGTCTGTTTCCGCCTTTCGTATTGAGAAAAACTCTTCTGGTCGACTCGATCGGGTCTGAAAATGATCCTACAGTTTTCCGAGGAACGGGTCGTGGTGAAATGAAAATGAGAAGACAAAAGGGGTTTTTATTCCCGACAGTAGCCGAACACGGCCCCGTGTTCGCTGGGCACGGCCCCGTGGGCGACTAAAACTGAATTTTTTTTATAGCGCACGTGTGAGTGACCTGCTTCCCGAAACTTGGTTTAGAAATCTTACCGATTTTTGCAGCTTTCCCGAAGTCTGTTACCTGCAAGACATGATGTTAGTATGCAAACCTTTGTTTATTCTTCGACCGCTTGTAGCGAGATCTGTTAGGATCGTAGGCTCTCATGATTGTGTTTGTTTGTAATAAATGAACAATTAATAAACATGATTCAAAGAGATATGCAGTGGAAATGAATACAAACTTTGTAAACACAATCAAAGAGGAAGATAGTTTTGATAAACACATGCTTTTCATCAAGTTGAAAGATTACAAATCAAAGCAAACCATTACAATGCAAGCTTACAAACTAAACTCCCCCTCAGCCTAATACTCCATGGTTGATTGCACACAAGATGAAAGGATTGGACTAGAGGAGAAGAACTCGCTCAGTCAATCAAATGTAACAGTACAGGGTACTGCTCCATTTATAGGCAAACCAAACCACTGAAGCATCTCAGCTGACTTCACCATGAAAGCGACATCTAACAAACTAACAACCTGTAACTATTGTTCCTATACAAACACTGCTAATCTTAACCACTGATTCTACATAAGACAAGTAATACATTAAACTACTTCTATCTTCTTTCATCAGTGATTTCCTCAAAGTTGATTAGTCCTTGAGTGAGCAGTGCTTTGTCATCAGTAGATTGAACCAGCAGTGTTTACTTCTTTAGGGTAGCAGCAGTTGTACTTGGACAGTGGAGATAGGGCATCAGATGTTATAAGTACTTTCAAGGGGAAAGCCTGTTGTAAACTACTGCTTATTATGAATCCACTATTGTGAACCAGTTTTGGCTTTCATTATCTGTTCCTTTGGTAGGGTTCAATCCCAACAATCTCCCCCTGGAACAAATAATGCCAAAACTCTTCATTATTTTGGATCTTTATTGTCTCATCAGAAGTTCCTTAACTTGTCTTTTAAATTCTTCTTCAAAGTCCTTGGAACTTGAGTCATCCTCATCCCTGCATAGTGTAAGTTCAAGGAGATCTTGTAGATCTTCAACACCAAGGCTTAGTGCTTGTTTCCTTGATATGTACTTCACTTTTCCATTGGATCTGAACAGGGTCAATACATGGGTCTTTTGATCAGACATCCATTTTAGTATTTTTGAACCCAATGGGTTTCTTTGGAGAGGTTTATTTACTGATGAGTTGGGAGATTTTGGCCTTGTAAATATTGATGAAGCAGTACCCTAAGCTTTTGCTAGCTCAGAATTTTCAGACATTTGTTGGAAAGCCATTTTTATGACATCATTTGTTGCAGCTATATCTTCTGCAACTTCTTTGTCAATCTGCTATTGTCTCTTTTGTTGATCTAGCTCAATGTCTGATATTTCTGCTGATGTGTTTGGTGATGATGGTTTCTTTAAAACCTTTTTGGCAAGGTCTTGAAGCTTTGCTGATCTGTCTTTATCTAAAGCCATTTTCTTGATGGCTTCTTCAAAGTATTCAGCTTCCTTTTCCTTTTCTTCTACAACAGTCAGCTGTTTCCTCTTTTCTTGGTTTATCACAATGATAGAGGTATCTGCTGATGTGAACAGTGGTTTAGCATCAATGACCTGTTTTGGCTCTTTGTGTACAGGCTTCTTTGGTGAATTAGGATCTGTCAGTTTTCTTCTTTTCAGCCTTTCATAAGCCTCATCTGTATACTGCTTTGTCCATTTTGCTATGGCTTTAGCAGTATCCACCTTTGCATCCACCAGCTCCTGCTTCTTTCTTTTGTACTCAGATGTAAGGTCAGCAATGCGCTTTCTATATTTGCTCCAGTTTGGAGCTGTCCTCTTCTTGCTTGGATCATTTTTTATTCTTTCAATTCTGTTTGCCTCATGCTTTAAAGCAACTATTGGCCATTCTTCAAATTGTTTTTCTTCAGCTGGATAGAATTTTTCTTTCATGATGTATGTAAGATATTATTTTCTCATTTCTTTTTGTAGATTTGCTTTGGGTGGTAAAGTTGACATTTCTTTGCTCAGATCTCGTGCATAGTCTTCCATCTGTTTGACTTTAGTGAGCAAGAATTCCATTCTTTCAGAAATGGCTTTGTCACTTTAATCTTCACATTCAAGTTTGGCTCTTATCTTAGCCTGCCTTGCTTTGAGCTTGAGATATTCATCCATATTTTATGGGACTATGAAGCCTATGAGAGAAGGAAATCTTCTTTTTGAAGGATCATCCTCAGTGTAGAATTGTCTCATCTCATTTTTTACAGCTTCCAGTTCCAGTGGATATTTTGCAGCATTAGGATCATATTTGTCCTCATTTGCCTGAGTTGTTTTTCTTTTTCTGGTGTAAGTTTTATTCAGTGAAGGAGTGCTTTTGGGTGATTTGTTGATTGTAGTGAAGATGGCTTGAAGTGAAGTGAGGGTAGTGGTGGATGGTGGCTGACTAACAGTTGTTGAAACAACTAGTGTTTCAACCTCTGTTGTCATTACAACTACTGATGTGTCAGTAGATGTCTTTTGCTTTTGAGCAGGGGTTGAAGGTGGTGAAGTTGTTTTTGGTGGTGGTGATAGAGAATCATCATCAGGAATGAAAATCCTTCTCCTTTTTACTGTAGGAGAGGCTGATGTACCAACAGTTGTTGAGACAGCAGCAGTTACATCAGCTGTTTGGGTAGAGGTTTGCTCCTTGGAATGTTTGGGAGATGATTTAGTGTGACAACCCTCACTAAACCAGGTATCTGTACGACTTAATTAATAATTAATTACTGCTTAATTACTGTGCTTACTTGAACTTGTGGATAAACTGCTACTTGAATACTGATACATGTACTTACTTGCATCATACTTTACTTGCTGTCACTCCATGTTTTGCATACAGCACCTTTGTGACAACCTTGATGCACCAAAAGCACAGTAGCACAATGAACGGATAACCTATTAAACGTGCTATCATAACTAGCACCAGGCAGGTACTGCCTCTAAGGCCTGTAAGAGCCTGAGATAGTTTGCTACACTAGTGGTGAATGTAGGGATATAAGGGTTGTAGAACTGCGTCACTAGGAATAAGTTACAGTGACCGGATGTGCCTAAAACGTACTCTAGGTACAAAATTCAGCACTTTAAATAATAATTCAGCATTTAGCTAACTAATAAAGTGCCAAAACATGAGAAAAATGTTACTAGACACTTTCCAAAGTGTCGGGAATAAGTTGTGTCACTAAAAATAATAATAACGACACTTTAAAGCTTTGTTAAGCACTTTAACGGATCACTATCCAACCGAACAACCGGACTTTACCCGGGACATAAAAATATTGCCATATACATTGTTTCTCTTTTTCTGAACCAGTTAGGGTCCCCGAGTACCCTAACACCCGTTACAACTTACTACATGATAGTAACTAAGTTAACCTCCTAATTATCTAGCTAATGTCTAACTATCTAGTTGAAATGGAACCATAGACCCCCCCCCCCTTCCAACGAAACCGTCCCCAAGGGGACACCCCTTTGTACTTTCAAGATTATAATAATCTTGTTGTTTAATATCTTGGTGACATGAGAACCATTGGGTAATTAACATAAGGTTTGTCTATAAGTTTGAAACTTGATCCATCATATTCATTTCACCACAACTAAACAACACTCCGCTCCTCTCTCCTCTCCTTGCTCCTCTCGGCCGAGAACACCCACAAGCATCCATCCATCGTCGAGCTTTGATCATCTCATATCAAGAGCATACAAGGGTTAAGGATCTCATACAAAGGAGCTCGGTGCATTCGGAACGCGAAGGACCTCACCCTATTGCTTTTATCCACTCATTCTTCGACTAGTTTCTTCCCTAGCCTCGAGCTAGTAGTAAGTTGCTATAGACACACTCTCGATCTATTTTAAAGTGGTTAAAAAGAACCTTGTCGGTTAAAATCTATGAACATACAAGAAGACATGCTAAAAGTTTACTAAAATGTTAAAAATGTTGGTCAATAGCACAAGCGTTGTGTAAATCTTGTAAGATTTGTTTTGTGTGATTATTTAGTGCCGATCTATGATGTGGTAGCTCGGATCATCATCTAACCCGGATTAGTCATGATCAAGAATCATGGCATAGAGTTTGTTTAAGTGTACAAAGGGTTAAATGATGAAACTCTACCACACACTAAACATGAACTTGTGTAAAATCAACTTTACTTACGAAATAGTGTTTAAAACTAGTAGATCTACGGATCTACAAACGGTATTTTCAAAGGACCACGTGTCAAGAGAAAACATACTTTTAAAGACGGATCTTTCATAAACAAGAATGATTTTAGCAAACACACAAGTGTGTAAATACTTGTGTAACACTAAGTTTCGACAAAGAACTAGTTTTGTCAAATTTTACAAGAAGTTGTAAAGATGGAATTTCTTTAAAAACGAGGCTTTTACGAAACCAAGTAGATTATTGCAAAGATCCACTAAAAATAGTGGGATTTATCACGCATTTTTGGATAAACCACAAGTTCATGTAATTTTTGCGGTTTATATATATATATTGACTAATTTTGGAAAGTTGTTATTGAGAATAAGGAAATTGTTGATTTTCTTTTAAAAGAAAACGATACGCTTGAAAGCGTGGCAACCTCCAGTTACAGGGGAAACTCTGGCGAAATTTTTCCAAAAACCTAACACTTGAAAATATTTTCATCACAAGTGTTAGAAATACATTTTTAACTTGTTTTCAAGGACGCAAATTTCGCCATGATTCTGTTTACAAAATTTCTAAGTGTCGGAGGTGGGATTTTCACAAAATAAAACCTGAAATATATATATTTAGAATATATGTTTTTCATAACAACACTTGTGAATTTCTATGATTATTTTGTGAACTATACAAATATTATTTTTAGAGTAAAAATAATATTACCAAGTACTAATGATTCCAGAAATAATGCAAACGCCTTCATAATAAATAATAAGTTACAACGGTATAATTATTACCACCTGATCTTTAAAACGTAACTTATGCATTTTAAGAAAATATTTATGAGCGCGTATTTTTGTCAAAGTATTATTTTGGGAAGAATATTTACATTTTGAAATAAGGAATAAAATATATTAATTGAGACTTAATAATGTTTTTCGAATTTTACGAACGCGCATGTATTAAATCCCCCATCCTTGGGAAGGAGAATAATTACCAAGTATTTACAAAATGTAAACACGAAATAGTTGTCTAACTATTTCCCAAAAACTTAAACCTTAAGCTAAGGCACGGCCGTCCGTCTAATAGAGTTAGTACGTGTAGGTCGTCGCGCAGCTGCTTGATCAGGGATATACTTGGTAGAGACGCACCACTGTGAGTTCATGTCCCCCTTTTCTCTAACTGTCTTCAGTTTTCTAAACTGTGGGGGTGAAATACATGTTACTATGATTACGAATAATTCTTACATGGTATGGTTAGCGTAAGGAGGGTTACTACTTAGATCATGTGAGTGGGTAGGCGGAAACTTGAGGCCATTAATCCTCAAGGTAGGACCGAGGGGCAGGAGCGGTAGATCTATCTGGGTGTAGCGAGCCCAGTCCCAGGCCCAAATAGAACGGACCTCGGGGTGACTTTGTACCCAACGCATAAATCTGCTAGGTTTGAGTCTTCCTACTTGCACTTCACACATATCAATGGCCTTGCAAACCATTGGTGATCTCTTTTTCCTTATTTGCTACATACCAGGATTTTTATACATACAAAAGTTTATTTACTCACTTACACATGAACTCGCTCAACATTATTGTTGATTTTTCAACTTACATGTATTTCAGGGAATTAAAGATCTGGCGCGGTATGTTGTGTTTTCCCGCTGCATATGGGTTCCGAGGTCATCCCGGTTTAGGAAATGTGACTTTTTCCTGGACGAGTCACAAATCTTAAACTACGTTTTATTCATGTTGATGTTTATGTCTTTCAAAACAATGTTTTATGTTTTGGTGTTGTAGTCCCTAAGACAATGTTATGTTACTTCGGTTTTAAAACTTAAATCTATGGATGATCTTGCATGGTTTTATTATCATATAGCTTTGTTATGATTAAGCTATGGTATTAAGAAGTCACACCAAATTAACCACGCTTCCGCAAAGCCAGGGTGTGACATTTAGAGTCCTGTTTTTCTTTTTCTGGTTCAACATGAAGGCCATCCCCTATTCCCTTTTTCTTCCATTTCATAATTCTTTCCCCCTTTTTGGCATTATTTGGGGGAATTTGATCTACAAAGAGAATATTGGAAGGAGCATCACCAGTGGTATTCAACATCTGGGCTTTTATAGCCTTGATGTCTGCTTGGTTGTTTTTGAACCTTGACTCAATCATATTTTTGAATTCTTGCACATATATTGCGTGTTGCTGATCTGCCATCTGTCTTTGTTTTTCGAGCAGGGGTTGAAATAGATTCCATAGCTCATTTGTAGCATGTGCTGGTTGTGCAGATGCTTGAGCTGGAACGACAGTGGATTGTGTATTTTGAGCTTTTAACAGCTGTTGTACCATACCCTTTATTTCAGCAACAGAAGTTTCAAGGTTTTCGATTCTGCCCGTCAATTCCTGATATTTTGAATCATCACCCAAATTAATGTGATCAACTGATTCCCCACCTGGAGTGGTTATATCAATGTGTGATTTAGGAACAGAATTCCAAAAATCATCCATTGATGCCCCTTGTTCTCGGTACTAGGGACTTCTTTCTTCAGCACTTGATAACCCTTTGATTGTACCAGTGGTCAAAACAGCTTCACTAGTGGTTATCAGAGGTGCTATAGAAGAAATTGCCTTCAAGGGAGTCTGACTGATGAAACAACTGTCCAAATGTAGATATGTTGATCCAACATTTGTAGTTGCTGCTCCACTTGAACTACTGACAGGGGTTACTTGTAACCCCTATAGTGTAACCTCCTCAAATGTTGCTGGGATAGCAGATGTATAAGCATCAAACCCAGTCACTTGTGGGAGTGTACTCTCAGTGATAGGTGATAGAGAAGAACTGGTTTGTGTCTGAGCTATATTAACTGCATGCAACAAGGATATTATGGATTATGGTAGTGTGAGGGGTGAAGATAAGGGTGTTGAAAGAGACATGTCCTTGGGATCAGTACTGAGGAAGATGGATCCGAGTGGATTCAGAGCTTCATAATGTGGGGTCCCTGTGTTTACAACCTGATCCTTTTGTGAGGATGCAGGAGGAGTTTGAGGTAAGGGTGGAGATCTTTCTACCAACTGCTGTGAGGAAGTAGCAGCAGTGGTTTTTGGTGACATTTGTGTTGTCACTGGCAGTTGCTCTGGGATCTCATCTTCCAGAGTTGCCTTTGCTTTGGGTTTGGTGGGTTTTTTGTATGATTTCTTTTTGGTCTTTTTGGTGATGACAGGTGTGGGTTTCATAGCAGTGGTTGTGCTACTATGATCACCTGGAGCAGTGGGCTCAACAGTAGATACCTGAGGAGCAGTGGTAGCTGCTAAATTCTGCTCAGGCACCTCTGCTTTTGTTTTTGTAGGTGCCATCATTCTAGTGAATGTTTCAGTTGTTAAACCACTTATTTTAAAAGAAGCACCTTGTTTGAGTAAATTTTCATTTTCTTTTCCACATTTTTCTTTGAAATAGTAGCTTAGAAACCTTGGAAAGAGTAAAAATGATTTGCTATCAACATTCTTTACCAAATCATTAAAGATCTCCTGGGAATAGTTATAATTTTCATTATGTAAAATGGCATAACCCAGACATTGGATCTTTAATGGTATTTCGTTAAAAGCAGTTGTTTTATTTGAAACACACATCAAAAGAGTGTGAAATAAAAACCTAGTTGCAGAAGGGAAGAAACCTTTTTGTAAGGTATCTCTTTTTATTTGTTCTGCATATCCTCTTTCCAGAAAATCAGTTTTCAACTCGTTTTTAAGAAAAGAAGTTTTACCTTGTTGATCATCGAGTTTAAAGACTTCTGAGATGGATTGTGGAGTAATTTGAATCGCTTTACCCTGTATGGAAGAGTTGATGGCAATGACGGTCTCGCCTTGTTTTTCAAGGGTAGCATTTTTCCAAAACTCTCTCTGGGTTTGTTGATAAATTGGAGCATCTGCTGTTAGCAAAGTTTTATACTTTGATGCAGTCATGATGTCGATGATGGAATCGAAGGTGTGGTTGTTGGTGGGTTTTGTGAGTAGACCCAAGTAATTGTGAGGGGATTTGTAAGGGATTTCAATGGGTTCAGCGGCTGTTTGAGCGACTTCTTTGGAAGATGATGATGATTTTGACTTTGATTTTGATTTTGATTTCGTCATTTTGATGAAGAAAGACGAAGAATGATTTGAAATGGAGGTTGGAAACTGCTTTGAGAAGAGAATTTTTGGAATTCAATTCGACAGTGTAAAACCCTGTTTGGGGTTTTAATCAGGGTTTTATTTAGGGAAAAAGTAAGTGCTAATGTGGCAGCGGTTACAAAGATCTGATGGCCAAGAACTGACCACGTGCCAACCTCTGATGGAAAGATGAATAATGGAAGACAGTTGTTTTGGAGAACCACTGATGAAGCAAATATTATTGGTTACAACGGTAACAATATGAGAGCAGAGGGTGATTTCTACTATCAGTGGATAGCATATCAGTGGATAAGATACTGATTTTGAGCATCAGTGCTTGCCAAGAAAATGAAAGATCAGAGGTTGACTTTCAACAGTGGACAGTATTTAGGAACCAGATGTTTGAACAAAATAGTGGTTAGGGGTAAGGTAATGGTAAGGATTTGAAATGCTAGTATATCAGCAACTGTTAGTGCATTAGTGGATAAGCTTTTGACAATTATTTTGAGCATCTGCTGTACTGATGAAAGGAATGATTTTATCTTGTGAAATCACAACATCATCTCTAACATATGTTGATGTTGATTCTGAAATGTCTACAAGAATGCTATCCTCAACAAAATACATTTTAGATGTAAATTGTCAAGTTCAACATGTCAGCAGCTTTTATGAGAATTTTCATTCAAGGTTTTGCCACATGTCAATTACATATTTTGAAAATTTTATAGATTCCTGACAGTGCTTTAGTATCCCAGATGATGACAACCCTTTTACTAAGGCTACTCATTTTGTGTCATAATATTTTAATTAGAACATGAGTACCCAAGTATTTTAGGGTCTGTTAACAATCAATCTTTTGCTCAGGGTTAAAACAAACTTGAGTTTGACATGACCTTGACACTTGTACCAGATCTTTTTGATCAATTTTCAAGGATAATATCACCAAAAATAAGGGTTCTACATCCAGACAGGTGTTTGAAGCTTTTGCTATCAAAAAAACAAGTAAAAGTTCAAAATATATCATTAAAAAATAAGGAATGATATACCCTGCTTTATTTGAGAAAAACCTTTTCAAGAAAAAACAATTGAAGATTTCTCTAAAAATAGCATCAAAAGTATCTTAAAAACCACTGTTTGGGACCTTTTCCTTGTTAATTGATTGAAAAATGAGGAGACATGTTCTCATGAATTTTTGAAAGCCCTGTTAAAGACTTTGTTACCATGTGATGATTCTGAAAATCTTGTCTAGTCCTCTTGTAAGTTTATTAACTGAAGATACTATTGTTACCTGAACTTCCCTGACCCAATGAATGCACACAGTTGCTAGATGACCATTGTTACCCCAATTTTTTGACTCTTAAGTGTTTTATATTTATACTCTTTTCTTTTGACTACAAAAGTTTTGAGATAAACACACTTCTGAGTTTTTGTGATTTTCCTTCTTCCCTTTTTACCCTTCCCATTCATAAGTAATGAAATACTTACTGGGAGGTCTTTATTGAAGAAATAATTAATCCAGAATCATTTTGCAGTACTGTTTTTGAGAGATCTGGTCATATTTTGTACATGCATATGTCAAGTCTCACATTACATATGATTTGGACTATTTCAACACCTGATTTTCTTAATGTGTTTTTAACAGAGTTGATTTGGTCCTTTTCAATAGGATTCCCAACCTATTTTTCAACACATAAGATCTTGTAACTAAAGTTTTAATTTCCCTCTTTTTATGTAGACACAAACACTAATGTTTTATGAACATAGGTTTTTGTCGACCTGAGGTACATACTTTAGCTGTAAGCATGATGGATACTGTTGGGTTTTTCACATGTTTATCAAAGTATTTTATCCTTATAAAATAAAAACGCAACGGAAATAATTATTTAAAACATGTTTACTTTCAAGATATAAAAACCATTTTATATGTAAAACCCAAACCCGGATCCATATACGAACATGCATGCTATCAAAATAAAACACAACCATAGGGTGGTTAGAATACTACCTTCCAAGGAGCAAAGGATATGAAGAAGATGATGATTCTTGAACGGTTGCCTTTCAAGTGTAGAAGACCTCAAGCTTGTATACCCCAAGCCTTCCAACAAACACCTTGTGTTTAGCTAGGATTTTAAACTTATGAACTCACTAGAAAAATCCCTCTTGGAACCAACTCTTGGCCGAAAATTATCAAGGGAAGTTATGGAGTTCTTTCACTTGATATATCAACTTGAAAAACCCTTCTTGATTAACCACACCATGGCCGAAAATTAGAGATAGTATTACAAGTTCTTCACTTGAAATTATCTCCTCATTTGGCTCTTATCTTGGCCGATTTTTAGAGAGAGTTCTCTAAGTCTTTCAAGTTCATTCAAGTCTTGCAAGTTCTTGCATTTGACATCTTGGTATTTATAGAACCATGAGAGAGAATTGCCATCCATCTTGACTAATCATGTGGCCACTTACACATGCATTTGCATGTAATGCTATTGGACAAAATTTCTTGGGAAGATCACCCAATCACAACCCATCTAACTTGTAAGACATGCATGTAGTGTGATTGGACCAACAATTTTGGGAAGACCCCATGGGGGGGGGGGTGGCGGCCTAGTCTTTTTATTTAAAAAAAATCAATTTTTCTTTTAAATAATATAAGTCTTACATATATATATTTTATAACTTTTATAAAATATAACATCATATGTTATAAGACTTATGCTATTTTTATTATGTTATTTAACCCATTAAATAACAAAATAAAATATTCTCTCAAAATAAATTATCTATATAATTTATTAGTTTGTCAAGTGCAATTATTTAGAAACTCAATTTCTAAATATTCTAAGTGTTAATATTTATTTGTTTGATCATATCATAAATAAATATTGTAAGTGTTTGTCTAGCTTGTATTTGGGTATGACTCGACTTGGATCATAACGTACTAGCCACATCAATTTAATATGTGTCTTGGGCATACAGAGTCCAACAATCTCCCACTTGCACAAGATACATAGAAGATTGATGCAAGTAGTAAATGACGCCTAACTACGGTTTACTACCCCTAATACGTATGACTATATGTCCCATTCAATCACATCATCCCCTTCAAGTCCCTTACTTGAAAATGATTTAGGTGAATCTATCATTTATCCTTTAGTTACAGATATCATGTTAAATCCAGAGACATAGAGTGATCACTCTCTGTTGATTTAACTTTAGCAGGCCTTAGACATCTTACTCTCAACGAATAAGAGGAACAAATCCCTTCTTGACTACATACGTCTCTCACAATCACCTTGTACCACACCTGAGCTTAGCCTTATGTACTGTCATATTACTGACAGCGAAGAAATAAGTCAAGGTACAATATTTGGGGAATATCAAGACCCAATATGTATCTCAGGTCTGAGGATACTATGATATTCTCCTTTACTCAAATTTACTTATGATCAATCACAGATGATTCCATGCAGTAATATTTGAGAGCGAGTCAGTCCAATATTTGTATCCCACAAATATCTATGAACTTTGGCAGCAACACTTTGCTCTATATTCATACCTAATGAATATCCACCAATCCAAGTTCATAATAGTCTTACATTCATATTTGTTCCCACAAGTATGATCGACTACGGACATTTAGAATAATTAACTTATTCATGGATTTAAACATGCTAATATGGAACATAACTCAAAATACCATAAAGAGTTATATTAACAATTGTTCCAATATCCAAATACAAAATAGATCAAATCCAATCACTAGAATATCGAAGTCCTAAGGCACAAGTATGATCCTTTCATGCTTTGCCCATTCAAGGAGCTTCGTGAGTGAATCCGCAATATTTTGATCAGTTTGAACTTTGCGAATACATATCTTTCCCTTTTCAACTTCATCCCT
Organism: Helianthus tuberosus; assembly: GCA_030545235.1. Lineage (NCBI taxonomy): Eukaryota > Viridiplantae > Streptophyta > Magnoliopsida > Asterales > Asteraceae > Helianthus > Helianthus tuberosus. Next base: position 79,322,762 of record CM060362.1, read on the forward strand.
TATGTAGTTGAAAATCCGCTCAATGTGCCTAGTCTTTTGATGTACACGAGGTTCCTTGATTTGAGCAATCGCACCATCGTTATCACAAAGATCTCTAGGGGTCTTAATGGCAGGGACTACCCCTAGATCGGCAATAATTTAAGTGGCAAATCCATATGAGTTATCTCAATCAATGAAGCGGCGATGTATTCTGATTATGTAGTGGACAATGCTACCCTGATTGTGATCGAGAACCATCTCGATTAGTTTGGAAACTCGTATCCATGTAACCATTTACAACGAATTCCGAAACTCGCTTCCCTGTAACCCCTTACAACGAGTTCTTCTTCACCAGAACTCCTTAGTCCTTCTGAGGTATTTCAATATATTTATAACAGTCACCCAATGACCGTTACATGGATTTCGCTGGTATCTTCTCGTCATGCTTAAAGCGCATAACTTGTCCAGTCTAGTGCATATCATTATATACATAATGAATCCTATAGCAGACGCATATGGGATTCCTTTCATTCTTTCTTGCTCATCCTTTGAGCTTGGACATTGAGACGAACTCAATATTGTCCTCTCTTGAATAGGTACCAAACCTTTCATAGAGTTCTTTATCTTGAACCTTTTCAAGACTTTGTCAATGCACTTTGGTTTAAACCTATCTATCGCCTTGATCTATCCCAATAGATCTTTATTCCCAAAATATAGGCGACTTCACCAAGATCCTTAATGGAAGAATAACTTCCAAGCCAGGCTTTTACACCTTCCATGGTTGGAATGTTATTTCCATATAGTAGAATGTCATATAATACTAATAAAGTGATGATGCTCCCACTAGCCTTCTTATACACACAAGCTTCATCGATGTTCTTGATGAATCCATATTCCCTAATCTCTTCATCAAAACGGTTATTCCAACTTCTAGATGCTTGTTTCAATCCATAGATTGATTTATTTAACTTGCATACTTTGTTAGGATGTTTTGGATCCACAAAACCTTCAGGCTGAACCATATAGACATCTACCTCAAGATATCCATTTAGGAAAGCCGTTTTGACATCCATTTGCCAAATCTCATAATCATATTATGCAGGTATGGCAAGTAATATCCTTAATTGACTTTAGCATCGCCATTGGCGAGAAGGTCTCATCATAATCAACCCTTTGAGTTTGAGTGAAACCTTTTGCTACAAGTCTCGCTTTATAAGTATCCAAGTTACCATGCATATCGGTTTCCTTCCTGAAAACTCACTTACTTCCAACTACTTTGGAGTTAAGAGGTGCTACAACCAATTCTCATACTTGGTTGTTATACATGGACTTCATCTTTACGTTCATGGCTTCAAGCCATTTGTCACAATCGAATTTTGACATTGCATCATGGTATGTGGTTGATTCATCTGAATCTACCACGTAGCATCCATCTATGAAAAATCCATATCTTTCAGGTGGACTACTAATTCTACCAGATCTACGAACGCTTTGTGTGTGTTGATCAACCACTTGATCTTTTTTCAGCAACCTTTTGTTGAGTGCTAGTTTTAACCAAACGTGTATCGGCTTGTGGTTCTTGATCCTTATCAAGTTCCACTTGTTCTAATAATTCCTTCCACAAGGAACTTAGCTTCCAAGAACTCAGCCTTTTGAGCAAGAAATACCTTTTGCTCTGTTGGATCGTAGAAATAATATCCTATACTCTCTTTAGGATATCCTACAAAGATACACTTAGTGGATCGTACTTCTATTTGTTTGAGGTGTATAGCTTAACATAAGCTTTACAACCTCTTACCTTTAAATATGATAATGATGGAACCCTTCCATGCCATATTTCAAAAGGGTGTATATCCACTTTCTTGGCTGGGGCCATACTGGCCACGGAGAGCAAAGCGTAACCCCAAAATGATAGAGATAATGCGCTCCTAGCCATCATAGATCGAACCATATCCAAATAGAGTTCGATTCCTCCTCTATCGGAACGAAAAACTTTATTTGAGTTGATTTTGTACTTCACCTTTTGAAGGCTTTGAACGTTTCAAAAATTCAACTTTGTGTCTCAACAAGTACACATAACTATAACTATTACAGTTGTTTGTAAAATTAATGAAGTATCTTTCACCATACCTAGTCATTGGCTTAAAAGGATCACATACATCCGAATGTATGATACTTAATAACTTTTTTGCCCTTTTCACTAAAGGGTTTCTTAGTCATTTTACCTTTTAAATAAGATTCGCATATATCAAATGAACCAATTTCATTTTGTTTCCAAAAGACAATTCTTTCGAAGTGTTTACATACGACATCTGTTTATATGACTAAGGCGATAATGCCAAAGATAGGTCTCACTCAAATCCATTTTGAGTTTCTTGGTGATTGCTTGGTACATTGAACTATCAAATGATGTATTATTATGAACCAATTCATAAATACCCTTTGAAAGCATAGCTTTAAAGTAAAACATGTCATTCATCGAAATATAAATGTCATTGTTTACAAACTTTAAATCAAAACCATATTGTCTTATAAGGGAAACTTGAATAATGTTCCTAGTCAAACTAGGAGTATTCAAGACATTTTAATACAATTTCCAAACCATTTGGAAGTTTCAAAACATAGTCTCCTTTCTTGAAATGTTTATTTCTTTTGAACCTTTTGCAATGAATTGCAAATATGAGTTCCACATCCGGTATCTAATACCCATGTGTTAGAAGAAATAACTTTAAGGTCAATATGTATCATTAAGATTGTACCTGAGGTTTGCCTAGCATCCCTCTTGTTTTTCAACTCTTTGAGATAGGTTGGACAATTCCTATTTAAATGCCCTATCTCACCACACTCAAAGCATGGATCGTTCATGGCAACCTTTGCCTTCTTCTCTTTTGGTTTCGGTGGTTTCGCTTTAGTCTTTCTAATCATTTCCCTTTGAATTACTCGTTCCTATTTTCAACATTTGCTTTGGTGTCGGGGTGATGCCCTTTCTTAGTTGCCATCCTCATTGATCGTTAGAATGGATAAAACCCTTTTATCCATATTGAGCCTTTCGAGGTGGCTTTTAATCTTAAAGACATAAGATGAGTCCGATTGGGTTTCCTCCATTCGACATGCATGAAGTGCTTGAACCGTTTCGAAGCGTTCTACCCTTAGGAACATTTCCTACAATTGGTTAATCATGTCGTATGCTCATGATGTTCAAAATCCTTTTGAATCTCGGGAATCACAATTCCTAACATGAGACAAGAGGTTTGCATAGTATCCTTGATATACTTAATTTAATCGTTATAGGCATCCTTATCTTCCATAAGATGTTCATTGGGATTAGGATCGTTCAACACATAGGATATTTTTTCTTACTTGAGAATGATTCTTAAGTTTCGATATTAATCCATAAAGTGTTTTGATTGAAACGATCCTTTTTAAGGATTGTTTTTAGTGATAGGTTACGGACGGTTTGGGTAATATTGTTAGCGGCCATCTACAAAATTTAACAACGTTCAATTTTAGTATTTTCGATATTATTATATTTTAATCATTAATACCCTTTTGTGTCTCATAGACAATTAATAATTAAAATCTAGAATCCAACGTTACATTTAAATATTGGTTAGGTGGCCTTTATCCCTCTATTTAAATTAACAAGGTAGTCAACGTTTGACAATTGCAACTCTTTGCAACTTCTAGCCATATGGGATCGGTTAAACATCTTTATGTTTAGTTGGCATGTTTAATCCCATCAACACCTTTGTTCCCCATGCTTCGGTGACCCTAAGTTCATGGTTTCCAAATCAAGTCGTCCAACTTACACACACGTGTGAGTTTATACACATAACTGGTTAGGTGACCTTTATCCCACAAACATGGTAAACCCACCTCGAATATACAAGTTCCTTCAAATGTGGTTAGGTGACCTTTATCCCACAAAAGAGTTCCCAAGTGATTCGAGTGTTGTATAAAAGGATGGTGTTTGACTTGTTTTATAAAAGGGATTTTGAGTTTTCAAAATTCTAGTTTAGAAAACTTTATGTACCATACATTTGCATGCATTCAAATCCTTGGTACTTTAGTAAAAATAAATTTTCAAGGTTCATTTTAATAAAACCCATTTTATTATAAAATCATTAATTTTTAATAACCTTTTATTAACCAATTTTAATGATCTTTAAAGAACCAATTTTAAGCTTGTTGTTGATTATTAGTTTGTTAAGCATGCATATCCGAATATCATCAAACAACAAAATAAACAACCACACAAGCACAACACACACTTCATTAGGTGCATAACCATAGCCAACTATTTTAACCACATTTGTTAGCCGAAACAAGTGTGCCAAAAGGTCCTTCCTAAAGGGTGAATATTGACACAAATAATGTGTCGTTGAACTCCCACTTAATCCCGCATCCGAATGCTTCAAGTCTCCATCTTGTGTTGTGATTTCTTCACATTCTTTGGGCTTCCAAATGTCTTTTATATTCAGGTCCAAACTCCTTTGGACTTCAAAAATGTGTTTTGGTTATCGGGCTAAAATCCCGTTAAGAACTATGAAGTCCTTTTGGCCCGAAATTATCCAAAACCAAAATCGCATTTTGTGTGCATCTTCTTTTACAAAAAATATCCAAATACATTTTTCTAGTAAAAATAAAATGCACCTAATCTATTTACTTACATACCAAATGAAAATAAATAAATTACATATTTCACAAATGGAAGAACAAAGATAATTAATTACTACAACCCATTGAAATAATCAAATATAAATCACAAACACAAATATTCAACATATTCACACAAGGTTATGGCTAGGTTATGAACACCAAAATATATATATATATATATATATATATATATATATATATATATATATATATATATCCATATATATAAAATTCAAGAAGCAAAAATGGTTTCCTTTTTACAACCTACTTTTCGGTCAAGAATGAAAAAACCGAAAAAAGTGGGTTTTTGTCCAAACAAACAAATCATCCAAATGACATAATTTTTCAAGATACTTTTATGCATGTATTAAAATAATCTTGAAAAACAAAAGGATAACCATATATAAAATTTCGGCCATAGGGTTTTAACCAAACCCGAAACCCGAAAATTTCATATCCTATGAAGCATGCATTTATATAAGCGGCTCTGATGCCACTGTTGGGTTTTTCACATGTTTATCAAAGTATTTTATCCTTATAAAATAAAAACGCAGCGGAAATAATTATTTAAAACATGTTTACTTTCAAGATATAAAACCCATTTTATATGTAAAACCCAAACCCGGATCCATATACGAACATGCATGCTATCAAAATAAAACACAACCATAGGGTGTTTAGAATACTACCTTCCAAGGAGCAAAGGATATGAAGAAGATGATGATTCTTGAACGGTTGCCTTTCAAGTGTAGAAGACCTCAAGCTTGTATACCCCAAGCCTTCCAACAAACACCTTGTGTTTAGCTAGGATTTTACACTTATGAACTCACTAGAAAAATCCCTCTTGGAACCAACTCTTGGCCGAAAATTATCAAGGGAAGTTATGGAGTTCTTGCACTTGATATATCAACTTGAAAGACCCTTCTTGATCAACCACACCATGGCCGAAAATTAGAGATAGTATTACAAGTTCTTCACTTGAAATTATCTCCTCATTTGGCTCTTATCTTGGCCGATTTTTAGAGAGAGTTCTCTAAGTCTTTCAAGTTCATTCAAGTCTTGCAAGTTCTTTCATTTGACATCTTGGTATTTATAGAACCATGAGAGAGAATTGCCACCCATCTTGACCAATCATGTGGCCACTTACACATGCATTTGCATGTAATGCTATTGGACAAAATTGCTTGGGAAGATCACCCAATCACAACCCATCTAACTTGTAAGACATGCATGTAGTGTGATTGGACCAACAATTTTGGGAAGACCCCATGGGGGGGGGGGTGGCGGCCTAGTCTTTTTATTTAAAAAAAATCAATTTTTCTTTTAAATAATATAAGTCTTACATATATATATTTTATAACTTTTATAAAATATAACATCATATGTTATAAGACTTATGTTATTTTTATTATGTTATTTAACCCATTAAATAACAAAATAAAATATTCTCTCAAAATAAATTATCCATATAGTTTATTAGTTTGTCATGTGCAATTATTTAGAAACCCAATTTCTAAATATTCTAAGTGTTAATATTTATTTGTTTGATCATATCATAAATAAATATTGTAAGTGTTTGTCTAGCTTGTATTTGGGTATGACTCGACTTGGATCATAACGTACTAGCCACATCAATTTAATATGTGTCTTGGGCATACAGAGTCCAACAGATACAGCACAAAACTTCATAACAACAATTGAAATCAATTTTGTAAAGAGGATAATTGTACCATAGTTAACAGATATATTTTCAGATCTGAAACCTATAGATGATTTATGTATGATATCACTTGTTGTGTGAATTTTGTATGTCTTATGACATCTTGGTTGTTATATAGAGTTTTTGAAAAGCAATTTTGAACGTGATTACTTGTTACTCTGTTTTTCAACTGAATACAATCAACCTTAGTATCAATGAATTTTGAGCTGAACTGTTGTGTCAAATTGATTGTTAGATCGAATTTGATTGTCCAAGATCTGATACCAATTGTTAGGATCGGAGGCTCTCATGATTGTGTTTGTTTGTAATAAATGAACAATTAATAAACATGATTCAAAGAGATATGCAGTGGAAATGAATACAAACTTTGTAAAAACAATCAAAGAGGAAGATAGTTTTGATAAACACATGCTTTTCATCAAGTTGAAAGATTACAAATCAAAGTAAACGATTACAATGAAAGCTTACAAACTAAACTCCCCCTCAGCCTAATACTCCATGGTTAATTGCACACAAGATGAAAGGATTGGACTAGAGGAGAAGAACTCGCTCAGTTAATCAAATGTAACAGTACAGGGTACTGCTCCATTTATAGGCAAACCAAACCACTGAAGCATCTCAGCTGACGTCACCATGAAAGCGACATCTAACAAACTAACAACCTGTAACCATTGTTCCTATACAAACACTGCTATTCTTAACCACTGATTCTACATAAGACAAGTAATACATTAAACTACTGTTATCTTCTTTCATCAGTGCTTTCCTCAAAGTTGATCAGTCCTTGAGTGAGCAGTGCTTTGTCATCAGTAGATTGAACCAATAGTGTTTACTTCTTCAGGGTAGCAGCAGTTGTACTTGGACAGTGGATATAGGGCATCAGATGTTATAAGTACTTTCAAGGGGAAAGCCTGTTGTAAACTACTGCTTATTATGAATCCAGTGTTGTGAACCAGTTTTGGCTTTCATTATCTGTTCCTTTGGTAGGGTTCAATCCCAACAAGATCTCCTCCTCATCATCCTTAATGAATCCTTGATAAAGCTTAAGCCGTTGTCTGTTGAATTTGAATGGAATTTCATTTCGAGATTTAATTTCAATTGCACCGTGTGGAAAAATATGGGTGATAGAAAAAGGTCCCGACCACCTAGACTTTAATTTCTCGGGAAATGGTTGAAGTCGTGAATTAAACAATAGAACTTGATCTCCGACACAAAATTTTTTAGGTTTAATATGTTTATCATGCAAGTTTTTCATTCTTTCCTTATAAATTTTGGAGTTAGAGTATGCTTGATTCCTTAATTCGTCTAATTCATTTAATTGACAAAATCGATTCTTTTCTGCAGTTTCGATGTCTAAGTTTACATTTTTTTTAATGCCCAGTAGGCTTTGTGTGCTATTTCTACTGGAAAATGACAACTTTTTCCAAAGACAAGCTTATATGGGGTGGTACCTATGGTTGTTTTATATGCGGTCCGAAAAGCCCATAAAGCGTCATCAAATTTATCGGCCCATTCTTTTTTATTTAATCCTACGGTTTTTCAAGTATTCTTTTTAAACCTCGATTAGTCACTTCAGCTTGTCCATTTGTTTGAGGGTGATATGCGGTTTAGATCCGGTGATAGACCCCATATCTTGTTAGAATTTTTTCAAGTTGATGATTACAAAAATGGGTACCCCTATCACTTATTAACGCTTTTGGAGTTCTGAAACGTGAAAATAGTCGTTTCAGGAATCTTACCACAACTCTTCCATTATTTGTTGGAAGAGCTTTGGCTTCGGCCCATTTTGACAAGTAATCCACTGCCACAAGTATATATTTGTTTCCTTTTGATGGTGCGAAAGGTCCCATAAAGTCTAGTCCCCACACATAAAAAATTTCACAAACAAGAATGCCATTTTGTGGCATTTCGTTTTTGGAAGAAATATTACCTGATCGTTGGCATGCATCACATGTCTTGATAAGACTTTGGGAGTGTAACACCTCGAAAATTCACGTCCTATAATGTGTTGACACGTGTCATATGTTTAAACGTGTGAAAGAATGCTATAGAAGGATTAAAGTTGACAATTATGGAAAGTATGTGAATATACGAGTTCTAAATGTCAACAGTGAATAAATATATTGTACATTAACCCTACGTGATGCTCATACCTTCAAACGAATAAATCATGGATCATACGAAGCTAAATATGAAAGAAAGTGAGAGATTACAAACTACAGGGGTTAAATGCGTCAACATGTTTAAGTTATACCTCTGAGTGACCTTTTGACAAACTCGAAGCTTTGTAACGATTAATTATACTCACTATAATGCACGATATAAATTTCATAAAGTTTCGTTATCGTATGAGAAAGTTATGATCAAATTCGTGTGCTAGGGGTTAAAAGCGTCAACGATGAAGTTTAGGACTTTTCGGGTGACAATAAAGTTAACCGAGGACTAAACAAAGTGGGTATATGTCTTGAAGCCCTTATACGTCAATTTGGAGGGTTCAAAGTGCAAGAAACAAAAGTCGAAGCAAAGTTTTGAAGAGCCAAGGACCAAAACATAAAAATCTAAAAGTTGATTTGGTGCAGGAAGGCTTCGCGCGACGCGATGCCCAAGGGGGGGTCCTTCGCGTCAAGCCTAGGCCTATCTGATCCAAAAATTTTGGTTTCTTGTCTGCCTTTGCTATTATAACCGACTTTAATCCGAGTTTCCTCATATTGGACGACCCCAAAATGGCTCCTAGACACTAGGGACACTTGTGGAAGAGTTGTGCTCAGTTGTAGACTTGCATGTCAACAATCTAGTGGGTTTGAATCACTATATAAAGTCCCACATGTTGGCAACATTGATCATTCATTCCCATTTGCATTCCTGATCATTTCTGGAGCTCAAGTGCAATTCCAAATCATCTCTGGTCGTTCATAGGACTCTTGTAAGTTTGCTTAGCCTTTCTTAGTTAAGTTTTTGCTTAGTTTTAGCTTAAAAGTCAAACCGTCGTAATTAACGGTTGACTTAACGATTAATCATTGTTGGTTCAGTTATTAGTAGAATTGAAAGTAGTTATAAGTTGGTAATTATGTGGGTAATAAACCCTTAAAAGGGTTCCCCCTGATTCCCACTCTAGCTAGGTCTAATGTCGGGTCAAACTTGTTATTAAAAAGTCAACATGATGCTTATTTTCTAATTTATGCATAATTAGCAATGTAGAACACATACAACCTGTTTGATCATTAATATAACTTGGTAATTAGTGTAAGAACATGTCTAAACATGTTCAACCCGACAATTTTATGTTTAGACCCGGTTCGGAACCAAAAGTCGCAAAGCTTTGACTTTTGCTTTGACTTCAGTTCTGACCCGTTTTGGTATGATTTAGAAATACCTTAGAGCTTCATTTGGACCAGGTTACATGCTAGTATAACCCTCTGTGATTAAACACCTTGGTTCATTAGTTAACCAATTAATATGCACGATTCCGTTAATTGCTCATATGTTGACCATTATGCCCTTTTCACCTTAAAACGTGATTTTTTGGAAATGTAAAAGAGTAGAAAATTTAATTACTGATATATAAACTTGTACTCAAAATTTGACATCAGTTTGAGGTGTAAATTGAGAGTTATGCTCGTTAGCGTAATTTAAAAGCTTATTAGCGATTAAACTGCGTAATTAGCGTATAGCCTACTTAAACATACTTTTTGATATCAAACTCTTTACCCACTGATGTAATATATTATTTTGGGATTTTTGAAGATTTTTAATAAATTTTAGGCTGAGCATAACTTAAAGTCGTAGGCTTAATCCGGTAATTGTCGGTTTTGCCCTTACGGGCTATAAAATGAGTTTTACACATCTAATTGACTCCAAACTTTTTGCTACTGAGTTTAAATGATAAATAAATTATTTTAAGCCTGCTGGAATAATAAAAATATCAGATTTCTATATAGAACCCGGAAACGGCTTCTAATCGCCTTATTAAGCGTTTTAACGCATAGTATGTACTAAAACTATTTTAAACATACAAAGGGTGATACCTACTGATATTTTAGGTAAATTATAATATTTTAATAGTAAGCAAAAGTTGTTTAACTCAGACTCCAGTTTTGAGCTTTTCGGCTTATGTGAAATTACCAAAATGCCCCTACGGTGTATAGTTTGGTTATAATTGATAAATTTCACATATATACTTTACCCTACTGTTATAACTTATTAAATTGTGTATTTTTGATGATTATATCTGACCTGTAACTTAGGTAAATACTTAAACTCTTTTATAACCTTTTAAATGACCAAACTACCCCTACGGGGCATAGTTTGTGTTTTAATTCGTTTCGGGCATAATAAAAGACATCTTACTGATGTCACAAAATATTTGAAGCATATTAACTTAGGAAACCTGTATATGGCTCTTATGAATACCCGTTACGCTTATTACGCGTTCGGTTCGGTTTATGTAACTAGTTTACATAAATTAGCCGAAACGGGTCAAACCTTATCGGTTTTATCTCAAAATCCAGAATGTGTATGAAATACCCATATTAAGCAAGTCTCCGAACTTGTCGGGTCTAAATCACATTCTATCCGGTCTTCGCTTAATCATGCGTACGAACCGTATCTTTCAAATTAACCGGTCTAAGCTTAAGCTTAACTAAAGACCCGTTAGGATTCTAATAGGTTATTGTAAACCTTTGTTCCAGAATAGGAGACCAGTAAAAGCTACTTGCATTTGCTTATTGTGATTATTACTTTGCTCAGGTAAATACTTTTAACTTATTTTCCCTATACGGGCTTGGGTTACGGTATATAAAATACCGCTTGGTCGGGCATTAAATCTTCCATCGTTTGGTGGTTAATTGAATAATTTAATCGGCCCGTTTAAACTGTTTGTTTACTTAAAGCCTTTGGGGGGTTAATAACCATGTTCCGGATATCCTTGGCATCATTTTACGAAATGGCCACGACCTAAGCGCGGAGTGTAAGCGTACACTCGTCAGTGCATAAATAGTTGATGTGGTGTGTCTATTGATCTTTAACCCGGCACGCTCCGGGCTACTGAACGCATAAGGAACATGTAATTCGTTCACAAGATTACATATTTAAATGATTATCCCAAGTTATAAAATGTTTATGCCACGTGCATCTAAATCAATTTTTAATCATTTTTAAAATGAGTCAGTTGATTGTATTTACCAGTGTAAACTGACGTATTTTCCCAAAAAGATTAAATGCAGGTACTAAGCGAAATAGGCTGGGATTTCTCCTTAGCATCAATAGAAGTCTCGCAAGCTTAAGATGCCTAAAGTCTGTTGAACTACTATTTATTTTTTATCCTTCTGTGGACAAACTTTCAACTGTTGTGATACACGATATTACAATATTTTATTCGGTTGAAATATATATTTTCATTTGCTTCCGCTGTGCATTTAAATATTGTGTTGTTTGACTATTATGTTGCCAACCACGTCACGATACTCCCCACCGGTGACACGTGGAAATCCGGGGTGTGACAGGTTGGTATCAGAGCCAACATTGAGTGAATTAAACACTAGCCTTCTGTGTTTAATCTCAATGACACAATTGCACAATTCTAAACTTTCGAGTCTAGACATATAACATAGGACAAATTCTACTTTGTTTTGTGTTGTCCTTTATTTTATATATTTTTGTTGTTATCTTATGTTATATTGACAGGATTAAAAATGCCGCCAAGATTCTTTCGACGTAGAGGAAGAGGCAAGGGGCCAATCACCGCCCCCAATGACGACGAGGCAGGGCCTTCGCATATGCGAGCTCCCTCTGCCACCGCGAGTGCTGACCCTAGAGATAACAGGAGGAACCTGTTTGAACCAGCTAGACGATCTGTATCGCACAGTTCGACACCTCCTTTTCATAATTCTTACGGGCCACAATCTGAAAATGAGCCCGATAACCCTCAACCTTCCTACATACCTTTACAGCGATCCTTATCGCACAACTCCTTTGGTGACCCTACACCTGTTTTTAGGGGCCGGTTTAACACGGCCAACTACATACAAGAACCAGTGGGTTTTAACCCACTGGGGCCAGATGATCATTTCTCCGGAGATCATGCGGAGGATATGGACAAGGACACAGATCCCGTCGAACCTGCGAGTGGTACACCGAACCATCCCATAGAGATCTCAGATGGATCTTCTTTCCACGGATCACCCTACGGTGGTCCAGACAGCTTTCAAGCTATGTTTACCCGGCACGAATGGTATTTTACACCTCCCTGCCATTCACCACCTCAGCAACAGCAGCAGCAGCAGCAACAGGATCCCTCTGAGGATTCACGATTTGTGGTAGTCACGCCACCGCCTCCACCGCCACCAGTTCAGCCGGCACCTTCGCAACCGCCGAGGCGTAGGAGAACCGGAGCGCGGATGTCCGCGCGAGCAGGAGACTTTCATTTTAGTTCTCCTCGTCAATCAAGTGGCAGTCATTATCCGCCACTGCCAGAAGAGCCTCAAATGGGTGGACCTTCACACCCAGTTGCACCGCAACCACCACCGATGGGTTTTAATAACCCGATTCCAGCATACACGGGTTCCATGGCATATAACCCGTTTGGACCGCCGACTTACACCAACTATGATTACGCTGAATGTCACGGCCCCCGACCCGGTTTGACCCGTTTCAGGAGCCGCGGGACAGAAATACTGCGGTATTTAATTAATTAAGTTTAACAGCGGAAGTTTTCATCAGGATCGTTTAAAGCTAAAATTTTCCCCGATTATTTTATTTCACAATTCGGGATAAAACCCCGATAATTTACAATATTATGATTTTACTACGAAATCGTTATATTACAAAACTTATTTCTTTATTTTATAATGAGCTACTATTTTAAGCTTGAAATGCTCCCCAGCACTTTTCCTGAATTACAACAGATCACCTGAAACATGTTTGAAAAAGGTTTTGTCAGCGGAAAATACTGAGTGAATCATTCTATTTACTAAAATGACACATTTGTTATAATTTACAGTATTAAGAGCGATTACAATGTTTCTATTATCAAACCAACTACCCACGGTATTTGTCACTCGACTGAATCTGTGACTATGGTCATATCCCCCAATTGGCTGCCCCAATGGTGACGATTATCAAGTAATGTATACAAAACCCCACATACCGGCTGTAACTTGGTGATTACAAAGACTTAATCCCCGTAATTATAACTTTGAAAATAAACATGCTTTTGTAAATAGATTTGATAAAAAGAGAGAATGACTCACATTGCTGATTTAATACGGACAGAGTCTAATCTATGAATTAGCCTTGTTAACCTAATATAAATAACAATGTACACAAAACTGGGTTAGTAATCAATCCAGCATTTACGATAAGTCACGAGATCAAATTCTCACAACGAACGACAAAGTGCAATACTTCATCCATCGAGTTAACGACGAACGACAAAGTATAACCCTAATGTGGGCGGCACTTAAACATCTATTGGATATATTGATCGTCGGAAAAATGAATCGTAGCAGCGATTGTGCTAATACCCTGTTTTGCGGCAGAATTTCGAGACCCGGGGTGTAATTTTGGAATATCAGTTCGTATCTCAGTGTATTAGTGTGAATTCTTTCGACGTTGAATGTCCAGAAAGCAAGTGCCAATGTCCTCTATTTATAGCTGAATTTTTGTCAGCCCTACGCACCGTAGCCATAAAACACATACGATGCGTATGCCATTTTAACAAGCCTGCGCATCGTAGGCTATAAACCCCTACGATGCGTATGGTTTGAAAATAGGCTATAGGGTAGCCACGATTGGGACTAGCTTAGCTGAGTTGACACTTTTTGATAATTCCTTGCTGCCAACGTTTTAAGTGGATAATCGTCCACTAGGGTTTAACCCCCCCTGAGTTTTAGGGGCCCTAATCCTGATTCCGATTATTCCGAAAATTTTAGGGTTTGTGCGGAATCACTTGGGTGTCTCAATTAGGGTTTCCTAATAATCAATTAAAGTAATAATTAGGACTTTTTAGTGAGAGTTGTTACATTCTCCCCACCTTAATAAAATCTCGTCCTCGAGATTTACTGGAATAAATGTGGATATTTTCGCTTCATTTCTGATTCCAGTTCCCAAGTTTATTCAGCTCCCCTCTTTGAGTCCCACTTTACTTTAACTAGCACTAGGCGTTTGTGCTTGAGAAACTTCACTTTTCTGTCTTCTATCTGAATAGGTTTCTCCACAAATTTTAACTTTTCGTTTACCTCTATGTCTTGAAGAGGTACTACCAGAGATTCGTCTGCTAGACATTTCTTAAGATTGGATACATGAAATACATCATGTACTCCAACTAGTTCTTCTGGTAGTCGTAAACGATAAGCTACTGGTCCTATACGTTGGATCACTGAAAATGGTCCTACGTATCTGGGACTTAACTTTCCTTTCTTACCGAATCTCACCACTCCTTTCCAAGGAGAAACTTTCAACAGTACTTTATCTCCAACTTGGAATTCTAACGGCTTGCATCTATTGTCTGCATAACTCTTCTGACGATCTCGAGCCGTTTTCAGCCTTTCCTTGATTTGAGTAATCTTATCAGTTGTTTCTTGCACTATTTCAGGACCTGATAATTGACTTTCTCATATTTCTGCCCAACAAACTGGAGTTCTACACTTTCTTCCATATAGTGCTTCAAACGGAGCAGTTTCAATGCTTGAATGATAACTATTAGTATAGGAGATTTCAATTAATGGTAAATGATCATCCCAACTTCCACCAAAGTCTATTACACATGCTCGGAGCATGTCTTCTAGAGTTTGGATTGTCCTTTCACTTTGTCCGTCTGTTTGTGGATGATATGCAGTGCTTAAATTTAGTCGAGTTCCCATAGCTTGCTGGAAACTTTTCCAGAAATGGGAAGTAAAACGACTATCCCTATCCGAAACAATGGAGAGTGGAACTCCATGTAAGGATACAATTTCATCTACATACAATTTAGCCAGTCTTTCCATGCTAAAGGTTTCTTTCATAGGTAGAAAGTGAGCTGATTTGGTTAATCGATCCACAATTACCCAAATCGCATCATTACCTTTTCTGGTTTTGGGTAACTTAGTAACAAAATCCATTGTTATAAGTTCCCATTTCCATACTGGCATTTCTAATTGTTGTAGTAATCCTGAAGGTTTCTGATGTTCTGCCTTAACTTGTGAACAAGTAAGACATTTAGAAACATATCTTGCTATGTCCTTTTTCATTCCTATCCACCAAAAGTTCTTTCTTAAATCTTGGTACATCTTATTGTTTCCTGGATGTATAGTATACCTAGATTTATGTGCTTCTTCTAAAATCCTAGGTCTTAAGTCTCCCTGCTTAGGTACCCAAATTCTACTTTTGTGGAATCTCCAAATTCCATCTGCTCCTTGTTCTAATTCCTTTATTCGTCCTTTCATTCCTTCAGCATCATCTTTGATTGCTGTAGTTTGAACATTCTTCAATTGTTCCATTAAATCTATTTGTAGATTTAATCTGAGAGCACGAACTCGTCTCTGTTTCTCATAATACTTACGACTTAAGGCATCTGCAACTACATTCGCCTTTCCTTCGTGATACTGAATATCACAGTCGTAGTCACTTAAGATTTCCATCCATCTCCTTTGCCTCATGTTTAACTCTTTTTGCCCAAATATATATCTTAAACTCTTATGATCTGTATAGATAGTAAACTTACTTCCGTACAGATAATGTCTCCAAATCTTAAGGGCAAAAATTACGGCTCCTAATTCTAAATCATGAGTCGTATAGTTTTCTTCATGCTTTTTCAATTGCCTTGATGCATACGCAATTACTTTCTTGCGTTGCATAAGCACACATCCAAATCCTAATTTTGAAGCATCACAATATACTTCAAAATCTTCAGTTCCTTCTGGTAAGGCTAAGATTGGAGCATTGGTTAATTTCTGCTTTA
This sequence comes from Helianthus tuberosus, assembly GCA_030545235.1. NCBI lineage: Eukaryota > Viridiplantae > Streptophyta > Magnoliopsida > Asterales > Asteraceae > Helianthus > Helianthus tuberosus. Next base: position 79,339,054 of record CM060362.1, read on the forward strand.
ATATTCTAAAGGCTTCTTCTTGCTTTGGTCCCCATTCAAACTTAACTGCTTTACAGGTTAGCTTAGTTAATGGTACAGCTATCTTGGAAAAATCCTTAATAAACCGTCTATAATACCCAGCTAATCCTATAAAACTTCTAATTTCCATTGCTGTTTGTGGAACCTTCCAATTGGTAATTGCCTCTATCTTAGCAGGATCTACATGAATACCTTCATGATTTACCATATGTCCTAAAAATTGCACTTCCTTTAGCCAAAATTCACATTTCGAGAATTTGGCGTACAGCTTTTCTTTTCTTAACAAAGTTAAGAGTGCATGCAAGTGCTGACAATGTTCGTCCTGACTTTTGGAATAAATAAGTATGTCGTCTATGAAGACAATTACAAATTTATCCAAGTACGGTTTACAGATCCTATTCATCATGTCCATGAATGCTGCAGGTGCATTCGTTAATCCAAAGGGCATGACTGTAAACTCGTAATGACCATACCTAGTTCTGAAAGCAGTTTTAGGTATGTCTTCTTCTTGTACCTTCAAATGATGATATCCGGAGCGTAAATCTATCTTAGAAAAATATCTAGCCCCCTGAAGTTGATCAAAAAGATCATCAATCCTAGGTAATGGATATCGATTCTTAATTGTAACCTTATTCAGTTCTCTATAATCGATACACATTCTCATTGAACCATCCTTTTTCTTTACAAACAACACTGGCGCTCCCCAAGGGGATGAGCTAGGTTGTATGAATCCTTTACTTAGTAATTCATCTAATTGCTTTTTTAGTTCTAACATTTCTGTGGGTGCTAACCGATAAGGTGCCTTGGCTATCGGTGTAGTTCCAGGTATTAGATGAATTCTAAATTCTACTTCCCTATCTGGAGGTAATCCCGGTAAATCTTCTGGAAATACATCAGAATATTCTGAGACTACTGGTATTTCCTTAAGATCTTTTCCCTTAGTGCTAATGATTACCGAAATCATATACACTATTCCTTGTTTTCGTTCATAATTAGCAACTTTCATTACCGATATGAACTTCATGGGTTTCCGTGGTTTATCTCCTGTGATCATCAGTACTTCTCCGGTAGGTGCCTGAATTTCTATGGAATTTTGATCACAGAGAATTCGAGCATGGTTGGCTATTAACCAATCCATTCCTAACACGACATCGAATTCAGCTAATTTCATAGGTAATAAGTTTGCAGAAAATTTATGACCTGAAAGTTCTATTTCTACTTTTTGCAAAACCTGATTAATTTTAACTGAATTCCCATCTGCAGTTTCGACTGTAAAAATCTGCCTAATGTTGGTTAAAGGTAACTTAAGAGCTTGGCAGAATAAAGTATTTATAAAATTTTGGTTTGCACCAGAGTCAAATAATACTTTTGCGTATACGTTGTGAACTAAGAACGTACCCGCTATCACATCCGGAATGAGTTCTGCTTCTTGAGTGGTCAGCTGAAATGCCCTGGCATTCTTCTTAGTAGTTCCTTCGGTTGCCTTGGGTTTGTTGTCTACTGGTTTAACCAATTTAGGACATTCTATTTTATAATGCCCTGCTTCTCCACAGTTAAAACAGATTACAGTTTTCTTTTTGCAGTTTTCTTCACGATGTCCTACAGTTTTGCAAAAATTGCAAGTGATATCGCATCTTCCATAATGTTTCTTTTTGCATTTCCTGCAGAATGACGGAGCTGGAGATTGCCCTGTTCCTTTTCTCTTGAAGCTGTTATTATTACCCACACGAAATCCTTGGGTAATTTTCTGAGCTAGTGCCTTTTTCCTATCTTCATCTCTTGTGCGCACCAGTTCATCGGTTAGAGTATTAGCTAATTCTACCGCATCATCAATAGTGCGAGGTCTCGCAGCTTTAACAATATTGCGGATTTCGCTAATTAGCCCCCAAATATAGCGAGAAATGAGTACCGGTTCTGGCGAAGCCAGTGTAGGTACCACTCTAGCATATTCAAAGAATGTCGAGGTATAACCGCGACAATCTACACTCATCATCCGATGATTTAGAAACTTATTCGTCATCTGTTCCTTTTCATACTCGGGACAAAATTTTCTTTCCACAAAACCCTTAAATTCTTCCCAAGTCATAGCATAAGCTATTACTCTTCCTTTTGATTGTAACACAGTGTTCCACCATTCGAGTGCACCTTCTTTGAAGAGATTTGATGCGTACATGACTTGATCATCTTTACCACATTTACTTATTGCAATAACTGCTTTGGTTTTCTCTAACCAACGCAGTGATGCAGTTGCTCCTTCATTGCCTGCAAATTCAGTGGGTTTACAAGCAAGGAATTCTTTGAAAGTGCAACCAGGCATTGCAGTTTTCATTTTCTTGGGTAATGGAGCTTGATGTGGTTCCCTATTATGCTCTACATGATTATTGCCTCCGTTTACACTATTACTGAAGTTATCTTCAGTAATATGTTTACTAGGGACAATTTGTTGCGGTTCGATTGGATTCTTTATAGCAGCAACGAATGCTGGAATAGCATTGGCTATCCCTTGAGCAACAATGTTTTCGATATCTTGTCGAGTCATATATTGATCTCCTGGATGTTGCTCAGACTGATTAACTTCATTTATAGGTTCATTACCACTGTTTGCCATCTGATAATATATATATAAATTTTATTAGTATCTGCTAAATAACAATTATATACAAATAATCAGAAAATTTTACCATACAAGTATAGTCAAAACAATCGATTTCTCGATTTCATTTTATATCTAGTATAGTATGCATCATTACACACCAATATTTACAGAGTTTTATTCGTAGTTATTTTACAGACTGATTTTACTATTACTTTTATACAACCACCGTTTTACCATCGTACTATCTCTCGTCACTTGTCGTCCTAAAAACGCATTTCCCTCTCATCGTACTTCCAAGCAATTTGTCCCCCTATTTCCCTAATTCTATTTCCCGCATCCATCAACTCTTCACCAAAATGGCGAAGTTCAGCCATGTTTTCATTACTCATGGGTGGATTAGGTAGGGGTTCTGGATCGAATTGTGGAAGAAAAGAATAAGGATCGTTGACAATATTTTGAAATTGCCAATCGTTCGTCCACCATTCGTCCATTCCTATGGGTTGAGAGTGGACTATTGGGTCTGGAATTACTGGTTCCCAATTCATAGGGAGTTGGTTTTCAAGAGGATAATTAAAAATATTAGTATTGACAGGCTGAATAGTTTCACAGCTTGCCAATAGGAAATCTATCTCATCTTGAAAAGTCCTTTCCTGGTTTGGATTGGAGCTCTCTCCGATTTCTATCTGAGTTGGTCTAGAGCCTTGCCCAACTTCCATTACTATTTCTTTAATATTTTCCTCCATCTGCATTCCTATCTCCTTAACCTCTTCCTTGTCTTCAGTTTCTATTTCCGGTTGTTTAGAACTTTCTCCGGTTATAATTTTTTTTCCCTTTTTCAAAGGATTGTTTATTTTGGGATGTTTTGTAGCTGGCTTTTTCTTACGTATACGACTTCCCCATACGTAATTCTTTCTTTTCTTTCGTTTTGGCTTGTTTAAAGGAGGAACCTTGAATTCTACCGGTTGTTCTACATCGGGAAAGTATCCAGTAACTTCTTTGGAAGCTTCTATTTTCACTGGGTAAAGATTGAGGTTCTGAAAGGCTTCAGATATCTTACTCATGCTGATGTAGCATATATGCAAAATGCATAAAATACTAAGTTAAGATTCATAAATAACCTTTTAATTTATTACATACTGTGTACTAGTTTATTACAAAGATAACTGGAAAACACACTTAGGGTTTGAAATTTTATTTATTGCACAGGGTTTCTAGATTGTAAGGGTAATGTGCTAAAACTTTAAAATATTTAAAGATTTATATTTTCTGCTACTGTAGCTAGCATATATAAATTTGCCCATTTCTCATCTAGCTTATCTTCCCAAGGTGATTTATCAATTAATTCCTGGGTTTCCCGTTTAATCTTCTTTTCTCGGATTTTCTCTTTACTTTTCTTAATAATCATCTCCCTCCTTCTAGGAGAAAGTGATTCCTCGTATTGTGCCTTTCGCACAAATATTCCTTCTTCAGGAATTTCAGACTGATTCGAGGATTTGGTTCGGGATGAACTTCCCTTCTCATTGGATGATCTATCTAATTTAAGATAGATGCTTAACAGCTTTTGCTTACCCATACTGTAACTAACAAATAGCCAGTTAATAAAACACATAATCACATAATAGTAATTAGGAAAAATTAAGTATTTCTAAATACTTAATTAGCTTAACTCAGTGGCTCTGATACCACCTTTTTCTGTCACGGCCCCCGACCCGGTTTGACCCATTTCAGGAGCCGCGGGACAGAAATACTGCGGTATTTAATTAATTAAGTTTAACAGCGAAAGTTTTCATCAGGATCGTTTAAAGCTAAAATTTTCCCCGATTATTTTATTTCACAATTCGGGATAAAACCCCGATAATTTACAATATTATGATTTTACTACGAAATCGTTATATTACAAAACTTATTTCTTTATTTTATAATGAGCTACTATTTTAAGCTTGAAATGCTCCCCAGCACTTTTCCTGAATTACAACAGATCACCTGAAACATGTTTGAAAAAGGTTTTGTCAGCGGAAAATACTGAGTGAATCATTCTATTTACTAAAATGACACATTTGTTATAATTTACAGTATTAAGAGCGATTACAATGTTTCTATTATCAAACCAACTACCCACGGTATTTGTCACTCGACTGAATCTGTGACTATGGTCATATCCCCCAATTGGCTGCCCCAATGGTGACGATTATCAAGTAATGTATACAAAACCCCACATACCGGCTGTAACTTGGTGATTAAAAAGACTTAATCCCCGTAATTATAACTTTGAAAATAAACATGCTTTTGTAAATAGATTTGATAAAAAGAGAGAATGACTCACATTGCTGATTTAATACGGACAGAGTCTAATCTATGAATTAGCCTTGTTAACCTAATATAAATAACAATGTACACAAAACTGGGTTAGTAATCAATCCAGCATTTACGATAAGTCACGAGATCAAATTCTCACAACGAACGACAAAGTGCAATACTTCATCCATCGAGTTAACGACGAACGACAAAGTATAACCCTAATGTGGGTGGCACTTAAACATCTATTGGATATATTGATCGTCGGAAAAATGAATCGTAGCAGCGATTGTGCTAATACCCTGTTTTGCGGCAGAATTTCGAGACCCGGGGTGTAATTTTGGAATATCAGTTCGTATCTCAGTGTATTAGTGTGAATTCTTTCGACGTTGAATGTCCAGAAAGCAAGTGCCAATGTCCTCTATTTATAGCTGAATTTTTGTCAGCCCTACGCACCGTAGCCATAAAACACATACGATGCGTATGCCATTTTAACAAGCCTGCGCATCGTAGGCTATAAACCCCTACGATGCGTATGGTTTGAAAATAGGCTATAGGGTAGCCACGATTGGGACTAGCTTAGCTGAGTTGACACTTTTTGATAATTCCTTGCTGCCAACGTTTTAAGTGGATAATCGTCCACTAGGGTTTAACCCCCCCTGAGTTTTAGGGGCCCTAATCCTGATTCCGATTATTCCGAAAATTTTAGGGTTTGTGCGGAATCACTTGGGTGTCTCAATTAGGGTTTCCTAATAATCAATTAAAGTAATAATTAGGACTTTTTAGTGAGAGTTTTTACACTGAAGCCGACTCGTACTTGGTAGCATCCAACTATAACACCCTTCATCAGGAAGGACCGTATGGAGCTCCATGGGGAGTAGGGTACCCAACTCATGGGTACCAAACGCCTACTAGACCTATTATTCGGCATCAATCGTAGCCGCCAAGTTTCTCCCCACCAGAACGTGAAGAAATTCTATAAAGGTTGGACCAAGTAGAGCGAGATTTCCACCAAGATCGCAGGGAGCGACAGACTTTCTTCCAAGGATTGACGAGCCTAATTAAAGGGAAGAGCAAGAAGGACCACTGAATCCTTCCATTGTTGATGTAACTTCCTTGTATCAGTTGAGCCCCTGCGTGGGTCTGTTTTACTGTACTGACCCCTGCGTGGGTATATTTGTTTGATTTGAGCCCCTGCGTGGGCCTACGTTTCTGTTAACCCCTACGAGGGTATGTTATTTGTTTAAGTCCCTGCGTGGACTAGTATGTTGTTAAGCCCCTGCGTGGGTAAGTCTTTGCTTGAACCCCTGCGTGGGTGGTTTGTCTATTTGAAAAGTCCTGTTTAGGGCGATATGTAAACTTTTAATAAATTAATGGAATGTAAGTTTATAAATTTCATTTTTGCTATGATATGCATAAATTATATATGGAATAAATAAATTAAAATCATTCCTTTTAAAAATATATCTGCCTATTTAAATAATAATTAAGAATCTTAAAGGTATAACCTAGCCTCCGGGTCAATTAAAAGACCGGGCCAAGATGGTAAGGCCTATTTAAAAGATTCAAATTCCAGTTGACATCTGAAAACATGTTAACACTCCTGGCAGACGTGATTCATTAAAATCACACACGTCATTTTTATATACGGATCTTTCCAAAGATTCCAAACCCAACTTAATGATCTCTGAATCATGGGTTTAAATCATCAATTAAGATGATCACATTTTGACCATACGTGGTAATATAATGCCTATGGGCCTTGCTCATTTCCATATGAGCCAAAAGACGGTGGTAGCTATGACTCCCTGTTAAGAAAAGGTAATGAACTTTGATTCAAACCTTAATACCTCGATTCTCTAAAATCATGGCTTACATCATCCTACAAGATGATCATATTATAGACATCCCTTAGAAGGGAAGTGCCTACGGGCTATAGTTAATGTCCGCTGAGACAAAAGACAGTGGTAGCTATGACTCCCTGTCAGAAAAAGGTAATGAACTATGTTCAAACCTTCATGCCTTGATTCTCTGAAATCCTAGCTTATAATTTAAAAATTGTCCTTGTGACTAGGCCTTATGTGCTAATATATATTGTTATTGTTTATAATTAGGATAAATTATAATAGAAATCCTAAATAAATGTGATTAATAAATTAACCAAATATGGTCTCTATTTACCATGGTTAATGAATTACCCTAAGGGGCAATTCCATAATAAACTCCCAAATAAACTATTGTCCTTGTTTTATGTAACAGCTCATATTTAAATGGCTAACTCGGACGGAATTAATAGTCACCCAGTGGAGAATAATGATAACGCCCGAATTAATTTAACGGGTGCTGAACTGAAAGCGTTGGTTGACGACGCTGTTACAAAGGCCTTGGAGCGGCAGTATGAAGATTATAGTGGGACTCGAAGTAGGACCATATCTACACCGCATTTGAAGCCACCTCCCAAGAAAGATGATGATAGACTCTCCTCAAACCACCACAGTGCTCCATCTCAACAGATTGTTCTAAATCAAGAACCCCGTAACAAGGGTTGCTCCTATAAATACTTTGTTTCATGCAAGCCCAGGGATTTCACTGGGGAAAAGGGAGCCATTGACTGCATGACGTGGTTAGATGAGATGGACACAGTTGTGGATATCAGCGGATGCGCTGAGAGGGATATAGTCAAGTTTGTGTCTCAATCCTTTAAAGGCGAGGCCTTAGCCTGGTGGAGATCACTGATTCAAGCCACCGAGAAGATCCCATTGTACAACATGTCATGGGAACAATTTGTTGCCCTAATCAGGGAAAACTACTGCCCTCAGCACGAGGTTGAGAAGATAGAGTCTGATTTTCTATCGTTGGTTATGACAAACCTTAACTGCCAAGCTTACCTCACGAGCTTCAACACAATGTCCCAGTTGGTTCCGTATCTGGTGACCCCAGAACCAAAAAGAATAGCTCGTTTTATCGGTGGTTTAGCCCCCGAGATAAAGGCAAGCGTAAAGGCCTCTCGGCCAGCTACTTTCAGATCAGTAGCTGACATATCTTTGTCCCTTACTCTGGATGCGGTCAGACAAAGATCGCTGAGGAACAAAGATGCTGAGACGAGAAAACGTGAAGATGATAATTCACGGAGGTCAAACAAGAAGCTCCGAGGAAACGGTGACAACAAGAAGGGGTCTGAGTCAAGGAAAGATGGGTATCAGTCTGGTGAGAAGCCCAAGTGCAAGATTTGCAAGAAACAACACTTTGGAAAGTGCAGACTCGAGTCGAACTCGCAGACTCAGTCAAGAACTTTTGCTTGTGGTATATGCAAGTCCAATGACCACAAGACCTTGGATTGCAAAAAGCTGAAGGATGCAACTTGCTACAGTTGCAATGAAAAGGGGCATATCAAAACCAACTGCCCTAAATACGCCAAGAAGCCTGATGAGGCCAAGAAGACCAATGCGAGGGTCTTCAGAATGGACGCAAAGGAAGCAGTCCAGGATGACAATGTGATAACAGGTACTTTCCTCATAAATGATGTCTATGCAAGAGTACTTTTTGATTCAGGCGCTGATAAGTGTTTCGTAGATAATAAGTTTTGTAAATTGCTGAATTTACCTGTTAAAACCTTAAGCGTAAAATATGAGGTGGAGTTAGCTGATGGCACCATAGAAACCGCCTCAACCATATTAGATGGATGTTTCATATCCATTAAGAACCACTCTTTTCCTCTGTCCCTACTTCCTTTGAAGTTGGCCGGTTTTGTCATAACAAGGCCCAGATTGTCTGCAATAGAAAACAAGTGATGATCAAGACTCCATCTGGCGAATCAATTACCATTCAGGGAGATACCCGGTATGGGTTGCCTGAGCAAGTGACTATGCTCAAGGCATGTAAGTGTTTAAAGAAGGGTTGTGTCATCTACATGGCACAAGTGATAATCGATGAGCCGAAACCTAAGGTGGAAGACATCCCCGTCATTTCTGAATATCCTGAAGTTTTTCCTGAAGAACTACCTGGTTTACCACCAGATATGCAAGTGGAATTCAGAATTGACATCATCCCTGGAGCAACATCTGTTGCTAGAGCACCTTATAGGCTGGCACCAACAGAGATGAGAGAATTGAGAGCACAACTGGATGAATTGCTAGCTAAAGATTTCATTAGACCTAGCTCATCTCCCTAGGGAGCGCCAGTTTTGTTTGTCAAAAAGAAGGATGGATCGATGCGTCTGTGCATCGACTACCGTGAGCTTAATAAGGTCACAATAAAGAATAGGTATCCTTTGCCCAGGATCGACGATTTGTTCGATCAATTACAAGGGGCAAGTTATTTCTCGAAGATTGACTTGAGGTCAGGCTACCACCAACTGAAGGTTAGAGATGAAGACGTACACAAAACTGCATTTAGGACTCGTTATGGTCATTACGAGTTCCTAGTGATGCCTTTTGGGCTCACTAATGCACCGGCCGCATTCATGGATCTCATGAATCGCGTTTACAAGCCGTACCTGGATAAATGCGTCATCGTTTTCATCGACGACATTCTCATCTACTCAAAGAACCAGGCTGACCATGAGAAACACCTTCGATGTATTCTTAAACTTCTACATCACGAGAAGCTTTATGCCAAATTCTCTAAGTGTGAATTCTGGCTTCGAGAAGTCCAATTCCTTGGACACGTGGTTAGTAAGCATGGTATCCAAGTGGATCCCGCTAAGGTAGAAGCAGTTATGAACTGGCAAGAGCCGAAGTCACCCACAGAAATTCGTAGTTTCTTGGGTTTGGCAGGATACTACAGGCGATTCATTGAAAATTTTTCAAAGATTGCTGCACCCCTAACTTCCTTGACTAGGAAGAAGGTTAAGTTTGATTGGGGTCCTAAGCAGCAAGAATCTTTTGATATTCTAAAGCAAAAGTTGAGCAACGCTCCTGTACTGACATTGCTTGAAGGTACCGAAGAATTCGTAGTTTACTGCGATGCATCACACACTGGCATGGGGTGTGTGCTTATGCAGAAAGGCAAGGTTATTGCCTATGCATCACATCAATTGAAGGTGCATGAAAAGAATTACACCACCCATGACTTGGAGTTGGGTGCCGTTGTATTTGCACTGAAGCTATGGAGGCATTATTTATACGGAATCAAGTGTGTGATCTATTCTGATCACAAGAGCCTCCAGCACCTGTTTAATCAGAAGGATTTAAACATGAGGCAACGTCGATGGATGGAGACTTTGAATGATTACGAATGTGAAATCAGATACCATCCCGGCAAGGCGAATGTAGTCGATGATGCCTTGAGTCGAAAGGAAAGGGTAAAACCCATCTGAATCAATGCCAAGAGCATTGAAATAAAGAATAGTCTGAATGAAAAGTTGTTAGCTGTACAGAAGGAAGCTGTGTTGGAAGCTAACTATCCTAATGAAAAGCTAGGAGTAACTGAGGAGCAGTTATCTCTTAGCAAAGACGGAATTCTGAGATTGAATGGACGAATATGGGTTCCGATTTATGGGGGACTTCGAGATGTTATCCTCCAGGAAGCCCACATTTCTAAATATTCCGTTCATCCTGGAGCTGATAAGATGTACCAGGATCTAAGGGCAAGCTATTGGTGGATTGGCTTGAAAAAGTCTGTAGCTGCCTATGTAGCTAAATGCTTGACTTGTGCGCAAGTCAAAGCAGAACATCAAAAGTCGTCAGGCTTGCTACAACAGCCTGAACTTCCCACTTGGAAGTGGGAAATGGTGACGATGGATTTCATCACCAAATTGCCGAAGACAAGGAAAGGCAATGATACTATATGGGTGATCGTTGATAGACTGACTAAGTCAGCTCATTTCTTACCCATCAAGGAGACTTATAGCTCCGATATGTTGGCCCAGTTGTACGTAGATAAGATTGTAGCCTTACATGGCATACCTGTGTCTATTATCTCTGACAGGGATACTAGATACACGTCACATTTTTGGAAAGGCTTCCAACAATCTTTGGGCATGCATTTGAATTTTAGTACGGCTTACCATCCTCAGACGGACGGCCAGAGTGAGCGTACTATTCAAACGTTGGAAGACATGCTACGTGCATGCGTGATCGATCTAGGTGGTAGTTGGGATAACCACCTACCGTTAATCGAATTCTCCTACAACAATAGCTACCATACCAGCATCAAGGCTGCGCCTTTCGAGGCCTTATACGGTAGAAAGTGTAGAACGCCCATTTGTTGGGCGGAAGTTGGAGATGTCCAATTATCAGGACCAGAGATAGTCTTTGAAACGACTGACAAGATTGTCCAGATTCGTGACCGTCTCAAAGCTGCCCGTGATAGGCAGAAGAGTTACGCAGATCCAAAGCGTAAACATATGAACTTCGAAGTAGGCGACAAAGTGTTGCTTAAAGTATCACCCTAGAAGGGAGTGATGCGATTTGGTAAGAAAGGCAAGTTAAGCCCAAGATACATAGGACCGTTCGAAGTCATCGAACGTGTCGGATCGGTTGCCTATAAGTTAAACTTACCAGAAGAGCTCAGTGGAATTCACAATGTGTTTCACATCTGCAATCTGAAAAAGTGTTTCGCTGATGAATCGCTGGTCATACCACATACAGATGTGAATATAGATGAGAGCTTGAAATTTGTGGAAAAACCATTGTCGATTGAAGATCGACAGGTTAAGAAGCTTCGTAGGAAGCATGTGCCTATTGTAAAGGTAAAATGGGATGCCCGTAGAGGTCCCGAATACACGTGGGAGGTTGAGTCCACGATGAAAGAAAAGTACCCTTATTTATTTCAATAAATCTCGAGGTCGAGATTTCTTTTAAGGGGGTGAGGATGTAACACCTCGAAAATTCACGTTCTATAATGTGTTGACACGTGTCATATGTTTAAACGTGTGAAAGAATGCTATAGAAGGATTAAAGTTGACAATTATGGAAAGTATGTGAATATACGAGTTCTAAATGTAAACAGTGAATAAATATATTATACATTAACCCTACGTGATGCTCATACCTTCAAACGAATAAATCATGGATCATACGAAGCTAAATATGAAAGAAAGTGAGAGATTACAAACTACAGGGGTTAAATGCGTCAACATGTTTAAGTTATACCTCTGAATGACCTTTTGACAAACCCGAAGATTTGTAACGATTAATTATACTCACTAGAATGCACGATATAAATTTCATAAAGTTTCGTTATTGTATGAGAAGGTTATGATCAAATTCATGTGCGAGGGGTTAAAAGCGTCAACGATGAAGTTTAGGACTTTTCGGGTGACAATAAAGTTAACCGAGGACTAAACAAAGTGGGTATATGTCTTGAAGCCCTTATACATCAATTTGGAGGGTTCAAAGTGCAAGAAACAAAAGTCGAAGCAAAGTTTTGAAGAGCCAAGGACCAAAACATAAAAATCTAAAAGTTGATTTGGTGCAGGAAGGCTTCGCGCGACGCGAGGCCCAAGGGGGGGTCCTTCGCGTCACGCCTAGGCCTATCTGATCTGAAAATTTTGGTTTCTTGTCTGCCTTTGCCATTCTAACCGACTTTAATCCGAGTTTCCTCATATTGGACAACCCCTAAATGGCTCCTAGACACTAGGGACACTTGTGGATGAGTTGTGGTCAGTTGTAGACTTGCATGTCAACAATCTAGTGGGTTTGAATCACTATATAAAGTCCCACATGTTGGCAACAGTGATCATTCATTCCCATTTTCATTCCTGATCATTTCTGGAGCTCAAGTGCAATTCCAAATCATCTCTGGTCGTTCATAAGACTCTTGTAAGTTTGCTTAGCCTCTCTTAGTTAAGTTTTTGCTTAGTTTTAGCTTAAAAGTCAAACCGTCGTAATTAACGGTTGACTTAACAATTAATCATTGTTGGTTCAGTGATTAGTCGAATTGAAAGTAGTTATAAGTTGGTAATTATGTGGGTAATAAACCCTTAAAAGGGTTCCCCCTGATTCCCACTCTAACTAGGTCTAATGTCGGGTCAAACTTGTTATTAAAAAGTCAACAGGATGCTTATTTTCTAATTTATACATAATTAGCAATGTAGAACATATACAACATGTTTAATCATTAATATAACTTGGTAATTAGTGTAAGAACATGTCTAAACATGTTCAACCCGACAATTTTATGTTTAGACCCGGTTCGGAACCAAAAGTCGCAAAGCTTTGACTTTTGCTTTGACTTCAGTTGTGACCCGTTTTGGTATGATTTAGAAATACCTTAGAGCTTCATTTGGACCAGGTTACATGCTAGTATAACCCTCTGTGATTATACACCTGGGTTCATTAGTTAACCAATTAATATGCATGATTCCGTTAATTGCTCATATGTTGACCATTATGCCCTTTTCACCTTAAAACGTGATTTTTGGAAATGTAAAAGAGTAGAAACTTCAAATACTGATATATAAACTTGCACCCAAAATTTGACATCAGTTTGAGGTGTAGATTGAGAGTTATGCTCGTTAGCGTAATTTAAAAGCTTATTAGCGATTAAACGGCGTAATTAGCGTATAGCCTACTTAAACATACTTTTTGATATCAAACTCTTTACCCACTGATGTAATATATTATTTTGGGATTTTTGAAGATTTTTAATAAATTTTAGGCTGAGCATAACTTAAAGTCGTAGGCTTAATACGGTAATTGTCGGTTTTGCCCTTACGGGCTATAAAATGAGTTTTACACATCTAATTGACTCCAAACCTTTTGCTACTGATTTTAAATGATAAATAAATTATTTTAAGCCTGCTGGAATAATATAAATATCAGATTTCTATATAGAACCCGGAAACGGCTTCTAATCGCCTTATTAAGCGTTTTAACGCATAATATGTACTAAAACTATTTTAAACATACAAAGGGTGATACCTACTGATATTTTAGGTAAATTATAATATTTAAACAGTAAGAAAAAGTTGTTTAACTCAGACTCCAGTTTTGAGCTTTTCGGCTTATGTGAAATTACCAAAATGCCCCTACGGTGCATAGTTTGGTTATAATTGATAAATTTCACATATATACTTTACCCTACTGTTATAACTTATTAAATTGAGTATTTTTTATGATTATATCAGACCTGTAACTCAGGTAAATACTTAAACTCTTTTATAACCTTTTAAATGACCAAACTACCCTTACGGGGCATAGTTTGTGTTTTAATTCGTTTCGGGCATAATAAAAGACATCTTACTGATGTCACAACATATTTGAAGCATATTAACTTAGGAAACCTGTATATGGCTATTATGAATACCCGTTACGCTTATTACGAGTTCGGTTTATGTAACTAGTTTACATAAATTAGCCGAAACGGGTCAAACCTCATCGGTTTTATCTCAAAATCCAGAATGTGTATGAAATACCCATATTAAGCAAGTCTCCAAACTTGTCGGGTCTAAATCACATTCTATCCGGTCTTCGCTTAATCATGCGTATGAACCGTATCTTTGAAACTAACCGGTCTAAGCTTAAGCTTAACTAAAGACCCGTTAGGATTCTAATAGGTTATTATAAACTTTTGTTCCAGAATAGGAGACCAGTAAAAGCTACTTGCATTTGCTTATTGTGATTATTACTTTGCTCAGGTAAATACTTTTATCTTATTTTCCCTATACGGGCTTGGGTTACGGTATATAAAATACCGCTTGGTCGGGCATTAAATCTTCCATTGTTTGGTGGTTAATTGAATAATTTAATCGGCCTGTTTAAACTGTTTTGTTTACTTAAAGCCTTTGGGGGGTTAATGACCATGTCCCGGATATCCTTGGCATCATTTTAAGAAATGGCCACGACCTAAGCGCGGAGTCTAGGCGTACACTCGTCAGTGCATAAATAGTTGATGTGGTGTGTCTATTGATCTTTAACCCAGCACGCTCCGGGCTACTGAACGCATAAGGAACATGTAATTCGTTCACAAGATTATATATTTAAATGATTATCCCAAGTTATAAAATGTTTATGCCACGTGCATCCAAATCAATTTTTAATCATTTTTAAAATGAGTCAGTTGATTGTATTTACCAGTGTAAACTGACGTATTTTACCAAAAAGATTAAATGCAGGTACTAAGCAAAATAGGCTGGGATTTCTCCTTAGCATCAATAAAAGTCTCGCAAGCTTAAGATGCCTAAAGTCTGTTGAACTACTATTTATTTTTGATCCTTCTGTGGACAAACTTTCAACTGTTGTGATACACGTTATTACAATATTTTATTCGGCTGAAATATATATTTTCATTTGCTTCCGCTGTGCATTTAAATATTTTGTTGTTTGACTATTATGTTGCCAACCACGTCACGATACTCCCCACCGGGCCCACCGGTGACACGTGGAAATCCGGGGTGTGACAGGGAGTCTTTGTAAATGGTTGGCTAATAGAATCCTAAATCAAATACCTGTTGTGCGGTACTAGCGGCACCATGATGTCCTCCGTATGGACCTTCATGACAATGGCAGAGAATTTTTCTTTCTTCACTACCATGTATGCATCGTCGGATAAGTTGGTCGGCACAGATTTTGAAAAAAAATAAGGATCTTCCAAAATAAGGCTTTACATCGGCAAAGAACTTTTTTCTTTGATGATGTGACCATCCTTTTGCGACTATTCCACTAGCTAGGTAGTTGGCGTAGTCGGCGTACCATGGTTCTTCTTGGTATTCCACCATTTCTAAGGACTCCATTGGGAATTTTTCATTAATGAGCTCGTCCCTAGTTGCCGCCAAAGTTGGATCTTCCAAGTGGGATAGATGATCTGCAGCGGTGTTTTCTGCTCCTCTTTTGTCTTTTATTTCAATGTTAAATTCTTGGAGGAGTAGAATCCATCTGATTAAACGCGGTTTGGCATCCTGTTTTTTAAAGAGATAACGAATGGCCGCATGGTCTGTATAAATTATCGTTTTAGAAAGAACAAGATAAGAACGGAATTTATCAAAAGCAAATACTACAGCTAGTAATTCTTTTTCAGTTGTTCTGTAATTCTCTTCTGCATCGTTAAGTGTTTTACTAGCGTAGTATATTGGGTGAAAATGCTTACCTTTTCTTTGTCCCAAGACAGCTCCAACTGCAAAGTCACTTGCATCGCACATGATTTCGAAAGGTAATTTCCAATCAGGCGCTATCATGATAGCTGCATTGACTAGCATTTCTTTTAGTGTGAAGAATGCCTGATTGCAATCCTTGTCAAAGATGAACCGAGCATCTTTTTCAAGTAATTTTGTTAAAGGTCTTGAGATTTTAGAAAAGTCTTTGATAAATCGTCTATAAAATCCGGCATGCCCTAGGAAATTTCTGATAGCTCTAACGGAGGATGGGGGTGATAATCGAAAAATGGTGTCTATTTTAGCCCGGTCAACCTCCATTCCTTGGCTTGATATTTTATGACCGAGTACTATTCCCTTCGTTACCACGAAATAGCATTTTTCCCAATTAAAGGCAAGGTTAGTTTCCTTAGATCGGGATAGCATTCGTTCAAGGTTATCGAGGCATTGGTCGTATGAATCTCCAAAGATAGAAAAGTCGTCCATGAAGACTTCCATAGTCTTTTCTATCATATCATGGAAGATGGCCACCATGCAACGTTGGAAAGTTGCCGGGGCATTACATAGACCAAAGGGCATGCGTCGATAAGCAAAAGTTCCGTAGGGACATGTGAATGTTGTCTTTTCTTGGTCTTCGGGAGCTATCGGTATTTGAAAGTAACCTGAAAACCATCTAAAAACAATAAAATTTGTGACCGGATAATCTTTCTAACATTTAATCAATAAAAGGTAAGGGAAAATGATCTTTCCTTGTTACCTCATTTAATCGATGATAATCTATACAAACTCTCCATCCGGTGACGGTTCTGGTTGGTATTAAGTGACCATCGTCATCCCTCCTTTCTTGGGAACTACTTTGACGGGACTTACTTAAGGACTATCAAAAATTGGGTAGATGAGTCCGGCGTCAAGTATTTTGATGACTTCATTTTTAACCATTTCTTGGACATTTGGATTTACTCTACGTTGTGGTTGTATTACCGATTTATAGTTATCATTCATTAAAATTTTGTGCGTGCACATGGAAGGGCTTATTCATTTAATATCTACAAGCTTCCATGCGATCGCGTTTTTGTGTTTTTTTTCAAAAGTGTGATTAATTTTTTCTTTTTCTAAACTAGTTAATTTCGAAGAAATAATTACAGGTAGCTTACCATCCTTATCGAGAAAAGCATATTCCAAACCTTTTGGGAGTTCTTTGAGCTTAAGTGGTGGGTCTTTAGGAGACTCCTTATTTGGTTGCTCATTTTGGTCAAGAACCAAAAAGGTTTGTTCAATGGCGACCTCTTCTTCGACAAAGTGGTCGATTTCGTCTTCCGTATCGGGTGGTTAATCTTCATCTTCAATTAGGGGGTTATCATTGCCGATTGGATATTTCATTGATTGGTCAAGAACGACATATTTTTTATCGGCCCCTAATTGAATGAGTAGGATGTTTCGCATCCAGTTAATCAAAGCTTTGTGGGTTTTCACAAAAAGTCGTCCCAACAGGAGTGGAGCGTCATCAAGAATGACAAAGTCGGTTGGGACTACCGTTTGATTTGTTTGGACTAACACATCTTCAACTACTCCCATTGATTTTATTATTTTCCGATTAGAAAGAAAAATGGGTATTTGAAGTGGGGAAAAATCACTAATACTTAATTTTTCGAAAATATAGTTCGGCATTATATTAACACAAAGATCTTTATCGATTGCAATATTACTAATAAATGAATTTTGAAAGGAACATGGAACCGGTGTAATGTTAATTTTAAATGGATCATATTTTATTAGCGTAGTTTGATCATTTGTTAACTTAATGCTTACCATTTCGTTAATTTTAGTGTTAGTGTTTAACTCTTTTAAAAACTTAGCATGAGTAGGTACCAAACAATGGTTTTCGAAAGAAGGTGTTAAGAGATTAATTTCTTGAAAATTAGACTCTTTTTGAAGATTAGTGTTTTAGGACTTACCTTTTTCGTTGTTTGGTTCATGCGTCGGTTTTTCACTTACTTGTTCTTCCATTTTTACCTCTTCTACTATTACCTCTTTAGTACAAACTACCTCTTCCCTCGCGCGGGATTCTTTTATGTAGCGTTCAATAGTTTTGAGGTGTTCTATTATTCTTTCAGCTACGGGGAGGATAGTTGGTGGTTCGTCAAAGTGAGCGGGATAAGTATCCCAAAAGCTTGAGTGCGGAAGTTCGATCCTTGGTCCTTCAAAATACTCATATGAGGTAGGTGGTTCACACCATTGTTCCTCATAGTGAGTATATGGAGGAGAAGGTTCATACCTTAGTTCTTCATAATACTCATATAAGGTAGGTGGTTCGCACCATTGGTCCTCATAATGAGTATATGATGGAGAAGGTTCATACCTTGGTTCTTCAAGATATGAGTATGAAGGCTCATACCTTGGTTCTTCAAGATATGAGTATGAGGGAGAAGGTTCATACCTTGGCCTTCATAGTATGTGTATGAAGTGGTTGGCTCATATCTAAGCTCCTCATGGTATGTATACGAAGTGGATGGTTCGAAGAGGTCACAATATTGTACCGAGTGAGGGTTACCGCAAATGGTACAATACTCTTCATCATAATCATCCTCTTCATAGTGGTAGTTGTAACCTCATGAGTATTGATCCATAAGAATCACTCAGCAGACCACAAAAAAGTCTCGGGACCAGAAAACAAAATAAAAACGGAAACAGAGGCTCACCACGGCCCCGTGTTCAGTGAGCACGGCCCATGGTCAGATTCTGTATCTGGGCGTTTTAAAATTTATTACTGGTTTAGTTCAGCACAGGGGCGTGTTCAGTGAGCACGACCCCATGTTTAGACTCTGTATCTGGGAGTTTTTTATTTTTATGCAGCACGGGGGCTTGTTCAGTGAGCACGCTCCCGTGTTCAGACTACTGTAATGCAAAAAGTTCCTAAAAATGTAAAAATGTGCGCGCAGTTCTAAAAAGGTTTTTAAAAAATGATTAGGCCGTCGATTTTAAGCTTTCTTAAAATCCTTGTGTCCCCGGCAACAGCGCCAAAAACTTGGTGTGTGCAAAGCGTGATATATTTTTATTCATATTTTAAGCCCTTTTTACACATTAGTCAAGTTTTAAATTTGTAAAACACGATGCTCTACTAACACTAAACACACACTTGGGTAAGCGCACCCATCGTGAGTGTAGTATAGCGTTGGTAAGATACCGAGGTCATCCAAGGACACAAGAGCTTTTAGTACCGGTTTATCCTCAACGTCTAATCAATCTAAATTTTTTGAGAAAAGGTTTTAAACATGAAAATAAACACTAAAAATGCAGAAATGAAAATAAAATAAAAACAGATAGACAAGATGAATAACTTGGATCCGACTCGCCTTTTATGTACCCTTTGATGATTTTCGCACTTTCGGACTTTTTAAGAGATTATCTTAGTTATAGTAGTAGGCCCCTCTTTTGAAGATGACGTTACCCTCAACCCAGTGGTTTGAGTCAGCAATGATACAATCCCAAAGGGTTGGAATATTGAAAGATAATTAATTAAGTAATTAATGCGAAAAGTGGTAGGCCCCTCTTTTGAAGGTGACGTTACCCTCGGCTAAGTGGTTTGAGTCAGCAGGGATACAATCCTAAGTAGCCGGTTTAATGTATTAATAGTAGTTTACATATGAGGGGTTGAAGCCATTCGGACCGCCGCCATCTAATACCAGTGGGTATTGAAGGAGGTCCTAGTAAGCTTGAACCAGGTCCTTGGAGGATCTATACACTGAACAAGGCAAGAACCTTACTAAACCATTACCTTAACCCCCGACCAGGTAGCCAACATGCCTCTATATAGACCGTAGACACATGAATGGTGTAAATATTTTACTTTATATAGATAGTAAAGTAAGGCCAAGACACCACTGACAAATGATAAAGAAAATTCACCTTCAACATAAGAAACTAGTTATTAAAGTCATTAATACAAAACCAAATAAAAAGTGCCGAAAGATTAAAAATAAAAAGTAATACATAAAAGACTTGTCTTCACCAAGTGATGTAAGAGGCTTAACCAAACATGGCCTCTGATTGGCAAGAACTCTTACTATCAATCTTGGATCCCGAGACTACTACACACTCTAAAGATGGATGATGGATGATGGTGGTGGGTGTTGGTGGTGTAGTGGTGGCAAAGTGGGAGAGTAGTGGTTTGCCAAGGGATGCCTTTGAAGTGAACCAAGCACCTCTATTTATAGCCTGCATAGAGCCCTAGCCATGGCCCCGTGTCTAGTGGGCACACCCTCGTGGCCAGCCTTTTCTTTTCCTTCATTAAATGCATTTGTCAGCAGAGGGCCCTACACGGCCTCGTGGGCAGAATCGTATCTGTACTATGAAGATTTTGCAAGATTATGCGTATCTTAGCATTGACCACACCCCGTGTCGAGCTGGGCATGCCCCCGTGGTGGGCGTAGAAGCTTCCACAACTTTGTCTTTTCTGTAGGCGCCTGACCACGCCCCCGTGTCCAGTGGGCACGGCCCCGTGGTCAGTCTTCTGTTGACTTATTTTTGCTTTGGGGATGTTGCCGAGGGGTCAGGCATGTCACGTTTATTCCTTTTCTTTGTATTTATGTTGGTTTTGGCTGTATATTTGTTCCTTTTGCTTGTTTAAGCTCATTTGGTCCTGTAAATTCAAAAGGAAGACAAAAACACACTTTTCCAACATTAGTACTAAAAAAAGGTTAGTTTTATGCCTTATTTGATGTAATTTATATGTTACATTTTGCACACATCAGCAATGTTAGGTTCACGACTACAAACATAGACTCACAGTTAAAACTCTTGAATGTGACTCTGTGAAAGCTGAGCTGGAACTTCTCACTGGAAAATACAAACAAAATGAGTTAAACATCAAAAAGTTTGATACCTATAGTGACACTGTTCGTAATCTGTGCAATGTGCAACTTGCCTATAAAGAAAATAAGGGAAAGGGATTGGGATACACACAGGTTCCGCCACCATATAATCATAATTATTCTAGACTGCCTATTACTGAGCAAGAGATGGAAAATTATGATAAAATTATGTATGGCAAGCCTAGTGATTATGTTCTATATGAATCATCAAAATTTAAAAAAGGTCAACCGGCTGATTTCAAGAAACCAATGAATTTTGTCAAAAATGAAAATGTTCAAAATGAACCAGCTGATAAGTCCGATCACGAAAATGAAACAGTAACAATTACAGAAGCAGAAACTGAAACAAAAACGGAACCAATTAACACATCCGCAGAGGAGATGGAGGAAAGTTCACAAAATTCTGATTCTGTTAAAAATACTAATTGCTCTAGTTCATGTGCAGAGTCAGTAAGAACATAAGAGAAGTCTAAAGAGGATGATGAATCACATCAATGTGCTACTAATAATGTTATTTCTGATAAAATGACCTTCATGCTTGGAACTATGTTTTTTCTTGGTTTGCTGAGACTTGGGGTGTTCCCACAAAAACTGATGAATCTGGTGCTATAAATCTAGACTATGCTTGTGATAGAAATGGTTGTGGTGAAAATGTTGAAAAAGTTGAAGATATTTTGACAGGAGAGTCTGACGTGTCAACTAACAAACTTGAGAATCTGTTTCAAGTGACTCAGAAATCAATTCTGATGTGCACGCCTGAAACATCGAATGATACGTCAGAAGCTCCCAACAATGATGAAAACCATGATATTTTTGGTTGTGATAATGAAGAAATTGTTAAACAGGGGTCATCTGACGATCTTGACAATCAAACAGAGGATTCAGAAATCTCAGACAATGAGCTCAAATCTTCCAAAGATTCTGATTGTGATGAACAATCAGAATCCAGCAGCGTTGCGAAAGAAGACAGTCAAACTGTCTTAGACACGGACTGCTCATCGTTTGACATACCGGAATCATCTAATGTCGAGAACTTAGAGGTTGATAAAGCTGAAGAAGAGACATCCATAAAGTCCAATTCTGCAGAAACTCATGGAAACACGAAAACTATGGAGAAGGAATCCATGGAAATTAATTCCACAGTTGAATCAGACGATGAAACTGTAGAAGAAATTATTATGGAAACCTTCTCTATAGAAACTCCTGAGAACATGGTCTCTGAGGAAAGGGAATCTGTGGAAGTAACTTCAACAGACAGGTCAACTCTCGACCCTAAAGATTCAGATTCTAAAAGGAATGATTTTAACAAAGCTAAATCAACTGAATTTGTTCCCTTTAAGAAAAAGCGGTCACGTAGAAACAGAAGGCCACGGAAAAAGAATGTTCAAAGGGAAATCCCAAATCTCAAGCAAACAGAGCCAAAACAGAAGGGTAAAGTTGCGGATACTTACTCTAGTGCTGACAGCTGTGAGCAGGGTTCATCCAAGATCAAACATCCTCGCAAGCACTCAGCGTCAAATGAAAAGAAAAGACGTGATCAGTTCTCGAGAACAACACAAGCAGAACTGAATGTCTTTTTCTCAAAAAGGCAAACGTGTTTTAGTTGTAGAATTCCAAGACACATTGCAAGAAATTGTATTCATCATCCCTACTACTCTAGGAACACGTATCATCAGAAGGCTACGCACTCTCACTTTATAAAAAATCGACCTCCTAAAGCAAGGCCTTCTGACAGAAACTGGAATCTAGAAAAATAGGAAAATCAAAAATTTTCAAATGTAAACACGTTTCAAAGAAAAACAAAATTTTTTCCGTCAAATGGAAGTGTTTCTAACACCAAAAATTGGAAACCTAAAACTCCTGTTGGATCCCAGTCTCCGTGTTCACAAGCGTCAACTTCTACCTCATCACCAAAAACGACAAGCGATGTTAAGAGCCATATGATCTTTCGCGAAGTCACTTACATAGATAGCGATGGTCAACTCAGGTCCACTATGGCCTGGGTTCCAGTCTCTAACTGATTCTGTTAAATGTGCAGGAACGACTATGGAGGGCTATCTTTAGACTCTGGTTTATTGATAGTGGTTGTTCTAGACATATGACAGGAGACATATCCCAGTTGAATGATATCAAGATATTCGACGGAGGATGTGTCAACTTCGCTGGAGGAGAATCAGGAAGAATCACCATGAAAGGCACTGTAAAAAATGGAGTCCTTACCTTTTCAGACGTCAACTATGTCCCTGAGCTAAAGCACAGTCTACTGAGCGTATCACAGATGTGCGACAAAGGAATGGAGGTTCTCTTCACCAAGAGCGGCTGCGTCATTTTGAAACCAGGAATTATCATACCTGAAGATTGGTTTTTGATTGAAGCTGAACGTCGAGAAAATGCTTATGTGATTGATATGAACAAAGCACCCACTGATCAAGTTACTTGTTTGTTTTCAGAGATAACTGAGCATGATGCTATGTTGTGGCACTGTCGGTTGGGTCATCTGAACATGAAAAATCTGAATCGATTAGCAAAAGGAGGTCTGGGCAGGAACTTGCCTATCAAGGATTTCATGCAAATAGAGAAATGTGAAGCGTGCGCTCGAGGAATGCAACATCGAAGACCTCACAAGTCCAAACCTGTTCACACAACTTCAAAGGTTTTGGAACTACTGCATATGGATTTATTTGGCCCAGTCAATGTACTCAGTATCAGAAGAAAGGCTTACTGTTTGG
Source organism: Helianthus tuberosus (assembly GCA_030545235.1). NCBI lineage: Eukaryota > Viridiplantae > Streptophyta > Magnoliopsida > Asterales > Asteraceae > Helianthus > Helianthus tuberosus. The sequence continues at coordinate 79,362,595 of CM060362.1, forward strand.
TCATCACAGATGATTTTTCTCGTTTCACTTGGGTATTCTTCTTGGAGCAGAAAAGTGAGACAACTAGCTTAATCAAGAAATTTGTAATTCTCATGGAGAATCAAGCAAATGAACGAGTAAAGATTATCCGCTGTGACAACGAGACAGAATTCAAGAATGCCGAGCTAAATGAATTTTGTGACTTAAAAGGAATCGATCGTCAGTACAGTACAGCTAGGTCTCCTCAACATAATGGAGTTGCAAAAAGACGCAATCGTACTCTCATTGAAGCTGCTCGCACAATGCTGATAGATTCAGGTCTTCCACTAATATTCTGGGCAGAAGCAGTGAACACGGCTTGCTACGTTTAGAATCATGCCTTGATCAACCAATGTCACATGAAAACTCCCTATGACATAGTAGAAGGTCAAAAACCATCGGTGCAACACTTTCATACTTTCGGCTGTCCGTGTGTACTTCTTCTCATGGATTCCAGAGGAAAATTTGAAGCTCGAGGAGATTCGTGCTATTTCATTGGATATGCTAAGAATACTTCTTATCGTGTGTACAACAAAGTCAAGAAGCAGATTGTGGAAGCATATCATGTGGATTGGTTGGAAGAAAATCCAAAAGATGCTCGCATTGGACCTGATTGGCTATATGATTATTCCTCCTTGTTTAAATCATTTCCAATTTTGTCTGATGAAATTGTTGATGCAGGAGTTTCGAGTGCAGAGATGCCTATTCCCATTGAAGATGAGGATGAGGATGTGCCCTTGCAGAATATGCTCAAGAAACTCAATGTCGATCCATCGGGATTTCACAAGGATACTACAGCACAACTTCACTTGTCCACTATTCAAGAGCCGATTTCTGAACCTTTTGCAGCTATCCCTGATGGTGAAGTTAGCAACACTGAAGCCTCAGCAGGACCGTCAAACGTTCAAGGAGCTTTTTTGTTTCAAGAAGCAATTCCATCAGATTGCACTGTAGATCCTCGCATGATCAACACTGCTGCACCAAATGAGGGGAGCCATCTGGAATAACATCAAGAAGTTTTTCAAATTTGCAACCGAACCTGCAAACCCCTGCAACAGCAATTCCACAACGTGTTCAGAAAAGTCACCCAATCACGAATGTCATTGGCCCAGTCTCTGCTGGTATAACAACCCTCCTAAAATATTTTTAGACACCCTTAAACGTCCCTAAATATACCCCGTACGCAAGAAACGGACCCGAAATAACCCTATACTTAGAAAAATCAACGAAAACGAAATCCAGCAGTCGCTCGCGGGGCGAGACCGAGACCGCCTTGGTCTGTCGCGGGCTGCGACTGCTTTTGTGTGCCGGACAAGTCATGGTGCCACGTGGCAACTGACTCAGCAACCCTACTCGATGACTCAGCAGGCCTATGGCCACCTTTTTCGATCCTCGCGTGCCGCGAAGGCCGAGGTCTAAGGCGTCGCGGGGCATGACAGACTCGTCGACTAGCCCTATAAATAGGGTGAACGAGCACATTTAGTCCTCGTTCATTTTTCTTTTCTCTCTCAAAATTCTCTGATAGTAGAAACTCTACTCGGGCATAATACCCACTATAAAGCGAAGCTTTGCCTCGTTGTAAATACTATAACCCTGTTGTTACCCTACACGATCGATTTAGGATTCCGTAATGCATGTCGGCTCTGCCCGACTCAGTCATTGGAATTCTGTCTTGTGTGTATATCTGATCGATTTAGGATTCCGTAATGCATGTCGGCTCTGCCTGACTCAGCATTGGAATTCTGTCTCAAGATGTACGGTTAATTTGAATTGGGTTATTTTACTAACACGTGTGCATTATTTGATTTTAATAGATAATACTCAAGAAAATCACCAGGAAGCCACAGTAGTATCACCTAAGTCAACAATGTAAGTACATTCACTTTTTCTCACTATTTGAGGGTACATTTTTGTAAGTCAAAATATTTCACCAAAACCTCAAATGTTTTTAAATACAATTACAGTGATTAAGTTTTTTGTAATTCCACAATTGTTTCCAGTATTATAGGGTTTGTATACAGTACTTGATAACCTTCACAATTGGGCACGGGTATCCAATGTGTGATATGACCATAGTCACAGATCCGTCGAGTGACACGTACTGACCGGGTAATTGTTTAGATATAAACATTGTAATCACCCTTAATACTGTAATGTGTAAACAACTGATGTTTTCCCAAAATGGAACGTGCTTACCAGTATTTCTTACTGATAAAATATTTTTAAACGCGTTTCAGGTAACACAATATGAAAGCCAAATAAAAGCCACCCGGAGAGCACTGAAGGCTTAGAAAAGTGGCTATAAAAGTTACCTAAATAAAAAGGAGTTTTTGTTTTCAATAATTAGGGTTTATCCCTACAAATGTATTGTCAAATGAACTTGGTGGTTTATTCTGATAAACATATTTCCTAACTACGGTCCTGATGTATTCCGCTGCCAAATAAATAAACACTGATACCACCCATCTGCCCTCGTGGTACCCGCTCCCGGGTAGGGGTCGGGGGCTGCGACAGAGAGTGGTATCAGAGCTATAGCCTCTGGTTTAAGCCAAAGAAGTGTTCTGCTAACACTGAAATTTCAAATTCTGTGTTAGGAAATAACTTATGTGATTGTGTGTTATGTGTTATTTGACTATTTGTTAGTTTACAGTATGAGTTATCAAGGAATGTCGGATGCTTATCGTCATTTAGATAGTTCACCGAAAAATGAGGGGGCATCATCTCAGCCTGATCCCTCAGGATATTCGGCCGATACCGAAGAAGGAATATTTATCTTTAAGGAACAGTCGGAGGAACCTTTTACTACTAAGAAAAGAGGTTGGCTTAATAGAGGGGCAAATGAGAGAAGAAGAAGAAGAATAAAGAAATTACAGCAACAGAGGGCGATAGTCAGGGCCAATAGGGAGGCAGATGCACAGATTCAGGAAGTACAGTAGGCCACCTTGGGAAGAAGAATTAGATAGACAGCTGGCCAATTTTCACATGTTAGCCACTACAGTAGTAGATGCTAACCAAAACCAAGTAGCCGAACCGCCACCGTTACCCTTATTCCCAGACCAACAGATGCTACAACCCAACCCAGAAAACGAATTCCTAATACCTGTATTTGACCCCAACGAGTTATCCAGCATCCTAACTCCACAGCCCTTACAATATGATCCTTGGTTTGATGACAATAGGTCATACTCCCTATACCCTCCCGAAGAACTAAAGCCTTTAGAACCTGATCCGTGGAAGGATATTGATAGAACACTTTTCGAAATGAATAGCGCAGACCCCTACGAGGAACCCGTACCTCCACCTGAACCATTAGACCCACCAATGAGTCGAAAACAGGTGCAGGAACTCCATTAGTATGGAGAAGATTTAGTGAATGAGGGGAATATAATCTGACAGATAGGGGAGAGACTAGTTTGGAAATATGATGAACGAGAAATGCAGTACTGGATAAATGGCACTTAGAAATTACCTAGATGTATGTGTAATTTTGTACTTTAATAAAAAACATATAATAATATATATTGATACGAATGCATAGTATATTTGATTTCCAGTTGTAGTTTGTAATAGATGCATATATATATATGAAAAAGAGTAAAGTTCGCAATGATCGACGTTTTTGACAAACTTGTTCGTGTGATTGTGTATAAATAATTGTACTCAATTTTATTCTATGATAATTAATACCTGATAAATGTTCGCAATTCAGATGTCGAACAAAGTAAATCAGGAAAACCAGAATAATGAGAATAACGGAAACCAAATAGATTACAGCGTCATCCAACATATAGCAGCACAAGGAATCATAGATGATATTCCTTATATTATCAAGACTGTGAAAGAAGCAGAAAATAATAAATCTGCAAATGGAAGTAAACGTCAACACACTGAACCAAGTCACAGTGTGAATAATGATAACGGACCTATTATCCAAGCTCCAATTCCTTAAAGAAGAAGAACCGCTTCATACAGTTGTTCTTTTAAAGAATTCTTGGCTTGCAAACCAATAGAATTCTCAGGCAATGAAGGAGCCATTGCAGCCTTACATTGGATAGAAAAGACAGAAGCAGTCGTAAAAATAAGTAAATGCGCAGATGAAGATAAGATTATGTTTGCTTCTAATCTTTTAAAAAATGCAGCCTTAGAATGGTGGAATACTATTCTCCAGTCTAGGGGAAGTGACAAAGTTTATAATATGGAGTGGATCAACTTTAAGGAAATTGTTGAAAGAAAATTATGTCCTCCTAATGAGAAGGAACAAATAGCCAATAAGTTCCAAAATATTAGAATGACTGGAATAGACTGCAAAGGTTACACTATCATATTCTTCGAATATGCTAGGATAGTGCCAACCTTAGCCTCACCAGAACCAGTGTTAATCTCCCGTTATATTTGGGGATTAATTAGTGAGATTAGACACGTAGTCAAGGCAGCTAAACCGCAAACCATAGAAGAAGCAGTAGAATTAGCCAATACCTTGACTGATGAATTGGTACGTACTCAAGAGGTAAACCAGAGTAAGAACCTAGCTCAAAAGCTTACGCAGGAATTTCATTCTAGTAATTCCTACCGTGGAAAAGGGACGGGTACTTCGGCACCTTACTAAAAGTTTTGTAAAAAAAAAAAGAAGCACTCAGGGAAGTGTGTTGTGTCCTACAACTTTTGCAAGTACCCAAGACATAAGGAAGAAGATTGTAGGAGAAAGGCTAATGCCAGGATATGCTACAATTGTAGAGAAGCTGGTCACATCAAACCAAACTATCTGAAACCAGCTCTAGCCACGCCCAACAAGACTAAGACAACTGAAGCACCTAAGAAGAATGCAAGAGCCTTTGTTCTGACAGCTGAGGAAGCCAAGATGATTCCGGATGTGATTGCTGGTACGTTCTTAGTTAATGACAAAATTGCCAAAGTATTGTTTGACTCTGGTGCAAACCAAAGTTTTATCAATACTTCTTTCTACAAACTTCTTGACCAACCCTTAGTCAAACTTCAACAAGATTGTCTAGTAGAGACATCAAACGGAGAATCTGTTAAGATAAGTGAAATCTTGCAGGGAGCAAGAATAGAAATCCTAAACCATCGTTTCTTTGCTAACCTTTACCCAATGAATCTTGTCGGTTTCGATTTTGTATTAGGAATGGATTGGTTGGTAGCCAATCGTGCCAGTATATTATGTGATCAAAAGTCCGTACAGGTAAGTACACCAAGTGGTGAAAAGATCACAATAAAAGGAGATAAGCCAACTAGATCGACAAAATTCATCTCTGTGATGAAAGATGCAAGTTATGAAAGGAAGGGAGGAATAGTATATATGATTTCTATAATCATTGATACTAAAGGAAAAGAATTAAAAGATAATTCTGTGATATCTAAATTCTCAGACGTTTTTTCAGAAGAGTTTCTTGTATTACCGCCTGATAGAGAAGTTGAATTTAGAATTCCCTTAATACCAGGGACGGCGCCGATTGCCAAAGCACCATATCGATTAGCACCAACGGAAATGCAAGAACTGAAGAAACAATTGGACGAACTTCTTAACAAAGGTTTTATACAACCAACCTCATCACCATGGGGAGCACTGGTGTTGTTCATCAAGAAGAAAGATGGATCGATGCGTATGTGCATTGACTATCGAGAATTGAACAAAGTCACGATTAGGAATCGGTACCCGTTACCGAGAATCGATGATTTGTTTGATCAACTTCAAGGAGCTCGATTCTTTTCTAAGATCGATTTACGCTCAGGATATCATCAACTGTAAGTACAGGAAGAGGATATTCCAAAAACTGCTTTTAGAACTAGGTACGGTCATTATGAATTTACCGTCATGCCATTTGGTTTAACCAATACCCCAGCCACATTTATGGATATGATGAACAGGATATGTAAACCATACCTGGATAAATTCATAATTGTCTTTATAGATGATATTCTAATTTACTCTAAGAGTAAAGAGGAACATGCAACGCTTCTGCATACACTTCTTACATTATTGAGAAAAGAGAAGCTTTATGCTAAATTCTCAAAATGTGAATTCTGGTTACAAGAAGTGCAATTCCTTGGACATCTGGTAAATCATGTAGGAACTCATGTGGATCCCACAAAGATCGAGGCGATTACTAAACGGAAAGTCCCTGAAATACCAATGGAAGTACTGGCAGGATATTATAGACGGTTTATCCGAGATTTTTCTAGAATAGCCATTCCATTAACCAAACTGACCTGCAAATCAGTTAAGTTTGAATGGGGACCGAAACAGGAAGAAGCTTTTAAGATTCTTAAGCAAAGGTTAACCAACACACCCACACTCGCATTACCAGAAGGAACTGAGGACTTTATAGTCTATTGTGATGCGTCTAACCTAGGATATGGATGTGTGTTGATGCAACATCAAAAAGTTATAGCTTATGCCTCTAGACAGCTTAAGAAACATGAAGAGAATTATACAACCCATGATCTAGAGTTAGGAGCCATAGTTTTTTCCCTTAAGATTTGGAGACACTATTTATATGGAAATAAATTTGTTGTCTTCACTGATCATAAGAGTTTAAGATATATTTTTGGGCAAAAAGAATTAAATATGAGACAGAGACGCTGGATGTAAGTTCTTAGCGACTATGATTGTGATATTCGGTATCACGCTGGAGAAGCTAATATAGTAGCTGATGCTTTAAGTTGAAAGTATCATGAAAAGCCGAAAAGAGTACGTTCTCTTAGATTAAATCTACAAGTAGATTTAAATGAGCAAATTAGAAAAATACAGGAATCAACAATCAAGGTTGATGCTAAAAAATTAAAAGGAATGATTAAGGAATTAGAACAAGGAACAGATGGAATTTGGAAGTTCCATAAGAAAAGAATGTGGATACCTGAACAAGGAAACCTACGCCACAGAATTCTAGAAGAAGCTCATAAGTCTAAGTATATGATACATCCTAGAAGTGATAAGATGTATCAAGAATTAAGAAAGAATTTCTGGTGGATAGGAATGAAAAAGGATATAGCTAATTATGTTGCTAAATGTCTAACTTCTTCTCAAGTTAAAGTTGAGCATCAGAAACCCTCAAGATTATTGCAACAGTTAGAAATGCCAATATGGAAATGGGAATTGATAACAATGGACTTTGTTACCAAATTACCCAAGATAAGAAAAGAAAATGATACAATCTGGGTGATCGTAGACAGATTGACCAAATCTGCTCATTTCTTACCCATAAAGGAAACTTTCAGTATGGAACAGTTAGCCAAGCTATATGTAAATGAAATAGTTTCATTACATGGAATTCCTTTATCTATCATATCTGATAGAGATAGCCGTTTTACTTTTCATTTTTTAACAAGTTTCCAAAAAGCAATGGGAACCAGGTTAAATTTAAGCACAGCTTATCATCCACAGACGGACGGACAAAGCGAAAGGACAATTCAGACAATGGAAGATATGCTTAGAGCCTGTGTAATTGATTTCGGAGGAAATTGAGATGACCATTTACCATTAATAGAATTTTCCTACAATAACAACTATCATACTAGCATTAATGCTGCACCATTTGAAGCACTTTATGGACGAAAGTGTAGAACTCCAGTTTGTTTGGCAGAAATTGGAGAAAAGCAATTATCTGAACCAGAGATAGTGCAGGAAACGACAGACAAAATGATTCAAGTCAAGGAAAGACTAAAAGTAGCACGAGATCGTCAAAAGAGTTATGCAGATAACAGACGAAAACCTTTAGAGTTTCAAGTAGGATATAAGGTACTATTAAAAGTTTCTCCATGGAAAGGAGTAGTCAGATTCGTTAAGAGGGGAAAGCTAAGCCCCAGGTATGATGGACCTTTTGAGATTAATAGAAGAATAGGACCTGTAGCCTATCAGCTACAACTGCCAGAGGAAATGGCAGGAATACATGATGTGTTTCATGTATGTAATCTCAAAAAGTGCTAAGCAGACCAATCACTAGTGATACCTCTTAAGGACATAGAAGTAAATGAGAAACTCAAGTTTATCGAGAAACCCGTTCAGATTGAAGATAGAAAAATCAAGAACCTCAAACATAAGAGACTGGTTCTGGTCAAAGTGAAATGGGATTCCAAGAGAGGACCAGAATACACTAGGGAACTCGAGTCAGAGATGCAAAGGAAGTAGCCACACCTGTTCCAGTAGATCTCGAGGACGAGATCTAAAACAAGGTGGGGAGGATATAACAACCTTCCTAAAATATTTTTAGACACCCCTAAATGTCCCTAAATATACCCGTACGCGAGAAACGGACCAGAAATTACCCTATACTTAGAAAAATCAATGAAAACGAAATCCAGCAGTCGCTCGCGGGGATCGACCGAGACCGCCTTGGTCTGTCGTGGGCTGCGACTGATTTTGTGTGCCGGACAAGTCATGGTGCCACGTGGAACCTGACTCAGCAACCCTACTCGATGACTCGGCAGGCCTATGGCCGCCTTTTTCGATCCTCACGGGCCGCGAAGGCCGAGGTCTAAGGCGTCGCCGGGCGCGACGGACTGGTCGACCAGCCCTATAAATAGGGTGAACGAGCTCATTCAGTCCTCATTCATTTTTCTTTTCTCTCTCAAAATTCTCTGATAGTAGAAACTCTACTCGGGCATAATACCCACTATAAAGCGAAGCATTGCCTCGTTGTAAGTACTATAACCCTGTTGTTACCCTACACGATCGATTTAGGATTCCGTAATGCATGTCGGCTCTGCCCGACTCGGTCATTGGAATTCTGTCTCGTGTGTACACCCGATCGATTTAGGATTCCGTAATGCATGTCGGCTCTGCCTGACTCAGTCATTAGAATTTTATCTCGAGTTGTGCGGTTAATTTGAATTGGGTTATTTTACTAACACATGTGCAATATTTGATTTTAATATATAATACTCAGGAAAATCACCAGGAAGCCATAGTAGTATCACCTAAGTCAACAATGTAAGTACATTCACTTTTTCTCACTATTTGAGGGTACATTTTTGTAAGTCAAAATATTTCACCAAAACCTCAAATGTTTTTAAATACAATTACTGTCACACCCCTTTCTGCGGTGGAAGCACGAGGTGTGATCATGAAAGGTTCTCATTGCATACGAAAGGTAAACATACTACATGCTCGTAAAAATATCTTCAAATACCAAACATTTCATAATTTGAAAACATAAGTTAGCGTTTACATCGCGAGGTAGCATAAAACATTGTCTAAAAGTTTACAACTTTATTTAAAACACAAACGACATCCACAAGCATGAGTAAGCCCGTGCGCACATCCACTTTAGTTACCTGAAATACATGTGAGTTTTGGGAAAAAAAAACGTCAACATAATGTTGGTGTGAATTCATGCAGTGATTGTTTTGAATGTTTAAATACTTGAATGGAAACATAGTATGTAACTTGTAGAATGTATGAATGTTTGAATGTAACTTGTATAACATGTCTGTAACTGTACTATGAATGTTTGAATGTATTTGTAACACATATCTGTAACTCCGTACTATGAATGTTTGAATGTGTGAGATCGCTAGTGGTTTGCAAGGCCACTAACATGTGTCACGACATAGGAAGCCACCAAACCTAGGCATTTTTGTCGACTTTGACTGAGACACAGAAGCACTCATTGGTAGAAGTAGGCCAAGAGTGGGGTTGCCTGAAACCCATTAGATCTAACCTTTTGTTCCACGGTCTGAATGTATACGTTGATTAATGGTGCTTATGGTACCCTATTCGAGACATGATCTAGAATGTTTCACTTGAATGTTTTTGTACCCATCATACTATTTGTAATCTTTGTAACATTTGTAACATGTATTTCACCCCCGAAATTATAAAACCAAAAACAGTTAAAGAAAACGAGGAGCATGAACTCACAACTTTGTGTTCCTTGCGTCGTAAACTTCACCGGGTTTGTTTTATCTAGTGTCGTGACCTAAACGTGTTTTATTAACGTTAGTCGCTAGACTTGTATCGCACAAGTACAGTCACTGTCTTTTGTATATGTTTTCTTGTGTTAAAAATAATTTATATTTTTAACTATGTGTCTTACTTATATTATTTTCTCAAAAATAAATATAAGTTTCTTGTATTTTGCACCCGAATTATGTATCTTGTATGTTGTATGTGTATTTTTGTTACAAACATTATGGCGAGATTTATATTCGAAAAGCATAGTTTAGAACACACTAGCAAACATTTGTCTAAAAAATATTTACTAAGTGTTAGGATTTTCAGAAAATTTCGCCATAGTCTCCTTGTAAATGGAGGTGTCCATGCTAAGTAGCATATCATTTTCTTTAACATATAACACGTTAGGTCGTTCTCAAATAACCTACCCGACATTTAGACACGCAAATTACTACTTATGTCGTTTCAGTTTTAATCTTCAAAACTAGGCTGTTTTCGGGGATTTTAAAAAAATGGTTAACTTATTCCAAAAATTCCCACACTTTAACAGAATGTCTTAAACGATCCAAATACTATTGTGTAAAAATCTCGGGATCCAATTCATTACCAATATTTTATAAAAATTCATTATCCGAACTGCAATTAGATTCATCTTTTTCTGACTGCAGTCCACGGAATAATTTATTTAAAATTCATCGTAAGTCCGATTTATGAAATTCCAGTGGGAGGATTACAAATACATCAGTGGTCATCTACAGTACAAATTTCATGAGCTATTTGCACACAGAACTCAAGTTATGACTAAAAACATTTCGTCCATTTACTGCAGTAAAAACTCAGCTTTAGCTGCTGTTACAAAAAGGGTCTTTAAAAATAGTAAACAAAGTCCAAAAATTATGATTCCATTGCCATTAGAACCGTATTTCATAATAACACGTGATAGACTCAAGAAAATCAAGTTTTTGTTAAGTTACGATCTAGTTACAGCCAACTGAAGTTGGCTATAATATTTGGACAGAAACTGTTTTCAACTTAGTGTGTTCTAACGCACGTTCTATTTGTTCCGTTAACATGTCTGGTGATCAATAATGACCTTTAACATCTATATTAACGAGTAAATCATCAAGTAATCAACATCATGTTCACTACAACATCCTACTACAACATTTCATCATGTAAAGCTTTATATTTGAATCTTTTATGTTCAAGTTTCTTGTTCTTTAGTGTTCTTCACAATTTTCAACATAACAAGTCTTTTAACCACTAAAAATAGAAGTAAATAAGTGTGTTGAAGGTGCTTACTACTAGCTTAAAGCTAGGGGGAGAACAAGGATGAAGATTGAGTGGTTAATAGCAAACGAATGAGGTCCTTGATGATCCGCAAACACCAAGCTTCCTATAACGCCTCCTTACACCTTGAGTGAACCTTGGATTGGATGAATGAAGATCAAAATATGGTGATGGTGGTGGTGTTTGGTTCAGCCGAAGCCAAGAAGAGAGGGAGAGGAGAAAGTGTTGTTGATTTGTGGGTGGATAGCAAGAATGAAGAACCCTTGGATTTATAAAGAAACTTTCAACAATGCATTAACCATTAGTTCTTGTGTCCTTAGAGTACTAAACATGATCCATTATTTAATTCAAAGAAATCAAAGAGTGGGGGACATGTTCCCTAACCGGTCATAGGGGGGGGGGGGGGGGGGTAGCTAGTTAGGTTTCAATTCCAAGTTACATCTTCTAGTTAGGAAATAAATGAAATAATTAGTGGTTTATGTATGTTAAGTAATATATAGTGTGTTAGGGTGTTCGGGAACCCTAACTAGCTTAGAAAAATAAAAACAATGCTTCTAGCATTATTTTGGATTCCGGGTAATGTCCGGTTGTTTGGTTAGATGCCGGTTCGTTAAAGTGCTAAATTGCACCGTTTAGTGTCCTTTATGTCCCCTTTTGTAATACTTTCAATTCCCGACACTTGGGGAAATATTCTGGATGATAAATCATAATTTCTGAATAATATTTCAGTGTCATATTACTGATTATAGCTGAATTTAAATAAATTCTGCACTTAAAGTGCGTTTCGGGTGCTTTTTAGTGCGTAATTTAGCTTCCGGATGGTATATATGTAAACCCTTGTATGTACTCTTGGGTTTTAATGTATTCTTGTCGTTGGACCTACATCTAGGCCTCAGTTCTAATGTCTGACTGCTTTCTGCTGAGTTGTTGACATATTGTGTTTTACCGGTGAGTTTACTAGTATTTCCGACGCAACGCTCTCGTTTATGCATAAAGCAATATTTTGTAGTATAAAACGTGCATGAATTCACTTGTATATCATGTATTCAGATAATGTTGACATTTAAGCACATAATTGTTGTCATTAAATAATAATTAAAATGTACGGAAATTACCGGTTTGGTGCCAGTTGTCACAGTCTCCCCCCGTTAAAAGAATTTCGTCCTGACGACTCAGCATGCGTCTCGGTCTTCTCAGTTGAGTTCAGTGATAGTTTATTCATACGAACAGAATCTTCAGTAAGGCTGACAGCCAGAGTTACAGCCTCAGTGATAGTTTGGGGTTTGGCCAAAGTTACCATGCCACGGAATTCTGAGGCTAGTCCCCAAATGTAGCGTTCAACGCGCTTAAATTCGGGAGTCACCATGTAGGGAAGCACTCTAGACAGATCGTGGAAACTTCGAGTATAACCATTAATGTCAGCACCTTCCATGGTCAAGTGCCAGAACTCCGTTTCCAGTCTTTGGAGTTCAGCACGAGAGCAGTACTTCTCTCTCATTCTTTCCTTCAATTCATCCCAAGTTAGGCCATAAGCGGCATCATCGCCCAAGGTTTGGACTTGTAAGTTCCACCAAGTCAAAGCTTCATCAACAAACAACCCAGTAGCAAAAGTGACTTGCTGATCAGCGGTACACTTGCTCATACGGATGGTAGCTTCAGTCTTCTCCGTCCAGCGTACAAATGCTACTGCACCTCCTGTGTCTTCGTAGTTCATCGGTTTGCAATCGAGGAACTGCTTGAAAGTGCAGCCTAGAATTGATTCAACCAATTCACACATGAGCAATCGAAGAAATAATGAAACAAAGACCGTTCATAAGTTTCTCCATGCTTAGTACATTGTCTTAAGGTTACCTTGAGCTGCGTTGCCACCAGATGAATCTCCGTTCCAATTACGTCTAGCGTTGCTTGGGCCGCCACTGTCTTGAGTTTGGTTTGCCTCGTATTGGGCGATAGCAGCGGAGATCCTTTCTTCCAGTAGAGCGTTCAGCTCTTCTGCAGTTCTTGGCAGTGGGGGAGGAGGAGGTTGATCATCATTGCGAGCATTCACAGCTTTCCTGGGTGCCATGTTCTGACAGAACATAACACAACAGGGTTAAACATTTGTTTGATATCGTCATACTAGACAGTAGTAGTATATATATTCACAGGTATATACCACATAAGTGACATCAAACAATTTTTACTCTAGCAGAGTACTTAGTAGGCTTGCACTGAGGGAATCTATACGTGACAATACTAGCTGTGATTTCTGTGCACTGAATTTCATAATTATGTATGCATCCATAATTACGTGACTCCTTGCACAGTCCGCACAATTCGTTTCATCCTCGTATCTCTTCCTTCAGATGGGCCATCTCTTTCAGGTAAAGTCACGTATACTTGTGACATTTTACTTCTAGCATGTGTAAATATCAATTATCACACATAATTGCAATTAATTCTTAATCATAGACAAGTGCTACCCCAGTGCACCCTAAGTCTCGTAGTGTCTTTTCTAGACTCTTGTAAATAGTTTCAGGTAGTGGATGTCGCGGGACGTTTTATGCAATGAAAACTCTTTGAAAAATTGTTTTCGTGAAAGGATCCTAGAGATTGTAGACTAGACTCGAGAAGGAATCCTGGTTCACTACAATCGCAGCTCTGATACCAATCTGTCACACCCCTTTCTGCGGCGGAAGCACGAGGTGTGATCATGAAAGGTTCTCATTGCATACGAAAGGTAAACATACTACATGCTCGTAAAAATATCTTCAAATACCAAACATTTCATAATTTGAAAACATAAGTTAGCGTTTACATCGCGAGGTAGTATAAAACATTGTCTAAAAGTTTACAACTTTATTTAAAACACAAACGACATCCACAAGCATAAGTAAGCCCGTGCGCACATCCACTTTAGTTACCTGAAATACATGTGAGTTTTGGAAAAAAAAAACGTCAACATAATGTTGGTGTGAATTCATGCAGTGATTGTTTTGAATGTTTAAATACTTGAATGGAAACATAGTATGTAACTTGTAGAATGTATGAATGTTTTAATGTAACTTGTATAATGTGTCTGTAACTGTACTATGAATGTTTGAATGTATTTGTAACACATATCTATAACTCCGTACTATGAATGTTTGAATGTGTGAGATCGCTAGTGGTTTGCAAGGCCACTAACATGTGTCACGACATAGGAAGCCACCAAACCTAGGCATTTTTGTCGACTTTGACTGAGACACAGAAGCACTCATTGGTAGAAGTAGGCTAAGAGTGGGGTTGCCTGAAACCCATTAGATCAAACCTTTTGTTCCGCGGTCTGAATGTATACGTTGATTAATGGTGCTTATGGTACCCTATTCGAGACATAATCTAGAATGTTTCACTTGAATGTTTTTGTACCCATCATACTATTTGTAATCTTTGTAACATTTGTAACATATATTTCACCCCCGAAATTATAAAACCAAAAACAGTTAAAGAAAAGGGGGAGCATGAACTCACAACTTTGCGTTCCTTGCGTCGTAAACTTCACCGGGTTTGCTTTATCTAGCGTCGTGACATAAACGTGTTTTATTAACGTTAGTCACTAGACTTGTATCGCACAAGTACAGTCACTGTCTTTTGTATATGTTTTCTTGTGTTAAAAATAATTTATATTTTTAACTATGTGTCTTACTTATATTATTTTCTCAAAAATAAGTATACGTTTCTTGTATTTTGCACCCGAATTTTGTATCTTGTATGTTGTATGTGTATTTTTGTTACAAACATTATGGCGAGATTTATATTCGAAAAGCATAGTTTAGAACACACTAGCAAACATTTGTCTAGAAAATATTTACTAAGTGTTAGGATTTTCAGAAAATTTCGCCATAGTCACCTTGTAAATGGAGGTGTCCATGCTAAGTAGCATATCATTTTCTTTAACATATAACACGTTAGGTCGTTCCCAAATAACCTACCCGACATTTAGACACGCAAATTACTACTTATGTCGTTTCAGTTTTAATCTTCAAAACTGGGCTGTTTTCGGGGATTTTAATAAAATGGTTACTTATTACAAAAATTCCCAAACTTTTACAGAATGTCTTAAACGATCCAGATATTATTGTGTAAAAATATCGGGATCCAATTCATTACCAATATTTTACAAAAATTCATTTTCCAAACTGCAATCAGATTCATCTTTTTCTGACTGCAGTCCACGGAATAATTTATTTAAAGCTCATCGTAAGTCCGATTTATGAAATTCTAGTGAGAGGATTACAAATACATCAGTGGTCATCTACAGTACAAATTTCATGAGCTATTTCTACACAGAACTCATGTTATGACTAAAAACATTTCGTCCATTTACTGCAGTAAAAACTCAGCTTTAGCTGCTGTTACAAAAAGGGTCTTTAAAAATAGTAAACGAAGTCCAAAAATTATGATTCCAGTTCCATTAGAACCATATTTCATAATAACACGTGATAGACTCAAGAAAATTAAGTTTTTGTCAAGTTACGATTTGGTGACAGCCAACTGAAGTTGGCTGTAATATTTGGACAGAAACTGTTTTCAACTTATTGTGTTCTAACGCACGTTCTATTTGTTCCGTTAACATGTCTAGTGATCAAAAACGACCTTTAACATCCATATTAACGAGTAAATCATCAAGTAATCAATATCATGTTCACTACAACATCCTACTACAACATTTCATCATGTAAAGCTTTATGTTTGAATCTTTTATGTTCAAGTTTCTTGTTCTTTAGTGTTCTTCACAATTTTCAACATAACAAGTCTTTTAACCACTAAAAATAGAAGTAAATAAGAGTGTTGAAGGTGCTTACTACTAGCTTAAAGCTAGGGGAAGAACAAGGATGAAGATTGAGTGGTTAATAGCAAACGAATGAGGTCCTTGATGATCCGCAAACACCAAGCTTCCTATAACGCCTCCTTACACCTTGAGTGAACCTTGGATTGGATGTTCCCTAACCGGTCATGGGGGGGGGGGGGGTAGCTAGTTAGGTTTCAATTCCAAGTTACATCTTCTAGTTAGGAAATAAATGAAATAATTAGTGGTTTATGTATGTTAAGTAATATATATTGTGTTAGGGTGTTCGGGGACCCTAACTAGCTTAGAAAAATAAAAACAATGCTTCTAGCATTATTTTGGTGTTCCGGGTAATGTCCGGATGTTCGGTTAGATGCCGGTTCGTTAAAGTGCTAAATTGCACCGTTTAGTGTCCTTTATGTTCCCTTTTGTAATACTTTCAATTCCCGACACTTGGGGAAATATTCTGGATGATAAATCATAATTTCTGCATAATATTTCAGTGTCATAATGCTGATTATAGCTGAATTTAAATAAATTATGCACTTAAAGTGCGTTTCGGGTGCTTTTTAGTGCGTAATTTAGCTTCCGGATGGTATATATGTAAACCCTTGTATGTACTCTTGGGTTTTAATGTATTCTTGTCGTTGGACCTTCATCTAGGCCTCAGTTCTATTGTCTGACTGCTTTCTGCAGAGTTATTGACATATTGTGTTTTACCGGTGAGTTTACTAGTATTTCTGACGCAACGCTCTCGTTTATGCATAAAGCTATATTTTGTAGTATAAAACGTGCATGAATTCACTTGTATATCATGTATTCAGACAATGTTGACATTTAAGCACATAATTGCAGTCATTAAATAATAATTAAAGTGTACCGAAATTACCGGTTTGGTGCCAGTTGTCACAATTAAAATGATTAAGTTTTTGTAATTCTACAATTGCTGCCAGTATTATGGGGTTTGTATACAGTACTTGATAACCTTCATAATTGGGCATGGGTATCCAATGTGTGATATGACCATAGTCACAGATCCGTTGAGTGACACGTACTAACCGAGTAATTGTGTAGATATAAACATTGTAATCACCCTTAATACTGTAATGTGTAAACAACTGATGTTTTCCCAAAATGGAATGTGCTTACCAGTATTTCTTACTGATAAAATATTTTTAAATGAGTTTCAGGTAACACAATGTGAAAGCCAAATAAAAGCAGCTGGAGAGCACTGAAGGCTTGGAAAAGTGGCTATAAAAGTTACCTAAATAAAAAGGAGTTTTTGTTTTGAATAATTAGGGTCTCTCCCTACAAATGTATTGTCAAATGAACTTAGGTTTTATCCGCATATTATTATAAAAGTTGGTGGTTTACTCTGATAAACATATTTCCTAACTACGGTCCTGATGTATTCCGCTGCCAAATAAATAAACACCGATACCACCCATCTGCCCTCACGGCACCCGCTCCCGGGGTAGTGGTCGAGGGCTGCGACAGCTGGTGTTCATGTCACACCCCAACCGATGGCAAAAACATTGGGGTGCGAGCACTAAGCGTTCAGATTGCACATGAGATTCCATAACACTAAATAGTTTCAATATAAATTAGATTCATTACATGCAATTGTCTAAAACCAACATCATTCACCAAAACATAGTATCAACTAAAAACCAACAAAATCATTGTTTCAAGTCTAGAATTAGCTACGTGGAGTATCTAGTCCCATGCTAGCTTGTTTCACGATTCCTAGCATCTTGTCATCCTTCAACATGTATTAAAATAGAGTCAGTATAAAAATGTACCGGCGAGTATACAAGTTTGAATAATAGTATATAGATTAAAACAACTCATATCCATAATGTAAATGTAACAAAATAGTTTCAGCCATGCTAGTGTTCGCAGTCCAACAAGTGATAGCTTAAGTATCCCGATGCTTTGTTGTTTTCCCAAGTCACAAGGAAAACTAGAATCCTCCTAACAATACCCCCGAGAATAATGGGGAGGTGCATCTCCTTTAGTGCTACTATTGTTAAAGCGGAACTACACACCCTGGATTAAATGTCCACATAGCACAAATAGAAAACAAGAATCACAAGTTTCACATACACATAGGATAGAGTTTGGTTTGCAAAAGTCTCAAGTATCGTAGTTTAATAGAATACATGTTACATCCCAAAGTTTAAAACAAAAAGGGATCGAGTATACTCACAGTGATTGCTTAACAGATTAACTGTTATTGGATCAAAGGGAGCTCTTTAGGTTTAGCCTGATTAGCTCACAACGAATAAGTGTCGGACAAAACAACGAGATTGCACAAGCGTCGGGTTAGTCACTGGATCGGATGGCTGCCCGATCGGATGGCCATCCGATCGGATTGCCATTCGATTAAAGTGGCATATATATGAGTGGGACGGAGGGCTATCCGATCAGATGGTTATCCGATCGGATCGCCACTCAATTCAAGTGTCAAGATTCCAAGTGTCAACTCAGGTTACCTTGATCGGATGGTTGTTCGATCGGATGGCTATCCGATCGGATTGCCATTCGATCCAAGGTTCCAAGTTTTCAAAAAGATTCTAAGTGTTGAAAGACTTCAAGAGGCGTGTCACCTGATCGGATGGTTGTTCGATCGGATGGCTATCCGATCGAGTTGCCATTCGACAATCATGACCTCAAGATTTAAAGTATTTTAAAGTTGAGGGGAAAGTGTTACTCGATCAGATAGCTATCCAATCGGATTGCCACTCGATCGGGTTAACCTTGTCCCGTTCCTAAACGTGTAAAAACTCTAAGTTTCTGTTTAAACAATGACGACTTGGTACGCATTGAGACAATGGTAAGCACCTCAATTGTACAGCCAATCTGGTCGGATAAGAATCACCCCAGTCCGTCCAGTCGTCTATCCGTGACGGTGCTGATGTCAGAATTCATACTCCGGTCGTCTCCCCCGACAACGATCCTTCCCCCAAACCGACTCCAAATTAATAATCAAGTCTACAGTCCTGTTTAGATCCGGATCTCACCGTTTTAAGTAAAAGTTTAAGAAAAGATGAAGATAAACATAGGTTTTAGCTTGAAAAGTTTAGATCTAGCATAGATTTAGTGTAAAACGCATGAAATTCATTAGATCTGAGCAAGATCTTGACTAGGATGACATCGCACAACAGTTTGGTACAAACCGCCATGGTAACATCACCTTCAAGAGCTCAAATCCGAGAGATTTCATGGTGAAAAGTGAGATTTCCAAAGAGAATCTTGTAGAGAATGATGTGTAGATCGAAGATGTACAAGAATCTAGTGTAAAACGTACCGAAATCGCCGAGAAATGGAAGAAAAGAGGAGTGCGTGTGTCTGGTCAAGTGAGGCTGTCACATCAGTGAGAATGGTGATGTGACAGGCCTATTTATAGTGTGAGAAGGAGTGAAGGTGGTGTGCACTCTGATTCCGATCGGTTGGTCATCCGATCGGATGGCTATCCGATCGGATGGTCATCCGATCGGATTGCCACTTGGTCAATCCATCCTTTCCGTTGAACCGTCTTTGAATTGATTTGCGAGTTAGATTAAGCGTTGCATATTATTGGGCAATAGAATAACTAGATTATAGCATTAATCACAAAAGATTTCCATAGTTTTCATAGTATCTGCCAGTGACAAGACTCCAGTCCCTCGTTCAACCAAGTCTCAAGTTTCACGAGCCTCAAGAGTCAAGCACCATGGTATCAAGAATTAGACATTCCAAGCACGTAGATTTAGACATTCTAAGTATCTAGAATTAGACATTCCAACTAGAATTAGGCATTCTAAGTATTTAGACATTCAAAGTATCTAGTATATAGCATAAAATCCACCAAGTACCAAAAGTATTAATGACTACATAGTTCAGGGACTAAAATTGACAATTAGGTAAAAGTTTAGGGACGCAGATGTTACAGTCTTTCCTCCTTTAGGAGATTTCGTCCCCGAAATCTAGGAAGAAGACTGCTCGAAGAGCTGCGGATACTTGGTCTTCATCTCACTCTTAAGTTCCCAAGTGAATTCGGCGCCCCGCTTTCCTTCCCAATGAACCTTGACGATGGGAATTTTGCTGCGCCTTAGTCGCTTGACACTTGATCCATGATTTTGACCGGTTTCTCCACAAAGTTTACAACTTCATTTATTTGCAAGTCTTCAAGGGGAACCTGTAGTTCCTCTTCCGCTAGGCATTTACGTAGGTTAGACACGTGGAATACTGGGTGCACGTTGTTTAGTTCCTGTGGTAGGTCGAGTCTGTATGCCACCTTGCCTATCCTTTAAAGTATCGTGAAAGGACCCACATAATGAGGAGCAAGCTTTTCCTTCTTACCAAAGCGAACTACTCCCTTCTAGGGAGATCCCTTGATAAGAACTCGGTCACCAACATTGAATTCCAAAGGCTTACGCCTATTATTAGCATAGCTCTTTTGTCTGCTCCTAGCCTTGATCAAGCTATCACGGATCTGAAGAATCTTATCCATTGTCTCTTGAATGATTTCAGGACCAGTAAACTGCTTGTCACCAATCTCATGCCAGCTGAGAGGAGCTCGACACTTGCGGCCATACAAAGCTTCGAAAGGAGCCATCTGAATACTGGAATGATAGCTGTTATTGTACGAGAACTCAATCAATGGTAAATGTATATCCCAGTTACCACCAAATTCGATGACACAAGAACAGAGCATATCCTCTAGGGTTTGAATAGTACGCTCGGTCTGTCCATCCGTTTGAGGATGAAAGGCCGTGCTAAGATTCAAATGAGAACTCATAACGGATTGAAAGGTTTGCCAGAGACGTGAAGTAAAACGACCATCACGGTCTGAGATTATGTCAAAGGTATGCCATGACGGCATATAATCTCATCGGTATAGATTCGCGCAAGTTTCTCCAATTTATAATCCTCACGAATGGGAAGGAAGTGGGCTGATTTGGTCAAACGATCAATAATCACCCAGATACTATCGTGACCAGAAGGTGTACGGGGCAGTTTAGTAATAAAGTCCATAGCAACGCTGTCCCATTTCCAAACTGGGATTTCAGGTTGCTCTGAGAGTCCAGAAGGACCCTGATGTTCAGCCTTGACTTTCGAGCAAGTAAGGGATCTAGAAACATATGCAGCAATGTCCTTCTTTATACCAGGCCACCAATAAGTCATACGCAGATCCTGGTACATCTTATCGGCACCTGGATGAATAGAGTAACGAGATTTGTGAGCCTCGGTCATAATGAGCTCACGGAGGTTATTGCGATCTGGCACCCAGATGCGATTTAGATAGTATTGAAGACCATCAGATTTAGTTTCAAGCTGATCCACACTAGCACCGCGAATTTCCACAGTTAGATTACCTTCATTAGCTGACGAATACTGAGCTTCACGAATACTCGCATGGAGATCACTAGAGATACGAATAGCATTGACATAAGTTTTACGACTAAGAACGTCAGCCACTACATTCGCCTTGCCAGCATGATAATGAATTTCGCAGTCGTAGTCGTTAAGCAATTCCACCCAACATCTCTGTCACATGTTCAGTTCCTTTTGGTCAAAGATGTGTTGAAGGCTCTTATGGTCAGTGAAAACCACACATTTAGTACCTTATAGGTAGTGTCGCCATATCTTTAACGCAAATACAACTGCACCAAGCTCCAGATCGTGAGAAGTATAGTTTTTCTCATGTACCTTGAGTTAACGAGAAGCATAAGCAATGAAGTTTTCCCGTTGCATGAGCACACAGCCCAATCCACGGTTCGAGGCATCATAATATACTACGAAATCGTCATTCCCATCGGGTAGAGTGAGAACAGGTGCGTTACACAAGAGGGTCTTAAGAGTCTGAAAGGATTCCTCTTGCTCGGGACCCCAAGAAAAAGGTCTTTCTTTTTGGATTAATGAAGTGAGAGGTACAACAATTTTAGAAAAGTCGAGATGAATCGACGGTAATAACCCGCCAATCCCAGAAATGAACGGATCTCAGATGCGGATTTAGGCATACTCCAATTCTTCACAGCTTTGATTTTAGACGGGTCAACATGAATACCTTGCTTACTAATGACATGACCAAGAAATTGCACTTCATTAATCCAAAACTCACACTTAGAAAATTTAGCATACAAACGTTCACCCCGTAAGAGTTCAAGCATTAAACGTAAATGACGAGCATGATCAGCCTTTGATTTAGAATAAATGAGAATATCCTTAATAAAGACTATCACAAAACGATCCAAATAGGGCTTACAAACACGATTCATGAGGTCCATGAACACAGCGGGTGCATTGGTCAATCCAAAAGGCATGACCACGAACTTGTAGTCTCCATAACGAGTAAGAAAAGCGGTTTTGGGCACATCATCCTCGAGTACACGAAGCTGATGATAACCAGAATGAAGATCGATTTTTGAGAAACAGGACGCGCCTTGAAGTTGGTCAAATAGGTCATCAATACGAGGAAGAGGATAACGATTCTTAATGGTAAGCTTGTTAAGTTCACGGTAGTCGATACACATATGGAACGAACCATCTTTCTTCTTGACGAATAGTACGTGAGCATCCCATGGAGAGGTACTCGGGTGAATGAATCCCTTGTCGAGCAATTCCTGTAGTTGGCTGGATAATTATTGCATCTCGGAAGGTGCAAGATGATACGGAGCCTTGGCGACATTAGTCGCACCAGGTATGAGATCAATACGAAAGTCAACGGATCTAGGAGGAGGAAGACCAGGTAGATCCTCAGGAAAGACATCAGGGAAATCACACACTACTGGAACATCGCTGATGTCCTTTTCCTTGCCCTTTTGTTCCACTATGTGGGCCAAGAAGGCAAAGTTCTGTTTACGTAAGCTTATGTTCGCTTGAGTGCATGACATCAGCCTGAGTCCTTTCGAAGGTCGGTCTCCATATACATGCAATATATCACCGAACGAAAGAGGTAGACGAACAAACTTCTCGTGACAGGCAATCTCGGCATGATTCTTATGCAGCCAATCCATACCGATTAATGACATCAAAACTACCCAATTGCAGGGTATTAGATCAATAGAAAACACGTGGTCATTAAGAGTCAAGGAACAACCACATAGAATAGAATCAACTAGAATAGACTTCCCATCGGCAATCTCCACTGAAAACGACTTAGGTAACTTAGAGCGTGCACAAATTAACAAAGATTCGAATTCTACGGACACAAAACTTCTATCGGCACCAGTATCAAATAAAATCGAAGCATAAAGGTTATTCACGAGAAACGTACCATTAACGACATCATTGTCATTAGGAGCCTGATTAGCATTAAGGTTGAATGCTCGGCCACGAGCGACTGGCTGCTGGTCCTGGTTCAACTGAGGATATTGATTACGGAGGTGAGTAGTATCTCCACACTTGTAGCATGCACGAACAGCATTAACGGCCCTCGGATTCTGCTGAGGAGCTGGGAGAGCTGGTAGGGCTGCCTGAGCTGGGGCCTGCTGAGCTGGTTGAGCGGGGTTAGCTTGACGGCAGTAGGGAGTCGTGTGACCATAACGATTGCAGTTGGTACACAGACGACATACTGAGGTAGTAGGATGATGAAAGTTACAAGTTGCACACTTAGGGTAAGACCCAGTGTACTGTTTCTTGATTTCCGGAACAGTAGTGTTCTGAGCAGCAGCAAGAGTAGATTTAGCAGCAGGGTTTGTAGCAGGAACAACAGCATTGCATCCTGAACCCTGAGACTTTCGCATCTTGTTCTTGCTGCTGCTTGGCTGCTGAGTAACTTGATGTGTAGACTTGGAAGGAGCAGAGTTTGCAAACTGCTTATCACGAACACGGTTGTTTTTGAGACTGGCTGCGAGACGGTAGACTTCCTCAATAGTATCGAGCAGAACTGCTTCAATAGAATTACGCATAGTAGGAGGTAGACCATTGATATACTTGGTTATCATTCGCTTAGGAGTAGAAACCAAGTGAGGAACAATCAAGCTGAGCTGCTTGAAACGGGTAGTATAAGCCAGATTATCATCCCCAATCTGCTTTAAGTGCCAAAACTCTTCTTCAAACTTCAATTGCTCATGGGGAGGGCAGAACTCAAGCATCATTAATTCTCACACCTCGGCCCATGGGAGAGAATAGGCTTCTTCATTTGAACGAATGTTTCTCTCATTCGACCACCACTCCAACGCTCTGCCTTGAAACATTCCCGTTGCACTCCTAGTCTTCAGATGATCCGGGCACTCGCTGTTAATGAAGGTAACTTCAATGCTGTCAAACCACTCGAGCATAGCAGTCAGCCCATCACTAGCCGTGAAAGGCTTAGGATTGCAAGAGATGAAATGCTTGTAGCTGAACTTAGTAGGCTTTAGCTTCTCGGCCTTCGAGTCCACAGATGATGGAGGAGTGTTTGATCCTTGGATCTCAGAGACGATCTTTGTCACGACTCGAGCAATCTGGTCGGCCATGAAGGTCATCATCTTTTTGCTAAGACTTTTCCCTGGATCTCTTGAGAGTGTAGGATAGCTTACGAGAAGACATCCTAAAGATCAAACATAAGGATCATATAAGTCTAGAGTTCCACAGTATAGATTCACACACGATAGATTAAGGCTCAAGATTCAATAAGATTCACGTAGATTAAAGACTCAAGTTTCACATAGATTTCATTAGACTCGACACCGCAGAACCCACGACCATCACATGGCACGTTATACGAAGCTTGGCAACATGTCAGAAGCGCTTATATATAGTAAGTACCAGCGGCGTATCCACCACGCTTCAGGTACAATTGCTTCCGCCTCGTACTCGGTGTCGTGTTACGTGTCGCAAAACACGCTCATCATCATTATCATAGATTTCAATAGTTTTACTAGATTCCCATAGACTTCAATAGATTCCCATAGATTCATAGACTTCAAATAGATTTCCATAGATTCAATAGACTTCAAATAGACTTCCATAGATTCAATAGACTTCAAATAGACTTCCATAGATTCAATAGATTCACATAGATTCGACAGGCTTTCCACAAACAAGGAAATCCCGCATGGCACGTGCTACGAAAGTTCGGCAACATGATGGAAGCACTTATATATAGGAAGTACCAGCGGCGTATCCACCATGCCACGTCCGTCTCATCATCGGTGTCATACTTCGTTAACCACAACATTAGAATTCACCACAAGATCTCCACATAGATTGACTAAGTAGATTCGACAACATAGATTATCCCAAATAGATTTCACAACTTCAACCCGAGTCTACAAAACTACAAACTTCACTTAGTGCGTGGTACGAAGGTTCGGTAACATGCCAGAAACACTTATATATAGGAAGTACCAGCGGCGTATCCACCATGTTTTGGACATGCCACTTCCTCCTCGTCTTCGGCGCTAGGCTACGTTTCGTATTTTGTTTCTCAAAACAACACATACATAGTCTACACATAGATTTCTCTAGAGTACACAATAGATTTCGCATAGGTTTCACATAGATTACACAAACAGTTCCTTATAGCTTAGATTTCAACAATCGCATCACCGGTCTGCAAAACACTAAATTTCGCATGGCACTTAGCACAAAAGTTGGTAACATGCCTGAAACACTTATATATAGGAAGTACCAGCGGCGAATCCACCATGTTTCGGACACGTCACTTTTCCCTTGCATTCTATGCCATGTTACATTTAGTTCCTTACAACCATGATAACTCATAGATTCACCAGATAGATTAACATCATAGTTAAGCTTCATAAATTTAGTTTGATCCTGAGAAATTAGAATTAACGTTTTAGATTGTGGACATACGTGTGATTTGTGTAAAAAGCCTCAAAATGAACGAAGAATCAAGATAAACGAAGAATCAAGTTTAAAACCGTACGAAAAATTGAGATAACATAAAAGACAGGCTCATAAAACATAGTGTGTTCCGTGTAGAAGAACGGTGACTAACCAAAGTGATTCGAACCCCTTTTGAATTGAGGTAACGTGTCTTGACTTACTTAGACAAATACGTCATCGATGTTAGGCCTATGATATTCGTCCTTTTGGTCATTCCACGTTCATAATTGATTCGGAATTTTGAGACTTTGGCGAGACATAAAAATCAAGGAGTGGGACTAGTTATCAAGATCTGAGTTTCACCTCTAACTTGACACATCGTACCTTAATAGCATTGGAACTTATCGGCAGACAAGACCTATTAGAATAATATGGAGATTTCCCATCAAGGTTCGGATGTCACTCTTGACTTGAAGGCAAACCTCGTGCAAAATACAAACACTGATTGACAGTGTTTTCAAAGCATCAAGTGTATATTGTATCAGCCTTAGGAAAGGCATGTAAGTTTATCAGGGAAACTGTGCTGCTAGGAAGCAGATACGGTAGAATGCATAAGTCTTAAACATCAAATAAGAGTCAAGATTCCTAGAACTATAGACTAGGTCAAGTATTCCTACTTATCCTAATTCCCTATAGTTATGGCTCTAATACCAATCTGTCACACCCCAACCGATGGCGGAAACATCGGGGTGCGAGCACTAAGTGTTTAGATTGCTCATGAGATTCCATAACACTAAATAGTTTCAATATAAATTAGATTCATTACATGCAATTGTCTAAAACCAACATCATTAACCAAAACATAGTATCAACTGAAAACCAACAAAATCATTTTTTCAAGTCTAGAATTAGCTACGTGGAGTATCTAGTCCCATCCAAGCTTGTTTCACGATTCCTAGCATCTTCTCAGCCTGCAACATGTATTAAAATAGAGTAAGTACAAAAATGTACCAGCGAGTATACAAGTTTGAATAATAGTATATAGATTAAAACAACTCATATCCATAATGTAAATGTAACAAAATAATTTCAGCCATGCTAGTGTTCGCAGTCCAACAAGTGATAGCCCAAGTATCCCGATGCTTTGTTATTTTCCCAAGTCTCAAGGAAAACTAGAATCCTCCTAACAATACCCCCGAGAATAATGGGGAGGTGTATCTCCTGTAGCGCTACTATTGTTAAGGCAGAACTACACACCCTGGATTAAACGTCCACATAGTACAAATAGAATACAAGAATCACAAGTTTCCCATACACATAGGATAGAGTTTAGTTTGCAAATGTCTCAAGTATCGTAGTTTAATAGAATACATGTTACATTCTAAATTTTAAAACAAAAAGGGATCGAGTATACTTATATTGATTGCTTAACAGATTAACTGTTATTGGATCAAAGGGAGCTCTTTAGGTTTGGCCTGATTAGATCACAACGAATAAGTGTCGGACAAAACAGCGAGATTGCACAAGTGTCGGGTTAGTCACTGGATCGGATGGTTGCCCGATCGGATGGCCATCCGATCGGATTGCCATTTGATTAAAGTGGCATATATGTGAGTGGGACGGATGGCTATCCGATCGGATGGTTATCCGATCGGATCGCCACTCAATTCAAGTTTCAAGATTCCAAGTGTCAACTCAGGTTACCTTGATCGGATGGCTGTTCGATCGGATGGCTATCCGATCGGAGTGCCATTCAATCCAAGGTTCCAAGTTTTCAAAAAGATTCGAAGTGTTGAAAGACTTCAAGAGGCGTTTCACCTGATCGGATGGTTGTTCGATCGGATGGCAATCCGATCGAGTTGCCATTCGACGATCATGACCTCAAGATTTAAAGTATTTTAAAGTTGAGGGGCAAGTGTTACTCGATCGGATAGCTATCCGATCGGATTGCCACTCGATCGGGTTAACCTTGTCCCGTTCCTAACCTTGTAAAAACTCTAAGTTTCTGTTTAAAGAATGACGACTTGGTACGCATTGAGACAATGGTAAGCACCTCAATGTACAGCCAATCTGGTCGGATGGGAATCACCCCAGTCCATCCATTCGTCTATCCGTGACGGTGCTTATGTCAGAATTCATACTCCGGTCGTCTCCTCCGGCAAGGATCCTTCCCCCAAACCAACTCTAGATTAATAATCAAGTCTACAGTCCTGTTTAGATTCGGATCTCACCGTTTTAAGTAAAAGTTTAAGAAAAGATGAAGATAAACATAGGTTTTAGCTTGAAAAGTTTAGATCTAGCATAGATTTAGTGTAAAACGCATGAAATTCATTAGATCTGAGCTAGATCTTGACTAGGATGACATCGCACAACAGTTTGGTACAAACCGCCATGGTGACATCACCTTCAAGAGCTCAAATCCGAGAGATGTAAAGGTGAAAAGTGAGATTTCCAAGGAGAATCTTGTATAGAATGATGTGTTAATCAAAGATGTACAAGAATCTAGTGTAAAACTTACCGAAATCGCCGAGAAATGGAAGAAAAGAGGAGTGCGTGCGTCTGGTCGAGTGAGGCTGTCACATCAGTGAGAATGGTGATCTGACAGGCCTATTTATATTGTGAGAAGGAGTGTAGGCGGTGTGCACTCAGATCGGATGGCAATCGGTTGGTCATCCGATAGAATGGCTATCCGATCGGATGGTCATCCTATCGGATTGCCACTCGGTCAATCCATCCTTTCCGTTTAACCGTCTTTGATTCGATTTGCGAGTTAGATTAAGCGTTGCGTATTATTGGGCAATAGAATAACTAGATTTTTGCATTAATCACAAAAGATTTACATAGTTTTCATAGTATCTGCCAGCGACAAGACTCCAGTCCCCGTTCTACCAAGTCTCAAGTTTCACGAGCCTTAAGAGTCAAGCACCAAGGTATCAAGAATTAGACGTTCCAAGCACGTAGATTTAGACATTCCAAGTATCTAGAATTAGACATTCCAACTAGAATTAGGCATTCCAAGTATTTAGACATTCCAAGTATCTAGTATATAGCATAAAATCCACCAAGTACCAAAAGTATTAATGACTACATAGTTCATGGACTAAAATTGACAATTAGGTAAAAGTCTAGGGACGCAGATGTTACAGTTCAGACCCGCAGCAAATCTGGAGACATCAACTCATGTTTATACTCTTGCTTCATATCACAGATTGAGCCTAAAAACATTAATGTTGCTTTGCAGGAACATGGATGGGTTGATGCAATGCATGAGGAGCTCAATCAGTTCGAGAGGCTTGGAGTATGGAAGCTTAAGAAGCTGCCTCAAGGAAAGCAAACTCTTGGCACATGATGGGTGTTTCGCAACAAGCAAGATGATTTTGGAGTGATCGTAAGGAACAAGGCTCGATTAGTGGTTCAAGGTTCCAGTCAGGTCGAGGCTTTAGATTATGATGAAGTGTATGCTCCAGTAGCTCGTCTTGAAGCCATCTATATTTTCCTGGCATATGCATCCTTTATGAGCTTTACAGTCTATCAAATGGATGTAAAGACGACATTTCTTTATGTGAAGGTCAAGGAGGATATTTATGTTGCTCAACCCTCGGGATTTGTTGATCAACAGAAGGAAGGTTATACCTACAATCTAGACAAGGCTCTGTATGGTTTGCACCAAGCACCCCGTGCATGGTATGCTACCCTAACAGAACATTTGCTCGCTCATGGGTACACTCGAGGAACAATCGATCAAACACTGTTCATTAAACGTGTTGATAAGGACATCATCCTAGTTCAAATATACGTTGATGATATCATCTTTGGGTCCACAAATGATGTGCTTTGCAAGGAGTTTGAAGAGGTAATGAAGAGGTGATGAAGAGGAAGTTCGAGATGAGTTCTTTAGGAGAGATGAAAATGTTTTTGGGCCTTCAAGTTCGTCAGAATAACCAAGGAATCTTGATTCATCAGAGTAAATATGTACACGACGTTCTTGCAAAATTCAGCAAGACAGATTCAAAACCGATAGACTCCCCAATTGCAGAGCGGCCGTTGTTGACTGAGGATCCAGAGGGAAGCCCTGTTAATCAGACATTATGTATGCAGTCTGTCAGTGTGCTCGTTATCAGGCTAACCCTAAACTCTCTCATCTAACTGCCGTTAAAAGAATTTTTAGATATCTGAAAGGAGCTCCTAAACTCGGACTCTGGTATCCCAGAGATTCGAACTTTGATCTATTTTCTTTTTCAGATAGCAACTTTGGAGGGACAGACAGGGATAGAAAATCTACGTCAGCTGGATGCCAATTCTTGGAAGATAGTCTTATCTCTTGGCAGTGTAAGAAGCAGCAAACTGTATCTCTCTCCACAGCGGAAGCAGAGTATGTTGCAGCATCTGCCTGCTGCTCCCAGGTTCTTTGGATGCAACATCGGCTAGAGGATTACGGTTTGACTTATCTTGATACAACTATTTATTGTGATAATGATGCCGCTATCCAGATCACTAAAAACCCTGTTTTTCACTCCAAAACCCTGTTTTTCACTCCAAAACCAAGCACATTGACATCAAGATTCATTTTATTCGAGATTGCTTTGACAAAGGTTTAATTAAACTTGAACAGATCCATACTGATGCTAATACAGCGGATCTTTTTACAAAACCTGTCAGAATCTCAAGGTTCAATGTGCTTGTGGACCTCTTGAAAATGATACGTTTCACCGACTGAGCTTTCAAAAAAAAAGAAAAAAAAACAAAAATTGGGGGTTTTTAAGAATAACGGTATCTCATCTGATAAATTTGGGCATAAAGTATTCTACTTTTGCACAAATGTAGGGGGAGAAAAAGTTGACGGGAAATGAAATGAATTTTCGTATTAAAGAGCTTGATTATCACATGTAAGGTTTCAATGCTGAATAGGATAGGATCCACTGTGTGTTGATAGGTCTAAAACTCGAAAAGCAAAAAGATGCCAAGTGATATAAACATAATGGACTGGACATCTCATGGGTAACAGACCAACGGTGTATGATTTCATGGTCTTAAATCTTGCGTTGATAGATAGCCAACATCTGAGGTTCCAGGTCTTTATACTGATGTGTCATCCGGGATATCAGGACTACCCCTCTGTTGCATCCAGATTATATGCAGACCTGGGCACAGTCAGGATATCTTGAAAAAGAGCCAAAAAGGGCCAAAACCTGAAAATGGAAGAAAATCTCTAAAAGAGAACTACGTGAGCTTACAAAAGCTAAATTTGTATCGTTAAAGGTATCAGCCTCGCCCTCTTCAGACTTCTCTGGTCTCTCTGCTGTACGAAAGTACTGACCTGTTCACCAGAAAGTCTGGCGTTGAAGAACTTAAGGATGAACTCAGTATATTCACCTACTGCGATGAACTATTGCGCTTACCTTGATCGCGGGGGTATGCCTTGAAATGGGACACACGGATGTCACAGTATAATTTTACCCTAAGCATATCACAAGGTTAAAGGTTGAAGTTTGAGCATTAGATTTAAGAGGACAAGCATATTAACAATCGCGT
Source organism: Helianthus tuberosus (assembly GCA_030545235.1). Classification (NCBI taxonomy): domain Eukaryota; kingdom Viridiplantae; phylum Streptophyta; class Magnoliopsida; order Asterales; family Asteraceae; genus Helianthus; species Helianthus tuberosus. The sequence continues at coordinate 79,393,908 of CM060362.1, forward strand.
GGACCAGCCCAAGTAAGTAAAGAGCTGAAAAGTGTTCCTTAATCAGTTCAAAAATGATTTGATCTCGTGCCAATCTTCCCAAAAATACCCTGTGTTAGTATTTCGTACGGTTTTATAATATTATTATATTGATGATAAATAGTTGCTCGGTGGGTTGATTCATTGATTTTGAAGGGGGTATTTGCTATCTTGAAAAGGCTTGCTAAAATAATAATATAATATTGATCTGGATGGCCCACCATCTTGGATGGGATTCATCAGGATTTGACCAAGTCAAAGCCTGAACAAGCCCATTATCTCGGACCAATCATCCGAGATGGGTCTGGCCCATTAACCCATTCGGAGTATTTAATGCGATAATGACAAAGGTCCGAGACACATATCTCGAACCATTCCGGACTATCTCTCTGAATTCTCTCTCAATATTGCCTCATCTCGGACGATCTCGGACCCATCCCGGACTAAAAGGTACATCATCCCGGACTGAAAGCTTCATCACAGATGATCTCGGACTAGATATCATCATCTCGGATGATCTTGGACTAGGAGATCATCATCTCAGATGATCTCGAATAGGATGACTATATCATCCCAGATAAAGAGGTCCATCCGAGATGAACCTTCATCATCCCGAACTTTGACCAGGGTTGACTTGAACCCTTCTTGACCTGGATCTTTGAACTGCTAATCTGGACTGCTTTTTGAACCTTTACTTGACCTGTTGGCTGTTATTTGAACTAATTGATGAGTTGACTTTGTTGACCCGTAAATGATTCAAATATATGTTAACGCTTTTCTAAAAGGATCTAACATTTGGTGTTTGGTGCAGAAATTGGCAGGAGTTATGATGCAAGAAAAGAATCAAAGGCAGTTGGAAGTGGAGCTCTTCCACAACCAAGCGGGTTACCTTTCGGATCCTCCTGCACAACACGTGGAGATGTTTGGATCACTTATTTGGGGTCTAAACAATTTCCCTATCACTCACGCTTTACGAGCAGAGCCGGAGATATGCAACAGTTGCATAAATACCTTCTGGAACACGGCAAAGATTAACAGACAAGGAGTAGAAGGAGCTGGAACGATTGAAGCCATGGTTCAAAAGAAGAAGATTATCATTTCTGAAGCGATCATTAGAGAAGTTTTGAGGTTGGGGGATCTGCCACATCATCCAACGTCATATAACCAAACCAGAGTTCTTATTGCCCTTTGAAGGATGAGTTATGAAGGCTGCTGGTACACTTCTTCTTGCAATGTATCACAGAAAACAAAGGTGGATTCGATCAACTTAACAAAACACAGACATTTGTGATCGTGGCATTGGTGAACGAATGGGATTTCAACTTTGATGCATTCATTTTTGACAACATGAAGAAGATGCTTGAAGATCCAAAGAAGAACATATTCATGTTATATCCAAGGTTCATCCAGATGATTCTTCATAACAAACACCCAAAGTTAGTCAAGGGCCCAAACTCCATCAACCTGAACCCAATTGGGCTAAGCTACTTCGAGAATGCATATAGAAACAAAAGGGCAAAGCATCAAAATTTTGAAGGAAAGTTTTCTCTCGAAAAGCACGGCATATTTGTTGATATCTTGCCTGCAGCTCCTGTTGTACCAGTTCCTCTAATTGCCCCAACTCCTCCACAGATCAACGCACAGATTGCTGAAGAACACGATGCACAACTTATGCAACAAGTAGCTGGCAATGAAGATGAGATTGAAGTACTTGGTTCAGAATCAAAAACAGTCTCTAGTGAAGAAGAAACCGATTCCAAAAGCGAGGTGGAGATAGTTATGTCTGAAAAGGAAGAGGAAGCTGTTAGAGAACCTGTGCCAACGACTACTGAGAATTTGGCAGCATTGCTTTTAAGTTTGCAGGGTGGTGATGGAAACCCTCCATCTGTCTCCACCGTTGGTGATCAAGATGCTGCTGCAACTTCACAAGTTGAAACTGAAATTGAAGTGATCACTGACGACATTGAAGAAGCAGCTAGAAAGAAACAGAAAAACAACTCCGCACCTGATGATGACCTTTTTGGCCCATCAACTGATCCTGAACCCATTTCATCTATTGACCCTCAGCCTGATCCACAAACAGAAGATGCATCAAAGAAGAAAAGCACAGAAGAACAAGATCTGTATGACAACAATTTTGATTTTGAACCCACACCCACATAGCCAGGTAGTTCAAGTGGTGTTCGATTTGAAGCAGGAAGTTCCAGTGGAGCAGGTGATACTGAGCATGATGAAGCAGCTTTTCGTTATGCAACCGAGAAAAGACAAGTCTTTGAAAATGATAGCAACAGTGATGAAGATGCTTACATCAAAAGACTGAAAAGAGGGTTGTTGTATTGGAACAAGATGCAGAGCTGAAGAATGCTCAAATTTCATCTCTTCAACAAGATGCTGCTCTGAAGGAAGCTCAAATCTCCTCACTTCAGTCACAAATCTCAAGTAGAGATCTAACAATAGATCAGTTGCAAGGTGACTTGGGAATGCTGATGTCCACTGTGTATGATCTAAAGGCGAAGTTAGAGAAGAAGTTTGGGAATGAGTTTGTTGATAAGGAAGATGAACAATTCTACGTTGGCAGAACAGGGCAAACCCCCTAACAGAGAGCAGCAGCTCATGTAGCAGCAGAAGCAGAACGTGCAGCTGCACTATAAGCTTATCTGGCTACCAAGCCAAAGAAAAGAAGCAGCAAGCCTAAGAAAAGGAAAGAGAAACAAAGTGGCAAACAGTTGTTGGTGATGAAGAATTAGGATCTGAATCCTCTTGATGAGAACTTCCAGTTGAAGGATCCCACAAAGAGGCCTGACGGACTTGTAATGGAATTAGGATCTTCTCACTATGATGATGTTGGTAACAAGTCTAAGGTTGCTTGCTGGAGGCATGAGCATGATAAAGAGATGTGGTTGGTTACACGAAAGAGTGGGCATCGAGAATACTATGCTAAGGAAAGTCAATTTGAATCCTGGACGAAGACTGATTTGAAAAGCCTTCTGCGTGCTCCTTATTACGACCCAGAGCAAAACCAAAGAGGTAGAGGTTGGGCATTCCACTCAAGACTCGAGAGGGAGGTGAAAACCAACTTTGCTACAATGAAGACTGCTGAGCCCACTATCAAGAGAAATCTTGGAGTTCGTGACCCTCATACCAAGCGCACTATCAGATCAGTGATTTGGCCAACAACCGACAAAGAGAAAATCATTCCACTTGCAAAGAAATTTGAAAGGGGAATACTGAAGAACTTCAAGTTCTGGGCCTATGTTCCGAAAATGGCTGAAGCTTTTATTGTCACTGAAGAACAGTCCATCAGGATCCCTAATTCTTATGACCTGATAAGTTTTCATGAAGAAGATGTTCTGATTCTCACCAATCACCAGATCCGCACCAATGAAAAATATGAAAAATGTGCAAAAGCTTGGACAAGCGCTGCTGCTAACATACTGATGGATCATCTGTTTGCTCCTGATCAAGAACAAGGCGGTCCTCAAGTCTGATGCAGCTACTGATACAGTAAACCTAGGTGGAGATTGTTAGACCCTTGAAGGTTTTATGGATAAGTAGCTTAGTGGATTAGTAGACATTTTGGGTTGTGGTTGTAATTGGGTTTAGTGGATAAGATTGGGCCTAGGGTTTAGGGAGCCTCATCCCTAAACACTTAGTATAAATATTAAGGTTATGTCATTAGGAGTGTGGTTGGTGACATTAGCTTCCTTGTATTTGACATAATCATATGTATGCATGTTTGAAGTAATCATTCAATCAAGAATCTTTTTTTTTCATCTCCTTTGATATTTCATAGCTTGTTTGTGTGATTCCGCCACCTTTCAAGCTAGTGCGATATCATTGTGATCTCTTTATGGGACTTATATTCATAATATATATATATATATATATATATATGGTAGGGTTCATGCGAGAACCACCTTTATTGTGAGAACCGTGAGAACCAATGTGAACAAAACAAAATAAACCCACTACACCACAAAAAAACCTAAAAAAAAAACTTAAAAAAACCTAACCCCCCACCTCCCCCCACCCAAAAAAAAAAACCCCAAACCTACTATAACGCCCTGCACTTTCGTATTCTCCTTAATTAGAAAGCTTGTTCGTACTTCTATTTTTGGAAATCTTGTATTCTTGTATTTCGTCTTTTCGTTGTATCTTTGTAATCCCGAGACTTGGATCATAATAAAATACATTTACCTCTTACAATTTATACCTTATTCATTCATATATGCTCATACGTTTGAATTCATTGTACATCGAATCCTTATTCGTAATTCATACATATACAATACTTATTTACGATACATATACTTAACCATACATGTCCATACTTGTCCTTATATTGTTGATACTTAAAAACCCCTAATAATATTCTCTATTACACAACGATTAATCATCTAATATGTTACATATACTTGTTTCTTACAAACATATTACATACTTATACATCCCACTTTTTACTTAGTTAAATCATGTCTTACTTCATGTTATACCTTGTTACAAGTTAGGGGAAACATTGTTACATATTATTGCATAACTTAATCAATAAAATTACACATTACAATGTTAAAAAAAAAAAAAAAATGGGCGGCCCCCAAATCAGCGCCCAAATCAGCCTTATGGGCTGGGTTTGTGGACTTGTTTCATTGCTAAACCCCTTCTAAACACTTCCAAAGCCCAACCCAATGAAACCCTAATCCCTTCCCTATATAATATGCACTTCCCCACTCCTTATTCCACTTTTACAAGCCTCCAAACACTCAAAACCCTCCCAAACTCAGCTGAGTTTCAGCATCAACATCAGGAACTTTCAGCAACAAAAAGTGAGTTTTAACTCACTTCCACTTCAATTTTCTTCTTGTTTCTTCCTCTACAACACTTGGATAACCTCTAGGAAGGTTCTCACAAGTTTGCTTGGGCAAAGTAAGGTGAAACCTCACTATTTTTTAGGTCCAAAGTGCACCTAAATTCTGCTCATTTTTATCTTCATGCTTTGGAAGAAAACTCATGTTTTCTTCATACATTCCTATGTCCTTATGCCACTAATCAAGACTACGATTATGTGTGCTTAAAAACAAGGTTGTAACATTTCCTCTATCTTCGCATTCGAGATTAAAGACATATTCGTCATGGATAAGCACATAAACATGTCACAGAAGAAAGGTAAAATTATTCACACTTTGTCTTTAATTACGATGTGGTGTATCTGGAAGTCTTAATCTGATATTCAAGCAAAAGCTAGTGATATTGAGTTCAGTTGTTGAGGAGATAAAGGTTCTTGGTTTTCTATGGATTCGGAATCGGGCCAAAGAGTGGACGATGACCTAGGAGAAGTGGAAATCATTTAACTTGTAATTTGTTGTCTGTTTCTTTGGTGTATGGATCTATATAGTTTTGATGTAATTGGTGGTGGGGTTTAAGCTGTTCCTTCCCTCGGGTGTGTGAATATATATATTCTTTTGTTGGTCGTTTAAAAAAAACTATCAATCCCAAATCATAATGTTTTACCTCTTACTGTTTGCAACCTCCGGATACGAAACTATTTGATCATCATTCACCATTGTTGTGGCTTGCACTATTGCAACTCAGAATCACTGCTGCTTAGAATTGCTACATGAAGTTGTTGTTGGTTACCCTTAATTAGACAACAATTTACCATCGCCAACAGATGCCTAACCATCACCACCGCCAATCGCTTACACTCTCGCTACTTGTCTCTCAGCAGAATGGAAATGAGAGAGTAGGGAGGGGGCCCGATAAAAATTATGGGTGATAAAGGGTGGTTTATTGAGTACTTGAGCCTGTTAGGTTTGATCATCTCTCGTTATCTTGTTTAATTATATCAACTACCAATTTTATCTTGTAATTTATTAAAATAAATATATTTTATACATCATACTAAATTTATCCTCACAAAATAAACAACTTATTAATTATTTGAAAATTAATTACTCATGATACTACGTTTTCATGCAGTGAAAATTAATTATTTGAGAGTCGGCCCACCTGTGTATCTAAATAAGCTACAATTCCGCGCTCTCACCAATTAGTTCCACACGTAGCGGTCGTACCAATGTTGTTCGAGCAGTATCAGTTCTGTTTGATTTTACTAAAAAGAAAAAAGGTTATTGACAATTGTATAATTACACAAGCTGTCTCATGTAATCGAATAAATGACGTCACAATATGCCCAAAAGATATCTACACATGTTTTACATTATTAAAAAACCATTAAAACAAAGGGTGTGCCTATTGGCACACCAAACCCTAGTAAAATTAGGGTTTATCTACGCATCGTATTGGTCAATACGCAGCGTATAGGGTTAACCCTATACGCTGCGTATTGACCTATACGCTGCATAGATAAACCATGGATCTCAGTGCCTAATAACCAATCATTGCACAGAAAACAAGGGTTATATACGCTGCGTATAGGTCTATACGCAGCGTATATAAACCATTAGATTTTTTTGGGTCATTTTGGTAGGTTTGAGGGATCATTTTTTCACAAAGTTTAAATACGCTGCGTATAGACCTATACGCAGCGTATATAAAGGTCTGAAAATGTCTTTTATACCCTTGTGTTGAGGCTATACGAAGCCAAATACAAGGGTAGTTTTGTCATTTTTGTCTCATACGCTGCGTAGGGATCTATACGCAGCGTATATAAAGCTTCATTTTTGTATTTTTTTTTATTGTGTATTCCTTTGTTTATTTATAAAAAAAATTATTTATATAAAAACAATATTATTGGTAAATAATACAAATATAAATTATAAAAATTAAAAATAATACAAAGATTATGAATTATAAAAATTAAAAAAGAAAATTATTTATAAAAAAAACAATATTATTGGTAAATAATACAAATATATTATTTTGTTATCGTTTAAATTAAATTATCGTATTCCTTTGTTTATTTATAAAAAAAGAAAATTATTTATAAAAAAACAATATTATTAGTAAATAATACAAATATATTATATTGTTATCGTTTAAATTAAATTATCGTATCGTATTGCATCGTATCGTATCGTATCGTATTGCATCGTATCGTATAGGTGTAGTATTGGTCACGTATTGACTTCGTATAAGCCTATAAGTGTGATATCGTATCGAATAGCGTCGTATAGGTCATGTATTGACCTCGTATAAGCCTATAAGTGTGATATCTATCGTATAGGTGTAGTATAGGTTACGTATTGACCTCGTATAAGCCTATAAGTGTGATATCGTATCATATAACGTAGTATAGGTCACGTATTAACCTCGTATAAGCCTATAAGTATGATATTGTATCGTATAGGTGTGGTTTAGGTCACGTATTGACCTCGTATAAGCCTATAAGTGTGATATCGTATCGTATAGGTGTGGTTTAGGTCACGTATTAACCTCGTATAAGCCTATAAGTGTGATATCGTATCGTATAGGTGTGGTTTAGGTCCCGTATAAACCTATATGCATATACAATACCTATAGGAAACCTATACGAGAGTTTATACTACACTATACGATACGATACGATACGATACGATACGATACTATACTATACAATAACACCCGTATAGGCCTCTATACATGACCTACACTATACACTATACGATACGATACGATGCAATACGATATGATACGATACGATAGTAGCGTATCGTGTTGCATCATATCTTATAATGTATAGTATAAGTCTCGTATAGGTTCCATGTAGGTCTTGTATACGCCTATAGGCCTGCACGGGACCTAAACCACACCTATAGGCCTATACGGGACATATATACACCTATAGACCTATACGGGTGTTATATCGTATCGTATAGTAGCGTATCGTGTTGCATCGTATCGTATAGTGTATAGTATAAGTCTCGTATAGGTGATGTATATGTCTATAGGCCTATACGGGACATATACTACGCTATACGATACGATATCTCACTTATAGGCTTATACGAGGTCAATACGTGACATATACTACGCTATACGATACGATATCACACTTATAGGCTTATACGAGGCCGATTCGTGACCTATACTACACCTATACGATTCGATATAACCTTTATAAAAAAAACCTTCATATACGCTGCGTATAGGTCTATACGCAGTGTATATAAAGGGTCAAAAAGACCATTTAGCCCTTCATTTGGGGCTATACAAAGCCAAATGCAAGGGTAAAAATATCTTTTGACCCTTTATATACGCTGCGTGTGGGTCTATACGCAACGTATAGTGGGAAAGACCATTTTACCCCTGCATTTGGGGCTATACGCAGCCATATGCAAGGGTAAAATTGTCTTTTTGACACTTTATATACGCTACGTATAGGTCTATACGCAGCGTATATAAAGGGTAATTTTTATTTTTAACCACAAACTTGTGGTAAAAATATACTTTCAGACCCTTTATATACGCTGCGTATAGGCCTATACGCAGCGCATATAAAGGGTGAATTTAAAAAAAAACATTTTTAAGTATCGTATCATATAGTATAAGTCTCGTATAAACCTCGTATAAGTCTCATATATGTCTTGTATCTGCCTATAGGCCTATACGGGACCTATACTATAGTGTCGTGTCGTATTGTATCGTATAGTGTATATTATCGTATCGTGTCGTATCGTATCGTATAGTGTATACGGGACATATATACACCTATAGACCTATACGGGTGTTATATCGTATCGTATATTATCGTATCGTGTTGCATCGTATCGTATAGTGTATAGTATAAGTCTCGTATAGGTTCCATGTAGGTCTTGTATATGTCTATAGGCCTACACGGGAACTAAACAACACCTATAGGCCTATACGGGACATATATACACCTATAGACCTATACGGTGTTATATCGTATCGTATATTATCGTATCTTGTTGCATCGTATCATATAGTGTATAGTTTAAGTCTCGTATAGGTTCCATGTAGATCTTGTATACGCCTATAGGCCTACACGGGACCTAAACCACACCTATAGGCCTATACGGGACATATATACACCTATAGACCTATACGGGTGTTATATCGTATCGTATAGTAGCGTATCGTGTTGCATCTTATCGTATAGTGTATAGTATAATTCATAATTGTATTATTTACCAATAATATTGTTATTTTATATATAATTTTCTGTTTTTTTAGAAATAAACAAAGGAATACACAAAAAATATAAAAATAATATTGTTTTTTTCTAAATAATTTTCTTTTTTAATTTTTATAATTCATAATAGTTGTATTATTTTTAATTTTTATAATTCATAATTGTATTATTTACCAATAATATTGTTTTTTTATATATAATTTTCTTTTTTTTTATAAATAAACAAAGGAATACATAAAAAAATACAAAAATTGAGTTTTATATACGCTGCGCATAGGTCCCTACGCAGCGTATATAAACCCTTGTTTTCTGTGCAATGATTGCTGATAAAGCTCTGAAATACATGGTTTATATACGCTGAGTATAGCTCTATACGCAGCGTAGGTAAACCCTAAGTGTGCAGATAGACAAACTGGGTGTGCAGATAGATAGTTAGAGCCAAAACAAAAACCATGATCGTTTCAAACATTTAAACTGATATTTTTCACATGGCTCTTATGTAGGCATACATGAAAGAAATTAACTGTTAAATACTTTGACATACATACATGGAAATAGATTATTATATAGGACAAACCAATTGTCTTTTAACACATGGTTCGATCCACCGGGAATATACACACACAGAAATAAATGATTAGGTGATCAACGATGAGTTTTAATGTGTTTCGCCACCACCCCCACTGCTAATTCGACCACCGTCCATGCCATCCGGGTTAATAGTCCCGCCGCCAATAGGTACCAGCAGAGTATTATTACTCTCAGCTACCGGATTGTTATCCGTTGTTGTGCTATCAATCTGATTATATTACATGTTTCACATGCATAAGTATAAAAACATCAAAATTTGTGTCACAAACATAAAATCAATTATTTCTACTAATTAATAATATTCGTATATCCACCATCTGTGCTCTAGTGGTAAAGAGGCTTAGGTTTTTTAATGGAGACTCAAGTTCAATCATCACTTTTGCCAGTTTAGTGGATTAGACAATGATAGATAGAGCATAGTCTCCTTGCAGAGGTGTCAAGCTCTATCTTAAGCCCACCCGGGTTTTCGTTCCACCGCGTGTTCCGCCAGAGAGTTATGCTCTTGTGGTGGTGGAACGACTATCAAGTGGTAGGCAGTATGGTTTCCCGGGGGAACGCCCAAGCAAAACTTTTAAGCCAACGTGAGCCCAGTTATGACAAATAGTGTGGCCGGAGAAGGGCAACGAGACTCTCCAATTTAGAGTGCGGTAGTCTAATATAAGAAAGTTGCCGTTCAAAATATCTTCTAACGATACTATGACTCTATCTTAACAGTGCTTGTTTTGGCAGCAAAAATATATGTTTTTTTTTCATCAATCATAAACCTTTGCATAAAACACACTTATTGAAGTAACAGTCCAATCGACTTGCGTATTGGATGCGCACAACTTTGTGTGTCGCAGTTTGTTTTAGGTGTGCATCTAACTTCAGCGTCTAGTGACTATCCAAACACAGTGTGTTCATTTAAATTAGGGGTGTTAATCGTGTCGAGTTTATGGTTTAGCGGGTTGATGGGTTGCGGGTTGGTGGGTTGAAATGTCCAACCCGAACCTGACTCATATTATTATTCGGGTCAAAGATTTCAACCCTAACCCGACCCTTATAAATTCGGGTCAACCCGGCCCGTTTAACCCATACTTTTAAATGAGTCGTACAAGTGAACGATTTATAAGCGATTTGTTGGGTTTTAAGCAGATTATCGATAACATGTTTAATGATAAGTATGAGTGTAACAAATAAATAATATAATGTGTCAAAACTAACATTATTATAACTAACCATGTTAAATAGAAAACGGTAAAACCAAAAATATATATATATATATATATATATATATATATATATATATATATATATATACGGGTTAACCCGAACCCAAGCCGTTTTTTTTAAATGGGTCATGTTAGTCGACCCAAACCTGTGTTTTTGTGTTAGGTTAGAGTCGGGTTGACGGGTCGTGTTAAGAATTGCAGCTGCTAATTCAAACTAACGGTGTGTTAGAATTTTTGCCGTCCTTCCCCACAATCACCAAAGGACGGAGCCGCACTATGTGACGTCATAGGTTTATGCAAGACAAAACCGCACCCGTCAAAATGGGATATTCATGACATGGTTTATATAATTTCAAAATACAATTTTGAAACCATACAATGTTACAAAGTGCATAACGCCTTTTAAGAAATGTCAATTTAAAAAACAGTATAATAATCTTATATTTAATATAAAGACAATAAATACTCGATTTTTATAGTGTCTTTTATAAAAGTATAATAATTTTATGGTGTTTAAAAAAATTAGTGTAACAAGCATATGTTGAAAAAAGTAAACCCTCTCTTTCCGCCATTTGAGTCGTTATTAACTTCAAGTTAAACACTAGATACAAAAAATATTTACCTATATAAGTACTTTGAAAGTATTTATGTATATGGGTAGTTTTCTATGTTCTCTTTATTTCTACCTAATCTATACTTTTTTTCAGTTTTTTTTTCTAACTCATTATGTGAAATAATTGTTGTACGCACATACTCTATTTACATAAAAAAGGATTATATAAAAGCCATACCTTGTGTTGGTATATTTTTTAAACATAATTTATGCTTCATGTTGAAAACGTATATAAATAGAGTATATACGTACAACAATTATTTCACATAATAAGTTACAAAAGAAAAAAAAAAAAAAAGCTCAAAAGAAAAGTATAGATTAGGTAGAATAAAGAGAACTGAGGAAGGTATCCATATAGGTAAATATTTCTTTTATCTACACCCATTTGGGAAAATACTCTGAATTTATCAGCGTTGATCCTATCAATTAAATTAATTTGATTAAATGCTATCATTCTTTCTCACGCCATATGCGTGTGAGCGTTTGCGTTTTTTTAAATATGATCGTTACAGAATATGCATACCTTGAGGCTTGAGAAATCGAAGGAAATCGACAGATCAACGGAGTCAATATCTGAACACACGAAAGAAAGGTGCCGATTCAATTCATGATTGTCATATTTTATTAAACGATATCTGATTTGAGAAAATTTACTAAACGTGATCTCACCGGAGATACCAATGGCGATTTGCACAGCTTTACTGGTTGTATTGTCTTTGTTCACGCTCACCTTCACCGCAACCTTTTGCTGTAAAAACAATTTAATTACATAATTGTATTAAAACTAATCCAAATAAATGCAAAAGCTCATAATAGAAGCTGAAAACCGTAGGCAAGATATTGAGCCGAATACAGCTGGTAAAAATAAATTCGGTCACATCGTACAAAAAGGGGCCTTGTTTTTTAGTGAATCTTGCAAAGAAAAAAAATTATTTGTCATACGATCTAGATAAACATGAAATTTACAACAAAAAACTAATATGATTGCATACTTTTCAATTTAAAAAGTTGTGTGATTAATCAAGTCATCATTATGGTAGCTAAGCTTCGCTAAACTAAAAGGGCAGAGCGGGTAACAACTAACAAATCAAAACGAGTTCAGGTCTTAATGGACTGGTATAAAAATAGATTCAATTTGGTTCAACTCAAGAATGTTCGGTCAAAACACGTTTTAAACAATCTTGGTTTGTTTAACTTTAACTGAAAAAACAAACACTTAAACAAATAAATTTTCTTGCTCGATAAGAAAATGAACGTGTTAGTGTTTCCTTATGCCAGACGCCGGTCCTTGATATTATTATCTATATTAATTAGAAGTCCTCATAAACAGTAGGCATAGAGAACATTTTAATCTATTTTATTACTATTTTTTTAACGGCTCTATTTCATTTTATTACTATTAGTTTGTTGTTATTATATTTATTATTAGTATATTATTATAACTACTAATTTTTATCTGTACTATATATACAGTAGGCTTTTAACCATTTAACTTTTTAATAGTTTAATTTTTCTTGGATTACTTGCGTTCTTTTACTTACAAAAAACTAAATGAAGTTGTGCGTTTTTTCTTGACATTTCTATATAACTTACTATATATTAATAAACCAATTGAAATGAATAGTGATTAATAATAATAATAATAATAATAATAATTCTTTTCTTTACTCTTTGATTTAATGATTTATTTAGTATCACATGTTGGGTTAGGCTTGGTGTTAACCGCTATCGAAAATAACGGTACGATCATGTTCAGTATCGGTATATGAAGGTAAAAAACGACACCAGCCTGTACAGAAAACGCCAAAAGTCAGTACCGGGTAGTCACCCAGTACAGACAATGGTGTTGCTACCCAGTACCATTTGTTCATCCCTGATCACTGGTACCGTACAGACAATGGTATCGTACAACGTTTTTTTGTTGACTTTCTTCAACTTTTAATGATTTCTTTTTTAGTTTCAGGGGTAGGGATGGGCTCGGTGTCAACCGATACCAAATCGGTACTAGTACCGAAAATACCGGTTGCAGTACTGGTATATGAAGGTAAAAACCGGTAGCGAACCATTACCAAGAATGCCAAAAGTCGGTACCGAATTGGTACTTATGATCTTTCGGTTCGGGAAATTCGGTACCAGCACCCAGTACCATTTGCTAATCTTTGACAACGGGTTTCATACGAACAATATCATTACCATAAAAATTGTTTGGTTGATTTTCTTTCGGTTATCGTTTAGTGTTTTTTTCTACATTTTCTTTTTTTGTTCTTCTCAGCAGTCCCGTGCGCAACGCGCACGGAAGTATAGACCTAGTTTTATTTAAAACACGATTGTGTTTGAAATGTAGTCTTTTTGGTATCGTGGCCTATATCAAGTGCCGGAACCAGTTGATACTAGTATCAGTATTATCGGAACCAGTATCGGTGTATACTTACAATAATATACGCTTTTAGCCCATTTGTTTTTATTTAGTTTGATTTTCATCCGATATCTCGCGTCCAATATCTTTTTTATAAAGTAGAATTCACAACTTTGTTTAAAAAACTCTCGCCACCAAAACCGACACTGACATCGGTACTACTATAGTTATTATTGCAACCGACACCGTTATTCTTTTTTTTATTTTCAGCGTAAAACATATTCTTTTGGGCATATCATGAATTTTAACCGAGTGTCAGTACCATAACGAATCCAACCAAACTGACCGAATTCTCGCTGCATAGCGCGTGCAAATTCACCTAGTTCTAATAAAAAAATAAATGAATACAGGCAATCATATACGTGAATAGATACTACTTACCGGTAGGGGTTGGTTTGTCGTTGATGCTGCCGGATCATAGTTATTCACATAAATAACTGGTGCTGGTGAAGAGTTATCCACAACCGTAACCGGTGTTGGTGCAGTGTTATCAACAACCGTAACTGGTGTTGGAAGAACTGGAGTCGCAACCTTAACCTTATCACCGTCGGCTTCCATCTTCAAGAATGAGGTGCATTTAGAATAGGGTTAGTGTCATGTATTTATAGCCAGCGAAAGATATCAAGAGGAGTTTGTTACGAACCAACCACTCATGCATTTATTATTTGATATTTTTTTTGAACTGATATATTATTTGATATGAACGCGTTATCTACTTTCCATGTTGAGTAAACATGTGCAATGCTTTTCCGAAAATAGTTTAACATTTTGGAATTTTCTTTACATTTAAATCCAATGTTTTTGTTGCTTTGTCCGATTGCTCATTTTCGTTTCGAGTTTAGTATCTTAGTGGAGGGTTCAAGTGAATTTCTTTTTTTTAAAGAATAAAAAAAATAAATTTTAACCAATAATAATACTTTATTTTACTTTATTTAGTTTTTTATTTAATATTACTGTAAGGGTATATTAGTAAACTTAAATAGATCATTAATTGTTAGTCTTCATTTTTAATAGCTAACTACATTAAATTTGTAACTTAATACAAAAATATATGTTTTTAAAGAAAAAAAAGTTAATTTAAAGTGTAGGATAAATTACGAGGCGTGTATGATAAATTACGAGTTGTGTAGTATAAATTTCAATATGTGTAGCACAAATTTCAAAACGTGTAGAATAAATTTTGATGTGTGTAGGAAATTATTGTGGATGATTATAGTTTTTATGACTAATTATATAAATAAGCTATAAGACGCCTATACAACCCAAGCAAGTATAAAGAAATGGTCGACCGCTATAACACTATTTCAGATTCAACTCCCCGATCACCACTCCAACACCAGCAATGGTTCCCCACTCGGTAAACCCCACTCCCTGATCCACTCCCCACAACCACTCTCTCCACCCTTATGTATGTTTTGTGCATATAATTGTTGTACTTTACAAGTTATTTTGAGTTTGCCACATGTGTGGTGATTTGTATTTTCACCCCTTCATAAGACTATGGGGTATGGGGCAGGGGTTGGGGCATGGGTTAGAGAGAAACGCCCAAGTCACCACCCCGGGTGGGCTTGGGTTTGGGCGTGGCCCCTTGGGCGGGAGTTTAAGGCTGGGCGTGGGGCGGGGCTGCCACATGACATGGCGGAACCTCATTGGCCAAGCGCACTAACCCTTTGAAATTGGCTTTTTTCCACGCCACCCAACCCACGCCCCACCATACCCCTTTGAAATTGGCTTTTGGTCTTGGGTGTCCCATAGTCCACGTGTCGCACCATGCCCCCAACCCACGCCCCACCATACCCACGCCCCACCATACCCCTTTGAAATTGGCTTTTGGTCTTGGGTGTCCCATAGTCCACGTGTCGCACCATGCCCCCAACCCACGCCCCACCATACCCCACGGTCTAATCCCTATTTCTCTGCTACGCTACTACGTGTCCTCTACTCCGAGTTCTTCCTTCTTCACATTAGTAGAAAGAAAATTGATAGAACGGGAACTAGGGTTAGAGAGGAGAGATAGGGAGCCTAGAGAGAAGAATGGCGGTGACGCTCTGTTAGTGATGACGACAAGTACTGCACGCGTCGACCAGGGTGATCGGGTAACGACACCGATGAAGATGTGGCCGTAGTTTTGGTGAGATATTGAAGATGGTGATGGTGGTCACAAGCCGCCCCTTTGGTTGACAACTAGGGTTCCGAACAAGGGTTGGAAGACTTAATCGACTGTTGTGAGTCGATGTTGATGCCGAAAAACCACTTGGATCATTCCGTTACAACAGCGATACTACTAGTAAAGGTAGTGGTTTCCCGATTAGATTTCACAAATTTATGGGATTTTTTAACTGCTATATGTCCTTTTTTTTTAATTTTGGTTATCAATTTTGCTTTTGATTTATTGTTTTTTCGATTAGGTAACACAAATTTGTCTGATTGTTTAGCCTTTTTGGTTTAGATTGTTGATAATCATTGATCTGGCGTTATCTTCTCCAACTGATGGAAGTTAAATTGTAGTCACGGTTTTAAATTAGTTGATTGAAACAATTCCAGATTTAGTCACAGGAACTGAAATTGGGATTCATGAGTGAAATCTGCTGATTACGAATTCTTTCATTAAGGTAAAGCTTAAACTTATATCATTATTCTTCTTTAATGAGTAATTTAGGTGATTGAAGTTGAAGAAACACGGAACTAATTTTAGAGTTAATTAGGTTGGTTTATGTTCCTTTCATAATGGTTAATCTTCTTTTAACTTTCTGAGCTCCGATTTGATCCGATCTTCCTGCAAAACAGAACACTGTTAGCTCGTTAAGAGGGGAATATGGGGGTTTCCCTCTTATCCAGACTCCGGCGTGAGAATAAGTATCTGCTTTGAGGAAATAATTATGTGTTAAGAGTGAGAGTAGAGAGAATGGAATGTTTAACCTGTGCATGGAGGTCTCTATTTATAGCCGGAGAGGTGTAAGAGGAGATGGGCTGATGGGCCTTGGGCCGGAAGGCGACAACCAGAGAATATGCTCTTTGTCTCATTGGTATCGACCGTTAGTGTCTTCTAGAAGATCTCCGGTGCTGGCGCACCGTGATTGGAGCCACGTGTCTCAGTTGTCGGCCTTGTTGTCCCTCTGCCATCAGCAGGTAAGTGGAGATCATGGGACAGGTGTCGCCGCGCCCTGATTGGTGCCACATAGGCGTCCTTGTGTACTTTCTGTCTCCTGCACGTTAGACGATCGTGGAGCACGATAGAGCACAGCCTGGAGGACGCTGATTGGCTTGTTCTTCTGCCACTTGTACCTTTGGTACTTTCTGAAGTGGCCTTGTGCTTTGACTCCAGCGCGACCTTTGCTGAGCACGTAAGTAGCCCGCGCAAGGTTGCAGGAGGTGAAGGCTCTTATTCAGAGCGCTAAGTATAGAAATTGATGTTATCTCTTGTTTGGACCTCGCGAGAGATCAGGCTCTGTTTAAGCATCCCGCGCGGGTCTAAAGATTGATCACCAAAGTGATTAAGGAGTATGGTCCAACGCGCGACCCTGACTGGTCTGCGCAACATTTTTAGGACCATACCCCTTCAAGTCCCCCCAGTCCAGTGCTGCTTCACGCGCGAAGTGAGTGGTTGGAGCTCTGGACTTAGAAAAAAGGAAGTGTTGGGTTAGAAAAAATGATTGCTAGATCTTGGTGAGTAGCGCGCGTGTAACTGTCTGTTAGTTACTACGGCGCGACTACTAGATTTGTCTGTTGAAAATCCTCTGCTTTTGAGTGTAAGCGCGCAGGTTCATTGGAGAATTGTGAATTCTGCGCGACCTGGGTAACTTCTGCATGAGGTTTGTAGTAGATTTGAGCGGGAAAAACCTCGAATTTTGAATTCTGACAGGTTGGTGGGAAATGTCGTTGATGGCGACGTTTGAGTTGACTGCTGACACGGCCATCATCATGTTGTCACTAACGGTTCGGCTTTTCGTCAGTCGAGTGAGGTCCACACGCGCGTGGTAACCGTCACTCCGGGAATTACGACGTACGTGGCAGCTGTTGATTGGATACGCGCGTGGTGAATCCAGTACGTCTACTCATCGCATTAAATGCGATGAGTATATATAGTCGACGAGAGGAGAGACAAGATCACAAACCTTTCTTTACTTTCTCTATTCTCTCTCTATTCTTCTTTGAATCTTCAAATCTTCAAAGGTTGCACTAGCAGATCTTCAAGTTTATTCAAGAAATTTGAAGATATTCAAGTTGTTCCTGTTTCCTTTATATTCATGGCTGAAGAAGGGTCTCAACTTGAAGAAGGTCCCCTCCCCGTCCTCAGGTGGGATCAGGGGTTATTTGAGCAAATCGCTAGGGGTTTCCGGTTTCCACCGGAATGGGATGCTCAATATCCCGGTCAGAACCAAACAGCCGCCTACGCGTCGCCGGGGTATATTACCCTCTTTGAAGATTTCTTTTTACAAGGCAACTTCCGGTTGCCGGCGACGGAGTTCATGGCCCATATTATTCACTACTATGGGTTTCATATATCACAGATGAGTCCACCCGGTATGGTGAGGGTGCGACATTTCGAGTTTTTGTGTCGGTCTCATGACATAGAACCCATAGTGGAGAGGTTCAGGGTTTTCTATCAGTTGATTAGGAATATGGGGTTCTATTCCTTTGGCAACCGTGGTTCAGCCAAGAAGATTATGTTGAATCCTCCCAAGAGCTTTCATGATTAGAAGCAGAAGTTCTTCTTCATCAGAGAGGAGGTGACTCCGATCGCAATGATCTTCCGTGCGCCAAACACAATTGAGAAAGAAGAACTGGCGATTCCTAAGAAAGAAGACTGGTACTTGAAGCTCACTGCAACACCTAATCGAGTTTTTGGTGAGAACGTCCTGGTCGCGGCGCAGATGAGTGACCAGTGGCCGGAGGATAGCAATGAGGTGCCTGTTTTGAAGTTTCAAGATAGAGGTTAGTTACTTCTTTAATTACTTCCTCTTTTTGTAATTCAGTTACGCTTAATTGTTGATTTTGAACACAGAGGCGCGCCTTTATCAAGTTGCTTTTCCCACCTTTGGTGGATCTATGGGCGTTCGCCCCCTGGAATCAGGGGAGCAATACTGGTATGAGCAGATCAAAGGTCATTTTCTGTATCCTCCTGCTGGAGCTTTTTCCAATCCTCCCACTGCAATCGAAGGTGCGCATCTACCCAACCCCAGGCCCTTGCGAGCTGTGACTTCCGTTGGGAAAGAGATTCTTTATCTTTCCAGCGAGGAGTCTGTAGGGTCTTCAAATGGGGAGCTAAGTTCCTGGTCTAACATCTTTATAAGTGTGTTGCACGACCTTGGCATTGATCCGGAGGAGAAGAAGAAGAAGCCGAGCAAGAAGAAAGTGATTAACATTGATGCTGAGGTGACCAGCAAGAAGGGCGGGAGTAGCCGTGCGACTGCCGGTGCTTCTGATAAAGGTACTCTACGATTTCGTCAGAGTAACTTGGAGGATTACGTCATTGCAAGTGACTCACTTGAGGGTTTGTCATGTATAGGAGAGAAGAAGACCAGCGCTGCTGGTTCAAAGAGTTCGGGGAGCGCGGGTTCCAGGAACCCAGATGCTGGCGCTACTCCTTCGTCCATCGCGCTGGATGAAGAAGAAGAGGAACCTGCTGTCAAATTGATAAGCCGGAAGAGGAGCAGAGAGGAGACTACTGTGGGCGCGCAGGTGGCGCAGAAGACTGGGGGAGCCCCAGCAATAGGCAAACAGAGCAGTCTGCGCTCTCTCTACAAATTCTCTCCGGGTTAGTTTCATGACTTCCTACATGTTTTCTTTAATGAAATTTATTTCTAACACTTAGCTTCTGCAGAGGCCAAGAAGAAGACCCCTGAAAAGAAGGGTGTTGCCCAAGAACCGGTGCAGAAGAAAACCAAGTTTGTGATCAAGCCTCTTAAGTCTGCTGAGTTGGAGGCTGAGAAAGAGAAGGAGAAAGAAAAAGATAAGGAAAAAGAGAAGAAGAAGAAGAAGAAGAAGAAGAAGAAGAAGACAATTGAGAAGCCTGTCAGTGACAAATCCAAAGAGACCGAGACCGCTGCTATTACTGCGCAGGAGAAGACGCAGGGTCCGGAGGTTGTTCATATTACGGGGCTTGACCAGCCCCTTCATGAAAAGAAGAAAGAAACTCGGGGGAAGGGACCGAGGTTGTTAAGCCAACCAAGCCTGCGTAGGTTGATGCCCCCACCAAACTGTTCAAGTGACTTCTGCTGCTGGGGGGTCGGCTGCTGCTGCGCATAAAGAGACTACCACTACTGCAGGTGGTGCAGGTGCGGCTGGTGGTGCTGGAGGGTCCATGCCACAGACTCCTATCGGTCCTAAGGATACCTCAGGCGACATTTATTACAAAACTTACACCGAGGAGGCTCGCGGTGATGCTCCATACCAAGCTCCATGGGGTTTAAAGCAGAAGGATACCTTCCCGGAGTTCGCTCCTTGTCGTGATTGGTTCTTGAATTCCTTCCCTCCTGGGGAGGTTAACCGGCAGAGGGCGCGATCCCATGATGCGTTATACCAAGCCTACGTTGTTGGAGAAGCCAATACCCACGCCGCTAACCACTAAATCGTGCGTGAGTGGCGTACGATGGTTAAAGAGCGGGGTGATTGGGAAAAATACCGTGATCGTTTGGTGAAGCAGGTTAAGGAATCTGAGAAGATGAAGAGCTCGTTTGCTGAGGAGAAGGCCGCCTTTGATGCGGAGAAGAAATCTGAGGAATGGGGCCGCGAGGGTTTGAGGAGCAAACTGCGCGCCGCTGAAGAGCTCTTATAGAAAGAGCGGGCTGATTGGAAAGAAATATGCAAAAAAGATAATCAGCGCATGTTTGCTGCTCGCTCCAAGATTACCGACCTTGAGGCTCAAATTGCCACATTAACAAAGAAGGTTGAGGATGTTGAAGCTGACAAGGAGCGCGTTGAGGTTCAACAACCTTAGCCTTTTCTTCTTTAAGTTGTTTTTTACTTGTCAAAATATTACTAAGTCATTATTTCACCCCTCGCAGGCTGAGTTAAAAGCGCAGGTGGCCAGCAAGGACAAGGACTTGCATGCCAAGGATGTGGAGATTGCGGAGTTAAGGCGCAGATTGCATGAGCAAACCGACAAGAGTGAATCCTTTGAGATTGATTTGGAGGCTGAAAGGGTTAAGGCTGCTACCGCCGAGGAAGCCAAACAGAAAGCCGACGAGGCGCGGGATATTTGCACTTCTTCCCTCAATGTAGCCCAAAACAATTATGCCGAAGCTCAAGCAATCGTGGACACTCTAGTTTCCGACTCCGAATGGTTGCGTAGTAGAGGGGTAGTTCTGGTAAGGTCCCTCTTTCTTAACTTAGGCTTTATTTCTTGTTGTCTTGATTCTTATCCATTGCCTTTCTTGTAGATGGCTAACTCCATTCTGAATGCATCTGAACTGGATGCGGCTGTTGCCGCTGTCATAGATGCCTCACGCGCGGTTGGTCATCGTGGAGGTTATCTAGAGTGTGCACAACATGTTGAAGAGGCATTTGGACAGGACTTTGATGTCAGTCATTGCTCAGTGACCGATTAGCCTGATGCTGCATTAGCCCACGCTGAAGGGGTTTATGACCATTTATCATTGCCTGTGATGGATTTGGTCGCAAAAGCGCTGAAGCATGACGACTGGTGTTCACGGCTAAAGACTTATCCTAGACCCTCCATAGACTATGGAGTTATCTGATGAGGAAGAGACAGCCGGTGGTGATGGCGATGGCGAAGGGAATGATGACGGCGATGGTGGTGATGGTTATGAGTAGATAGTCTTGATAGGCTTTGTGCCTTGTAATTTTCTTTTTAGATGTTAAATGTAACTCATCGCGCGCTTTTTGTAATGTGACATTTACGCTTGTTTCTTTTTTTATGTCAAGTTACAATTATTGCATTGTTGTTAGAAACTTTGGTTAAGTTAGAGCGAATAAATGTAAGTGTGGCTCGTATGTGAGTATAACTACCCGGTCTCGCGCTATGTTCGCGGAGGACCTTGGAGGCATAACTCGAGAGCTCGTAATTTACCGAAGTGTTTTCGTGCTAATCAAAAGTTTAACATGCATTTGTAACGTAGAAGTCATGATGCTAAAAACAAAAGGCATAGTCAATGCTTTCATTAAGTAGCTTTGAAACAGGCGCTAGGCCAATCATACATCATTAAAATAAAAAAGGCATATAGCCGACATAAGTAATTGGAAAGGCGTATAGCCAACATGAGTAGATAAAAGGCGCATGGCCAAGGGTGTTCACATGTAACATTTGCGCAATTGTTGCGCGTTCCATGTGCGCGGGATGATGTATCCATCCAGGGTGTGCAGCTTGTATGCCCCTTTTCCTAGCACCTCGTGTATCAAGTATGGGCCTTCCCACTTAGGAGCTATTTTACCGGGGCGTTCAGCATTGGAGGCTTCATTGTCTCTAAAGACGTATTCTACTGGAATGTAGGTACAAATGCGCACTCTTGCATTGTAGTACCTCTCCAACTGTGTCTTGTACTCGGCCTCTTTGATTCGCGCTATTTCGTGCCTTTCTTCGAGCAGGTCTAAGTCTAGACGACGTTCTGCCTCGTTATCAATTTTGTTGACAGCTGACAAGCGCGGCGAGGGGAGGCAAATCTCAGCTGGGATAACCGTCTCAGAAACGTAGACCAGTCTAAAAGGGGTTTCGCCAGTACTTGTCTTTGGCATGGTTCGATGAGCCCACAGGATGCTCGGGAGCTCATCTACCCAGCCTCTTCTCTTGGTGCCCAGTCGGGCCTTTATCCCTTCGACGATACTTTTGTTGACACTTTCTACTTGGCCGTTTCCCTGAGGATGCGCAACGGAAGAGAAAGTGTGCTCGATGTTCATCGCTTTCATCCATTTTTGAAGGTCTTCAGAAGCAAAATTGGTGCCGTTATCGGTTACGATCTTGAGTGGGAGACCAAATCTACAAATGATGTGTTCGCATATGAACTTGCGCACCATCATTGCAGTAGTTGAGGCGAGAGCTTTGGCCTGCACCCACTTGGTGAAATAATCAACGGCAACGATTATGAACTTCACAGCACCAGGAGCTTCAGGGAAAGGTCCTACCATATCAATCCCCCACTGCTGGAAAGGCCAGGCAGTGGACAAAGGGATAAGATTATTCTTTGGGCGCATGGTTTTTGGGGCGTGCCTCTGACAGGAGTCGCACTTGCGCAATTCCTTTAGAGTGTCAACGTGCATCCCTGGCCAATAATAACCAGCATTCATTATCTTTGCTACGACCATGCGTGGGCCCGCATGAATGCCGCAGATGCCTTCGTGAATCTCCCTGATCAGGTAAGTTGCATCTTGAGGGTCCACACAGCACAGTAGTGGCCCTAAGAAGGATCTTCTATACAAAATTCCACCATTCATCTCATAGAACAATGCTTTGTTCTGTATCTTCCTTTCCTCGGCTTTACTTTCAGGGAGAATTCCTTCTTGCAAATATTGGATGATAGGGGTCATCCAAGATGGTTGCCCTATCTCAATCACATTCACTTGACGCAACAAAACCGACGGGTTTTTTAAGACTTCGATTCTTACATCTTTGGCGAGATGTTGAAAAGTTGTTGAAGCGAGCTTGCTTAAAGCGTCTGCTGGTTTGTTCTTTGACCGATTGATATGAACTACCTTGTATAACTTGAATTGTTGAAGCAACTCTTTTGCTTGCTCTAAATACAGGGCCATAACTTCACCTTTTTCATCATACAACCCATTAATTTGACTCGCGATCAGGAGAGAGTCGACATGCGCTTGTAAGTTTTGAGCTCCCATCTTGATGGCTAGGAACAAGCCTGCCAAAAACGCTTCATATTCTGCCTCGTTGTTGGTATTTTTGAAACCCAACTTGATAGCATAGGTGAACTCATGCTTCTCCGGGCTAACAAGGCGCAATCCAGCTCCAGCGCCGTCTTCGTTCGGGGCTCCGTCAGTGTATAACAACCATAACCCATCTGATGTGTCTTTGATGGGAGTATCAACAACTTCACAATCTTTGATCTTGTCTTCTAGCACTTCAGTGATGAAGTCCGCTAACACTTAGCCTTTTATGGCTGGGCGCGGCCTGTACAGAATGTTGTGGCCCCCCAGCTCGATTGCCCACTTTGCTAAGCGTCCTGACGTCTCTGGTTTTTGCAGGATTGTGCCAATATGGAAGTTAGTGAGTACAGTGATTACATGCCCAGTAAAATACCTGCGCAGCCTCCTGGAGGCGTCTAGCAGCACGAGCACTAACTTTTCGATGGTTGAATATTATGTTTCTGGATCCGTGAGCACCCTACTAACATAGTAGATTGGAGTCTGAACTCCGACTCTTTCTACCAACAATACCGACCCAACTGCCTTGTCCGAAGAAGACAAGTACAGGATGAGTGGTTCCTTCTCAAATGGCGCGGTTAGTGCAGAGAGCTTGATCAAACACTCTTTCATTTGCTGGAAGGCAGCTTCTGCTTCTCGCGTCCATTTGAACTCTTGCTTTTTTTTACGCAGTTGCGCAAAGTACTGATAAAAGGGTAAGATTTTGCAGCGTGGTTTGATAAAAATCGCTTAAGCGCGGCTAGGCGGCCGGCCAACCTTTGCATTTCTTTGATCGTGCGCGGTGACGGCATCTGCTCGATGGCTTGAACTTTTTCGGGGTTAAGCTTAAAACCGCCGTTTGTAACCATGAAGCTTAAAAACTTGCCTTCCTCCATACCAAAAGAACACTTCGCTGGATTCAGCTTCATGTTCACGCTCCTGAGAGAATTGAATGCCTTCTCTATGTCTTTTAGCATCTGGTCCTCCTCGGGACTTTTAATCACCAGATCGTCAATGTAAACCTCGATATGCTTTCTGATGTCATCAGCAAATATCGTATCCATCAGAAGCTGGTAGGTTGCACCAGCGTTTTTGAGCCCGAATGGCACCTTTGTGTAACTAAAGATTTCGATGTCGGTACGAAAAGTTGTCTTGTCTTCATCTTCCAGCGCCATTTGGACTTGATGATACCCCTTGTAACAGTCCTAAAAACATTTCCACCTGTATGGCATGAGAAAGTCTATTTTTTGTTGATCTCAGGCAATGAATAACAATCTTTGGGGCTCGCCTTGTTGAGATCAGTGTAATCGACACACATTCGTGTAAGGACCTTCAAAAATGTCCCAAAACGACCCGGAAGTGAAAACCCGGACCCCTAAAACCCTAATCCATATCAAAAATCAAGAAGAACATATTTTTGGTCCTCTCGCGGGCCGCGTAAAACATCTGAAGGACCTCACGCGGGCCGCGTCAAACCTAAGTTGACCGGATAAGCGTTCCCAGGCCACGTGGCATACACATGGCAGCATTACTGATGACACGCTAGCCCTAGTCTACGACTAGGGCCTCTCGCGGGCCGCGTAAAGATTAAGAAGGGACTTACGCGGGCCGCGTAAACCCCAAATTTCTGCTATAAATAGAATGGGTTACGAGCAGTTCACTGGTGTCGAAATTTCAATCCAAAACACGAAGTATACTGCTCAAAAGTCGAAATTACAATTCACCGTAGTGAAACGCTGCTACGATACAGGGTATTAACTCGATCGCTGCTACGATTTAATGTCCGATCGATTGAAAACTATCCAATGGATGTTTA
Source organism: Helianthus tuberosus (assembly GCA_030545235.1). Lineage (NCBI taxonomy): Eukaryota > Viridiplantae > Streptophyta > Magnoliopsida > Asterales > Asteraceae > Helianthus > Helianthus tuberosus. The sequence goes on from CM060362.1 coordinate 79,419,477, forward strand.
AGTGCTGCCCAAATTAGGGCTATACTTTGTCATTCGTCATGAATTCGATGGATGTTTAAGTGTTGCACTTTCTCATTCGTTGTGAGGGTTTCTATCTCGTGAGTTATCGTAAATGCTGTATTAGTTACTGACCTAGTTCGTGTGCATTGTTATTTAAATTAGGTTACAAGGCTAATCAGTAGGCTAAATTCTGCCCGTTTAAATCTGCAATGTGAGTCATTCTCTTTTATCAAAAGTATTTTACAATACTCCATTTATTTTCAAAAGTTAAAATTACAGGGATTAAGTCGTGGTTATCTTGAATCACTGGCTAGTGGGGTATTGTGCACATTACTAATTTCTCACAGTTAGGCTAATAAATCCTAACAGTGATAATCATCACTACTTGGGTGAAAGGACCCAATAGTGGTATGACCATCGTCACCAGGAGGTGACACGGCGCCAGATAAAAATAAGATAGAAGCCATTGTAATCGCTCTTATGCTGTAATTTATAACTATGTGTCATTTTATCAAATTGAGTGACTCGCCAGTATTTCCCCGCTGATAAAATATTTTTAAAACATGTTTCAGGCAACCTGCTGTAAATCAAGAAAAACGTGCTACGGAGCACTAACAAGCTTGAAGAGGTGGCTCAGTTAAAATAAACATGTTTTATAAATCAGGGAATTTCCAAGTGAAATTCCTCTATTGTAAATTACGGGGTTTATCCCGAATTATGAAATAAAATAATCGGGCATTTCCAAGATTTAAAAGATCCTGTAAAAAAAAAATCTTCCGCTGTCAACTCAATTAATAAATACCACGGGTTTTTCTGTCCCACGGCTCCTAGACCGGGTCAAACCGGGACGAGGGCCGTGACAGAAAAAGGTGGTATCAGACCCACTGATTTAAGCCTATTAAGTATTTAAAAATACTTAATTTTCCTGATTACTGTCTTGTGATTATGTGTTTTTAACTGACTACTTGTTAGTTACAGTATGGGTAAGCAAAGAATCTCAGACATCTATCGTCAATTAGATAGATCACCAAAAGATAAGGGAATTTCATTCCAATCAAATTCCTCAAGATACTCAGCAGATACTGAGGAAGGAATATTTGTTCGTAAGGCACAGTTTGAGAAACCACTTACCCCTAAGAAAAGAAGATATATTATTAGAAAAAGTCAAGAGAAAATGAGGAAATCACAAACAAAAGAAGTGATAATTAATAAAGAGACTCAGGGAACAGGTGATAACCCACCATGGGAAGATGAGTTAGATGAACAATGGGCAAATCTCTACATGTTAGCCACTGTAGCAGTAAATGCTAACTTATAATTAAACCATCAGTACCTATGTCACCTATAAGCCAGAAACTTTAAAGAAACTTGCCCATTAGATAAACAACTTAGTAAGAAAAGATAGACAAAAATAAATAATCCCTAGTATATTTTCAGTTGTAATTTGTAATATATATAAAATCGCAATATTTCATATTTTTATTAATACTTAATTTTCCTGATTGCCATTCTGGGATTATGTGAAAATTCAAGTTACAAACTTTTAACCTAGATTTTTGTATGTTTCTTCATATCTGCTAAACAGCATGAATGAGTTATCTGAAGCCCTTCAGAATCTCAATCTCTACCCTGTTAATGTGGAAGTTTCCAGAGACTTTACCGGGTATTGTGCTGACATAGAAGAACCTATGGAATTTCAAACCTAACCTCCGGAGAAACCTAAGCCAAAGAAGAGAAGAAGAATTGTGGGCTGGAGGCGTGTGCGCAGGAGGAAACCAGCAACACGGAAAGTTATAAAGACAGAGGATCTAACAGGTAAAGGCAAGGAAATAGAGATTGGGGAAAGTTCCAGGCAAGATCAGGATATGCCACCCTGGGAAGAGCTGGATCATAAACTGGCACTTAGTGACCTCATCGGACCTGCCGGTGAAAACCTTTTTAATTACCCAGCGGAAGCACAACTTCCAGTTGACCTAGAGCCTAAAATCCCAGATCCTATTATCCACTCCCAACCTCTACCAGCAGAAGTAGAAAAATGGTGGACCACCGACTGGCAGTTTCAAAATCTCCTAAATAACCCTAATACCTTTTTCCCTCAATTTGACCCAGAACCTCCACTACACCCACCTATGAGCATGGAAAATCTGGCTGAACTCCGTCATTATGGCGAGGAGCTGATTGATGCAGGGAACCGAATTAGGGAAGTAGGGGAAAGAATATCTTGGAAATACGACGAAAGGGAACGTCGTTTCTAAGATGCCAGCTGACAAGGATGGTGTAACTGTGGTTGTGTGGTTGTAGGAATATGTGTTTAATAATAATAATAATAATAAAATATAATTATGTGTAGTAACTTAAAAATAAAACTTTTGTAAGATAACCAGTTTGTACAAATGCCTATTATATATAAAATATCGAAAGTTGAAAAATCAACAATTTTGGCTATACGTGTTGACATGATTATTTGCGATTGTTTTATTATGTTTGGTTGTTAATTCTTTATGCTAATCACTTATATAAATTAATTACCAGATGGCACACGCTGGTAATGAACAAGTTAACGAGGGTAACCAATCTGAGCAAAATCATGAAGATCAATTTCTGAATAGGCAAGATATTGAAAATATCGTTGCTCAGGGAATAGCCAATGCTATTCCAGCAATTCTTGCTGCTGCCCAAAATCCAGTTGAACCTCAACAAATTATTCCTAGCAAACGAACTCATGAGGACAATTTCAGTAATAGTGTAAACGGAGGCGGTAACCATACTAATAATGACAACGATGGAATGCAAGCCCCACTCGTTAAGAAAAAGAAAGCTGCAACGCCTGGTTGCACTTATAAGGAGTTTCTTGCCTGTAAACCAGTTGAATTTGCAGGCAACGAAGGGGCGACTACTGCACTGCGTTGGTTAGAGAAAACCGAGGCGGTAATTAAAATAAGTAAATGTGCTGAGGAAGACAAGGTCATGTACGCGTCACATCTTTTTAAAGAAGGGGCACTAGAATGGTGGAATACAGTACTTCAATCGAAGGGAAGCGATGTGGCCTATGCCATAAGTTGGGAAGAATTTAAGCAGCTAATGGAAAGAAAATTCTGCCCTGAATATGAAAAAGAACAATGGTGAATAAATTCTTAAATCACCGGATGGTGGATGTAGACTGTCGAGGGTATACTTCGACATTCTTCGAGTATGCTAGAGTTGTACCTACCCTGGCTTTGCCAGAGCCGGTACTTATTTCCCGCTATATTTGGGGATTGATTGGCAAAATCCGTGATATCCTTAAAGCTGCGAGACCACGCAATATTGACGATGCAGTGGAATTAGCCAACACTTTGACTGACGGGCTGGTACGTACAAGAGAAGAAAACCGGAACAAGGAAGTGGCCCAAAAGATTACCCAGGGATTCCGTATGGGTAACCGTAGTAATTTCAAGAGAAAGGGAACTGGGCAATCCTCCACTGTTCCATTTTGCAATGCCTGAAAAAGAAAGCATTTTGGAAGATGCAAAGGGTATTGCAATTTCTGCAAAATCCCGGGGCACCAAGAAGAAGATTGCAGGAAGAAGAAAGCAACAATCTGCTACAACTGCGGAGAAGCTGGACATTTTAGGCCACACTGCCCTAAATTGGCCAAACCAGCTGATAACAAAGCCAAACCCGCAGAAAGAGCTACCAAGAAGAACGCAAGAGCCTTCCAGTTGACTACTCAGGAAGCAGAACAAATTCCTGACGTGATAGCTGGTACGTTCTTAGTTCACAACGTTTATGAAAAAGTATTATTTGACTCTGGTGCGAACCAAAGTTTTATAAATACTTCATTCTGCCAAGCTCTTAACCTACCTTTAACCAACCTTAGGCAGATTTTTACGGTAGAAACGGCAGATGGGAATTCTGTTAACATAGATAAGGTTTTGTGAGAAGAAAAGATCGAACTCTTAGGCCATGAATTTTCTGCAAACCTGTTACCTATTAAGTTAGCTGAATTCAATGTGGTATTAGGAATGGATTGGTTAGTAGCCAACCATGCTCGAATTCTTTGTGATAAAAATTCCATATAAATTCATACACACTCAAGAGAATTAGTAGTGATTACAGGAGATAAGCCACGTAAGCCAATGAAATTCATTTCACTAATGAAATTGGCCAGTTATTCAAGAAAACAAGAAATAGTGTATATGATTTCGGTAATCAGTAACACTAAGGGTAAGGAACTTAAGGAAATTCCAGTAGTAGCAGAATACCCAGAGGTATTCCTAGAAGAACTACCTGGATTACCACCTGATAGGGAAGTAGAATTTAGAATTCATCTAATTCCTGGAACTACACCGATAGCCAAGGCACCTTATCGGTTAGCACCCACCGAAATGCTAGAATTGAAAAAGCAGTTAGATGAATTGCTAAGCAAATGATTCATACAACCTAGTTCATCCCCATGGGGAGCGCCAGTGTTGTTTGTGAAAAAGAAAGATGGGTCAATGAGAATGTGTATTGATTACAGGGAATTGAATAAGGTCACAATTAAGAATCGATACCCATTACCTAGGATCGATGATCTTTTCGATCAACTTCAGGGAGCTAAATACTTTTCTAAGATAGATTTACGCTCCAGATATCATCAATTGAAGGTATAAGAAGAAGACATACCTAAAACTGCTTTCAGAACTATGTATGGTCATTATGAGTTTATAGTCATGCCCTTTGGGTTAACAAATGCTCCAGCAGCATTTATGGACATGATGAATAAGATCTGTAAACCGTACTTGGATAAATTCGTAATTGTCTTCATCGACGATATATTTATTTATTCCAAAAGCCAGGAGGAGCATTGTGAGCACCTGCACGCACTCTTAACATTGTTAAGAAAGGAACAACTTCATGCCAAATTCTCGAAGTGTGAATTTTGGCTACAAGAAGTGCAATTTTTAGGTCACATGGTGAATCATGAAGGTATTCACGTAGATCCTGCTAAGATAGAAGCGATCACCAAATGGAAGGTCCCGCAGTCAGCTATGGAAATTAGAAGTTTTACAGGGTTAGCTGGATATTATAGGCGTTTTATTAAGGATTTTTCCAAGATAGTTGTACCATTAACTAAGTTAACCTGTAAAGCAGTTAAGTTTGAATGGGGACCTAGGCAAGAAGAAGCTTTTAAGATTTTAAAGCAGAAATTAACAAACGCTCCAATTCTAGCTTTACCAGAAGGAAAGAGGATTTTGAAGTCTACTGTGATGCTTCTAAGCTAGGATTAGGATGTGTGCTAATGCAACGCAAAAAGGTAATTGCGTATGCATCAAGGCAATTGAAAAAGCACGAGGAAAACAATACTACTCATGATTTAGAATTAGAAGCCATAATTTTTGCCCTTAAGATTTGGAGACACTATTTGTATGGAAGTAAGTTTACTGTCTATACAGACCATAAAAGCTTAAGATACATATTTGGGCAAAAAGAATTGAACCTGAGGCAAAGGAGATGGATGGAAATCCTAAGTGACTACGACTATGATATTCAATATCTCGAAGGAAAAGCAAACGTAGTTGCTGATGCCTTAAGTCGTAAGTATCATGAGAAACAACGACGAGTTCGTGCTCTTAGATTAGGTTTACAATTAGACTTGATGGAACAACTGAAAAACATTCAAGAAACAGCAATCAAGGATGATGTTGAAGGTATGAAAGGACGAATAAAGGAATTAGAGCAAGGAAGTGATGGAATTTGGAGATTCCATAAGAAACGAATTTAGGTACCTAAACAAAGAGAGTTAAGAAATAAGATTTTAGAGGAAGCCCATAAATCTAGGTATACCATGCATCCTGGTAACAATAAGATGTACCAAGATTTAAGAAATAACTTCTGGTGGATAGGAATAAAAAAGGACATAGCTAGATATGTTTCTAAATGTCTTACTTGTTCACAAGTTAAGGCAGAACACCAGAAACCCTCAGGTCTACTACAACAATTAGAAATGCCTGTATGGAAATGGGAGCTCATAACAATGGACTTTGTTACTAAGTTGCCCAAAACAAGAAAAGGTAACGATGCGATTTGGGTAATTGTGGATCGATTAACCAAATCAGCTCATTTTCTACCTATGAAAGAAACCTTTAGCATGGAAAGGTTAGCTAAGTTGTACGTAGACGAGGTAGTATCCTTACATGGAGTTCCACTCTCCATTGTATCGGATAGGGATAGTCGTTTCACTTCCCACTTCTGGACAAGTTTCCAGGAAGCAATGGGAACCCGACTAAATCTAAGCACTGCATACCATCCTCAAACAGATGGACAAAGTGAAAGGACGATCCAAACCCTAGAAGACATGCTTAGGGCATGTGTGATAGATTTTGGTGGAAACTGGGATGACCACCTACCTTTAATCGAATTCTCCTTTAACAATAGTTATCATTCAAGCATTGAAGCTGCCCCATTCGAAGCATTATATGGAATAAAATGCAGAACTCCAGTCTGTTGGGCAGAAATAGGAGAAAGTCAACTATCAGGTCCTGAAATCGTACAAGAAACTACTGACAAAATTACTCAAATCAAGGAAAGACTGAAAACGGCTCGAGATCGCCAGAAGAGTTATGCCGATAATCGACGCAAGCCACTAGAGTTTCAAGTGGGAGACAAGGTACTCTTGAAAGTTTCTCCTTGGAAAGGAGTAGTTCGGTTTGGTAAGAAAGGAAAACTAAGTCCAAGGTATGTAGGACCATTCCCAGTGATACAGCGAATAGGACTAGTTGCCTATCGCTTACAGCTACCAGAAGAGTTAGCTGGGGTACATGACGTATTTCATGTATCCAATCTCAAGAAATGTCTATCGGACGAATCATTAGTAGTCACTCTTCAAGACATCCAAGTAAATGAAAAGTTGAAGTTCGTGGAGAAACCACTTCAGATAGAAGACAGAAAGATCAAGTTTCTCAAGCACAAAAGACTAGTACTGGTCAAAGTCAAATGGGATTCAAAGATAGGACCCGAATACACTTGGGAGCTGGAATCGAAGATGAAGCGAAAGTATCCTCACTTATTTCAGTAAATCTCGAGGACGAGATTTTAAATAAGGTGGGGAGGATGTAAGGACCTTCAAAAATGTCCCAAAACGACCCGGAAGTAAAAACCCGGACCCCTAAAACCCTAATCCATATCAAAAATCAAGAAAAACAGATTTTTGGTCCTCTCGCGGGCCGCGTAAAACATCAGAAGGACCTCACGCGAGCCGCGTCAAACCTAAGTTGACCGGATAAGCATTCCCAGGCCACGTGGCATACACATGGCAGCACTACTGATGACACGCTAGCCCTAGTCTACGACTAGGGCCTCTCGCGGGCCGCGTAAAGATTAAGAAGGGGCTTACGCGGGCCCCGTAAACCCCAAATTTCTGCTATAAATAGAATAGGTTACGAGCAGTTCACTGGTGTCGAAATTTCAATCCAAAACACGAAGTATACTGCTCAAAAGTCGAAATTACAATTCACAGTAGAGAAACGCTGCTACGATACAGGGTATTAACTCGATCGCTGCTACGATTCAATGTCCGATCGATTGAAAACTATCCAATGGATGTTTAAGTGTTGCCCAAATTAGGGCTATACTTTGTCATTCGTTGTGAATTCGATGGATGTTTAAGTGTTGCACTTTCTCATTCGTTGTGAGGGTTTCTATCTCGTGAGTTATCGTAAATGCTGTATTAGTTACTGACCTAGTTCGTGTGCATTGTTATTTAAATTAGGTTACAAGGCTAATCAGTAGGCTAAACTCTGCCCGTTTAAGTCTGCAATGTGAGTCATTCTCTTTTATCAAAAGTATTTTACAATACTCCATTTATTTTCAAAAGTTAAAATTACAGGGATTAAGTCGTGGTTATCTTGAACCACTGGCTAGTGGGGTATTGTGCACATTACTAATTTCTCACAGTTAGGCTAATAAATCCTAACAGTGATAATCATCACTACTTGGGTGAAAGGACCCAATAGTGGTATGACCATCGTCACTAGGAGGTGACACGGCGCCAGATAAAAATAAGATAGAAGCCATTGTAATCACTCTTATGCTGTAATTTATAACTATGTGTCATTTTATCAAATTGAGTGACTCGCCAGTATTTCCCTGCTGATAAAATATTTTTCAAAACATGTTTCAGGCAACCTGCTGTAAATCAAGGAAAACGTGCTACGGAGCACTAACAAGCTTGAAGAGGTGGCTCAGTTAAAATAAACATGTTTTATAAATCAGGGAATTTCCAAGTGAAATTCCTCTATTGTAAATTACGGGGTTTATCCCGAATTATGAAATAAAATAATCGGGCATTTCCAAGTTTTAAAAGATCCTGTAAAAAAAATCTTCCACTGTCAACTCAATTAATAAATACCACGGGTTTTTCTGTCCCGCGGCTCCTGGACCGGGTCAAACCGGGACGGGGGCCGTGACAATTCGCGATCCTCCATTAGACTTCTCAACCATAACAGGGTTTGCAACCCAACTTTGATAGTGCACCTCTCTCAGTATACCTGCCTTTAGTAGTTCACAGACTTGCTCATTCATGGAATTAGTCTTATCTGCTCCTAGGTTGCGCCTTCTTTGTACTTTCGGCTCGACGGAAGGATAAGTGTTCAAACAATATTCAGTGACGTCACGCGGGACACCGGTCATGTCGGTCGGAGTCCAGGCGAAAATGTCCATGCTCCTGAACAAAAGTTGCTTGAGGTGCGTTCTGATGTTTGGTGAGATTGCGTGGCCTATCATCACCGTTTGTACTGGGTATTTGCGGTTCAAAACCCATTTTTCTGGTTCGGTCGTTGAAATTTTTGCTGCCTTGACTGGGCGCGCATCCTCTGCTGACATCAGTTCTTTCTTTGCATAGATAATCGTCACCCCCGTCTCAGTTGGGAATCTAATGGCTGAGTGGGGTGTAGAGGTTACCATGTTCAATTCTCCTTGGGTTTCTCTCCCAATTAAAACATCATGCCTTGATTTGACTGGCATTACCATGAAGTTGACGTTTGTAGCTCTTGAATGTTTCTCGTCAGATAGCGTGACGGGGAAACTGATCTGGCCTATTGGGAAGATCATTTCATTGCAGAATCCCGATAGAGGATAATCAACCGGCTCAAGTCTCGCTTTATCTTCATCATCAAACTGATTGAAGCATTGCTCATAAAATGATATCAGCTGTACTTCCCGGATCAATGAATATGTATTCTGTTTCGTAATGACCGATAATACCGGTAATGATGACGGGGAGCGTGGCGCGTGGTCCCCCGCGTACTACCGGAAATATGACCTATTGTTCTTGCCATGCAGGTTCAAATGGGCGCTTGCCTTTGTCTCTCGCGTTGTATCTTGGTCCATTGACCATGTGTGCTTCTAGGCACCTGACCTTCTTCTGGTTTCCATCATCATTGAAATGAATCTAGCGTGTCTCCTTGCGCATATTCTTGACCAGATGGCTTAACTTTCCGCTTTTCAGCGCTTTCTCGATTTCTTGCCTTAAACTGATACAGTCATCTGTCAGATGACCTGGATCCTTATGAAAATCACAGTACAGGTTCAGGTCTTGCCCCTTCTTGTTTGTCATAGGCTTTGGAGCTTTGAAATCGTGATTCTCCGTCATGAGCACCTCTTTCGGTGTCTTGATGAGCGAAGTCCAGTGCTTTTCTTGATTCTCGTTCCTGACTGCCTTTCGATATCCGATTCTGTCAATCATTTCTCGTGCGTCTTCTTTGTAACGTGGTCTTTCCTCATAACCGCTGGATTGTCCAGCCTTCCATTCATGATTTCTGTTCTTGTTGCGCTTACTATAGTCGAGCGAGCTTCTCTTGGAAAAACGGTCTTCGGTGTAGGAGTTTTTGGCTCCAGCTAGCGATTCTTCAGTTTGGTACTATCTTTGCGGCTTCCATGAGCTTTTCCCATTAGTTGGGTATACCATCTTTCCAGTGATAGTTCTGATGAGACTATCACATCGAATAGCTTTCTTGTAGTGAGCGTGCATGAGCTGTTCGCTTACACCACCGATTTCCAAACACTCCTTATTGAAGCAAGTGATGAAGTCTTCTAAACCTTCATTTTCTCTGCGCCGGATATCTGTTACTTCAGATGTATCGCGTTGATAACGTCTTTGCTGGCTGAAATGGTTTACAAATTGTGTTCTGAAGTCGACCCATGACGTGATTTTCCCAGGCGGAAGGCTGTCGAACCAGGCGCGAGCAGCCCCTATGAAAGTTTGGATAAACAGATGACACCACATTGGAATGTTCCATCCTCCCATAACACCAACGCTTGTAAATACTCGAACATGATCGTCAGGGTCGGTGAGACCGTTGAACTTTCCGATTGTTGTAGGTAGCTTTTCTCTTGACAGCTGGGCCAGAGCAATCTTTGGAATGAACTTTGAGTGTTCAGTAGCTTCAGCTGGCCTATAGGCTAGGCTGAAATCTCGTTCTGCTGCTTCGCTGTACGCGATGCGCTGTCTTTGTCTATATGACTCATGTTTTTTCTGCAGCCTGTTGAAAACTGAGGAACCTTCGTCTTCCTGCCCAGTATAATCTTCCGGGTCTGTATCGTCCCATTCGTTGTTCATGTTGCGCGGCCCCAGCCGGCTATGAACTGGACCCCTTTGGACATTGGACAGATAATCATAATAACTCCCTGTCTCCCCTCGTGTATCGCGCGTGTCGTGTACGCTTGGTCATCTCAGAGGAGGAGGTCTGTTGATTCTTCCTTGAAAGTTTTGCAGTGGGGGCGTCTGGCGCGCCCCCTGAGTTGGACCCGGAGGAGTAACCAAGGATGGCTCTGCTTGTAAGATTGCATGTTGTGCGCTCAATGACTGATACGCAGTATTTATGGTAGCAATTTGTTTGGCGTACCAGGAAGCTAAAGTTTCGCCTTCTGGTAGCCCTAGTAGCGCCGAAATGTTCGGGTTTGGAGCTGGGTTTGAAGGACCAGCGACATAACTTGTTGGGGTTCCCCGTTTGGGTGATGCGAGTGATCGTGCTGGGTCCCCCAGTGTTCGTTACTTCAATTTCACCTATCTCTTCGGTAGGTTGGACTTGGATATTCGGATTGTCCTCCCCCAATCCTGCGTTAGAGTTCATACCAAAACCAAAATCAGGAATAATTCCTTGACCAGCCATGATCGAAGGAACAAAAACTTAGAAAAAACTCAGAAAAAGAAGATGGAAGTAATTGCAAAAATCGGTGGGCGCCAATGAAGAAACACGGAACTAATTTTAGAGTTAATTAGTTTGGTTTATGTTCCTTTCATAATGGTTAATCTTCTTTTAACTTTATGAGCTCCGATTTGATCCGATCTTCCTGCAAAACAGAACCCCGTTAGCTCGTTAAGAGGGGAATATGGGGGGTTTCCCTCTTAACCAGACTCCGACGTGAGAATAAGTATCTGCTTTGAGGAAATAATTGTGTGTTAAGAGTGAGAGTAGAGAGAATGGAATGTTTAACCTGTGCATGGAGGTCTCTATTTATAGCCGGAGATGTGTAAGAGGAGATGGGCTGATGGGCCATGGGCCGGAAGGCGACAACCAGAGAATATGCTCTTTGTCTCATTGGTATCGACCGTTAGTGTCTTCTATAAGATCTCCGGTGCTGGCGCACCGTGATTGGAGCCACGTGTCTCAGTTGTCGGCCTTGTTGTCCGTTGTAACGCCCTAACACGTTTTAACCAAATTTAACGCAGCGGAAAACACATACTAAAAATTTCTTTATAAGTTATTCTTTCTTTCACTTAAATACATTAATCCCTTTTCATAATTTAATTAAAAACTAACATACGTATATCGAATTAAGAGACCACATACACACCCACGTACAATCCATGTCTTGACTCGATCTTCAACCACGTACACAGCTTGAGCAAGCATTCATAAACCTGTACAACCTGCAGTCACCATAACCAATTACTTCCTTAGCAACCGGTGACATAATATATATATATACTTTAAAAACGTGCATAATCAAGCGTCAACGTCTTTTATTCCTGTTCATATAAGTCCATTCGTCCATCCATTCGGACACTCTCGTCTGACTTCTATACTTAACCTTCATTCTCCATTATTAGTATACCTGCATTTCCATTTCATTCTTAACAGAAAACAATTAGCATCATTATACTTTCCTATCCACTTTCGACTCCTTTTTCCGTAAACTTACCTATTTACTTCCATTGTTTAATACTTTCTCACATGTATAACAATAATCATCATACTACAATATATTTTACATCTAAAGTGTAAGTCCGGGATTTACTTACCTTGTGCGTCCGTAATTGCGTTCGCTTACTTGAGTCTCCTTAGCCCGTTAGCCTTCCACGTTCTCAACCATCTTGACATGATTCCTATACATTCATGTCATTACATTCACATTCTTATTAGCATATATGCTTATACATATGAACAACCATATCAAATTCACATCTCATATATGACCTTCGTTAATCCATTCAAACAAGCATAAAGCATACTCAACATCATCCCTACATAATCTTCACATGAACTATATATGTTTACCCATTACTAGCATACAATTTCACTTATTATTGTCTTTTAGACATTTCATCAAACACGTGGTGTGCGTACTACTTCCTAGGCACCATGTACAACTAGTTTATGCATAATCTTCCAAGTTCACTCATATTTCATCAAATCTTCTTACTAATCAACAAGTATCATTTAACACCTAAACATCAAACATATCAACACCAAATTTCTTTCAATTCATCTAACAATAGTTCATCCTAACACAACATAATTCATGAATATTGGACATTTTGAACACTCATGTCATCTTAATCACCCAACTAGTGGGTTTACATCCTTAAACATCAAATTAGTCAAAATTATGCATAACACATGTTCCCTATGATGATGTTAACACATATTCATACTTAATTTCATACAATTTCGTGGATTAATCATAACCCACTTCATACAAGATCATCAAATCTAAGTTTTAAGACATACCTTATGATCCCCTTGCTTGGGTGATCATTAATTCACGTTCGGTTGTGAATTTAGACTTCATTTACCCCTTCAATTTGAAGGTTCTTCAAGAACTAGGGTTTGAACCCTTGTTCTTTCTCCTGGACATCGATCCAGAACACACACACGTGTGTGTGTTTGTGTGTGTGTGTTTTCTTTTAATTAAACATCTTTCAAGTTGTCCCACTTTGGTCCCTCATGTTTCGTTTTAAATAAATAAGGCTACTACCCTTCGTTTAATACCAACGACATTAATAATCAACTAGGTTAATTATTCCTAGTTAGCATTCATTCACGGGTTCACTTTTATCCCCTAACGGCATTTTACCCGTTCCTTTATATTAACCGGGTTTAAATTACCAAACCCATTTTTGGGGTGTTACATCCGTCTTCCATCAGCAGGTAAGTGGAGATCATGTGGCAGTTGTCGCCGCCCCCCTCATTGGTGCCACATAGGCATCCTTGTGTACTTTCTATCTCCTGCACGTCAGACGATCGTGGAGCACGATAGAGCACAGCCTGGAGGACGCTTATTGGCTTATTCTTCTGCCACTTGTACCTTTGGTACTTTCTGAAGTGGCCTTGCGCTTTGACTCCAGCGCGACCTTTGCTGGCCCGCGCAAGGTTGCAGGAGGTGAAGGCTCTTATTCAGAACACTAAGTATAGAAATTGATGTTATATCTTGTTTGGACCTCGCGCGAGATCAGGTTCTGTTTGAGTATCCCGCGCGGGTCTAAAGATTGGTCACCAAAGTGATTAAGGAGTATGGTCCAACGCGCGACCCTGACTGGTCTGCGTGACATTTTTGGGACCATACCCCTTCAGAAGTATTAAAACAACTTTTGTGGTGATTTGCATATTTGGTTGGGTGCAAAGTACAAAACTTATCTTGGTTGTAACTTACAAGGTAAGTGTATGATTGATGTTACTGCTTTATAATTTTGATGACGTTTGCTGAACATTAAGCTTATGTGGTATCTTTGTGATTTGTTGGCATATTAACAATATATTATTTAGTTTCATTACACAAATTGTTGATGATTACTGTTTCTTTTAGTTTAGTATTATGATAGGAATGAATAAAGGTATCTGAGTAACACGGCAAAACTGATGTTAATATTCAGTTATGTTTTATTAACTTACGACTAGCATAGCGTTTATGTTGTGTGGGTCCTATTGGCGAAAGCATTAGCTCTTTCCTGTCTGTTCTTACTTAGATCTTTGGTAGGACGTATAAACACCATGGGTGTGTGAAGTGCTCAAGCATTAATCCTATCATTCTTGTATTTTTGAACCCCTTTACCATATCCCTCTCCTAAAGCGTTATTTTTTACCAAGTCAGAACAAAACCGAAGCTGAAGTTTATAGGCTAAACTTTCCACATGTTGTTTTTTACCCTGATTGAACCTGAATCCACCCTAAAATTAAGACTAAGAACCGAAACAAATTATCTTAATCTGTCCCATCTCGAGTCTATCTCAGTTTAGGATATTGGTTACTTGGTCTAACCAGTATCTCACTCAACTGTGTCTCTATCTACGCCCATGGTTGATAACTTTATAATTCAAACAAGTTATCTGTCACACCCTAACTTTTGCGGAAGCGTGATTTGGTGTGACTTGCTAAATATCATTGCATTCAACCATAACAAACAACTATATGACAATACCAAGATGTTCATCCGTAAATAGTTTTCAAAATAATACAACCGTCATTGTTTAACATCAAACTAAGACTTCAAATTTAGTTCTCATGACCACCAAAGCTTAAAGTTCCATACTGGACTTCACAAAAGACACTAATAAACGCGAGCTTTGGAACCATGTATTCTATCAAGGATAAATCACATGACTCAAACCCTTCAGTACTGGATGACATCTTTTATTTTAAACACAACTTGAAATCTTGAACCCCCGCCAGATCCATAACCACTTTACTGAAATACATGTAGTTTGAAAACATCAACAAAAGTTGAGCGAGTTCATGTGTGTGTTTGTGAATAAACCTTTGAAACATTTGTAAGTATGTTTGTATGTACTTGAAATCCCGATATGAAAGCAACAAGGAAACAGATCAATTAATGTGTAGCTAATACATTAATATTTGTGACGTGATGCAGGAAAACTCAAACCTACCAGATTTGTCAATAAGACATAGTCACCACATGTTCCACTCGACAGACTCATGGGTGGGGCTCACTACACCCAAATAGATCTATCACTCATGTCTCTCGGCCCTACAACGAGGATTAATGGCCTTAAGTGTTGTACCCACCACTCACATGATCAAGTAGTACCCTTCCTTAGCTAACCATACTAAATCAAAATGTTTGTAAATAGTTTGTAACATGTACTTCACCCCTGAAGTTATAAAAACCGAAAACAGTTAAAAGAAAAGGGGGTCATGAACTCACAGTTTTGCGTTCCTTGTATCCGATGTAACTCAAAGCTTCCTCTAGAACGCACTACTACCTACATGCGTACTACGGTCCATTAGACGAGCGGGTAGTGCCTTGACTTAGTATTGATTAGTGTCTTTGAGTTACGTTTCATAGTGTCTTCATTATTATTCCAAGTATATAATCATTTGTTAAAATAATTAATATTTTAACTTAAATTATATTTATTAATTTTTGGAATAATTGTTAAAACAATATATATTAACTTAATACTTCCCAAGTATTTATACTTGTATTTCCTTCCCAAGGATGAGTTATCTTATACTTGTATATTTTGCCATGTATTAGGGTCGTATTCCGGTGTGAATTTATACGTACGAGAATACGTATTTTTATTGTATTCATTAAGTATTCTTATACTCAATTTCGTATTAATTTTTCCGGAATACCATCTTTAATAAAAGTCCACCAATATATATTTCCAAAATAAATATATTGTAATAAGTATTATTTACTCTTGGCAAAAATAATTTGTATTTTCATATAAGTTCCAAATTGATATATTTTCAAGTCTAATTTTGGAAAATATATATATAAACTCATTTTTCTTCAAAAATGATATATTTAATATTTATTTGAGAAAGTATATCTTTCACCCCAAAAATATTGTATTTCGTGTTTGTGTAAGAAAATATATATTTCTTAAAAATATTATATCTTCTAAAGATTTCAAGAAAAATATATATTCCTATTTGCCAAAAATAATATATTTTTCCCTTGTCAAAAATATGATATATTCTTGTAGGAATTGTAAAAATCAAATTTTTATTCCCTTGATGTCCAAAATATTATTTACCAAAATATACACATGAATAATATTTCCGGAATATTTTGTAAGTTATATTTATTTGTTTGGTTTCACCAATATCTTGTGTATAACTTGTATATTCATATTCTTGGAATTTTGGTAATATTTTGGGTTGAAATTCTTGGGTATTTTGATGTGTTATATTATTTCATGTCCTAAAATAATATAACTAATATACAAAATATACAAATAATCACACACATGGTGTCTTCTAAATATATATTTCCTAAATACATACTTAGTCACTTTTATTTATAAAAACCAACCTCCAATATTTGTATTTTTGTAACAAAAAATTATGGCAACTTTATGTGAAAAATCCATGGTTTAAAATAAATTTGTAAATATATGTTAATAAATATTTTTTTCTAAGTGTTTAGATTTTTAGAAAATTTTGCCATAGTTTCCCTTAAAAATGGAGGTTTCCATGCTTTCAAGTATATCATTTTCTTTTGTAAAAATCATCACAATCAATCCACAATCAACAATAAACAATTTTTACTTACCAACTTTGCCAAAAACAAGTAATAATCAACTACTTCATGAACTTGAATCTTTGTAAAAATTTGTAGGAACTTACTAGTGTTATTAGTAAGCCTTGTTATCCTTTAAAGTGTGAGTGATTCTTTAAAAACTTCATTTTTAAAGAAGATTGATCTTTACAACTTATGATCATGTTTTTCAAAAATGTTTCTTCTTTGATTTTTCTTGTTACACATATACTTCTACACTTGTTTAACCTTTAAAAATAGAGTTTACTTATGTAAGAACCAAGATTTAATAAAACTTATATTTTTAACTTGCTTTCTTTAGAAATCATCCATAAAATTTCTAGATCTACAAGTATCACAACTTACTTTGATCATTATTATTCAAGAAATCAATGTATTCTTTCAAGTTCATGTTTCTCATGAGGATGATTCATTAACTTTTATCAAGTTCATCCTCTCATCTTGCTAGATTATGTTTTTAATCATGATCTAGCAAGATCATATGATGATCTACATCATTTATACAAGCAAACAATGTTCAACAAGTAAATCAATACATAAACAACACGATTTCTTCATAATTTCTTATAATTTTAAGCTTATGTTCATGTTTCATTCTCTTGATTCTTAGTGTTCTTCAAGATTAATGGTATGTTACATCTTTTAACCACTTAAAATGGAAGTAAAATAGCAAGATCAAGGTTCTTACCACTAGCACAAGGCTAGGGATGATCAAGTGAAGAAAACAAGTGGATAAAAGCAAATGGTGAAGGTCCTTGAACTTCCGAAAGCTCCAAGCTTCCTAACTTAGCTCCATACACCTTAATATCACTTGGGAATGGATGGAATGGAAGTGAAAATGGAGATGTGAGGGAGGTGTGTGTGAGCCGTAGGTATGGAAGAGGAAGAAGGAGAATTTTTGTAAGGTGTGGAAGAAGAATGAAGGGTATAATCTTAAAGGCATTACTTAAACCAATACACATGATCTTCCATAGATTTTTATGTTTTAAAAATGAGGAACAAGATCTAATAAATTAACAAAATAAAATCAATTGGTGGGGCCCTTGTTGGTCGTCCATAGGTGGGGGGGGGGGGGGGTAGGAGACTAGGTTCCAACCAATTAGTTAGGTTATGTTTAGATTTCAAGCATATAGTTAGGGACTTGGTTACTAGATATTTTAGGAGGTGTTATGATGTTCGGGGATCATAACTAGCTTGGTAATGTTAAAACAGTGCTTCTAGTATAAATTTGATGTTTCGGGTAGTGTCCGGTTATTCGGTTGGTTACCGGTTCGTTAAAGTGCTAAATTACGCTGTTTAGTGTGCTTTATGTACCCTTTTGTGAAACTTTTGATTCCCGACACTTAGGAAAGTATTCAGGACCATTTAAGCATATTTCTGCATGTTGTAAATGTGTTTAAATGCTGAATTTGCTGATTTTCTGCAGAATTCTACAGTTTATGTAAGTTTTAGGCACTTTCTGGCACTTAAACTATCACTAGGAAGGCAGTTTTGTGATCCTTACTTTCCTACACACTATACTAGTGTAATACTTGGTTTCTGGCTCATTCTAGGTCTCAATACAATGTATGTCTATCTACTGAACTCTGTCAGCATTTTTCTGATTTGCTGGATAACTGTGCTAACTGTGTTTCGTGCATCATTTGAGTCAATAAAGTTCTCATGCAAAAATGACATTAAGCAATATATGATGCACATGTAGGCATATGGTAATAATCAGAAGCAATCAAGTAATCAATTGTAATTTAGCACAGTCATTAAGCACTAATCATTATTTAATAATGATGTATGCAAATTTGACAGTTGTCACATTATCATATACAAGCAAATCGTATTTCTTATGTAAGTTTAAATAAGTTTCCTTATTTTGGTGGTAATTTTGAAAATGTAGACATGATTGAACTGAATTATTACCGGTTCTTGAACAAGTTGTAAGGCAACTTAAGTGAATGAGGTTCTCACACCACATATACTCACACAAAACACACATGTTCTTTCCAAGTCTCTTGGTTTTTCTTCTTTTGAAGATGTTCCTTCTCCTTCCATCTATTATTATTTCTGTGTGTGCATGCACGAAGAGAGACTAGGCCACTAGGTATGGGTTGGTTTTGATAAAGGCCGGCTATATTACATCAGTGTTGTTGTTTTGGAACTAGTTGGAATGGTTTTGCATTCTCATATATGGACTGGGTTAGTAGAGAATGGGATTTGAAGTATTTTAGTAAAGAACAACTCTACTATAAGATATATGGAAGGGAAGGGGATATCTGTAATGGTTCTACTATTTAACGTACATGTACTTTTCAAGTTCTCCACCCCTTTTTCCTACATAGAAATTTTTTTTTATATATAACTAGGTTGGTGTAGAATGTGGAGGCAATCAACTTCCGGTTAACTATTGAGTCGAAAGCGTGCTTAAAGGAGGCCATTGCATCTGAAGTAGATTCAGTGTGAGGTGGTTGTGGAGTTATTATTAGAATGTTATATTTATTTCAAACTTTTAAAAAATTACATATGTGGTGCCAACTATTTATTCAACTGTCATATACTTGTCAACTATTTATTAACCTGTCATCTTTGAACATTGTTGCAGGCCTCGAATACAGCAACAATGTCAAGAAAACCGGTGTGAGAGGTAAGTCAACAGGTCGGGTCAATATCCAGTTTGACGCATACAGATAAACTGGTGACAAATTGTTTTTATATTATGTTGTAGTGTATACATAAAGGAAATGCTTGGAATGCTTAGTCAACGGCTTTAACCTTACACCTATGTGATGCATGAAGAGACCACCCCTTTTGGCTACTTCGCAAGAGGTTCATATTATGCTAAAAGCATGGTAATGCTAAATTTCCGGGCCAAATTTAATAGTTTGTATGCATTTTGACTTTTGAATTCAGCCCCAAGACTTCTTAAATTCAAATTATCTTCTTTCTTTCCTTTTACCTAATGTTTGATATGATCTATGTTAATCCATTTTAGAAGTGTCAAAATTTCAATGTTTGTTTGTGTTACTTGAATTATATTGAAGCATTCATGCTTTATGATGGTTTATGCGAATGGGTTTGTTGATCACCTACCTAGCTAAGTAAACTCCTGAACAGGTGAACTCCTTAACATCGTTATGTGTACCATTGTTATGTGTTTATATTTTCCGTTATTTATTGTATATGCTAAGAACCTCGGCTGCAACGCGGCGAGGCTTACATCTAGTTACCAACTAATTTTCATACTTGCTTGGGTTGTACAAGTGTCTTATAAGTTATAACTCATTACCTATTTGTAGGGTCGGTCCTTGAATTTTGAAGGTCCAAAGCGAAATAAAAATTCGAGGCCCTTTTTAATTTTTTTAAGCTCGTAATTCCATTTGTATCTGACATGAAATATATTAGGAAGAAACTTATAAAGCACTTAACCATTATATAAACTAGATGATTTCCCTAATCAAATAACGTTGGGATCTAATACATAACTCAAATCTAAGTTAGTCAAAAGAGTTTAACCTAGCAAATAACAACTACATTATGTGTGAAAGGAATTAAAACATGCTACTTATTTTAAGTATACTATTGTTATTAGTTAGAAACGATTATTTTAAATAAAATTTTACATGAATGTATGATGTCAAAAATGTGTGGACAAAATAATTTAGCTTATTAGATTAAGAGAGGTGATTAAAAAAGATGCATTTATAACCCTTTATTAAAGGAGCGAGTGTGGTGATTAATAATTTTGAAAATGGGTAGTAGGTAGGATTCGAACCCAGCCCTCTACAAAAACCAAATCTTGTTGTTACCACCAGACTACACTTGTATTAATGTTAACAAATATCACTGTAAATATAATATTCTTTTTTGATTTAATAGCCAAAATGGTCCCTGAGGTTTGCTCACTTTTGCCACTTTAGTCCAAAATCCAAAATTTTTAAATTTGGGTCCTTGTGGTTTGCATTTTGTTGCCATTTTAGTCCAAATTTCAAAAAAAGTCTAATTTTGTTAGGATTTCTTAATGAATTTTGTCTTTTTCCTCATTTCTCCTAAGGGCAAAATTGTCATTATAGATTATTATAAACTAATTTATATTAAAAAAATCAACAATAAAAGCTTAATCCATATATAATGAGAGAGAAAGAGATAAAAGCCCCAATTCATCTTCATCACTTGCCACCATCTACCATCACCACACCAGACACCACCATCATCTTAATCCAGCCACCACCATCTTTCTCATCTTTACAACTTTGTAACAAGAAATCCACTTAAACTAACCCACTGATGACAAAACCATCGGAATATCAGAGACGAATCTTGATGGAGGTTCGCAGTTGTGGCTGGATCTCGGAGTCGCATCTACCGATCTCGACGGAGGTTCGCAGTTGTGGCCGGTGAACATGACACTTGTTTCAACGATGATTGTAGTGGTGTCTTCGGTGGAGAACGTGCGGCGGTGGAGGAAGGAGGCGGTGGCGACGGTGGAGGAAGGAGGTGGTGGCGATGGTGGTGCTCATGGTCGTTCCATGTCGGGTTTTCGGAGCAACTCTAGGGTCGACCCATGCGATGGCGATGGTGTAGGTGTGGATACGGTGGGGTTTGAGGGGTTTGGGGATTTTGAGGGATTAGGCTGAGATCAAGTTGATCTCTAGGATTCTTGTTGTTGTGGTTTGGTCTGTGGGTTCGGTTTCTGGGTCCATGGTGGGTGGGTTTGGGTTGAAGATCGGTGGGCTGATTAAGAATTGGGAAGTGGAGAGCCGAGGGGTTGTGGTGGTTTTTTGGGCTCTCGACGGTGGTGTTCGAGAGAGAGGAGAGAGAGAGAAGAAACATTATTGAGAGAGAGTGTGTGCAGAGAAAGGTGGTGTTATAATATTTTTTTATTACTGTTTATTAATAATTAATAATTATTTATAATAAAAGTATAATGACCAAAATGCCCCTGAGGAAAAGGACAAAAACCAGGGCTTTTTTTGAGAAATCTGACCTGATTTGAGATTTGGACCAAAATGGCAATAAAACTAAAATCACAGGGACCCAGATGCAAAAAGTTTGAGATTTGGACTAAAGTGGCAAAACTGACCAAACCTCAGGGACCAAAATGGCAGTTTACTCTTCTTTTTTTATGAATATATATTTAATTATTTTAATTTTGGAGGCCCTATTTTTTCGGAGGCCCTAAGCCGTCACCTAGCCTAATTACCCTAACGGGCCGGCCTGCCTATTTGAGCCTTGAGTAGAAAATAGCTTTACCATATGTCATTAATTTACGTCATTCTTTTGATGATCTGGGGACATGGTCCAAGATAGGTCCAAGATAGGACTTCGTGGAGGCGTAGGATTAGGGTTCAGGACCTCTAGAGGATATTACAGTAAGGTCTTAGGTGTATTTTAGGGACGTAGGTTTTCTTATCCTTTAAGTGACTTTACCGGTGATTGTCTCCTTGTGTTTATGCCCAAATGATGTTGCATGCTATTATACATGATTTACACTATATTGTGTCACCCTTATTACTTTCTTGGTATTGGTCTTGCTATTGGTGACTTCTTTTTCTATATTCTTTGACTTGGTGTATTGGCATGCGGTTCGTTTTGGAGCTGAGGGTCTCTCTGGAAGCAGCCTCTCTATCCCTAGGGATAGAGGCAAGGTCTGTCTACATCCCACCCTCCCCAGACCCTATAAGTAGCTTTGCTATTTGTGGGATTTACTGGGTATGGTTGTTGTTGTTGTTGTTGTTTTGATGATCTGGTATCGGTCTAAAGACAGAGAATTGGTTTTTGAGCGGTTTTTCTCTTCTATCTCTCATCATACGATTCATAAACCCTAAATGTATTTTCAATCTTTCACCATTCCTTTTTCTTCTTCTCTAATTGTCTTTCCCTTCTTACACCAACCTAACCCTAGAATACTTCCACACCGTTCAACACTCTCCTCCACCATTTTATTTTTGATGATTGGTGTTTTAGATTCGTATAATCTTGATTTACCAATACTCTCTTCATCGATTATTGGTATTAGAACATTGATTAGCACTCTCAAAGTCTAGATCTCAGTCCAAAGCAACCAACAAAAGTTATGTTTTCACACATACAAACCCTAGGTTTCTTCCTCTCTGCCGCCTACTTCTCTACAACACAAGAAGTCTACTTTGATGGAGATCCAGAGTGGCGTTGTTTCTACTGCAATGAGGGAGACAGGAGGAGGTTAGGGTAGTCATGGTGCTTCTTTAATGACGGAGGTAATCGGAGAAAACTGAAGCCTTCATTTTTTCCAGCAAAGGTTTCGTAATGTTTAAATTCTGGTACGATGCTTATTGTATGCGTATTCACTATTTTAATTTGAAATTGGTGATGTTTATAATAACAGTCCGAGAAGAATTTCCTTTTATCCTAATTCAAACCATTATTAACATTTTCATTCAACATTATGTTAATTTTTAGTATACTTCTACACATGAAGGGAATCTGGTGGCCCACTAAAAGTTACTATGCAAAACATAGTTTTGTGCGGGAAGTTTTAAATTTTATAAATTAAGACAGAAATTAATTTACAGCTTCTTTATAAAAAATCAGTTTTATAAAGAAAAAACGTCATTGGTGTGCAACACATAACAATTGATTACAACTTTTAGTATTTATCAGTTGTAGAGATAAAAAAAAATTGTAAAACGTTACATATTTTTTAAACGTGTTGAGCACCTAGGAAATATATTTGTAGAAATAAAATTTATTTATTTATTTAAGATTATGAGAATAAATAACTAATGTTTATTCTGAGTGGCTTAAGTAAAGAAACTTTTGGTTCATAGCATTATAGTTACAATTTGGTGGGTAATAAAAAGGTTTAGTAACGATACGTTGTTTGATGGGGAGGGGAGGGGGGGCACTGGCTTCTGTTTTTCTTTAGGAACGAATTTAAAAGAGTAGAAGATGAATTACAAACTTGGTACATATAATAAGTTTTTTTATTTGACTTTTTTCAATAAGGTCACCAGCATTTTAGTTTTATAAAATTTAGAGCTTTAAGTAGATTTTATTTTTATAAAACTGATCTATATAAAAAATTAGAAATTAATTTATGTCTTAGTTTTTAAATATCCTTCGCCTTAGTAGAAAAATTAACTTAGTTAGTGGTTGGATGAAAACTTATAAAAATTATGTCACAAAACTATTATTTTTTTCATATAAAAATTGCATGTATATTCTTTTGTATTATATGTGTAACAAAATTAATTAAATAAAAGAAATTTAAAAGAGTTTGAGTAAATTGCCAAAATCATCCATGTGGTTTTATATTTACCAATTTCATCCAAATATCCTCAACTTAACAGAAAAAATAAACTAAATTAGTGGTTTGGATGAAAATGGCAAAAAGTTACAAACGTTAGGGGCAATTTGGTACAAAAGTGTCATTTTGGACGAAAACGGCAAACCTGCCCAACCTCAGGGACGATTTTGGCAATTAACTTTAACAATAGTAATTTATTTTTTTTCACTAAAAAGTTTTCAATAATAGTAATATTACATAAATTAAATAATATATAAGTAAATAATATAAAAGTTGAAAAATAAACCCCTAGTGAGGTTCCCCACGTGATGGAGGGGAATTCAATAGTTATTGTTTTGGTGCGTTACAGACTTACAGGGGAGTTCGGTCGATACTGTTTTAGTTTCTTAAGATATCAATATAATGTTAGCACTTTGTATAGCACCAGTTATAAAAAAAAAAAAAAACCAAAGGTAAAAAAAAGTAAAAAAGAAAAGAATGTCCGAACCTCAAATGAGTTGATTATTGGGTCACCTTTTCCAACATAGATCATGATAATGCGTTATAAATGGTTATTCATATCTTCAATTATTAAGGGGCTGTTTGGCAACTTCTGAGTGGCTAAGTGCTGAACCAGTAAGATTTTTGAATCATTAAATGTTGAACCGGTAAGAGGTCTGAACCAGTAAGAGCCAGTATAATGCTTAACAGTTCAGAGGCAAATGTATGACCAATTCAGATTAGAGGTCTTAACTATTCAGACTCTGTATAATTCTTAACCATTCAGAGGCAAATGTCTGAACCATTCAGACATTTGCTCGTGAAACAAACAGTCTGAACCATTAAGTGCTAAACCAGTAAGAGGTGTGAACCATTAAGAGCCCCACTAAAAGGTAAACAAACAGCCCCTAAGTCTTAAGATTCATAGTATATAGCTTTTAGTGGCCCTAGTTGACCATCAATTACACTATTAGCTTTCAGTGGCCAAATACACTATTAGCTTTCAGTGACCCTAGGTGACAAAACTTATATTTCGTTCTTGTTTCAACACTTTGTTTCAGCGAATGGACTCTCTCTACTCTCTCTAGGAATCCAACAGTCGCCGGAGTGCTCGACGAATAGGATCCCAACCGGAATAGCGTGTAAGGGTTCTTTGGCTAGCTGCCGGAGGTTACCTTTTTCTCTATCCTGGTCCGGGTCCGATTCCATTCGCCTCTGGGGCGTGTTTGTAGGTATAGATATTTTATATCCAACGGTCGCCGGAGTGCTCGACAAGGAAGTTCCCATCAGAATAGTGAGCGAGGTATATCGACAGATTGTCTGACCTTACCTCTCTCCCTATCCAGATCCGGTTCCAACTCCATTCGCCTCAGGGACTCGCTTGTGATCTGAAATAGCGGTGGTGATCGATGTATAACGGTGGGGGTGTAGGTGATACAGGTGGGGATGAGACCTGGTCTGAGGTACGATATCGGAAGAATCACAAGAGAAGGGGGATGGCATTGAATGGACGTTTTTGGTGCAGAACCTTTCTGATCGGGTAACAAGGAATATGTTGTGGCAGGCTTTCCAACCACATGGGTATGTGTCAGACGCTTATGTGGCTCGGAAGAGGGATGCTAAAGGTAAGTGCTTCGGATCCGTTCGCTTCATGGGGGTGGTAAGTATTAAAGAAACTCTAGCTGCTATGAATAAAGTCAGGATTCATGAAGTTAAGCTAATGGTGTCATTGGCAAAGTACGATAAAAATCACAAAAAATTCAACTATTCGATGAGAGGTGGGGGCTGGAATGAATGGAGACCAAAGGAAGCAAATGTAAACGACCGAAATGGCTCAATGAATATCGGGAATCACGGCATGCCCTCGGGGACCTCTAAGCAGTCGGGATCTGGAATGGGGGGGCCTTCGTTTATCCGACAAGGAGAGAGTTATGCAGATAAACTAACAGGTAAGAAGGAGGTGAACAATCAAGGTACGAAGAGAATCAGTGTGGAAGGTAATGGTGCCCTGTACCCTCTTCATTGTATTGGCAGGTCCGTTATTGGACATGCCAAAGATCTTGGGTCGTTGTGTAACATAAGGGAAACATTGGAAAAGGCTGGCCTGAATGATTTCGGTTTGTCTTACGTTGGTGGTCTGAGTGTCATTATCACAATGAGTAGCAAGGAGATTGCCAGTTCGGCAATGGAGAATAACTCAGAACTACTATCGTCGATATTCTCTAATTTTAGCATATGGAATGGGGACGATATCCTGTTTAGTCGGTTAGTAATGTTGAAGATTATTGGGGTCCCATTTCAAATCAGGGACAATAAATTGTTTGATCGAATTGGGAGTTTGTTCGGAGACGTGGTCCAAGCATCTAGCTTTTCCTGGCAAGTAGAGGATAACTCCTTGAGTTCGGTGAAGGTTGTAACGTCTCAGAAATCCAGAATTGATGAAGCGGTGGTGGTTGATTGGAAGAATAAAAGTTGTGTGGCTTGGGTTTCTGAGGTGTATGAAGGGTGGTCGCCGTTTTCTGTTCCTGAAAAAACGGTGTCGTCGGACTCGGAATCAGACTCTGATGCGGATGATATGGAGGATGACATAGAAGATAGTGAGTCACCATCGCCTCCGGAAGCTGGTAAAAGTATGGATGATATCGGCGATAATGTAATTAAAGATGGTAAGGTAAATTCCACTCCGAATCTGGTTCATGAGCTACAGGAAGAACCCCGGCCGAATATGCCGGACTCCGGCGACGGTACTGGTCGACGTGGTGATAACCAAGCGTCATCGGATGTTCAGAAGTCTCCGGTAGTTCAAACGGCTCGTAATAATTGCATGGGTAATGTAAGGGTGCATGGAGATGTGGTGGGGGCGGCACAAGTTTCAAAGTCAAATGTTGAGATGGTTGACCCTATTGACTGTAATAAAATTGGTGATAATAATGGGCCGCATGTAGATAATTTGGAATGCTCTTGGGAGGGCCCCAATCCGGACCAAGAATATTATGGCCCAACACCTTGGAACCCTTTAGGTAAAAGGTGTAGAGAATTGAGAAGCCCACCTTCTCTTGGGTCCACTCAAGGTCCATCTCAAATGCTTTTTGTACAAAACCAGGGGGACGTGCACACAGAATGGGATCTGAATCTACCTACTGGGAATAATCTGGAAAGTGACAATGTTGTACCAGAATGCAATGAAGAAGACCCTCCAGAAATGGAAGATGGCTTGCGACTTGAACAAGCGAATGGAGTGGAAGGGGTCTCGGATAACGCTGATTCTCAACAGATACCGGAAAATATATCGGATTTGAGGGAGGAAGTGGATGCAACGTTTCAGGTAGGCTCTTTACTGGGCTTTAATTTAAGCGGGTATGAAGATGCCACTGAAAAATTGATCGTCGATGAAGGTGTTAACATCTGGTTTCAATGAATTGTCTAACAATAAATTTAAGGGGGGTTCGAAATCCACGGAAGATGGAGTGGATTCGTGGTCTGAAGACTGCCTATGGGGTCCATTTTTTAGCCATTCAAGAGACCAAGCTTCAAGATTCGGATAGTTTTATGTTTAATAATTTCTGGGGTCGGGCTATTTTTAATTTTGCGGCTGTTAATTCACAAGGGAGATCTGGTGGATTGGCTTGTCTATGGTGCCCATCAATATTCAGGTGTGATAATGTGATTCGTAATAGACACTTTATTGTAGTCTCTGGGTCTCTGGTTAATTCTAATTGCAGAATGAATATTGTGAATGTTTATGCTCCAAATGAGGCGACTAGGCGGCGTGAACTGTGGTTAGAGATTCTGGGAATTAAAAATTCATTACAAAGGCTGTGGATCCTGATGGGGGATTTTAATGAAGTGAGGAATGATTCTGAAAGAATGAATTCAGAGTTCAATGAAGCGAATGCCGATGTGTTTAATCATTTTATTTTAGCTGCTGGATTAGAAGAATATAACATGGGCGGGGGAAGATTCATCTATATATCAGACAATGGTAAGAAATTAAGTAAACTTGACCGATTTTTGGTGTGTCTTGGTTTTAAGGAGAAGTGGCCGAGTGCAACGGTACTGGCCCTGGATAAAGATATCTCTGATCATCGGCCAATAATCCTGTCGACAGTTCAGTCGGATTATGGTCATATTCCATTCAGGTTTTTTAATTCCTGGTTCGAGTATCCCGGTTTTCTTAATTTTGTGTTGGAGCGATGTAGAGAGTTCACTTTCTCTGGGCCCGCTGATTTGGCCATAGCTATTAAATTAAGGTGGATTAAGAACAATATTAAAGAATGGTTGAAAATGGAAAAAAGTCGGAGGGAGCATGAGTATGGAGCTAAAAAGAATCGGCTGGTAAATATAGAAAGACTTGCAGTAGAAAGAAGTTTGCTAGTGGAGGAGTTAGAAGAAAGGGTAATATGCAGAAATTATGTAGCGGAATATGATAGAATTAAGCATATGGATATTCGTCAGAAATCTAGGATGAGATGGTCGTTGGATGGGGACGAAAATTCTACCTTCTTTCATAATATTATAAATTCAAATATCAGTTCTAATCGTCTCAATGGGCTTATGATAGATGGTACGTGGGTTACGAACCCTCTTTTAGTTAAGGAAGCTTTGTTCAACTTTTTTCACAAGCAGTTCACGGAACCAATGGTTAATAGACCAAAGGTGGTATGCCCTAATCTGGTTACAATTTCTGACACTGAGGCAGACTCATTGATAGCGCCGTTCTCGTTAAACGAAGTCAAGGATGCCGTTTGGGGATGTGAAGGAGATCGAGCTCCGGGTCCGGATGGGTTCAATTTCCAGTTTATAAAGAGATGTTGGCCGGATTTGCAGGAAGACTTCATGAAGTTGTTCAATCAATTTCATGCAGAGGGCTCGATAAACAAAACGTGTACATCATCATTTATTGCACTGATTCCTAAGATCAAAGATCCTGTTGGGCCATCGGACTTTCGTCCAATCAGTTTAATTGGTGTGGTGAATAAAGTTATCTCAAAAGTGCTCGTGAATCGGCTGAAAGGTGTGATGGGCAAATTGATTTCAGAACATCTATCGGCTTTTCTGACTGGTAGAAGTATCATGGATGGGCCACTTATTTTAAATGAAATTTGGAGTTGGTTGAAGAAATCGAAAAGGAAAGGATTAATGTTTTTTAAAGTGGATATTAGTAAAGCGTATGACTCGGTCAATTGGGGGTTTCTTGATTCCGTTATGGCACAGATGAACTTTCCGCCTCGATGGAGGTTGTGGGTTATGGCAACGTTAGAGTCGGCAAAAGCATCGGTCCTTGTGAATGGATCCCCAACTAGGGAGTTCGATTGTTCTAGTGGACTTCGTCAAGGTGATCCCTTATCCCCATTTCTTTTTGTAATAGTAATGGAAGCTCTATCTGGATTAATGGTGAAGGCGGTTTCTATGGGCTTGTTTGAAGGCATAAAACTATCATATAATGGCCCATCTATATCACATTTGATTTACGCAGATGATGTAATGTTCTTGGGAGAATGGAATTTCTCTAATATCATGAATCTTCGCCGGATTCTCAGATGTTTTTACTTAGCGTCTGGGCTGAAAGTGAATATTCAGAAGTGTAGTGTTTATGGTATTGGCGTGTGTGACCAAGAAGTTGGGAATATGGCTAATGTCCTAAAATGCAAACAAGGTTCGTTTCCGTTCAAACACCTTGGATTGATGGTTGGTGCAAACATGAATCTCGCCAGGAATTGGAAATCGGTGGTGGAGGTTTTTAGAAACAGACTCTCATTATGGAAAGCAAAAACGCTATCATACGGGGGAAGGATAACGCTTATTAAATCGGTCCTTAATTCTCTCCCAACGTACTATTTCTCATTATATAAAGCCCCAGTTAAAGTATTGGAGTCTTTGGATAAAATTAGGAGGGTTTTCTTTTGGGGAGGCTCGGAAGAGAAGGCAAAGATGAATTGGGTAGCTTGGGAGAAAACCATCGCACCAATTGAGTATGGGGGTATGGGATTTGGTTCACTTAGAGATGCAAATTTGGCAATGCTAGCAAAATGGTGGAGGAGGTTCAAGACGGAAAAAAGGTCTTTGGAGGAGGATCGTTTGGACGATACATCACAACTCAAGAACATGGAGTGACGTTCTTGCAAAAATTACCGTTTTTGGGCCGTGGAAAAATATTGTTAATATCCGGTTCAAACTGGATAATGTGGGTGTAGATCTTAGTCGAGCGGTATCAACGGAAGTCGCTAACGGTTCCTCAACTGAATTCTGGTTAGATAATTGGATAGGTTCTGGCCCACTTTACAAATCTTTTCCAAATTTGTTCAAAATTGAAACAGAAAAAGAGTGTTCGGTGGCGGATCGGTTGTCTCCTGGCAACCTTGGTTCAGCCTTTAACTGGAAGTGGTCGAAGCCGGTTTTGAACCTGTCGGAACAAGCGGATCTGCAACAGATACAGGTAAGTCTCGGGGCGACTTGTATTGTGCCAGGCAACGATAAACAAAGGTGGGAATATGACGATTCAGGTCTGTTCAATGTTTCCTCTCTAAAAAAATCATTAGTACGTATAATAGGACTCCATCAAGTAGGTCCTTTGATTGGAATAGTTGGGTACCAAAAAAGGTGGCAATAGTGGCGTGGAGAGCGGAGATGGAGCGACTACCAACTATGTGTGCACTATCAAACAGAAACATCTTGGTTCACAGCCGGATATGTGCGTTATGTGGAAATTATGAAGAAACGAGTGAACATTTATTCGTTGCTTGTCATTTTGCACAAGTCGTTTAGCAATACATAGCAGATTGGTGCAAAATTCCTCCAATAATCGCTTTTGATATTAAAGATCTTCTGGTTCTACACGGCTTCAGCCCAGGCTCGAGGAAAAAGAAGAAAGCTCTCTATGCGATTGTATTGGTAGCTATTTGGTGCATATGGAGGATGAGAAATGAGGTTATTTTTGAACAAGCTACTCCAAACATGACTAAAGTAATGGATGAAATAAGAGCCATGTCGTATCTGTGGATTAAAAGTCGTTCAAAAGAGGCGGAATTTACTTGGGATAACTGGTGTAGGTGTAGAGTTTTTGGCTGAAGTTATTATGTAAACTTGTATGAATTGGTGTAAGTTGTAATTTTGGTGTATAGCACCTTGCTATAATGAATAAAATTTTGTCGGCCGTTCAAAAAAAAAAGTGACCCTAGGTGACCATCAATTACACTATAGACCATTAATAACCATAACCAATCGTAATTAACCCTAAACGAATATTAATGGTCATAATTTACTATCAATGACTTTAATTGACTACCAACAACCATAATTAACCACCAATGATCATAAGTGACCTTACTTGACCACCAACCCTAGGTAACTAGCAATTAACCTAAATGGTCATTGTTAACTATAACTAGCCATAATAAACTCAAGTTAACCATCAACGACCCTAATTGATCATCAACGATCTTAATTGACCATGTTTGACTCTAATTGATTAATAATAACTGTAACTTTTCATGAATGACCTATATGATTGTTTATAACTCTTATTGACCATCATTGAGCATAATTAACCATTAATGGTCAGAACTGACCCTATTTGACTAATGATAACCGTAATTAACTATCGACGACCCTAATGATCATCAAATACTCTAATTGATCATTAGTTTGATGTACTATGATTGTCATATATGTTTTCGTTTGTATCTGATTACTATTGTTCTTAATTTTTTTGCCAATTACTT
Source organism: Helianthus tuberosus (assembly GCA_030545235.1). Taxonomy (NCBI): domain Eukaryota; kingdom Viridiplantae; phylum Streptophyta; class Magnoliopsida; order Asterales; family Asteraceae; genus Helianthus; species Helianthus tuberosus. The sequence continues at coordinate 79,451,223 of CM060362.1, forward strand.
GTGTGCTTTAATCAAATTTATTTATGATAAACAACTCAATCAAGTATCATTGATACTAGTTGATCATCAACGACCCTAATTAACGAATAACTCTAATTGAGCATATCTGACCAACAATAACCTTAACTAACCATCAATAACCCTAATAACTCAACTGACCATATTTCATATACAAAATGGTAAAATACGTGTCAATTATTGGAGACTGAAAATTGGTCCCTAGCTCTAACATTTATAAAACACTTTGAAGACTGACTAAATTGACTCGTTTTTGGAAACATCAATGTTAGGATCTGAGTTTGAATTGTTTGTGAATGTTTAAGATGTAAGATAATAACAAAGATGGAAATAATGTAGCGGAATGAAGATAAACTTTAAATCACAAACAAAAAGAGATATTCTTTCATCATGAATACTTTGAACTGAATGATTGAAATTACAATGATTCACGTATGCATGAACTACAAACTCCCCCTCAGCCTTAGATCACCCTATTTGCTCGTACAAAATGTCAAGGTGATCAAGTGATCTAATAGAACAGTACACGCACTGTTTAGTTTATAGTACAATACAAACCTCTGAGGAATCTATGCTGACGTCACCTAGACAATGACATCTAACAACTCTAACAACCTCTAACATTTGCTATCAATAATACATTGTTACATTGAAAACACTGATGTACAACATTTGTTGATTCAACATCTGTTGGTCTCTATCCTCTATTAAGCCTCAGCAGCTTCTTCATCAGACTTTGTCTTCTTTAATTAAAGGGTGATCAGACATTTGCTCTCAGCGGACTTTAATCTTCATCAGTGGTTTACTTTGGCAGACTTTGTGAATTAGCAGACTTTAGCTTCTAGCAGACCTTCGGTTGCAGCAATTGATTGATACCTTTGCCATTGGGAGGAGAATGACTTCAAGCACTGTTATTAAGGATCAGTTGATTGTAGACTTATTTTGGCTTTCAATCATCTGTTCTTTTGGTGGGATTCACATAAGCCAACAATCAAGAATTGGTTTTTACTCTCTAATGTGTTCCTTCCTTATTAAAGACCAAAGACCATTCATCAACATAAGTCACATAATTAAAAGTCGTTAGTATTATACAATACCAATAAACAGCTTTACATACTATATATTCAAAACTAGTATTCTAGTCACTGATACCTTAGACACTAATGGCCAAATTGACGATGACGCATAAGAGACTGAAAATCGGTCGTTAATCATTTTCTATACAAAATGCATTCGTGACTAACTATCAGTCCTTAATATTATCTCTTACATGAACTAACAAGATTGAGTTTTAATCTCTATATAAATCATCAAAAAGTTAGAATATGCGTCAAGTATTGGAGACTGAATATCATTCCCCAATTATTTCATCTTCAAAATATTAGGAGGCTGAATTTTAGTATCGAATAAGATCATTTACAGAATGTTTGAGACTTGATGGTGGCGGGATAATGGAGGTCAATGGTGATGGTGATGATGTCGGGGGTCGACGGTGTTGGTGGGTGGTGTTGTAGGTAGTGGTGGCCTGATAATGATGGTTGTAGAGAGAGAGAGAGTACAGAGGAGAGAGAGAGAGTGCAGGGAGATGATAATGATGATGGTTTAGCTTATAATTTTTAAATTTTGACATTATTTTTTTTTTGTATTAAATGACTGTTTTGCCCTCACATGGGTTGCACATGACCTCACTTAACTGAAAGTTTTAACCAGGTTAGGGTCAAAGGACCTAAAGTGTAACAAGTTTTGCAAATAAAGGACTGTGACTGTAATTATTAAAATTAAAGGTCATCCATTTCAACCCGTTACAAACATACAGGACAAAAAGTGTAATTTACCATTTTTATAATTAAGTCAAAGACAACATACATAAGGCCGTGGGGTATGGTGGGGCTTGGGTTGGGGCATTTGTTGACACGTGGAATGGGAGCCCCCCCCCCCCCCCCCCCCAACCGCCTGGTTACGTGTCCGCGGGGTATGGCGGGGCGTGGGTTGGGCTTGGGTTGGGTGCACCGCGTGGCAGAATATTGAAAAGTCCGCTATGACGTGGCGGGGTGAGCGAATGGGAGGCAGCCAGCTAGCATGTCCATACCGCCCCACGCCTGGCTTGAAAGCCAAGCCCCAACCCAAGCCCACCCGGGGTTATGGCTTAAGCGTTTTCCCCCAACCCAAGACCCATACCCCATGGCCTAATATCACATGCATGTAAAAGCAAACCAAATAAACGTGTGTTGACAGGCATTTTAATGAAAAAAAAACTCAATTCGATGATTTTTTTTCTTATTTGTAGAATATTGTTACTAGGAAAAGAGAGAAATAAAAAGTGAGAGAGTGAAATTAATTAGTTTACGGTAGATAAAATTAAATAATTGCCGAGAGAAATCTGTTAAGTTAATCTTTATAGCTATGTCATTTTCAATTATTTTTTTGTTAAAACCGGAAAAATAAACTAAATATAGCTATGTCATTTTGATTTTGATTGTGACTGATCATATATTTTTTAGTGAAGGTGAGTTTGTCTGCAGAGTGGTGGTGGTGAAAGTTGGAGATGGTGGTTAGTGGGAGAGGTGGGTGGTAGAGAAGATGAAGTGGGAGAGGTGGGTGGTGGGTCCTATATAAAATTATTTAATATTAAATATATTTTCTTTTTAAATTTTTAGTTATTAATTTAACAGAATGGGTATTTTGGTCATTTTACATCCACTTAACACTAAAAACTGACGTCATCCGTATCAAGTACTATCCGGGAACGAAATTGCAAAAGTTGGGGACTATAGATGTAATTTTTGAAAGTTAGAGGCTAAAGATGAAAAATGGACAAACTACAGAGACTATCCAAGCATTTTTCTCTTTAATAAATATCCAATTTTATGTAAAAAATCGTGAGGACCAGATAATTAGCATCTTACTTCTCAGAGTTAAACCAATATATACACATCTAGGTTTTCTCCGAGTTAAACCAATATAATAATATATACACATCTAGGTTGTTTTCATAGTTGTTTATTTAAAAAATTATTTTTTTATCAAAAGAAATGTTTATTGAAGAAATTTGAAACAAAATAACGAAAGAACCATCCATATTCTTCCACATGTTTGATCCTTAAATCTAGTTAAATAAAGTTTTATTAACTGAGAAGGGTAAATAAAATAAATAAATTTATCACTGCACACACAAATAATTGATTATTTAATATTTCAACCACAACAATGAAAAGCAAGCGTGTTTTACTTTACCTATCTATATACTATATATAAGCATCTCCTATGTCCAAAAGAGTAATTTCCATCCAATTTTTTAAGATGGCATACCAAAAGCCAAAACAAATTCCTATATTTTCACACTTTTCTTCCTTTTCTACCCTTCCATCATACCAACACAAGTTCGTAATGCACAGTGTACAACAACGTGTTCCCTTTCATCGGTCATCGATACTATAGATTAGGGGATTTCAACCTATTTATTTAATGCTTCGGTTTCTAATGATTCATATGCTCCACGGTGTCCTTAAATGGATTATTAAGACAATCGTTACCTTTACCCTCCCCCAGCAGGCTACCACCCTTCAACGGCCAGAGAAATCATGAGCACCTGTCCGTTTTCCGTTATACGAAGGGGGAGAGAGCCTACACCCCGCTCCGCCAGTCACCCCCCTTTCGATCTTCTCTTTTCTCGTGATATTATTGTTTCTATATACGTTCAGATTCAAAATTAGGGTTTTTACTTTTGTAAACTATAGGAATTTTTTATGGCTTCGAAACGGATCTTGAAAGAACTCAAGGATCTCCAGAAGGATCCTCCTACCTCTTGCAGTGCAGGTATTGTTTTGATTTTGATATGTTAGATCCTGATTTTTTTTTATTTTAGGGTTTTGTTTTTGATCTGTTATTTTCTAGGGTTATAAGTTGTTTTGTTTGTGAGTTTATGTTTTGTGGTTGAAGGTGGGTTCTTAGAGTCTACATCTGACGAATCAAGGTGGGTTTGTGGCGGGTCTTTCTTTGTCAAAATTTTATATAAAGCATTTCAGATGTAAAAAGTGTAATTTTCCTCATAATTTTTAAGACGCCAACCAAAGGTCATGAGTTGTTTCCCTAATTTTTCATCCCCAATTCCGAATCTGACCCCCCCCCCCCAATCATTACGTTTCAATGATCATCACCAGTCCCAAATCTTCCCCCAATTCATTACGTTTCAATGATTTGAAGATGCAAATGAAACACTCGAAGCATTACTCATGAAATCAAATTACATGGCGAATTGTATGACCAGATTGAATGTAATTGTAACTTACGATTCAATTTTCGTGTTGAATGAAATTGAAGACGCGAATTGAATGTTTGCTAATCTTCCTCGTTCTACATCACCCCCAGTTTTACATTTGTATATATAAGGTAAATGGTTTTTTCAATCATTCATTTGTATTAATTTTTGATTTGTATTGTTACTGGTGTTTGATTGTTATATGGTTGGTTCTTTGTAAATAGCATAAAAGTTCCATGTGATTGAATTGCCATTTTGTTATGTTTTGGTGAATACTATTTCGTAGTTGTAAAGATGATTGCTGTTGGACCAATATCACACTCATTTGAAGTAGACAGTCAATCATTTAGGGCTATCGGTACCGCATTCATCTGATCACATTACAGGGTTCCCATTATTGTTATCCTTTTATGTCAGTTTGATTTGCACGACTTTGTTGGTGAGTTTCTATCACTTTTCAATTTTTCAGTTTGATTCATCTTCAATCTTACTGGAACCCTAGCAGAGCGGTGGGATGGAGTGCTCCAGGGGTTGGGTGTCGGGTCGGAAAAGGTATGCAACGGAGATGGAAAACGGCTTGGATTCAAAACATAGTTTCAAGATTACTTTTAGGAGAATTGTAAGTTTGTTATTTTTCTGATTAATTCAATTGTCTATTCTTTATAAGAGTAGCATAATTGCTATGTTAATGAGTGGATTATGAATAAGGGATGTTAAACACTTTAATGTAGTTATTTTAAAATCTGAAGGTTTGATTTATTTATAAACTGAATACATGAATTATTATCTCTTTTCATGTTATTTTGCATGGTTTAACTCAAGTTTTTAATCCGTGTATTAACTTTTAAGCAAATTACATTTTTTTAATTTATGCAAAAAATCTAATTTTTTCATGACTCCATTCAATGATGGGAGTTTTACCAGAGGAAATCTTGAATTCATGATATAAGTAAGAATGAAGTAAAATAAAAACAAAAAAAACCAGGTAAACTTGGTGAAGGTCGAAATCAAAGACCAAAATGATGAGATCTGTTACTAAATGCAGGTGGTCCAATCTCTGGTCTCTAAATATGGAATCATAAACTCTACAAACAAGCAAGGCAACACACTTCTACATATAGCAGCCTGCAGAGGCCATATCTCCGTGGTTGACTTTTTTGGTCCAAGCATCACCTTCTTCCTTACATACCAAATACAATGCAGGCTAGACGTTTCTAAACAACCGTTGCTGGTTTCCAAACACCAACATTCAGAAGACTTGACTGCCAGATCATTCTCATAAAAAAAAAATTAATCTCCTCAAAATCTACTGATAACAAAGGAACGGCTCTACATCTAGCCATTCATGGTAACTACATGAAATTATTTAGGTAAGTTTCATGCTATTTTTTCATTAGTAAATTTTAATAATTTATAAAGAAGCTGACATGATAAGTTAAGAAATGAACCCACATTTGAAGTTGCAGGCTATGGAGTCTGTGCTCTCCTTCTATTTGCCACCATGATCAATTTTTTTTACATCTCTGCATCCCAACACATGTAACTCTAATTTCAATCATTGGTATGAGTATCTTTTTTTATTGATTTCATTTGTGCGAACTAATTTTGTGAATGGTTTGAATCATTGTGTGATGCTCAAACATAAACTTTTAGACTACATTTTTGCATTATTTAATCTCATAACTTGGAAAACTCAGCAAAGTGGTTGTTGGACTGTCCAAACGCCAAATACTTCTAAATACCACTCACTGTAAAACGCAAAAAAAAAAAAAAATCAAAGATGGGTAATATGCTTTCTTGGATATTCAGTATTGTTCTTCGTGAAGTTTCACTGAATGGATTGTTACCTGAGGGGAGTAACTTAGTAAGATTTTGCTGCATGAGATGGACAAATCATCAAGAAAAAGATACCGATGACAATCAAATGTCATTTTGTGTTCTTTGTTCTTGAAAAAGACTTGGATGAGGAGAAGAGATCAATGACACTGAAAAGTGGGATGATTATAAAGATGAAGATCAAGATGAAGAAAAAGCGAACAACCCACCCACAAGTCATAGATCTATGTCCCCAAACATCCAGAAAAAGCCACTTCAACAGATGAGCAGGCAAAATAATCAAACCAATGGGTTTGTTAAGTTTTACATAAAACGCCATATATTTGGTGACAGTTCTTGAACTATTAAAGAAGAGAGAGACTGATGACAGTGAATATTGTGAAGAGAGATCCGATTATGATTTTTAATTTATTTTATTCGCTTCTATTTTTTTCCCTCTGGTTGTAATATAATTTTACAATTGTAAAACGCCAAGATACCACAAAAACGCCAAAATGTATATAAAAAATATTAGAACAATGGGCAATCTTGTTTAAAACGCCTTGAAAAAACGTCATTCAGATAGATTTCCTAACCCTCCCTGGGTTCCAGTGGCATACGATTTGAAAAACGCCATAAACGCCAAAATGTTAATACAATGAAACCATTAAACGCCATTAATTATTGAATTTGGTTAACGCCAAAAATAAAACAATATTGTGAAAAGCGGAACTGGAATGGGAGAAGATAAAAGGACAAAAAAGCCCCTCCGCCCTTCTCTATGCCGCGTGACACGTGTTGGGCCAGCATGCGTTCTCACCTTTCTCACACTTTTGAGCATTTTCTCCTGATCCCGCTTATATATATATATATATATATATATATATATATATATATATATATATATATATATATATACATATATGTGTATATACATATATAGGGGAAGGTTCATTGGGGAACACTAAAAAAGTGGGGAACAGCGGGGAACCGACTCAAACGAACTCCGATTGGACTCATTCCAGCGGCGTTGGAACCGGCTCGTCGAACCCTAACTAGGATCTCTTAACCCTAAACCCTAAATCCTAACTCCTAAACTCTAAACCCTAAAGCTAAAAAATAATGCTAAAACCTAAGCTAAGCCGTAAAATCTAAACTATAAACCCTAAAAGCTAAACCCTAAAGGCTAAACCTAAAGCTAAACCCTAAACCCTAAAGCTAAACCCTAAAACCTAGAGCTAAACCCTAAATCTAAATGCTAAAAGTCAAACCCTAATACATTTAAGGATTAGGGGTTGTGATTTAGGGTTTAGGGTTAAGAGATCCTAGTTAGGGTTTGACGAACCAGTTCCAACGCCGCTGGAATGAGTCCAATCAGAGTTCGTTTGATTCAGTTTCCCACTGTTCTCCACTTTTTTAGTGTTCCCCAATGAACCTCACACTACATATATATATACATATATGTGTATGTGTATATACAGATATATATACATATATATACATAGGGTAGGGATCCTAAGAGAAGTCCACCTTATTTAAGAAATTGAGAAGCATCCTGGACCACACTATACCTATCTGTATATTACAAAAAGCTTAGGGAAAATGTGTGGTCCAGAATGCTTCTCAAATTTCTCAATTAGTCTAGTGCTTCTCACACGATCCTAACCCTATATATATATATATACATATAGTGTGAGGTTCATTGGGGAACACTAAAAAGGTGGGGAACAGTGGGGAACCGACTCAAGCGAACTCCGATTGGACTCATTCCAGTGGCGTTGGAACCGTCTCGTCGAATATGGTCAAATTGTTAAGGGCCTTGATGATTTAAGTTGCTAATTGTGTGACGTCTATTAGCTAATTATTTGTAATTTATGTTAACAGTGTTTATATTTTAACAGATGTTGACCAAAAGTCGAACAGATGTTGGCGAATAGTGAAACAGATGTTGACCTCAAGCAGATGTTTGGTTTGTGGCCAAATATCTCTTTATGAGCAAACATCTGTTTAACTTCAAACATTTGTTTAAGGCCAAACATATCTTTATTGGCAAATTCTGTTTATGGCCAAACATCTGTTTAAATCCAAACATCTGTTTAAGTCCAAACAACTGATATAGAACGCCAAACATTTGTTTAAGCCCCAACATCTGTTTAGGTCTAAACAGATGTTTAAATATCTGTTCAAAACACTGTTCAATCTAACATGGGTTTGCATGCATCTGTTGACTAAAAGTCAAACAGATTTTCAAACCACTGATTGACTTATCCAAATTTCTGTTGAATACTAAATGAGATGTTGACCAAAACTCAAACAGCGGTTGACCAAAAGTCAAACAGATGTTGACGAAAAAATGGGATTATCCGACCCGGTTACATGGGATATTTAACATTTTAAAGATCCTCAGAAAATCTCGGTTCATTTCTCTCTCCACGTTTCTTTCTACACTTTCTCCAACAAAATATGTCATCTTCTTCGATTTCTTCCGATCTTCATCAATATCATCTTGTATAATAATAAAGGTATTGTTAAATAATCTGATTTGTTTTGTATTTTTTATGTTTATTCTTTTAGTTATGAATTCTTTGGACGATTATGGTTCTTGCTATTTAAATGAAGAAGTTGTAGTCGACGGTAGTGTATTCATGTATGTCCCTGTTTTTTTTTTCAATCCATTGTTGGTTATGATTGCGTTTATTGTTGCGGCTTATACTTGAACAATTTTTGATAGTCCTAATTTTTTTGAATATCCGATTAATATGTAGTTATTATGCATGTTATGATAGACATATATGTTTTTAAAAAAAGTGATCTGCATTTCCTGTATCTACCATTTGTGTTATCTATTGTTGATTTTATTGGATTTCACTTTGCTCATGTATTTATCTTATTCTGATTTATGATATACCATCTGAGGTATTCTCATGTGTATTTAAAAAAGTTGAATTTATTTTGATTAGTACTTGGTATACTGTTTTTAAGTTTTTCTTTTGAATAGACACAAGTCACTATCCTGTTTTTCTATACAATTTATACAGCTGTTGATCGTTCTTGTATATTTGTGATACTTAATCGGAAAAGTAGGTTTTAAGTTTTAATTATATGATTTGATGTAAAAATATATATATATTTCGATATGATAAGAAATTACATGTATTCTCACCTTTTTGATGTTGTCCATTGTTATTTTGATATATATTAGTTTTATCATCTTTTATTTAGATGTATTGCATACCTTAATGCATTGTATTCATTTGTTTCTTAATGTTATTGATTTTGATTATATATGATTGATACTGTTACAGTTTTATGTGAGAATGATTTATGGATTTCCGTGTTACCTTCAAAGCAGTAAAAGGAAATGTTTGGTTAGTAGTTTTATCCGATCTTAGTTTAACACTTAATTTTAATTTTTTGGTATGATAATTAGCAATAAAAGTGTTTCTTTTATTTATGCTTAGATTTTGCCAAAGCAGTATCAAAATTGGATTCAACAGTTTAATTATCCAATTGGAAATACAAATATCCGAACTACAGCTGGAAATGTTTTTAAAGTCAAGATCTATCCCCTAAGCAATGGCAGATATTATTTTTATAATGGTTGGTGTCAATTGGTAGACAGTTTAAAAATACCTTCAGATTCATGGTTGATATTTCATTATGAAGAAGCTTTACAAAGTTTCAGAATATTGTATTTTTATCAAGACATTGCTCTTTCTCCTTGTGAAGAGTTTTACTACAAACCATCTGGTAACGAAGATTTTGTGGTATGTAACTTCGAATATTATTCATCATGTAATTTTATTGGAGATACAATTGTTTATTTGTTGTGTTTTATTTTTTTACTTAATTTTCTGATATATTTTTACTAATGTACTATATAATGTGTTTTATTCTGATTGTAGAGTATTAATCGTTCTTTTGTTCATCACAAGATGTTAAACACTATTCCTTCATATCCGGTCGTTATTAAAGGATCTGAAAACAAGAACTGGTCTGTAGGGGTGGAAGATATCAACAATGAACTTTACATAATTACCGGATGGAAGGAGATAAAGAATGACTTGTCATTAACTGCTGATCATCTCATTGTCTTTGAGATGATAGATCTTCAGACTTTTCATATCACGGTTTTCAATTGTGCTACCTGTGATTTAGTGCTTCCACCTGAGGTTTGTGCTGTTGTTAAACAAAAGGTGATAGAAGAGATTGTGTTGAGTTCAGATAGTGAAGCTGTACAGGACGTCGTTGATGTCAATAATAGTGGTATGGTTGTTGGGAATGAAGATGATCAAATCGTACCTCTTTCTTTCCGTGTGGACGGTCATTTTGTAAGTTTGTGATGATGAGTTTACTAATATATAATACTTTAGTCAGATTTTAAAGATGTGTTAATTCTTTGTTTATTGAATTGTTCGTTGTTTGTTATAGAACCTTTTTAAAAAACAGGCTGAAGATCTTGGACTGAATCGTAAGATGGGTTTGAAGATTGTGGACGTGGCAGGTGATGTTTGGAATATTCAAGCTGCTATAGGTTCATCTCGAGGTCAACCAAGATATTATCTGCAAGGAATGAGAAAGTTTGTGAGAGATAAAGGCATGGTTTCAGGTCAAGCATTTACACTTAACTTTGTGAAAGGTAAAAAGTTTTTTATGTTCGGATGAATGTTTGTGGTTTGAAGAAGGGAAATGCAGAAGCATACATTGAACTAAATTTTCGGGTTGTAGTTGTTTGCTTTTCGAAATTGATACTAGACTTGTTTGTTTAGTTTTGAAGTTGTGATTCTAAAACTATATATGTACATGTAAATTATTAGCTCCATGTCTAACGGAAACAATGTGGAGTTGTGAACTAAAAACAATATACTCCGTTTTACTTTTGGTCAACATCTGATTGACTTTTGGTCGTATTAATAACAGTATAAGATGGTTGATGTAATGCGGTCGTATTAATAACCAATGGTAATTAATTAATCTAAATAACTTTCCCGAGCCCGGGAAGCAATCCCGGGTAAAAACCTAGTATATATATATACATATAGTGTGAGGTTCATTGGGGAACACTAAAAAGGTGGGGAACAGTGGGGAACCGACTCAAGCGAACTCCGATTGGACTCATTCCAGTGGCGTTGGAACCGTCTCGTCGAACCCTAACTAGGATCTCTTAACCCTAAACCCTAAATCATAACCCTAAACCCTAAATATATTAGGGTTTAGCTTTAGGGTTTAGCCTTAGGGTTTAGCTTTAGGGTTTAGAGTTTAGCTTTAGGGTTTAGCTATACGGTTTAGCTTTAGGTTTAGCTTTTAGGGTTTAGCTTTTAGGGTTTATAGTTTAAATTTTACGGTTTAGCTTAGGTTTTAGCCTTATTTTTTAGCTTTAGGGTCACTACAAGAAAACTGGGTTTTTAGTACGCACAAAAGCGTCCTAAAATGCTATTTTATAGGACCTTTCATCTAATAGGACCAACGGTAAAAGCGTTTCATGTAAAGGGGTCGTAATAAGTCCCAGAACTAAAAAAGCGTCCTAACATCTCAAATAAGATTATGAAACCACTTTTATGGTCGCGTAATATGTCTTTAAACAACCAAAATAGTGTCCTAATAAAAACATATTAGGACACTTTTACGATGTTCTAACATGTGCTTACATCTTTTTAATCTTTTGATACACTTACAAGCGTCCTTAGAAATTAATTGATAGGACCCTTATCATGTAACATTATAGCTAATTTAGTACCAAGAAAAGGGTCCTAATAAATCAAACAAGATTATGAAACCAATTTTATGGTCGCATAATATGTCTATAGACTACTTAAATAGCGTCCCAAAAAGAACATATTAGGACACTTTTACAATGTTCTAATATGTGATTACCTACTTTTAATCTTTTGATACACATACAAGTGCCCTTAAAAATTAATTTATAGGACCCTTATGATGTAACGTTATAGCTACTTTAATATCAAGAAAATGGTCCTAATATCCCAAATAAGATTATAAAACCAATTTTATAAACAGACCATCAATATATAACATCCTAATAGTTATTGTATAACATCAACTAATGAAAGAAATAAAACTTCATTATATTTCAAATAAGCATGTTCATAACAAAAACACGAACCATAAATAAGTTATAACCGGTTTAGAGTTTAGGAGTTAGGATTTAGAGTTTAGGGTTATGAGATCTTAGTTAGGGTTCGACGAGCCGGTACCAACGCCGCTAGAATGAGTCCAATCGGAGTTCGTTTGAGCCGGTTCCCCGCTGTTCCCCACTTTTTTAGTGTTCCCCAATGAACCTTCCCCTATACATAGTGTGAGGTTCATTGGGGAACACTAAAAAAGTGGGGAAAAGTGGGGAACCGACACAAACGGACTTCGATTGGACTCATTTCAGCGGCGTTAGAACCGTCTCGTCGAACCCTAACTAGGATCTCTTAACCCTAAACCCTAAATCATAACCCCTAAATCCCTAAATATATTAGGGTTTGGCTTTTAGGGTTTAGCCTTAGGGTTTAGCTTTAGGGTTTAGAGTTTAGCTATAGGGTTTAGGGTTTAGCCTTTAGGGTTTAGCTTTAGGTTTAGCCTTTAGGGTTTAGCTTTTAGGGTTTATAGTTTAGATTTTACGGTTTAGCTTAGGTTTTAGCCTTATTTTTTAGCTTTAGGGTTTAGAGTTTAGGAGTTAGGATTTAGAGTTTAGGGTTAAGAGATCTTAGTTAGGGTTCGACGAGCCGGTACCAACATCGCTGGAATGAGTCCAATCGGAGTTCATTTGAGCCGGTTCCCCGCTGTTCCTCACTTTTTTAGTGTTTCCCAATGAACGTTCCCCCATACACACACACACACACACACATATATATATATATAGAGAGAGAGAGAGAGAGAAAGTGTAAAATACATTACAGCTTAACGTACATCACGTGCGACAACGTGCGTGATTTTGTTCTATAACATGCGTGCTTAATGTTTTCAAAATATGCGTGATTATTGTTTTCAACATGCGTGATTTTGGATTTTTGAGTTATAACGTGCGTGATTTTAAAATGAACGTGCCTAATTATCTGTCGTACGTGATGTACGTTAAGCTGTAATGTACGTTAACCTTTCTCTATATATATATGTATATATATGTATATATACATGTATATATATACATGTATATATATATGTATGTATATATATATATCACAAGCCTTAAATGTTTGATATGAAATATATCCAGAATATGTTACAGATACATGACTTGTAAAATTCAAAAGCCAAATACTATATTTTCATTATTTCAGAGGAATTAAATGTAAGTTCATAATATAAGGTTTTTAGACAAAACTAATAGTCATTGTGAAATGATTTTCCATGAATTTAATTTTTGGTCCAAGAATTAATGCTTTGGTCCATGAATATATGACTTATATTATTTCAGAGAAATTAAATATAAGTTCATAAAATTTTATGAAATAAGCTTTTTATACAAAATTAATAGTCATCGCGTAATGATTTCCTATGAATTTAATTTTTGGTCCAAGAATTAATGCTTTGGTCCATGAATATATATATATATATTTTTTTTTAATAGCAACAGGGAACCTTTTATTACCCAAAACCATATGGACCATAGCAAGATGCTATGAGAGTCAATTACTAGTAGATCAAAGATTAGCAAAAGAGTAAATTACAAGTTTTGTCGTTTATGTTTACACCAAATTGCAGACGCTGTCCTTTTTCCCAAAAGTTTACAGGCGGTGTCATTAACCTTTCAAAATCTTGCATGTTATGTCATTTAGGCCAAAACCAATTAATTTTTTTTTGTTAAATCTGGTCATGTGCCTTGCACATAAGGGTATTCTTGTCATTTCACCTTCCCAGGGGTTATTTTGTAAAGAACTTTTATTAAGTGGTCATTTTGTAAAAAACTTAAAAATAAAACACTGCATAAGCACTCTCTCTCTCTTCTCTCTAATCTGAAACCCTGTCTCTTCTCTCTCTCTAACAACAGATGGAGGTGGCTGAGGTGGCTTTTGTGGGCGATTAAAGGTGGTGTGTGGCGGTGGTGAGTTAGGGGCGGCAGGTTGGGTGCGGCGGTGGGTTAGGTGCGATGGTGGAGGTGGAGGTGGTGAAGGTGCGGCGGCGGTGGGTAGGTGCAGTGGTGGAGGTGGTGTTAGTTGTTATCTATTGAATAAACGAACTGAATTTGCTATTCGATTTAGTAATCGATCTGAAACTGTTGATTGTTTGAATAATTGATGTGAATTTGTTGTTCCATTTTAGATAATTGACGATCGATATGAAACTATTGAGTAATTGATTGATTGAATGATTGTGTACATGATTAAGGAAGCAATTGTGACGTTGAAGGAGAGAAACGGATCGAGTCAGTATGCGATAGCGAAGTTTATTGAAGAGAAGCAGAAAATCTTCCGGCGAGTTTTAAGAAGACGTTGTTGACTCAATTGAAGAAGTTTGTTACCGGAGGTAAGCTGGTCAAAGTCAAAGCTTCTTACAAGGTACCTAGCTTATCTTTTATTGTTCTATCTTTTATTCAACAACTTCAATCTTGTTTCATGAAGTTTCTGGTGATTATTAGATTAATTTATACAACTTGATTTTATACAGTTTCTGGGGATTATTAATTGAATTTATACATTTTCTCATGATTATTAGTTGAATTTATTGTTATGGTGATTATTAGATTAATTTTATACAGCTTGATAAATAAAGTTTCTACCTTTGATAACTAATTGCAGATTAGAGAGAGAAGAGAGAGAGAGGGTGTTTATATAGTGTTTTAATTTTAAGTTTTGTACAAAATGGCCCTTAATAAAAATTCTTTACAAAATAACCCATGGGAAGGTGAAATGACAAGAATACCCTTATGTGCAAGGCACATAACCAGATTTAACAAAAAAATTAACTGGGTTTGGCCTAAATGACATAACGTGCAAGATTTTGAAAGGTTAAGGACACCGCCTGTAAACTTTTGGAAAAAAGGACAACACCTGCAATTTGATGTAAACATAAAGGACAAAACTTGTAATTTACTCTTAGCAAAAATTACAATATTAATAACAATTTGTTCAACTTCACCATGAAAAGTATACCCAATTCTCCCAAGAATTTAGTTGCACCTTCGATTTATGTTTCATCCATTGGAAGGATTCCTCTTTTATTTCTTCAATCATCTTAAATATTTCGCCACTGTTTCCTCTAAATATCTTCTCGTTTCGATTTTTCCATATGACCCATGTTGTCAACAAGAAAATTGTGTGCACAGCCTTTTTTTCTTTTTTTCGGCCAGTTATAATCGTCTAAAGCATTAAAAATCTCACCAAGTGTTTCCCGCTGTGTAATTGTTGCTGCTTTGACCCATAAACCAATTTGGTCCATACTCCTTTTGCCTCTCTACATTTTACTAGAGCATGATCTGGCGTTTCTTATTCCCGGTCGCATATGCTACATCTACCCGAAGGTATCGGAACTCCTCTTTCCCTTAGTTGTGTGGCCGTCGGTATCCTTCCTTTTAATGCTCTCCAAACAAACATACTACACTTCTGAGCGGCCCAATTGTTCCAAAAATAATTATTCGCTGGTTCGTTTAACTTTATGTACATTGACAATGTGTTTCTAATACTTTTTACCGTAAAATCTTGATTTTCTTCTCCTTTCCAAATCCAGTTGTCATTCCCTTCCGATACTCTCGTTAGATTTAAGATTGCCAATAATTCCTCAGCTTGTTTTTTTTCGGCTTCTGTGCTAGGAACTCTCGACCAAGCCCAATCCCATAGTATACCTTCACTGATCCGCTTATACCAATCTTCTACTTTGACTATTTTATTTTTTGCGAGTTCATAAAGCAACGGAAATCTTTCACGTAGTGGATTCTCGCCAATCCACACATCTACCCAGAACATCGATTTGTCACCGACTCCTATTTTACTAATAAGATTTTTTTCAATCTCCACACCCCTTTTTGACATATCTTTTCTTATTTCTACAATTGTTTTCCAAACCCCCGTGTGGTCTGTAACAACTCTCATCAAAAGTCCTAATTATTATTTTAATTTGGCCAATAGGAAACCCTAATTGAGAAACCCAAGTAATTCTGCATAATCCCTAAAATTTTCAGAACATTTAGAATCAGGATTAGGGCCCCTAAAACTAAAGGGGGGTAAACCCTAAATTGACGATTATCTCTAAAATGAGTTGTCTAAACTGAAAATTCTCAGAATAGCGATTCAGCAGGCCTATACTAGTGACAAGGCTACCCTAGGGTAGGTTGGTACCCCAGGCGTGTCGCGACAGAAACCGAGACATATTCCGCGACACGTGGGAGATGTCAATTTCTTGTATAAATACAGGGCCTTGGGACTTGAATTCTGTCTTTGAAACGACGTAAATTCGTTTTACGTAGGCTGAGTTATAACAGAAACAGTCCACAACACACACAAAACCTCGAAACGCTGCCGCAATCAGGGTAATAACTCGATCGCTATTAAGATTCAACGTCCGATCGATTATAACTATCCAATGATTGTTTAAGTGCCGCTCAAATTGAGTTTATACTTTATTATTCATCGTGATTTCGACTTGAATGTTTGAGTGCTGTTCGAACTCGGACTACACTCTGTCATTCGTTGTGAATCCGCTGAATTGTTAAGTATTGCACTTGTAAATCGTTGTGAGGGTTTAATCTCGTGAATTGTCGTAACTGCTGTATTAGTTACTAACCTGTTTGTGTGTGCATTGTTATTTAAATTAGGTTAATCAAGGCTAATCAGTAGGCTTATACTCTGCTCGTTAAATCTACAATGTGAGTCATTCTCTTTTTATCAAATTACTTTCAAAATCATGTTTATTTTCAAAGGTTATAATTACAGTGATTAAGTTTATGTAATCACCAAATTACAGCCGGTATGTGGGGTATTGTGCACATTACTACTGTTGTTATCACTTTAGGTGGGCGAACCTAATTAGTGATGTTCGTCACCCTTGGGGCAGCCAATGGGTGATATGACCACAGTCACCGAAATGAGTCGAGTGACAAATACTGTGGGTAGTTGGTTTGATATTAGAAACATTGTAATCTCTCTTAATATTGTGAATTTAAACAAATAGGTCGTTTTAGTAAAACTGAATGATTCACTCAGTATTTCCCTGCTGACAAATTTTTTTTTTCAAACATGTTTCAGGTGATCTGTTGTGAGCAAAGGAAAAGTGCCGTGGAGCACTACAAGTTTAGAAAAGTGGCTCAATGTAAATAAATAAAGAAACATGTTTTAAGAAATAAAGAGTTCCCAGTGAAATCACTTTATTGTAAATTATGGGAGTTGTCCCTATATTACATATATAAACGAGCAGTTTTAATATTAATCGATCCTGTTTAAAAAGACTTCCGCTGTCACTTAATTAGATACCACGGGATTTCCTGCCTCGCGGCTCTGGACTGGGTCAAACCGGGGCCGAGGGCCGTGACAGGAAAAGGTGGTATCAGAGCCACTGATTTAAGCTTATTATTGATTTTAGCCTATTAAAGTAATTAAGAGATACTTAGGAAATTTAAGTGCCATTCTGTGAAAACTTGTTTTATTAACTGATTAATTGTTGAGTTACAGTATAGGTAAACAAAAGCTTTCTGCTATCTACCACAAATTAGATACTGCACCCACAGAAAAAGGAACCTCTTCCTCCAAACACCCAGCAGATCTGGAAGAAGGGATTTTTGTCCGTAAAGCAAATTATGAAAATCCTCTCACCCGAGATAAAAGAAATTCGATTCTTAGGAAGGGACAGGAGAAAATAAAGAAACCCCAAGTCAAGAAAGTGAGGTTTAATTCAGAAATCCAAGAATTAGGCAATAGGCCACCTTGGGAAGACACATTAGATGAAAAATGGGCAAATCTTTATATGCTAGCTACCGTAGCAGAGAATGCAAACCTCTAAACTATCAATAAGCCTGGTCTAGTAGAAAATTAATACCCATTAAATAAATAAATTATAGTGTGTTCTCTTTCCTGTGGTCTTTTGTACAAATCAGTATGCAATAAAACTTTAATGTTTATTTCTAAAACTTTGTTCCAAAGTTTTAACTTAGCATTTTTGTGCCTTTTGCATATATGCTATCCAGCATGAATGAGATATCGGAAGCATTTCAGAATCTCAACCTCTACCCAGTACCAATTGAAGTCTCCCACGACTTTACTGGCTATATTGCTGACATAGAGGAACCTCTGGAATTCCAAGCTCCACCGCTGGAAAAAGCAAAACCTAAAAAGAGAAGAAGATATGTAGGATGGAGGAAAGTGCGCAGGAGAAAGCCAGCCACTAGGAAACTCCCCAAAATAGAAAACCCTATAGACAAAGGAAAAGGAATCAAAACCGGAGAAATTTCTAAGCCAGCAGAGATAGAAATCAGGAAAGATTCTAAACAAAAATGAATAGAAATTGGAGAGAGTTCTAGACAACCTGAAGAAATCACATTTCAAGACGAAATAGACCGTCTACTGGCAAATTGTGATGTCATTAGCCCTATCCATAATAATCTAGATCCTTACCTAGCCGAAAACCAACTTCCTATAAATCTGGAACCAGCTATTCCAGACCCACTAATCCACGCTCGACCTTTAGGCCAAATGGAAGAATGGTGGATGAATGACTGGCAATTCCAAAATATAATCAACAGTCCTTATTCCTTCCTCCCACAGTTTGATCCAGAACCTATCCCCAATCCTCCACTGAGCAACGAAAACTTAGCCGAACTCCGTCAGTTCGGTGAAGAGCTGATAGGTACAGGGAATAGGATCCGGGAAATGGGGGAACAAATCTCCTGGAAATACGACGAAAGGGAGCGTCGCTACTAAAACTGCCAGTTGACCAAAGAATAGTGGGGTTGGGAAGAATGTCTGTATAATAATAATAATAGTCAAATATAACTCTGTAAAATGGGAAATAAAACATTGTAAGATAAACAGTATGTATGGATGCTTATATAATATATAAAGCAAAATAGAAGCCGAAACATCGACGATTTTGGATATATATACCTGTGTTGTAAGATTTTATGTGCTTCTGTGTAATTGTTTTATTTACAATCATTTGATACTAATAGTTATATTTATAATAATTATCAGATGGAAAACGCTAGTAATGAACCAGTTAATGAAGGGAATCAATCTGAACAAAATCAGGAAAACCAGTATATGACTAGACAAGATATTGAAAACATCATCACTCAAGGGATAGCTAATGCTATTCCAGCAATCATGGCTGCTGCTCAGAAACCTGTTGAACCACAACAAAATCATTCCTAGTAAACGTACTCAGGAAGACAATTTTAGTCATAGTGTAAATGGAGGCGGCAATCATGACGATAATAATCCACGACAGGCTCCACCTCCTATGAAAATGAAAGCTGCAACGCCTGGTTGCACTTTCAAAGAATTTCTTGCTTGCAAACCTGCTGAATTTGCAGGCAACGAAGGAGCAACTGCAGTACTGCGTTGGTTAGAGAAAACCGAAGCAGTAATTGCAATAAGTAAGTGTTCCGAAGAAGATCAGGTTATGTATGCGTCAAATTTGTTCAAAGAAAGGGCACTAGAATGGTGGTACACCGTATTACAAGCAAAAGGAAGAAGGATGGCTTATGCTATAAACTGGGAAGAATTTAAAATTCTTGTAGAAAGAAAATATTGTCCTGAATATGAAAAGGAATAAATGGCAAATAAATTCCTAAACCATCGTATGGTAGGCGTAGAGTGCCGCGGTTATACTTCGACATTCTTTGAATATGCTAGAGTGGTACCAACACTGGCTTCGCCAGAACCGGTACTCATTTCCCGTTACATTTGGGGATTAATTAGTGAAATTCGTAACATCGTTAAAGCTGCGAGACCTCGCACTATTGACGATGCTGTGGAACTAGCTAATACCCTAACTGATGAACTAGTGCGCACAAGAGAAGAAGATCGAAAGAAGGAATTGGCTCAAAAGATTACCCAAGGATTTCCTGTGGGTAATGATAATAATAGGTTCAAGAAAAGAGGAAGAAGACAATCTGCACATCTGCCTTTTTGCAGAAATTGCAAAAAGAATCATTTTGGAAAATGCAATGTAATTTGCAACTTCTGCAAAATGGCAGGACATCGTGAAGAAAATTACAAAAAGAAAACCATAGTCTGCTATAACTGTGGAGAAACAGGACATTACAAAACAGAATGTCCTAAATTGATTAAAACCGCAGACAATAAAGGCAAATCAGCTGATGGAACAACAAAGAAGAATGCCCGAGCATTCCAGCTAACCACTCAGGAAGCCGAACTAATCCCTGACGTCATAGCTGGTACGTTCTTGGTCCACGACGTTTATGCAAAAGTGTTATTTGACTCTGGTGCAAACCAAAGTTTTATCAATACTTCATTTTGCCAAGCCCTTAACTTACCCACCCTTAGGCAAATTTTTACAGTCGAAACGACAGACGGGAATTCTGTTAACATAAATAAAGTTTTGCAAGAAGGAAAGATAGAACTGTTAGGCCATAAGTTTTCTGCAAACCTGTTACCTATGAAGTTAGCCAGATTCGATGTAGTGTTAGGAATGGATTGGTTGATAGCCAACCATGCTCGAATCCTTTGTGATAAGAATTCTGTAGAAATCCTTACTCCCACAGGAGAGGTAATTTTAATTACAGGAGATAAACCACCAAAGCCACTGAAATTCATCTCAGTAATAAAGTTGGCCAGTTATTCAAGAAAACAAGAAATGGTGTATATGATTTCGGTAATCATTAACACTAAACGTAAGGAACTCCCAGACATCCCTATAGTTTCAGAATACCCAGACATCTTTCCAGAAGAATTACCTGGGTTACCACCTGATAGAGAAGTAGAGTTTAGAATCCAACTAATTCCGGGTACTACACCAATAGCCAAAGCACCTTATCGATTAGCACCCACCGAAATGCTAGAATTGAAAAAGCAGTTAGATGAATTATTAAGCAAAGGATTTATACAACCTAGTTCATCCCCTTGGGGAGCACCAGTGTTGTTTGTGAAAAAGAAAGATGGATCGATGAGAATGTGTATCGATTATAGAGAACTAAATAAAGTTACAATTAAGAATCGATACCCATTACCTAGGATTGACGATCTTTTTGATCAACTTCAAGGCGCTAGGTATTTTTCTAAGATAGACTTAAGATCCGGATATCACCAATTAAAAGTACAAGAAGAAGACATACCTAAAACTGCTTTCAGAACTAGGTATGGCCATTATGAGTTTACAGTCATGCCCTTTGGACTAACAAATGCCCCAGCAGCATTTATGGACATGATGAATCGGATCTGTAAGCCATACTTGGATAAATTTGTAATCGTATTTATCGACGATATACTTATTTATTCCAAAAGTCAGGAAGAACATTGCGAACACTTGCATGCACTCTTAACTTTGTTAAGAAAGGAAAAACTTTATGCTAAATTCTCGAAGTGTGAATTCTGGCTGCAAGAAGTATAATTTTTAGGTCACATGGTGAATCACGAAGGAATTCACGTAGATCCTGCTAAAATAGAAGCAATCACCAAATGGAAGGTCCCACAAACAGCTATGGAAATTAGAAGTTTTCTAGGCTTAGCTGGATACTACAGACGATTTATTAAGGATTTCTCTAAGATAGCTGTACCTTTGACTAAGTTAACCTGTAAAGCCGCTAAGTTTGAATGGGGACATAAGCAAGAAGAAGCTTTTAAGATTTTAAAGCACCGATTGACGAATGCTCCAATTTTGGCATTACCCGAAGGAACAGAAAATTTTGAAGTATATTGTGATGCTTCAAAATTAGGATTCGGATGTGTGTTAATGCAACGCAAGAAGGTAATTGCGTATGCCTCCCGGCAGTTGAAAAAGCACGAGGAAAATTATACGACTCATGACTTAGAATTAGGAGCCATAATTTTTGCCCTTAAAATCTGGAGACATTATCTGTATGGAAGTAAGTTTACTGTTTATACAGATCATAAAAGTTTAAGGTATATATTTGGGCAGAAAGAGTTAAATATGAGGCAAAGAAGATGGATGGAAGTTCTAAGCGATTACGACTGTGATATTCAATATCACGAAGGAAAGGCAAACATAGTTGCAGATGCCTTAAGTCGTAAGTATCAGGAAAAACAAAAGCGAGTCCGTGCTCTTAGATTAAATCTACAAGTAGATTTAATGGAACAATTAAAGAAAGTTCAGGAAACAGCAATCAAGGACGATGCTGAAGGAATGAAAGGTTATATAAAGGAACTAGAGCAAGGAAATGATGGAATTTGGAAATTCCACAAGAAACGAATTTGGGTACCTAAGCAGGGAGAATTAAGAAATAAGATTTTAGAAGAAGCTCATAAATCTCGGTATACCGTACATCCAGGAAACAATAAAATGTACCAAGATTTAAGAAATAATTTCTGGTGGATAGGAATGAAAAAGGATATAGCTGAATACGTATCTAAATGTCTTACTTGTTCTCAAGTTAAGGCAGAACACCAGAAACCTTCAGGTCTACTACAACAATTAGAAATGCCTGTGTGGAAATGGAAACTCATAACAATGGATTTTGTTACTAAGTTACCCAAGACCAGAAAAGGTAATGATGCAATTTGGGTAATTGTGGATCGATTAACTAAATCTGCTCACTTCCTACCTATGAAAGAAACCTTTAGCATGGAAAGATTGGCAAAGTTGTATGTAGATGAAATTGTATCCTTACATGGAGTTCCACTCTCCATTGTATCTGATAGGGATAGTCGCTTTACTTCTTATTTTTGGAAAAGTTTCCAAAAAGCTATGGGAACTCGACTAAACTTAAGCACGGCATATCATCCACAAACAGACGGACAAAGCGAAAGGACGATCCAAACTCTAGAAGACATGCTCCGAGCATGTGTGATAGATTTTGGTGGAAGTTGGGACGATCACTTACCATTAATTGAATTCTCCTATAATAATAGTTACCATTCAAGTATTGAAACTGCCCCATTTGAGGCACTCTATGGAAGAAAGTGTAGAACTCCAGTTTGTTGGGCAGAAATAGGAGAAAGTCAATTGTCAGGTCCAGAAATAGTGCAAGAGACGACTGACAAGATTACTCAAATCAAGGAAAGGCTGAAAACTGCTCGAGATCGTCAAAAAAGTTATGCAGACAATAGATGCAAACCGTTAGAATTTCAAGTTGGAGACAGAGTATTGTTGAAAGTTTCTCCTTGGAAAGGAGTTGTTAGATTCGGTAAGAAAGGAAAGCTAAGTCCAAGGTACGTAGGACCATTTCCAGTGATCCAACGTATAGGACCAGTTGCTTATCGTTTACAATTACCAGATGAATTAGCTGGAGTACATGATGTATTTCATGTATCCAATCTCAAGAAATGCTTATCAGATGAATCACTGGTAGTACCTCTTCGAGATATAGAGGTAAATGAAAAGCTGAAATTTGTTGAGAAACCTCTTCAAATTGAGGATCGAAAGATTAAGTTTCTCAAACATAAACGACTAGTTTTAGTCAAAGTCAGATGGGATTCAAAGAGAGGAGCTGAATACACTTGGGAGCTGGAATCAGAAATGAAGAGAAAGTATCCTCATTTATTCCAATAAATCTCGAGGACGAAATTTTTATTAAGGTGGGGAGAATGTAACAACTCTCATCAAAAGTCCTAATTATTATTTTAATTTGGCCAATAGGAAACCCTAATTGAGAAACCCAAGTAATTCTGCATAATCCCTAAAATTTTCAGAACATTTAGAATCAGGATTAGGGCCCCTAAAACTAAAGGGGGGTAAACCCTAAATTGACGATTATCTCTAAAATGAGTTGTCTAAACTGAAAATTCTCAGAATAGCGATTCAGCAGGCCTATACTAGTGACAAGGCTACCCTAGGGTAGGTTGGTACCCCAGGCGTGTCGCGACAGAAACCGAGACATATTTCGCGACACGCGGGAGATGTCAATTTCTTGTATAAATACAGGGCCTTGGGACTTGAATTCTGTCTTTGAAACGACGTAAATTCGTTTTACGTAGGCTGAGTTATAACAGAAACAGTCCACAACACACACAAAACCTCGAAACGCTGCCGCAATCAGGGTAATAACTCGATCGCTATTACGATTCAACGGCCGATCGATTATAACTATCCAATGATTGTTTAAGTGCCGCTCAAATTGAGTTTATACTTTGTTATTCATCGTGATTTTGACTTGAATGTTTGAGTGCTGTTCGAACTCGGACTACACTCTGTCATTCGTTGTGAATCCGCTGAATTGTTAAGTATTGCACTTGTAAATCGTTGTGAGGGTTTAATCTCGTGAATTGTCGTAACTGCTGTATTAGTTACTAACCTGTTTATGTGTGCATTGTTATTTAAATTAGGTTAATCAAGGCTAATCAGTAGGCTTATACTCTGCTCGTTAAATCTACAATGTGAGTCATTCTCTTTTTATCAAATTACTTTCAAAATCATGTTTATTTTCAAAGGTTATAATTACAGTGATTAAGTTTATGTAATCACCAAATTACAGCCGGTATGTGGGGTATTGTGCACATTACTACTGTTGTTATCACTTTAAGTGGGCGAACCTAATTAGTGATATTCGTCAGCCAATGGGTGAGATGACCACAGTCACCGAAATGAGTCGAGTGACAAATATTGTGGGTAGTTGGTTTGATATTAGAAACATTGTAATCTCTCTTAATACTGTGAATTATAACAAATAGGTCGTTTTAGTAAAACTGAATGATTCACTCAGTATTTCCCTGCTGACAATTTTTTTTTCAAACATGTTTCAGGTGATCTGTTGTGAGCAAATGAAAAGTGCCGTGGAGCACTACAAGCTTAGAAAAGTGGCTCAATGTAAATAAATAAAGAAACATGTTTTATGAAATAAAGAGTTCCCAGTGAAATCAATTTATTGTAAATTATGGGAGTTGTCCCTATATTATATATATAAACGAGCAGTTTTAATATTAATCGATCCTGTTTAAAAAGACTTCCGCTGTCACTTAATTAGATACCACGGGATTTCCTGCCTCGCGGCTCTGGACTGGGTCAAACCGGGGCCGAGGGCCGTGACATGGTCTTTCTTCAATGGTACTTTGAAATTCTTCTCCTGTTGTTATGTATTGCACTTATTACTTTTGACCATAACTGTTGCGGCTCCGTTTTAAACCGCCACCATCACTTCACCACTAAATTTAGATCTCTTATACTACCTACTCCAAGCCCCCCATACTTCTTTTCTGCTACAATTTTCCCACTTAATCCACCTCATCTTCTTACTCGAATTACTTCCTCCCCATAGAAATTTCCTCCTTATTCCTTCTAAAACTTTTATTACGGAAATCGGACATTTATACAACGAGAGGTAGTAGTTTGGTAAGCTTCCAAGTACTGACTTCACAAGGGTTGCCTGTCCGGCAAAAGATAAGAGTTTTGCTTTCCAATTTGATAGCCTTCTATTAAATGTGTCTATGACTTCCTTCCAATTTTGAATACGATTCATATTCGCACCTTCTTTTAACCCCAAATAAGTAAATGGAAATTTACCTGGTTTGAACCCAAAGCTTGCCGCCTTTGAGATAACCTCTTCCTCCTCAATCCCTACACAAAAAATTTGGCTTTTCTTCGGGTTTACTTTAAGTCCGGATACTAAGTAGTAACATCTTAATATCCTTCTTAGATTTTTTATGTTATTCTCATCCCATTCTCCCATAAAAATTGAATCATCCGTGAACAGTAAATGAGTCATTGTTATTCTTTCCCCTGGTAACTTTACCCCCGAGAATATTCCCGTTCATTCGGCCTTCACCATCTTACGTGTAATGCTTCCATTGCAATTATAAATAAGAATGGGGATAGGGGATCCCCTTGACTTAACCCTCTTTTGTACTGAAATTCACCGGTTGGTGCTCCGTTTACAAGGATCGATCCTTTCCCGCTAAATAATATCCCCATTACCCAATTCTTCCATCTCGATGGAAAGCCCATATGCGTTAAAATGGAAATAAGGAATTTCCAATTTAACATATCATAGGCTTTTTAAAAATCCGCTTTAAATACAAAGATCTCCTTTTTCGTCTTTTCGCCCACCCCACAATCTCATTTATTATTAAAGGCCCATCTAATATATGACTTATATTATTTCGGAGAGATAAAATGTAAGTTCACATAAAATTTTCAACTATAAGGATTTTAGAAAAAATTAATAGTCATTGTGATTATAAGTCATATCTTCATGGACCAAAGCATTAATTCTTGGACCAAAAACTAAATTTATGGAAAACTGTTTCACGGTGACTATTAATTTTGTCTAAAAACCTTATATTAGAAAATTTTATGAACTTACATTTAATTTCTCTGATTCCATGAAAATATAGTATTCGGCTTTTCAATTTTACAAATCATGTATCTGTAATATATTCTGGATGTATTTCATTTAAAACACACACACACACATACATATATATAGGGTCAGGATTTAGAGAAAACGCTCAAAAGTGTGAGAACGGAGAGAACGCTTATGGATCGTCCGATCAAAACAATCTGTGGACTAGATTGGCGCGGTGGCATTTTAGTAAATAACACCAATTTTATTACGTGGACGCGCGTCATTAAGGGTAAAAAGGTAAAAAAAAAAAACTATTCCTCACATAAAACGCCATTGAAAATAAAACGCCAAATAAATACAAAACGCCAATTTTATCACTGGGTGCTTTTTTCTGTGTTTTTATTTAAGCTCTCTGGCTACAAAAACGCCATAAAATATGAAACGCCATTATATATAACGCCAAACTTTACATCCGAATACATGTAATTTACATTTTGTGTTATAAAAATAACATCCCGCCTAACCTACGCGCCAAAAAAATTCTATAAATAGAAACGCCTCACCACCTTCCGTTTATCACACCAATAGTAATACGAATTCTAGTGAATTGATGAATTGTTGATGATGGTGACTTGATTGATTATGGTTCTAATGGCATGATTAGGGTTAATGGTGGGTGATGATTTATGTTATGTGCATTAAGGAAACTTTGAAATTGTTAAGGGCAGCGACGAAGGTTCACTCCCTCCACGAAGTATTCACGTCGACGGAGAATGATTCTTCGCCGACAGGTCCCCGACGAACATCTGTAGGAGCTTCGTCACCATCCCTCTCGACGAATATTGATTCTTCACCGAGAAGGGATTCTTCGTCATGAGGAACCTTCGCCGTGGTGACATCCCACGAAGAATTGAATCTTCGTGGAGATGCTGTTAGCAAACAAACTGAACTGTTGTAACAATTTATATAGCTTATGATGTGAACGAGATTTGAATGATTGCTATCTATCGTGATGATATTGTTATGAATGTACACTATGATAAGACGTGAAGAATGTGAATGTAAACTGATTATGTGTACATGAACACCATAGGCTTTGACTGATTAAGTGTGATCAAGTAACTAGTCATACCGAGCAAACCAAGGTGAGTTCACTTCTTTCAAAACAAGCATGCGTCTGGTGGGGACAGTCAAACAGATAAACACATAAACGGGTTTTCTCAAACCCATATCCTCATAGGGGATATGAGGCGGTTTTACAAAGAACCCACATCCTTGTAGGGGATGTGAGGCGGATTTCACGTACACATATCCTTGCAGGGGATATGAAACGGTTTTCAGTAAATGTTAATGTTGGATAATACACTCACTTCTATCACTTAAGTCCCATCATACTATGGGGTTAGTTACTTGTAGGGCAACAGGGTTATTAGTTGATAGCGCTATTAGATTTGGCACCCTCACGACGTACCTGGATAGGACGGGCGTGAACTAATAACTTTAAAAGTCATGGCCAATGTTTGATAGAACATTGGAGAAGGGCAAAAAGGAGCCGTCTGCGGTATCGAGTTATTATCAACATAACATATCATAAGTCACTACGTGGTAACAAACGGTTAAACAAACTATGAACTCACCAGCGTTGTCTGATACACTTTTCTGCATGCTTGCAGGTCCTTAGGTATACTGTTATGGAACTTGCTGTCTGGGAAGCTGGAGTGGTCATGGGTCGTGGCATTTGGAACACTTCTCGATGTTGCATTGTTTTGAACATTTTCATTTGAACTTATTAAACAACTATTATGCTTCCGCTGAACATGCTGATTTTCTATCTGATGTTTGAATTGCACAATTTTATTAAATGGGAAGTTTTATTTTAAATACGTATCTATGGTTCAATGTGATTAGTGGCTGGATCCTGGTACGTCACACGCCTCGCGGGGGTTTCCGCTTGCGGTATTTTTTGGGGTGTGACACTTTGGTATCAGAGCTAGGTTATAGTGAACTAGGTTTTAAAACGTTTTCATAAAACCAGATTATAACCAAACAACATCGAAAACGACCATGACACTCAGCTCCAGATTGTAAGGTTCGTCCTATGTTTACTTTTATACATTACTTACCTAGTAGACACACACCCACGACTTATATAAAACTACATACCATGATGTGAGTACTTGTGTTACATGCTCTAATGATGCTTGATAGTTTAAGACTACCCCTCGACTTGTGTGATTCCCAGTGTTGCAATATCTTTCGTCTTATTATTAAATGTGGGGAACCTTTTAGTGCAAGTTAAGAGGCAGTGAGATAAGCATGCAAATTGCCTTATTATTATGGGTGCACACATAATAATAATGTGGGGTGCATGTGAGTCCCAGTGAGGCTTAACGTGTGTGAAAAGGGGTTCCGCACTGTTGTTTGATGTAAAACTAGCGGTCTGTAGAAGTCATCGTGAGGTTTGACTCCTACCTTATCTCGACTTTTAACCTTTACCCTTTTCTTATATAGAATCATGAGCGAACGAGGCCATGGGCGTGGTCACATTGCGATAACTCAGGCCGAGTTGACAAACTTGATTAACACACGTGTGGCTGAGGCCTTGGCAGCCTATCAAGATGGTACGATATGTGCCAAATACTCTTTATTCTTGTATCGCGTACCCAATTCTTACCCGTGTGCTGTATTTTCTTTCGTCCTTAGGTCAGCAAGCGAATCAAAACCAGAACAATCCACTTGTGTATACGTTCAAAACGTTCATGGATTGCAAGCCTCAAACTTTCAGTGGAGCTGAAGGTCCCGTGGGACTGCTCCGTTGGTTCGAGAAAGCCAAGTCCGTTTTTGCTATGTGTAACTGTCCAGCTGGGGATAGGATGAAGTTTGCTTCTGGCACCTTGGAGGACGGTGCTTTGACTTGGTGGAATGCTCAGGTGCAGATGCTGGGCATTGAGATGGCAAACGCTACTACTTGGGATGATTTTAAGGAACTGATGAGAGAGGAGTACTGTCCTAGTGATGAAGTACAAAAGTTGGAAAACGAGTACTATAATTTGAAGATGGGGGGATCTGAGATCGAGGCTTATACGAAACGGTCTCACGAGCTGGCAAACATGTGTCCTAACCTATCCCGACCACCACCCTGCAGGATCGAACTCTGCATTAAGGGATTGGCACCACCAGTTAAGGGATTAGTCACTGCAGTAAATCTCGACAACCTACCACGAATCATCAGGCTGGCTCATAAGATCACTGATCAGGAGGTGGAGCGTGGCTCGCTGCCACCACGTGTTGCTGCTACTACTGTTACTACTACTACTACCCCCACCACTGACAACAAGCGTAAATGGAATGACGCAGACAAGGCGACTAACTCGAACCAGACGCAAAAGAATCCTGACAACAACACTAGTCGCAGTTTCAGTCAGTCATCTTCAGTTAACCAGAATCAAAACAACAGCCAAACTTCGGGTTCTTATGCGGGGAAGCAACCGAAGTGCAACAAGTGTGGTTTCAACCACTATGGCTCGTGTAACCGAGCGTGTCAAAGGTGTGACAAGGTGGGTCACATGGAAAAAGACTGTAGAGCTCCACATCCCAAGCAACAACAGCAACAGCAACAGCAACAGAGGCAACAACCCCAGCAGAATCGGGGTAATCAGAGGGGATGCTATCAGTGCGGCAGTGAAGGGCATTTCAAGAAGGATTGCCCACAATTGAATCAGAATGCCAACAATAACAATGGGGGTAATCGCCAGAACAACAACAACGCGGGAAACAACAACAATGGGAATAACGGTGGGAATGGCGCTCACGGTAGAGCGTTTACGATTGGAGCAGATGATGCAAGAAACGATGGCAACGTTGTGACTGGTACGTTCTCTATCAACGGTATTTTTGCTACTGTATTATTCGACTCTGGTGCCGACTGGAGTTATGTGTCTTTGGGGTTCAGTAGTTAGTTAGGGTTGTGTAACACCTGTGTCACTTCAACCACTAAAAAAATACCAAACCAATGAAATATTATATTTCATACTTGGGATTTGTATAAATATGTGTATCGTTTGCACATATCAATTCTTGTTCGATTTCGAGCTCTAAATCGCTTTCTGGAAGGTTATACGCGATCTGATGCGTAAATATAACCAGTTTAATGTAACAAACACTCCAGAATAGTGACATAGGCTTAAAATACCTTAAATAACCTTTACATAACTTAGAAATAAGTTTTGGAAGGTTTGGTGTGTCGAAATCAAGTTTATTCGCTTACAGGGACTAATTTCGACAAACTGCAAAAGTATGCCGATTCATACTGTAACGAACATTTCAGAACTTGATCATAAGTTAAATATGCCCTAAATATCCTTTACATAGCTTAGAAATAGGCTTTGAGGTATTTGGTGCGCAAAAATAAACTTTCTTGATCAATAGGGACTAAAAGTGTCAAAAAGTGCATAAGTTTGCATTTTCGCGCATATCTTACGTTCTGAATATATCCGGACATCCAGAAAATTAATTTAAGCATTAAAATATTTATTTTAGTGTTTGGCATGATAAAATTCCATTCGTCGCTCAATTTGGATCGTTTTTGCGTTCGTTACGACTTCCGTCGTAATTACCCGAACAACGCAACCGTACGACCAAAGGAACTGACATCCAATTTATTTTTGAGCACATTTCATGTTCCCTATACTTTAACTTCATTTTAGAGCCTTGAATTGAGGTTAACGGGGCTTAAACGTGCCAAAACGCATCAAAAATTAAGTTTGGAGGTGCAGGGGCCTGTTCTGCCTATTGCTGAAACTTACTGCCAGCAAATAAGCACCATACGGTCCGTATGGGGACCTATACGGTCCATAAGCTATTATCAGGTTAGCAGACTTCATTTTCTGAAAACCCAGCTGCTCCTATTGTTTTACACATGGTTTCTTCCATTCTATGGGCTGGTTTTGGATGCCCCTAGGTTTACAAAACAGTGGGTACACTTGTACGGTCCAGATTAAAGCTCGGATTTCAAGAAACGATCCTAACGGTTCTACGAAATCTATATAAACCCCACCCCACTTCCATTTTTCTGCACAATTTGATATGAATTCATTCTAAGTTGGGGTTCAAAACCTCATACCTGAGTATTTTTGGATCAAATCTCCTAGCTTGGACCCTTTGTAAGTCCTCTTTCGTTCTTTTATGCGTTTTAAGCGGGAAATTCAAACTTTGTTTGACTTTCTGCTTTTACCAGTTTATGGTCAACACGAAGTTCGTTTGAACTTCGCAACGTGAGCGTAATCACGATGGTCATAGTCCTTTGTGACTATACCTACTGATTACCACGTTGCTTAGGTGTAGTGACGAGTCGTAGTTTCGGCCAAAATGCGTATTCATGCGTATTTTGTAACCAAACTACTCTTTGGTATCAAAACACTTTGTTTTGATATCAAAACCTGTTTTCTAACTTAACTAAACATGTTTCAACATGTTTAGCTCGTCACTTTTAGGTTTAGTGCTTATGTAGAGTCGTAAGTCAAGCTGTCTAAACAACCGCTTAGACTTACGAACTAGACCCGTTTGGTCAATCATTAGGATCCGACCAAACATGTTTAGTGACCATAGTTGTATAGGGAATAACCTTCAGAGGTTATACCTTATGGTCACCTCGTTTAAGTAGTTGTATGATAAGTAGTTTATATGCCTTAGGAAAATGACCAAAATGCCCTTTTTATGCATAATTGATATTTAAGCATATGTAACCCAAACTTTTGTCACTTAACTGATTATGCAACATAATTAAACATGTTTAGGCATATAATACTTGTCCTAGGACTAGTTACGCGTTCCGAACGCGTTTTATGCGAACGACGCGTTAAAGTAGCATAAGCTACCTAAATGGGTCGTAAGCACTTAGGTTAGGTTTCGTTTTAGAATGTAGGCTTTGTTAAACCATATTAAATGAGTTCCCTTACTCATTTGGTTTACGAAACCTCATTCTATCCGATCTTCCGATTTAGGTCCGGTTTATTTACATAGTTACCTATATTAGGTGCCGTTTGATTCCGTGCTCCCTCTAGCTTTGCTTGGTTGTTGTTCAAGACTTCTAAGCATTCTCAACTGAGTACATAGTCCCCTATTTACTGTTTTTAATGTTTTGGGGTGAAGCATGTGTACCTATTTGTTATGTTCATGGTTTCAGAGTATAATTGATTATACGTATTAATACTTATCTTTTGACAAAATGAATGATTATTTATGATTTAAACACTAATTTTTCCAAAGATAATAAAATTAAATTATTGGATAGTACTTATTTTATGTTCACCAACCGATTGGTAGTATGATATAGCGCTATAGGATTAGACCCCCCATTCCTGTTGTCATGGAATGTCAGAAACCGATAATTTTATCCAAATAGAGATTGCCTTTGTGGTATTTCTATAGTCTCAAAGGTGTATTTTGATGCACTCAGGTTTGGTTGAATTCTTAAATCACATTTTTATTGTATATTTTGTTATACTCCCAAAAGTATAGTTTGATATACTCTCATATGTGATATTGTACAAAACCAACATATATTTTGTTAATTACCAAAACATAGTTTAATATGTTATTCATAAAACCAAAGCATATTTTGATATGTTAGTTATAAAACCAAAACATAGTTTAATATGTTATTCATAAAACCAAAGCATATTTTGATATGTTAGTTATAAAACCAAAACATAGTTTAATATGTTATTCATAAAACTAAAGCATATTTTGATATGTTAGTTATAAAACCAAAACATAGTTTAATATGTTGTTTATAAAACCAAAACATAGTTTAATATGTTATTAATAAAACCAAAGTATACTTTTGATATACTACTGAAAATTATTATTTTGACGACTAAAGTATATTTAATATACTAGTTGTCTAACGATTTTGGAACTGAAATATATTTTAATATATTACTTATTCGAGTTTCTTAAAACCAAAGTATATTTATATATACTATAAACCTTTTTATTAAAATATTGTTTTACAAACTATATATTTTATACAAACTCATTTTTACTAAATTATTTATTTATGCATCTTTCTTTATATCATCTGATTTTCTTATTACTAGTTATATTATTCATAAAAGAAAATATTTTAAGGTTCATGACTATTTTTGATTAAACATATTTTCCTTAAACTTACAAGTCATGAGTCCTATTAAAATAAAACCTATGTAACTCACAGGCATTTTTATGCTGACGTGCCTATTTTTACACATGTTTCAGGTGCTGTTATGTGATGATTGATGATGTATGCTACACATAGGATGGACTCGTGCCTTAGCGACTTTAAAAATTGAAAGATAATATTTGTATTTATCTGATTTGTAATAAAACAATAAGTTCAATAATTCAATAAAACGAAATTTATTTAATCCATGGTTGTGAAACAATGATTCTGTTACAACACTCCCCAACGTTTCCGCCACGTTTCGTTGTTTTACGTGGTCGGGGTGTGACAGAAAAGTTGGTATCAGAGCCAATGGTTATAGGGAATTAGGTTATTAGTAATGCTTTGATCTATACTATAACCTTCCTAGGACCCTAACACAAGTTATCTTGTGTTTAGTTTTAAAACAATACCGTCACTTATCCTTAGGTGACAACCACAATAAGAGCACAAATTTCGATTCCGCTTTGAAAACTAATCATCTGTTCTAGGATGATTGATTACTAGGTTTTGAACCTTCTAAGTTTTCAAAAATATCGTCAAAGTTTGGATCTAAATAATGTGAACACGTGCAAACTGGAAGGGTGGGTGCCTGTACCCTGAGTCTTCTTTCTAAGGCTAGAGTGTTCGTACAAATCCGCAGTATCGGACCAGTCACTCTTACCTGGGAACTCTTGGGGTGAGTGTCCACTTATAGGCGAGCATGTCTTCGTGGTACATTATGAAGACCTATTTACTTTGATTCAACTTTTGTATGTTGTTTGTTCGCTTCGTGGTTCGAACAAATGACCATCGCCTATGCCTTTTGGTTGGTAATTGTAACATTCTTACCCAATACCATTTCACTTGTTTCCCCTCATGTTTTCTTGTTCTTTTTAGACAATGCCTCCTCGACGAGAAGCACAGCCTCAAACTAATGCAGAAGTCGCAACCCTTGTCGCTCAGCAAATGGCTGCTGTGCTTCCGGGCTTAGTAACTGAGATCCATCAGATATACAACAACAACAACAATGCTCAGTGTAATTTCAAGACCTTCAACTCTGCTAAACCTTTGAAGTTTTCTGGGTCTCAAGGAGCAACCGCGCTCCTGCAATGGTTCGAAAGTTTAGAGAGCACATTCAGGCATGTGCAATGTCCGAATGAGCGTAAGGTTGAGTTTGCATCCAGTGTGTTCGAGAAGCGCGCACTCACAGGGTGATGCGTGATAGGGGTGCTGATGTGGCACTAGCTCAAACTTGGGAAGAGCTTCGAGCTCTAATGATGAAGGAGTTCTGTCCTCGTCATGAGCTTAGGGCGTTGGAAAGGGAATTTGACGATCTAAAGCAAGACAGTGGTGAACATCAAGCCTATACTGACCGTTATGAGGAGCTGTGCTTGTTATGTCCTGCCATGGTTACGCCTGTGGAAAAGGCGATTGAAAAGTACATTGATGGTCTTCCTGACCTAGTCCAGGAAATTGTTACTGGTAGCAACCCTACTACCATCAGGCAGGCTATTGAATTATCTGCTACCCTGACTGAGACTCAGATCAGGAAGGGTAAGCTTTTTCGGAAGGGCGACCTGAGACCATCTGACAAGACTGCACAAGAAGAACCCAAGGATAAACAGGCCGAGACACCCAAGAAGAAGAAGCACAAGGCTTCTCAGAACTGCGCCATAACTGCTCAGAACAATCAGGTTGCACCGAACCAGCCAGCACAGTCTCGTGCAAGGAAAAATTATGTTGGTACCGCACCTATGTGCAACAAGTGCAACCGTCATCATCTGGAGCAAGTGCAGTGTCACAAATGTACTCACTGTGGGCGATTGGGACATTTGATCAATACATGTCGTTATGCTAACCAAGCTGCTGCCAATCCTGGTGCTGTTCAAGCACGGTTTCCTTGTGGGTCATGTTATAACTGTGGTGATCTTACTCACTACAGAAACAATTGCCCAAGACTTGTTAAAGCAAATCCAACGCGTGGACGAGTGTTTAACATCAATGAGGCAAACGCGAACAATGATGCAGCAGTAAACAATTAGTCTTTTATAATTCCTTGGTTGTTATCTTTTGACGTTTGAGACAATTCGGCTGTTATATAAATAAAATTTGTTGTTTCAATTTTTATTTTGCGAAACTGATACGATTGTGTGAATGTTTGATACAACCCTTCGATACCGACACCAAAACAAACTACTCGTATGGTTCTGTTATTTTTATGATCACTTGTGATCTCCCCAAAAATCTTAAATACTCGTTTCTTGTTAAGAAACAAAGACAAATTCCTATTAAGATCTTCCTAATTAGATCCTTATGTTTAAAGTGCCAAATGAAATCCACGGATTGGATTCCTGGTATGCTTTAATTACCCATGTCCAAAGATAACAAATTAAAGATCAAATTAAATAATTATATGATTATGTGCTTATGTGATTTCTTTATGTCTTTGTGTAATCTGAATATTCATTATCCAAATCCTCGTAGAATCTTCCATATCTCAATATGAGGGATTCATAGTAGGATACCCAAAGGTACTATCTTAAATCCTTAACGGACTTCTACGTTGTAGTTAAGTCCCTTGGATTATGAAGTACTAATCGATAATTGGACCCTTTGAGTGGTCTAGTTAAACAGATTGATTTAAAAATCTAGTTAGGAATATCATGTGATGATATAATTGAAAAGATCCCTTAAGTGGTCTATTTAAGGAGATCGTACAACGATCTAGTTAAGGAGATCATGTGTTGATCTAGTTAAAAAGATCGTTCGTTGATCTAGTTAAAAAGATCCACTTGTGATCTAATCAAGTCACATTATGTTTATTCAATTGATTTTCCCCTACGCATTATGAAATGAACTGTGCGGGCTGTGCAAGGAATTACCTAATTATGGATGCATACATAATTATGGAATTCAGTGCACAGAAACCACAGCAAGTTTCGTCATGTGTTAAGACCTATAGTGACAAGAATAACGATTCGGGAACAATGTAGAAAGGACATGGTGGATACGCCGCTGGTACTTCCTATATATAAGTGTTCCTTATTACATTGCGAACGTAGCATTATTTAAGTTACTAGAAGTCCTGGACCTTGACCAATGTCATTTTATCTTACACTCTCCAATTCTGATTTCAAGCACACACAAGTTTCTTATGATAAGTCTTCATAAGAAACGTTCTTCTGTCCGTAGTTCGAAACTCCATGTTTTGTTACTACAAGGACTTCACTTTGACAGTTGACAATTTCGCTAAGAATCCAAATATGGCCCAGAGTTATACTTAGGGTTCGAGGAATTCATTCAAAAGCGAAACCATCACAGTTGTCTTTACAAGTTTCCTCTAAAATTAAATTTCGGGATGAAATTTCCTAAAGTAGGGGAGACTGTGACACCTGTGTCACTTCAACCACTAAACAAATACCAAACCAATGAAATATTATATTTCATACTTGGGATTTGTATAAATATGTGTATCATTTGCACATATCAATTCTTGTTCGATTTCGAGCTCTAAATCGCTTTCTGGAAGGTTATACGCGATCTGATGCGTAAATATAACCCGTTTAATGCAACAAACACTCTGTAATAGTGACATAGGCTTAACATACCTTAAATAACCATTACATAACTTAGAAATAAGTTTTGGAAGGTTTGGTGTGTCGAAATCAAGTTTATTCGCTTACAGGGACTAATTTCGACAAACTGCGAAAGTATGCCGATTCTTACTGTAACAAACATTCCGGAACTTGATCATAAGCTAAATATGCCCTAAATATCCTTTACATAGCTTAGAAATAGGCTTTGAGGTGTTTGGTGCGCAGAAATAAACTTTCTTGATCAATAGGGACTAAAAGCGTCAAAAAGTGCATAAGTTTGCATTTTCGCGCATATCTTACGTTCTGAATATATCCAGACATCCAAAAATTTATGTAAGCATTAAAATATTTTATTTTAGTGTTTGGCATGATAAAATTCCATTCGTCGCTCAATTTGGATCGTTTTTGCGTTCGTTACGACTTCCGTCGTAATTACCCGAACAACGCAACCGTACGACCAAACGAACCGACATCTGATATATTTTTTTAGCACATTTCATGTTTCGTATACTTCAACTTCATTTTAGATCCTTGAAGTGAGGTTAACGGGGATTAAACGTGCCAAAACGCATCAAAAACCAAGTTTGGAGGTGTAGGGGCCTGTTCTGCCTATTGCTGAAACTTACTGCCAGCGAATAAGCACCATACGGTCCGTATGGGGACCTATACGGTCCATAAGCTATTATCAGGTCAGCAGACTTCATTTTCTAAAAACCCAGTTGCTCCCATTGTTTTGCACATGGTTTCTTCCATTCTATGGGCTGGTTTTGGATGCCCCTAGGTTTACAAAACAGTGGGTGCACTTGTATGGTCCAGATTAAAGCTCGGATTTCAAGAAACGATCCTAACGGTTCTACGAAATCTATATAAACCCCACCCACTTCCATTTTCTGCACAATTTGATCTGAATTCACTCTAAGTTGGGGTTCAAAACCTCATACCTAAGTATTTTTGGATCAAATCTCCTAGCTTGGACCCTTTGTAAGTCATCTTTCGTTCTTTTACGCATTTTAAGCATGAAAGTCAAACTTTGTTTGACTTTCTGCTTTGACCAGTTTATGGTCAACATGAAGTTCGTTTGAACTTCGCAACGTGAGCGTAATCACGAAGGTATAGTCCTTTGTGACTATACCTACTGATTACCACGTTGATTAGGTGTAGTGACGAGTCGTAGTTTCAGCCAAAATGCGTATTCATACGTATTCATATGAATCTTTCTTTATATCATCTGATTTTCTTATTACTAGTTATATGATTTATAAAAGAAAATATTTTAAGGTTCATGACTATTTTTGATTAAACATATTTTCCTTAAACTTACAATTTATGAATCCTATTAAAATAAAACCTATGTAACTCACAGGCATTTTTATGTTGACGTACCTATTTTTACACATGTTTCAGGTGCTGTTATGTGATGATTGATGATGTATGCTACACATAGGATGGACTCGTGCATTAGCGACTTTAAAACTTGAAAGATAATATTTGTATTTATCTGATTTGTAATAAAACAATGAGTTTAATAATTCAATAAAATGAAATTTATTTAATCCATGGTTGTGAAACAATGATTCTGTTACAACACTCCCCGACGTTTCCGCCACGTTTCGTTGTTTTACGTGGTCGGGGTGTGACAGGTTGACTCCTGCGCCTCTTGTAAACAAACACGAAGTGGAATTAGCTGATGGCAAGTCAATAGAAGCCACACATGTACTCTTAGGGTGTAAACTCGATCCTCTAGGTCAAGTGTTCGACATTGACCTTCTTCCCATCACTCTTGGTAGCTTTGATATAGTTGTTGGTTTGGATTGGTTATCAAAACACTGAGCCGACATACTTTGCAAGGAGAAGATTGTGCGCATGCCCCTCCCCAGTGGGGAACCGTTAACCATTCAGGGTCATCGAGGTGGTGCAACCGTTAACATTATTTCATCTATGAAAGCTCAGAAGTGTTTACGGAAGGCCTACCCTACTATTCTTGCGCTTGTTACTGATACTCGGCCTGAAGAGAAGAAAATCGAAGATTTACCAGTTGTGCAGGAGTTTCCTGACGTTTTTCCCGAGGAACTTCCAGGTTTACCTCCACATCCTCAGGTGGAGTTCCAAATTGATATTACATCAGGAGCAGCTCTGATTGCTCGTGCACCCTATCATCTTGCACCTGGAGAGTTGCAAGAATTGTCCAATCAACTCCAAGAACTGTTGGATAGAGGCTTTATCCGACCCAGTTCTTCGCCTTGGGGAGCCCCAGTTTTGTTTGTGAAAAAGAAGGACGGGTCGTTTCGCATGT
Organism: Helianthus tuberosus; assembly: GCA_030545235.1. Classification (NCBI taxonomy): domain Eukaryota; kingdom Viridiplantae; phylum Streptophyta; class Magnoliopsida; order Asterales; family Asteraceae; genus Helianthus; species Helianthus tuberosus. Next base: position 79,490,736 of record CM060362.1, read on the forward strand.
GTATAGATTATCGTGAACTCAACAAAGTGACAGTCAAGAACCGTTATCCTCTACCTCGCATTGACGACCTATTCAACCAGTTGCAAGGGTCGAGCTTGACCTAAGATCAGGCTATCATTAGATGAGAGTCCGAGAGGAGGATGTTCCAAAAACAACTTTCCGCACACGGTATGGCCATTATGAGTTCCTGGTTATGCCATTTAGGTGGACGAACGCACCAGCGATATTCATTGATCTCATGAACCGCGTATGTAAACCATACCTTGACGATTTTGTCATCGTGTTTATCGAAGACATTCTGATCTATTCTAAGAGCAAGGAGGAGCACGAGCGGCACTTGCGTCTTATCTTGGAGCTCCTGAGGAAGGAGCAGCTTTACGCGAAATTTTCTAAGTGTGACTTCTGGATTTGAGAAGTACACTTCCTTGGCCACATTGTTAATGAAATGGGGATACATGTGGATCGTGCCAAGATCGACTCTATCAGAAATTGGGCACCACCAAAGAATCCTTCGGAGGTACGACAATTCCTTGGTCTTGATGGATACTATCGAAGATTCATTGAGGGTTTTTCAAAGATCGCTCAACCCCTCACTGCTCTGACTTAAAAGGGTGTAGTGTATTCTTGGGGAATGAAACAGGAAGACGCCTTTCAGCTTCTGAAACAAAAACTCTGCAGTGCACCGATTCTGTCTTTACCTGAGGGTACCGAAGATTTTGTAATGTACTGTGATGCCTCTATTCAAGGTCTCGGTTGCATGTTGATGCAACATGAGAAAGTGATAGTGTATGCCTCTCGTCAATTGAAGACTCATGAGAAGAACTACACGACTCACGACTTAGAGTTTGGGGCCGTGGTTTTTGCATTAATAATCTGGAGGCATTACTTGTACGGTACTAAATGCACTATTTATACTGACCACAAGAGCCTTCAGCATATCTTTGACCAGAAGGAATTAAATATGCGACAGCGTCGCTGGGTAGAACTCTTAAACGACTACAACTATGCAATCAAGTATCATCCAGGCAAGGCTAACGTTGTAGCTGATGCCCTTAGTCGAAAGGAAATGAAACCCAAACGTGTTCGAGCCTTGCAACTCACCATCCATTCTAACTTACCTGACCAAATCCGTTCTGCACAAACTGAGGCACTGAAAGAAGAAAACCTTAAAGCTGAGTATTTGCGGGGCATGGAAAAACGACTTGTAGAGAGATCTGACGGCATCTACTATTTCATGGAACGAATATGGATTCCTCTGTATGGTAACCTTAGAGATCTTGTGATGGATGAAGCACACAAGTCTCGATACTCTGTTCATCCGGGTTCGGATAAGATGTATCAGGATCTCAAAGTCTTGTACTGGTGGCCGAAGATGAAGGCCCACATCGCGACTTATGTAAGTAAGTGTTTGACGTGTGCGAAAGTCAAGGTGGAACACAAAAAACCCTCTGGTCTGCTTCAGCAACCGGAGATACCTATGTGGAAATGGGAGCAAATTACCATGGATTTCGTCACTGGTTTACCAAGAAATCAAAACGGGAACGATACCATTTCGGTGATCGTTGACCGTCTTACAAAATATGAGCACTTCCTCGCAATCAAAGAAACCGACAAGTTCTCGCAGCTAGCTGGTATCTATCTAAAGGAAGTAGTTTCCAGGCACGGGGTGCCAACCTCCATTATTTCTGATCGTGATCCGCGCTTCATATCCGATTTGTGGCAAGCGATGCACAAATCATTTGGCTCACGTCTTGACATGAGCACTGCCTATCACCCTCAAACGGATGGTCAGGGTGAGCGGACCATCAAGACATTGGAAGACATGCTGCGGGCATGTGTTATCAATTTTGGTAAAGGTTGGGAGAGACACTTTGTAACACCCCGACCGCGTTAAAACAACCAAACCACGGCGGAATCGTCGGTGAGTGTTGTAACAGAATTATTGTTTCAAAACACACGGAAATTTGAAGTTTTGTTTTATTAAACATTAAACGTTTACATTATCTTGAAATCTAAACAAACAAGTTAAACATAGTCTATCATTGTTATTAAGTCACTAAGGCCTTGTCCAGTCCTATGTGAGCATGCAACCTAGCAATCAACATCATTCAACAACACCTGAAACATATGTGAAAACAAATTCAGCAAAGAAATGCTGGCGAGTACATAGGTTTTTGAGAGTGTCGGATTCATGGCTAGTTTACATGTTGCAATACTTAATTAAAAACTGGTTTTGAAAAGTATAGTATTGCGACATAATTAACCAACTCAAATCAAGTTGGTTATAATTTGTAAAATCTCGTAGCCATGATTCTTAACCCAAAACATTTATTTAATTAAATCAAATTGTAAAGCATCTCGTAAAAACTCGTTAATAAAACTCGTATGGTTTATATTATTCAGAAAACATCGTTATGTGACATCGTTTCAGAATCATTTACCCAAGTGAAATAAATAACGCCACGGTATGTAATATGATGAAAACACTTATATATATGAAGTACCAGCGGCGTATCCACCATGCTTTCGTCACATTGCACCCGTCCCGTTATCTAATCACTAACCAAAAACGAATCGTTTACCCAAATCGTTTAACTCGTTAAAATCGCTTCAGTTGTTTAAATCATTCTCGTTTTAATTGTGAACTACTTTTGATCGTCTCGCTAATAACATCCAAACCTTCGCGACTCGACTATCTCGCTTCTCGCATTAATAAACCACCAAAGGGTAAATTAACAATCACAGATTCAGTCGTTACCCACCTAACCCACACATAACCATGAGTGCAGTCTGATAACGGGATTTGTCAGATCCTATGGTACCATAACCTAATACTGGTCGGTTCAGCCAAAACTAATGAATGTTATTCGTTATGTAAATACAACCAACAAGTTTGTTCACTTATCAAAATCGTTATTAATTTAATATAAACCATTTTAACCATTTTCGAAACCATCGTTAAAACATCGAAATCATTTAACACATATGAATCACCCCAAAACATTTGAAAACAGTAAAATAGGGGAACTATGTACTCACCTGAGAATGCTTAGAAGTCTTGAACAACAACCAAGCAAAGCTAGAGGGAGCACGGAATCAATCGGCAACATAATAACTATATAAATAAACCGGATCTAAGTCGGAAGATCGGATAGGATGAGGTTTCGTACACCAAATGAATATTGGAACTCATATGACATGGTTTAACAAAGCCTACATACTAAATCAAAACCTAACCTAAGTGCTTACGACCCATTACGACCCATTAAGGTAGCTTACGCTACTTTAACGCGTCGTTCGCGCAAACGCGCGTTCGAGACGTCTAACTAGTCCTATGACAAGTACTATATGCCTAAACATGTTGCATAATCAATTAAGTGACAAAAGTTTATGTTACATATGCTTAAAATTCAATTATACATGAAAAGGGTATTTTGGTCATTTTACCTAAGGCATATAAACTACCTATCATACAACTACTTAAACTATGTGACCATAAGGTATAACCTCGGAAGGTTATTCCCTATACAACTATGGTCACTAACATGCTTGGTCGGATCCTATTGATCGACCAAACGGGTCTAGTTCGAAAGTCTAAGCGGTGGTTTAGACCGCTTGACTTACGACTCTACACAAGCACTAATCTAAAAGTGACGAGCTAAACATGTTAAAACACGTTTAGTTAAGTTGGAAAACAGGTTTTGATATCAAAACAAATGGTTTTGATACCCAAGAGTAGTTTGGTTACAAAATACGCATGAACACGCATTTTGGCCGAAACTACGACTCGTCACTACGCCTAGTCAACGTGGTAATCAGTAGGTTTAGTCACACGGGACTATAACCATCGTGATTACACTCATGTTGCAAAGTTTAAATGAACTTTGTATTGACCATAACCTGGTCAAAGCAGAAAGTCAAACACAGTTTGACTTTCGTGCTTAAAACGCATAAAAGAACGAAAGAATGCTTACAAAGGGTCCAAGCTAGGAAGATCTTGATCCAAATCACTCAGGTATGAAGCAAAGGCTCTAACTTAGAGTGAAATTCAGATCAAGTGTGCAGAAAATGGGAGGAGGGCATGGGTATTTATAGAATTCGGTAAACCGTTAGGATCGTTCCTCGCAATTCGAGCTTTGATCTTGGCCCTCCACTTGGGCTCATGGTTTTGAAATACATGGGGCACTCAAATACCAGTCTATAGTATGCAAATCAGGGGTTAAAAACCATTGGAACAAGTGGTATTGGCCAGATTCAATGTTTCTACAATTCTGATGTGCTGGAGACTGCTTACGGACCGTAAGCATATGTCCATACGGTCCGATTTAAGCTCCGTTAACCCCATTTCAAAGCTCTAAAATGAAGTTAAAGTATAGGGAACTTAAAATGTGCTTAAAAATATCTCGTATGTCGGCTCGTTAGGTCGTGCGGTTGCGTTGTTCGGTTAATTACGACGGAAGTCGTAACGGACGCAAAAACGATCCAAATTAAGTGACGAAGGAAATTTTATCACGCCAATCACTAAAATATAATATTTTAATGATTACATAAATTTTTGGATGTCCGGATATATTCAGAACGTAAGATATGCGCGAAAATGCAAACTTATGCACTTTTTGACGTTTTTAGTCCCTATTGATCAACAAAGTTTATTTTTTCGCACCAAACATCTCAAAGCCTATTTCTAAGCCATGTAAAGGATATTTAGGGAATGTTTAACTTATGATCATATTCTGGAATGTTCGTTACAGTACGAATCGGCATACTTTCATAGTTTGTCGAAATTAGTCCCTGTAAGCGAATAAACTTGATTTCGGCACACCAAACCATCCAAAACTTATTTCTAAGTTATGTAAAGGTTAACTAAGGTATGTTAAGCCTATGTCACTATCTCGGAGTGTTTGTTGCATTAAACTGATTGCGTTTACGCATCAGTTAGCGTATAACTTTCTAGAAAGTGATTTAGAGCTCGAAATCGAACGAGAATTGATATGTGCAAATGATACACATATTTATACAAATCCCAAGTATGAAACACAATATTTCATTGGTTTGGTATTTGTTTGATGGCCGTGGAGGCACATATGTCACAGTCTCCCCTACTTCAGGAGATTTCGTCCCTAAATTTATTTAGAGGAAACTTGTGTGAGCTCGAAACATAAAGTCGAAAAGATAAAACAATACTGGTTAGGGTTCTGAACTTCTAGTAACTTTAAATAACATTACGCTTGCAATGTAAGAGGGACACTTATATACAAGTATATGAAGCATCATTGGTGCGTCCACCGTACCTCCATTACATTGTTCACGTTTCGTTATTGTTGTCACTATCGGTTCTTTCACATGATAAATTTTACTGTGGTTTCCGTGTACTGAATTTCATAATTATGTACGCGTCCATAATTACGTAATTCCTTGCATAGTCCACACAGTGTATTTGATAATGTGTAGGGGAAAACCAAATGAACGAACCTGTGATGAGTGTGACTGGACCACCATAGGGTCCTTTCAGCTATATCATCACATGCCATTCTTAACCAGATTCTGAATCAATCTTTTAACTAGACCACTCAAGGGGTCTCTTTCGAATCATGGAACGGTACTATATAACCTAAGGGTCTTAACTACCACGTAGAAGCCCATTAAGGATTTAAGGTAGTACCTTTGGATATCCTACTATGAATCCCTCATATGAAGATATGGAAGATTCTACGAGGATTTGGATAACGAAAAATCGGATCACACCAAAACATAAAGAAAACACATAATCATATAATCACATAATCGTTTAACTTGACCTATAATTTGTTATCTTTGGAGACGGGTATTTAAAGCATACCAGGAATCCAATCCGTGGATTTCATTTGGCACTTTAAATATTTTCAAGAATCTAACTATGAAGATAGGAAGATCTTAATAGGAATTCGGTTTGTCCTTGTTGAATTGTAATGTACGTATTAGGGCGTACAAGGAATCCAATCAGGGCTCCAATTTGAGCGATAATCATCCACAAGGATCTAATTGTGGAGATAAAAAAGATCCTATATGGATTTTAGAATTCGAAGAGCGGGAGACGCTTCGAAACCTTGCACTAGACGTGCTTAAGTCGATACACGAGGTAGAATGCTCATGAAGTTGAGGTGCTAGATATGCCTAGGCAACACATAAAGCAGAATTTGAAGGTTGGGTAATACGAGCAGAATGCTTTTCGAAAATTATGCATGGGGTTCTTTTTAAAAATATGTTTAATGTTTTTGAAATCTTACATAATACTTTTGAAATCATAAAGTAGGCGTATTAGGTAAGTATATTTATAAAATGTTTTAAAATCATGCGAGGTAAATTTTGAAATTATGCATAAGGATTTTGAAAATATGGATAAAGTCTTTGAAATTATGCATTTGATACATTAAGTAAATATAGTGTGTTAAAAATCGTTTTCAAACTATATGAAATATTTTGAAATCATGAAGGTTGTGTTTTGAAAAAACATATACTATGTATGTTGTTATAAAAACTAGAATGCAATGATATGGGTATGAGGTCGAAGAATACCCTTAGTTGTTAAACCAAGGATTTAAAGTGATTACTCAAATTGTCACTTATTTTCTGTACTTCGTTTCTTAGAATGAAACGAGCACTTAGAATTTTCGAGGAAATCATGAGCGATCATATGAACGAGAGAACTACAAATATGGTTCTTTGGTGTAGGTATCGTAGGGGGTACGCCATACACACATGTAACTACATTTGTATATCAGAATTGCAAATGACGATTTTATTTATAAACATAACCGATTGTTTCAGAGTTCAAAGAAAAACATAAGAAACATAAGCATAAGATTCAGATTATTCAAAGCAGCAGCTTCTGCTAATCAGCCAAATGCTCATCCGTGGGTTAGATTTGCATTGACAATCTTTGGGTATTTTTCCCTGACATAACCCGTCTCGCCATAGGTGTAGCAAGTACCAGGAGGGAAATGAGCCTGTGCTGGATTTGCTTGAAATTGAACGGGGTTCTGAAAAGCTTGGTTTAGCACAGTGACTGAACGACAGTCTCGTGCTATATGACCAATGAGTCCACAGTTGAAACATTTCTGAAATTTGACACTGGCATAGTGGTGGAGGTTACACTGATTGCACAAAGGAGCAGTTCCTAAGTATGGCTTCTTGGCTGGTGGTGCTGCCACTTGGCTAGGTTTTGCTTGATTTGGTGTATCGGCTACGGGATCCTTTGGAGCTTTATGCTTCTTTGACTTTTTCAAAGGCTCGGCTTCTGCTTCCTTCGATGCTTCTTGGGTGGCTTCATTATTGAGACGAGACATGGCGACACCTAAATCCACAATCTTCAGGATTACTTCGCCTACTTGCTGGGCAAATTTGGCAGTTTGGTCGAACATTTAAATGTCGTTGAGATGAAGAGAAATTCTAGAGGAAATGAAAGACATAGGAGAAAACAAGTGAAATGTTATTGGATAATAAAAACAGAACGACAACGCATAGAAATTGCGATCATTTGTTTGTTACCTAAGGCAAACAAATGAGACGGTGACTAATCAAAGTAAACGGGTTATATTAATGTATCACTGAAGACATTCTCGCCTATAAGTGAACACTCACCCCAAGAGTCCCAGGTAAGAGTGACTGGTCCGATACTGCGGATTTGTACGAACACTCTAGCCTTAGACAGAAAATTCAGGGTACAGGCATTCACCCTTCCAGTTTGCATGTGTTCACATTATAAGACCCAAACTTTGACGAGATTTGAAACTTAGAGGGTTCAAAACCTAGTAATCAATTATCCTAGAACAGATGATTGGTTTTCAAGCGAATTCGAAATTTGAGTTCTTGTTGTGGTTGTCACCTAAGGATAAGTGACGATATTGTTTTTAAGATCTAAACACAAGGATCTTGTGTTAGGGTCCTAGGAAGGTTATAGACTAGGTCAAAGCATTACTAATAACCTAATTCCCTATAACCATGAGCTCTGATACCAACTATTCTGTCACACCCCGACCGCGTTAAAACAACCAAACCGCGGCGGAATCGTCGGGGAGTGTTGTAACAGAATCATTGTTTCAAAACACACGGAAATTTGAAGTTTTGTTTTATTAAACATTAAACGTTTACATTATCTTGAAATCTAAACAAACAAGTTAAACATAGTCTATCATTGTTATTAAGTCACTAAGGCCTCGTCCAGTCCTATGTGAGCATGCATCCTAGCAATCAACATCATTCAACAACACCTGAAACATATGTGAAAACAAATTCAGCAAAGAAATGCTGGCGAGTACATAGGTTTTTGAGAGTGTCGGATTCATGGCTAGTTTACATGTTGCAATACTTAACTAAAAACTTGTTTTGAAAAGTATAGTATTGCGACATAATTAACCAACTCAAATCAAGTTGGTTATAATTTGTAAAATCTCGTAGCCATGATTCTTAACCCAAAACATTTATTTAATTAAATCAAATTGTAAAGCATCTCGTAAAAACTCGTTAATAAAACTCGTATGGTTTATATTATTCAGAAAACATCGTTATGTGACATCATTTCAGAATCGTTTACCCAAGTGAACTAAATAACGCCACAGTATGTAATATGATGAAAACACTTATATATAGGAAGTACCAGCGGCGTATCCACCATGCTTTCGTCACATTACACCCGCCCCGTTATCTAATCACTAACCAAAAACCAATCATTTACCCAAATCGTTTAACTCGTTAAAATCGCTTCAGTCGTTTAAATCATTCTCGTTTTAATTGTGAACTACTTTTGATCGTCTCGCTAATAACATCCAAACCTTCGCGACTCGACTATCTCGCTTCTCGCATTAATAAACCACCAAAGGGTAAATTAACAATCACAGATTCAGTCGTTACCCACCTAACCCACACATAACCATGAGTGCAGTCTGATAACGGGATTTGTCAGATCCTATGGTACCATAACCTAATACTGGTCGGTTCAGCCAAAACTAATGAATGTTATTCGTTATGTAAATACAACCAACAAGTTTGTTCACTTATCAAAATCGTTATTAATTTAATATAAACCATTTTAACCATTTTCGAAACCATCGTTAAAACATCGAAATCATTTAACACATATGAATCACCCCAAAACATTTGAAAACAGTAAAATAGGGGAACTATGTACTCACCTGAGAATGCTTAGAAGTCTTGAACAACAACCAAGCAAAGCTAGAGGGAGCACGGAATCAATCGGCAACATAATAACTATATAAATAAACCGGATCTAAGTCGGAAGATCGGATAGGATGAGGTTTCGTACACCAAATGAATATTGGAACTCATATGACATGGTTTAACAAAGCCTACATACTAAATCAAAACCTAACCTAAGTGCTTACGACCCATTACGACCCATTAAGGTAGCTTACGCTACTTTAACGCGTCGTTCGCGCAAACGCGCGTTCGAGACGTCTAACTAGTCCTATGACAAGTACTATATGCCTAAACATGTTGCATAATCAATTAAGTGACAAAAGTTTATGTTACATATGCTTAAAATTCAATTATACATGAAAAGGGTATTTTGGTCATTTTACCTAAGGCATATAAACTACCTATCATACAACTACTTAAACTATGTGACCATAAGGTATAACCTCGGAAGGTTATTCCCTATACAACTATGGTCACTAACATGCTTGGTCGGATCCTATTGATCGACCAAACGGGTCTAGTTCGAAAGTCTAAGCGGTGGTTTAGACCGCTTGACTTACGACTCTACACAAGCACTAATCTAAAAGTGACGAGCTAAACATGTTAAAACACGTTTAGTTAAGTTGGAAAACAGGTTTTGATATCAAAACAAATGGTTTTGATACCCAAGAGTAGTTTGGTTACAAAATACGCATGAACACGCATTTTGGCCGAAACTACGACTCGTCACTACGCCTAGTCAACGTGGTAATCAGTAGGTTTAGTCACACGGGACTATAACCATCGTGATTACACTCATGTTGCAAAGTTTAAATGAACTTTGTATTGACCATAACCTGGTCAAAGCAGAAAGTCAAACACAGTTTGACTTTCGTGCTTAAAACGCATAAAAGAACGAAAGAATGCTTACAAAGGGTCCAAGCTAGGAAGATCTTGATCCAAATCACTCAGGTATGAAGCAAAGGCTCTAACTTAGAGTGAAATTCAGATCAAGTGTGCAGAAAATGGGAGGAGGGCATGGGTATTTATAGAATTCGGTAAACCGTTAGGATCGTTCCTCGCAATTCGAGCTTTGATCTTGGCCCTCCACTTGGGCTCATGGTTTTGAAATACATGGGGCACTCAAATACCAGTCTATAGTATGCAAATCAGGGGTTAAAAACCATTGGAACAAGTGGTATTGGCCAGATTCAATGTTTCTACAATTCTGATGTGCTGGAGACTGCTTACGGACCGTAAGCATATGTCCATACGGTCCGATTTAAGCTCCGTTAACCCCATTTCAAAGCTCTAAAATGAAGTTAAAGTATAGGGAACTTAAAATGTGCTTAAAAATATCTCGTATGTCGGCTCGTTAGGTCGTGCGGTTGCGTTGTTCGGTTAATTACGACGGAAGTCGTAACGGACGCAAAAACGATCCAAATTAAGTGACGAAGGAAATTTTATCACGCCAATCACTAAAATATAATATTTTAATGATTACATAAATTTTTGGATGTCCGGATATATTCAGAACGTAAGATATGCGCGAAAATGCAAACTTATGCACTTTTTGACGTTTTTAGTCCCTATTGATCAACAAAGTTTATTTTTTCGCACCAAACATCTCAAAGCCTATTTCTAAGCCATGTAAAGGATATTTAGGGAATGTTTAACTTATGATCATATTCTGGAATGTTCGTTACAGTACGAATCGGCATACTTTCATAGTTTGTCGAAATTAGTCCCTGTAAGCGAATAAACTTGATTTCGGCACACCAAACCATCCAAAACTTATTTCTAAGTTATGTAAAGGTTAACTAAGGTATGTTAAGCCTATGTCACTATCTCGGAGTGTTTGTTGCATTAAACTGATTGCGTTTACGCATCAGTTAGCGTATAACTTTCTAGAAAGTGATTTAGAGCTCGAAATCGAACGAGAATTGATATGTGCAAATGATACACATATTTATACAAATCCCAAGTATGAAACACAATATTTCATTGGTTTGGTATTTGTTTGATGGCCGTGGAGGCACATATGTCACAGTCTCCCCTACTTCAGGAGATTTCGTCCCTAAATTTATTTAGAGGAAACTTGTGTGAGCTCGAAACATAAAGTCGAAAAGATAAAACAATACTGGTTAGGGTTCTGAACTTCTAGTAACTTTAAATAACATTACGCTTGCAATGTAAGAGGGACACTTATATACAAGTATATGAAGCATCATTGGTGCGTCCACCGTACCTCCATTACATTGTTCACGTTTCGTTATTGTTGTCACTATCGGTTCTTTCACATGATAAATTTTACTGTGGTTTCCGTGTACTGAATTTCATAATTATGTACGCGTCCATAATTACGTAATTCCTTGCATAGTCCACACAGTGTATTTGATAATGTGTAGGGGAAAACCAAATGAACGAACCTGTGATGAGTGTGACTGGACCACCATAGGGTCCTTTCAGCTATATCATCACATGCCATTCTTAACCAGATTCTGAATCAATCTTTTAACTAGACCACTCAAGGGGTCTCTTTCGAATCATGGAACGGTACTATATAACCTAAGGGTCTTAACTACCACGTAGAAGCCCATTAAGGATTTAAGGTAGTACCTTTGGATATCCTACTATGAATCCCTCATATGAAGATATGGAAGATTCTACGAGGATTTGGATAACGAAAAATCGGATCACACCAAAACATAAAGAAAACACATAATCATATAATCACATAATCGTTTAACTTGACCTATAATTTGTTATCTTTGGAGACGGGTATTTAAAGCATACCAGGAATCCAATCCGTGGATTTCATTTGGCACTTTAAATATTTTCAAGAATCTAACTATGAAGATAGGAAGATCTTAATAGGAATTCGGTTTGTCCTTGTTGAATTGTAATGTACGTATTAGGGCGTACAAGGAATCCAATCAGGGCTCCAATTTGAGCGATAATCATCCACAAGGATCTAATTGTGGAGATAAAAAAGATCCTATATGGATTTTAGAATTCGAAGAGCGGGAGACGCTTCGAAACCTTGCACTAGACGTGCTTAAGTCGATACACGAGGTAGAATGCTCATGAAGTTGAGGTGCTAGATATGCCAAGGCAACACATAAAGCAGAATTTGAAGGTTGGGTAATACGAGCAGAATGCTTTTCGAAAATTATGCATGGGGTTCTTTTTAAAAATATGTTTAATGTTTTTGAAATCTTACATAATACTTTTGAAATCATAAAGTAGGCGTATTAGGTAAGTATATTTATAAAATGTTTTAAAATCATGCGAGGTAAATTTTGAAATTATGCATAAGGATTTTGAAAATATGGATAAAGTCTTTGAAATTATGCATTTGATACATTAAGTAAATATAGTGTGTTAAAAATCGTTTTCAAACTATATGAAATATTTTGAAATCATGAAGGTTGTGTTTTGAAAAAACATATACTATGTATGTTGTTATAAAAACTAGAATGCAATGATATGGGTATGAGGTCGAAGAATACCCTTAGTTGTTAAACCAAGGATTTAAAGTGATTACTCAAATTGTCACTTATTTTCTGTACTTCGTTTCTTAGAATGAAACGAGCACTTAGAATTTTCGAGGAAATCATGAGCGATCATATGAACGAGAGAACTACAAATATGGTTCTTTGGTGTAGGTATCGTAGGGGGTACGCCATACACACATGTAACTACATTTGTATATCAGAATTGCAAATGATGATTTTATTTATAAACATAACCGATTGTTTCAGAGTTCAAAGAAAAACATAAGAAACATAAGCATAAGATTCAGATTATTCAAAGCAGCAGCTTCTGCTAATCAGCCAAATGCTCATCCGTGGGTTAGATTTGCATTGACAATCTTTGGGTATTTTTCCCTGACATAACCCGTCTCGCCATAGGTGTAGCAAGTACCAGGAGGGAAATGAGCCTGTGCTGGATTTGCTTGAAATTGAACGGGGTTCTGAAAAGCTTGGTTTAGCACAGTGACTGAACGACAGTCTCGTGCTATATGACCAATGAGTCCACAGTTGAAACATTTCTGAAATTTGACACTGGCATAGTGGTGGAGGTTACACTGATTGCACAAAGGAGCAGTTCCTAAGTATGGCTTCTTGGCTGGTGGTGCTGCCACTTGGCTAGGTTTTGCTTGATTTGGTGTATCGGCTACGGGATCCTTTGGAGCTTTATGCTTCTTTGACTTTTTCAAAGGCTCGGCTTCTGCTTCCTTCGATGCTTCTTGGGTGGCTTCATTATTGAGACGAGACATGGCGACACCTAAATCCACAATCTTCAGGATTACTTCGCCTACTTGCTGGGCAAATTTGGCAGTTTGGTCGAACATTTAAATGTCGTTGAGATGAAGAGAAATTCTAGAGGAAATGAAAGACATAGGAGAAAACAAGTGAAATGTTATTGGATAATAAAAACAGAACGACAACGCATAGAAATTGCGATCATTTGTTTGTTACCTAAGGCAAACAAATGAGACGGTGACTAATCAAAGTAAACGGGTTATATTAATGTATCACTGAAGACATTCTCGCCTATAAGTGAACACTCACCCCAAGAGTCCCAGGTAAGAGTGACTGGTCCGATACTGCGGATTTGTACGAACACTCTAGCCTTAGACAGAAAATTCAGGGTACAGGCATTCACCCTTCCAGTTTGCATGTGTTCACATTATAAGACCCAAACTTTGACGAGATTTGAAACTTAGAGGGTTCAAAACCTAGTAATCAATTATCCTAGAACAGATGATTGGTTTTCAAGCGAATTCGAAATTTGAGTTCTTGTTGTGGTTGTCACCTAAGGATAAGTGACGATATTGTTTTTAAGATCTAAACACAAGGATCTTGTGTTAGGGTCCTAGGAAGGTTATAGACTAGGTCAAAGCATTACTAATAACCTAATTCCCTATAACCATGAGCTCTGATACCAACTATTCTGTCACACCCCGACCGCGTTAAAACAACCAAACCGCGGCGGAATCGTCGGGGAGTGTTGTAACAGAATCATTGTTTCAAAACACACGGAAATTTGAAGTTTTGTTTTATTAAACATTAAACGTTTACATTATCTTGAAATCTAAACAAACAAGTTAAACATAGTCTATCATTGTTATTAAGTCACTAAGGCCTCGTCCAGTCCTATGTGAGCATGCATCCTAGCAATCAACATCATTCAACAACACCTGAAACATATGTGAAAACAAATTCAGCAAAGAAATGCTGGCGAGTACATAGGTTTTTGAGAGTGTCGGATTCATGGCTAGTTTACATGTTGCAATACTTAACTAAAAACTTGTTTTGAAAAGTATAGTATTGCGACATAATTAACCAACTCAAATCAAGTTGGTTATAATTTGTAAAATCTCGTAGCCATGATTCTTAAATCAAAACATTTATTTAATTAAATCAAATTGTAAAGCATCTCGTAAAAACTCGTTAATAAAACTCGTATGGTTTATATTATTCAGAAAACATCGTTATGTGACATCATTTCAGAATCGTTTACCCAAGTGAACTAAATAACGCCACAGTATGTAATATGATGAAAACACTTATATATAGGAAGTACCAGCGGCGTATCCACCATGCTTTCGTCACATTACACCCGCCCCGTTATCTAATCACTAACCAAAAACCAATCATTTACCCAAATCGTTTAACTCGTTAAAATCGCTTCAGTCGTTTAAATCATTCTCGTTTTAATTGTGAACTACTTTTGATCGTCTCGCTAATAACATCCAAACCTTCGCGACTCGACTATCTCGCTTCTCGCATTAATAAACCACCAAAGGGTAAATTAACAATCACAGATTCAGTCGTTACCCACCTAACCCACACATAACCATGAGTGCAGTCTGATAACGGGATTTGTCAGATCCTATGGTACCATAACCTAATACTGGTCGGTTCAGCCAAAACTAATGAATGTTATTCGTTATGTAAATACAACCAACAAGTTTGTTCACTTATCAAAATCGTTATTAATTTAATATAAACCATTTTCGAAACCATCGTTAAAACATCGAAATCATTTAACACGTATGAATCACCCCAAAACATTTGAAAACAGTAAAATAGGGGAACTATGTACTCACCTGAGAATGCTTAGAAGTCTTGAACAACAACAACCAAGCAAAGCTAGAGGGAGCACGGAATCAATCGGCAACCTAATAACTATATAAATAAACCGGACCTAAGTCGGAAGATCGGATAGGATGAGGTTTCGTACACCAAATGAGTATTGGAACTCATATGACATGGTTTAACAAAGCCTACATACTAAATCGAAACCTAACCTATGTGCTTACGACCCATTACGACCCATTAAGGTAGCTTACGCTACTTTAACGCGTCGTTCGCGCAAACGCGCGTTCGAGACGTCTAACTAGTCCTATGACAAGTACTATATGCCTAAACATGTTGCATAATCAATTAAGTGACAAAAGTTTATGTTACATATGCTTAAAATTCAATTATACATGAAAAGGGTATTTTTGTCATTTTACCTATGGCATATAAACTACCTATCATACAACTACTTAAACTATGTGACCATAAGGTATAACCTCGGAAGGTTATTCCCTATACAACTATGGTCACTAACATGCTTGGTCGGATCCTAATGATCGACCAAACGGGTCTAGTTCGAAAGTCTAAGCGGTGGTTTAGACCGCTTGACTTACGACTCTACACAAGCACTAATCTAAAAGTGACGAGCTAAACATGTTAAAACACGTTTAGTTAAGTTGGAAAACAGGTTTTGATATCAAAACAAACGGTTTTGATACCCAAGAGTAGTTTGATTACAAAATACGCATGAACACGCATTTTGGCCGAAACTACGACTCGTCACTACGCCTAGTCAACGTGGTAATCAGTAGGTTTAGTCACACGGGACTATAACCATCATGATTACGCTCACGTTGCAAAGTTCAAATGAACTTTGTATTGACCATAACCTGGTCAAAGGAGAAAGTCAAACACAGTTTGACTTTCATGCTTAAAACGCATAAAAGAACGAAAGAATGCTTACAAAGGGTCCAAGCTAGGAAGATCTTGATCCAAATCACTCAGGTATGAAGCAAAGGCTCCAACTTAGAGTGTAATTCAGATGAAGTGTGCAGAAAATGGGAGGAGGGCATGGGTATTTATAGAATTCAGTAAACCGTTAGGATCGTTCCTCGCAATTCGAGCTTTTATCTTGGCCCTCCACTTGGGCTCATGGTTTTGAAATACATGGGGCACTCAAATACCAGTCCATAGTATGCAAATCAGGGGTTAAAAACCATTGGAACAAGTGGTATTGGCCAGATTCAATGTTTCTGCAATTCTGATGTGTTGGAGACTGCTTACAGACCGTAAGCATATGTACATATGGTCCGTAAGGACCTTGCAGACCAGCAACTTTCAAAAATGATAGATTTAGTCCCTGCAGCCCCAAACTTGGTTTTTGATGCATTTTTGACACGTTTAAGCTCCGTTAACCCCATTTCAAAGCTCTAAAATGAAGTTAAAGTATAGGGAACTTAAAATGTGCTAAAAAATATCTCGGATGTCGGCTCGTTTGGTCGTACGGTTGCGTTGTTCGGTTAATTACGACGGAAGTCGTAACGAACGCAAAAACGATCCAAATTAAGCGACGAATGAAATTTTAACACGCCAATCACTAAAATATAATATTTTAATGATTACATAAATTTTTGGATCTCCGGATATATTCAGAACGTAAGATATGCGCGAAAATTCAAACTTATGCACTTTTTGACGCTTTTAGTCCCTATTGATCAGCAAAGTTTATTTTTGCGCACCAAACATCTCAAAGCCTATTTCTAAGCCATTTAAGGATATTTAGGGCATGTTTAACTTATGATCATATTCCGGAATGTTCGTTAGAGTACGAATCGGCATACTTTCATAGTTTGTCAAAATTAGTCCCTGTAAGCGAATAAACTGGATTTCGGCACACCAAACCATCCAAAACTTATTTCTAAGTTATGTAAAGGTTAATTAAGGTATGTTAAGCCTATGTATCTGTCTCAGAGTGTTTGTCGCATTAAACTAATTGCGTTTACGCATCAGTTCGCGTATAACTTTCTAGAAAGTGATTTAGAGCTCGAAATCGAACGAGAATTGATATGTGCAAATGATACACATATTTATACAAATCCCACGTATGAAACACAATATTTTATTGGTTTGGTATTTGTTTGATGGCCGTGGAGGCACAGATGTCAAACACTTGCCCTTGGTGGAGTTTTCCTACAATAACAATTACCATACCAGTATCCAGGCAGCTCTGTTCGAGGCCTTGTACGGACGTAAATGTCGATCTCCTCTCTGTTGGGCTGAAGTGGGTGACAGCCAAAGCACGGGCCAGAGCTTGTGCTCGAAACTTCTGAGAAGACTGTACACATCAGAAATCGTATGTCGGCAGCGCGTGACCATCAAAAAAGCTACGCTGACAAGCGTAGGAAACCTTTGGAGTTTGTTGTAGGCGATCGCGTTATGCTAAAAGTCTCACCGTGGAAGCGCGTGGTACGTTTTGGGAAACGCGGCAAGCTTAATCCATGTTATGTTGGGCCATTCAAAGTTCTGGAATGAATTGGTAAGGTGGCGTACAAGCTCGAGTTACCAGCTGAGTTGGGTGACGTTCATGATGTTTTCCATGATTCGCAGTTGAAGAAGTGTTTGTCCGATGAAACACTTGTGGTACCGTTTCAAGAGCTAAAACTTGACGACAAGTTGCAGTTTGTCTAAGAACCTATCGAAATTATGGATCATGAAGTCAAGGTCCATAAGCATAGCCGAATCCTGATCGTGAGAGTTCGTTGGAACTCAAGACGTGGACCGGAGTTCACGTGGGAACGCGAAGATCAAATGAAGCTCAAGTATCCTCACCTCTTCCCAACTGAAGAATCTAATCATGATGCAACTGGTGAATTTCGGGACGAAATTCCCTTTCAAGTTGGGGATGATGTGGCACCCGAGGAAAATCCACAGTCATCCTGATCTAGCACTTTGTCGCTTTGGATTACTCATCAAATTTCGGGACGAAATTTCTTTCAAGTTGGGGATGATGTGACAACCCTAGTTTTCAAGGTCTTTCCTCTACGCATTGCTTGTTTCATAACTCCGTTTTCATAATTCATTTTGCATTGTAACTTGTACATGAGTTTTAAATGATTAATGTATTATTATGCTTGGTTGGTTAACAAAAACTTATGAACTGCTTAAGGTTTATAGACATAGCACATTCATCCTCATGTTTGACAAAGTTTAGAATCTTCGTCACAAACTCTTTTCGACGAAGATAGTCTTTCGTCATCGCTACACTTGACGAACTTGAATGACGAAGTTTAATACTTCGACATTACCTCACTCAATGAAGTTTGATACTTCGCCAAAAAGGCCTTCGGCCCAAATCCATTTATGGCCCAGTAAGATCTCAATATTATTATACGCGTAACCGTCCATAGTCTTCAAAACCTAAAACGGCAAACCCTAAACTCTCTCTCTCACCTCTCCTTTCCTCCTTCGAAACCAACGGCAAACCCTCCTCGACTCGAGTTTTCCTTTGATTCCATCTTGATTACGGTTATTACAGTAGACCCACACACACACACCCCCAGGTATGTTATTCACTATTACAGTTCCTTCTTGTAGTAGATCCATCATCCCAAACATATTCAAATATTCCATTTATTATCCCCTTTTTTTCTTTACAATTCATTGACCTCTCTAAAAAGATGAAAAGGTGTTCAGGTGGGAGGATTGCTACCATCCGCACATCATGGACAAATGAGAACCCAGGAAGAAGGTTCTATTCATGTCCGTTTAAGGTAAAAAAATCGAACCCCACCTAAATAACTAAATGTATGTTCTAATCGTGTTTTCCCCCATGTTCTAATGCAGCCCAGCAGCTGCCCTTTCATTGGTTGGGTCAACCCACCGATGTGCCTACGGTCAACTAAGATTATACCAGGTCTTTTGAGGAACATCAAAACGGGTTATCAAACGATTGCGGAGAAGTCTTTCATTCAAACTCCAAACTCCGAGATTGGATGGCAACCCAGAGTTTACTCAAATCCCGAACACCCCGTCTCTTGCGTCAACACCGCCAACTGTTGAAGAAAATCTGATTATGGATGCCAAGCTTATAAGTGACCTACTTACTAACACTAAACCTCAAACAACATCCCATGATGAGATGTGGTTAGATGAGGCACTTTTTGATGTTGACAGGAAATCTTATTTCCCCGCTACACAATATGTTATTACAGTAGACCCACACACACACCCCCAGGTATGTTATTCACTATTATAGTTCCTTCTTGTAGTAGATCCATCATTCCAAACATATTCAAATATTCCATTTATTATCCCCTTTTTTCTTTACAATTCATTTACCTCTCCAAAAAGATGAAAAGGTGTTCATGTAGGAGGATTGCTACCATCCGCACATCATGGACATATGAGAACCCGGGAAGAAGGTTCTATTCATGTCCGTTTAAGGTAAAAAAATCGAACCCCACCTAAATAACTAAATGTATGTTCTAATCGTGTTTTCCCCCATGTTTTAATGCAGCCCAGCAGCTGCCCTTTCATTGGTTGGGTCAACCCATCGATGTGCCTACGGTCAACTAAGATTATACCAGGTCTTTTGAGGAACATCAACAACCTGCAAGGTGAACTATTTGTTCGCAAGCAAGAAATTCGAAAGAAGAAGAGAATTATATGGTTATACTGGCTAGATTGGGTAGTAACATAATTATATTATATATCTGTAAGAAGTTACATAGATTTTTTTTTGGATCTCCGGGTTTGGGTAAATGTAAGACATGTGCTTCATTTATAAATGTAACTTGCCCATGTAACTTATACATAATTTATTCACTTCCTTTTATTTTCCCGCCAAACCCCCTATTTTGTACGTATATGCATTTTTATCAGTACATTTTTTTTTCATGGGTGTTAATTTGTAGTCACATGTACACTTTTTCTGGGCACCCACATGACTTTTAATGTAGCAAGTCTTTACACTTGCTGTCACTCATATTAAAGTTGTGAACTTTTGATTCTTCCGTCCTTTTTTTACACAACGTGCAGCTTGTTAATATATATATAGGGTAAGGTTCATGCGAGAACCACCCTTATTACGAGAATCGCGAGAACCAATGTGAACACAAAATAAAATCTAAAAAAAATCAAAAAGCACTCAAATTTTTTTTTAATATTTAAAAAAAAATCTCTATATTTACTTAGCCAAAAAAAAAATTTCTAGTAACAGTTATCCATGCACATGTGCATATGTATCATTACTTCAACAAATTCCGTAATACGTTATCAGTAATAGACAATTGCACTTTAATTTACAATACCATTCGTAATACACTACTTTTTACATTACCAATATTCAAAATGTACATGTGCATCATTAGGTATAACCATGATATAACATGTTTTGGTACAAAAAGTTTGTGATTTTGAATGGAGAAGGAGGCCCATATACATGTTTTTTGGTTAGTTATATCTAGTCGTTGATGGTTTGGTTAAAATTGGCAATTTATGATGTAATATGTTGATTGGATGGTATAAATGGTGTTGGTATACATGTAATAAAGTGAAAATATTGGTAATGGTATTATATTATGGATGGTAGGATGTGATGGTATTGTATTATGGATGGTAGAAGGTAATGGTAGTGTATTATAGTTGGTATGATAGATGAAAGGAAAAGTGTATTCAAAGTAGTGTACCAAAACACCTTATTTCATGTTGATACATATAGATGCACATGCGCATTTCTAATATTGGTAATGTAAAAAGTAGTGTATTACATATGGTAGTGTAAATGAAAGTGCAATTGTATAATATTTGTAATGAATTACGGAATTCGTCAAATAAATGACAAAAATGCAATTATGGATGGAATGACAGATGAAAGAGAAAGTAGTGTACCAACACACCTAATTTCATGTTGATACATATAGATGCACATGTGCATTTCTAATATTGTTAACGTAAAAAATAGTGTATTACACGTTGTTGTGTAAATAAAAGTGCAATTGTATAATATTTGTAATGAATTACGGAATTTGTCAAAGAAATTATACAAATGCACATGTGCATGGATAACTGTTACTCGAAAAAAAAAATTTGAAAACTTTTTTTTATTATAAAGGAAATATAGCGATTTTTCCAAAAAAAAATAGTAAAAAAAAATTTGAGTGTTTTTTAGATTTTTTTAGGTATTACTGTTTGTATTAACACTAGTTCTCGCGTTTCTCGCAATAAAGGGTGGCTCCTAATGGATCCTTCTCCTATATATATATAGAGGATCATGAGAAAACTATATCTAAATGAGAAAACTAGAAAACTAACTAAAAAAACCTAAAAACATACCAAATTTTTTTTTTACAATTTTTTATTAAAAAATCACTATTTTTTATATATAAATTTTTTTTCAAAAAAACAAAAAAAATTGTAGTACTGCACATGTGCATTATATGTGTACTACACATGTGCATTATATCCGTAATAGTGCACATGTTTTTTTTGAAATTTTTTTTCCATGCATAAAATGTAGCGATTTTTTATAAAAAAATGTAAAAAAAATTGGTATGTTTTTAGGCTTTTTTAGTTAGTTTTTTGGTTTTCTCATTTAAACTAGTTTTCTAATGATCTATCCAAAAAACTAACCAAAAAAGCACTAAAAAGGAGGGGGGAGACTTTTAATGAAGGAGGGGTAAAATTGGAAAAAAAAGATATAAATGAGAAAACAAAAAAACTAACCAAAAAAGCACTAAAAAGGAGGGGGGAGACTTTTAATGAAGGAGGGGTAAAATTGGAAAAAAATTATATAACTTTTCAAACATTTCCCATTTCTCCATACGTTATCATTTTAAAACAAAAATGGCACCATAAGATCACAAATTTTTGTATCTTTCATTCAAGTATATTCGAGCATATTTTTTATGACATAAAAAAAGATTTATGGTGTCGTATTGTTTTCAATACTATTATTATAGTAGTGCACATGTGCAATATAACATGTACTACAATTGCATTACATGCTTAAAATTAGCTTTTTGAGTCTAGTTTAGCTTTTAGGGTTAGTTTTTTTGGAGGTTTAGGATTAGGATTAGGTTTTTGGGTGTGGGGGGGAGGGGGTTTAGGTTTTTGGGGGGTGGGGGTGGGGGGGTTTAGATTTTTTTCGGGTTTATGTTTAGGGTTTAGTTTTAGGTTTTCGGGAGGGTGGGGGTTTAGGTTTTTGGGGGGTGGGGGGGTTTAGGTTTTTTTCGGGTTTATGTTTAGGGTTTAGTTTTAGGTTTTCGGGAGGGTGGGGGGTGGGGGGTTTAGGTTTTTGGGGGGTGGGGGGTTAGGCTTTTGGTGGGAGGTTGAATTTAGGTTTTTAGGGGGGTGGGGGTGGGGGGTTTAGGTTTTTGGGGGGTGTCGGTGGGGGGGGGGGTGGGTTAAGTGGTTTAAGCTTTATGTATTAGTGCACATGTGCAGTACAACAAAAAAATATTTTTTTTTTTTGAAAATTTTTTTCCATACATAAAAAGTAGCGATTTTTATAAAAAAAATTGTAAAAAAAAAAATTTTTGGTATGTTTTTAGGTTTTTTTTAGGCTTTTTTGATTAGTTTTTTGGTTTTCTCATTTAAACTAGTTTTCTCATGATCCATCCCCTATATATATATATATATATATATATATATAGTGAAGGGTTCAAATGAGAAGAGATTTTTTGTAAGAATAAAAAAGAACAAACTTCAACCAATAAAAATGCTTTATTTTACTTCATTTAATTTTGGATTTAATATTGGTGTAAGGGTATATTGGTAAAATTAGATAGATCATTAATTGTTAGTTTTCCTTTTTAATAGCTAACTAAAATTAAATTTGTAACTTATTTTAAAAAAATATATATATTTTCAAAGAAGAAAAAAATTAATTTAAGGTGTAGGATAAATTATGAGGTGTGTAGGATGAATTACGAGTTGTGTAGGATAAATTTCAATATGTGAAGGATAAATTTAAAAAACGTGTAGGATAAATTTTGATGTTTCTTGGCAAAAATTTTAGTGTGGAGGATGATAGTATTTATGACTAATTAATTGGTCAAAAAGAATAATAAATGAGATGAGAGAAAACTATTTAATGTTTTACAATTGTACCCTTTGTTCTTTTTCTTCTCAATTTAATTTTCTTCTCAAATGAACTTTCCCCTATATATATATATATATATAGGGTGGAGTTATTGTAAAAATGACCAAAAGTGTGAGAAAGGTAAGAAAGAATCTCAACCATTAGATCTAAATTAATTGAAAAGAGTAAGATTGTAAATGCATTAACAAATTCAAATATGGTAATCCTTGATTTAAGGATTTGGAGAGAAAATCCTTGATTTAAGGAATAAAACCGTCCATAACATCATTCATTTTAATTTTTTTTTGCATCATTCACAGAATCAGAGCCATGTTCATGACATGGTGTTTTAAAAAAATTCATAGTTCAATTCATGGTGTTTTTACGAAAAAAAAATAACACAATTCAGTAAACAAAAATATAACACCATTCAGTACACAAAAAAACACCATTCAGTACAAGATATAACACCATTCAGTAAACAAAAAATAACACCATTCAGAAACAAAATAACACCATTCAGAAACAAAAATAACACCATTCAGAAAAAAAAAAAAAAACCATCCAGTAAACAAAAAATAACATCATTCAATAAACAATATAACACCATTCAGTAAATAATATAACACCATTCAGTACAAGAATATAACACCATTCAGTAAAGAAATATAACACCATTCAGAAAAAGAAAATAACACCATTCAGAAAAGAAAAAAAACACCATTAAGAGAAGAAAAATAACACCATTCAGAAAAGAAAAATAACACCATTCAGTACAAGATATAACAGCATTCAGTAAAGAAAATATAACACCTCTGTATCATCTTCTCCACTTCCGGCAAAGAGATTTCTGTCACTGTCTCCGGCGACTAACCGGCGAGATCAGTCCGTTTAAATGTCAACAAGCGTCTCACCACCACTTCCGGCACGGCACCCACCACCGCCGCACCACCAGCGTCGCACCTCCACCGCCGCACCACCAGCGTCGCACCACCACTGTCGATCCGGCACCCACCACCGCTGCACCACCAGCGTCGCACCACCACTGTCGATCCGGCACCACTGCAATGTAGAGAGAGATCGAATTTGAAGAGAGAGAGAGAGATTGTAGGGATTTTGATTACAGTTACCTATTTTGAATGGATATAAAAGACTTTATTACCCCTATAATTTTCAATTCAGTCCAAAAAATAAAACAAATTTTACAATTTGGTCCCTATTAATCTAAACCATTAGATCAAAGATCTAATGGTGTAGATTCTTTCTTATCCTTCTCACACTTTTAGTCTTTTTTACAGGATCCTAACTCTCTATATATATATATATAATGATTATCACATCACATCTATTTATGCATAGGGGGATGTGTGAATATAAAAGTTGTGAAGTTTTGATTCGTTCCCTCCCTTTTTTTACCCAACATGTCGTTTGTTAATATATATATATATATATATATATATATATATATATATATATAATCAGAATATTACTTTTTCACGATTAGTTTTTTGTTTATGATTTTTTGTTTAGAATTTTTTATGCATATATATACCTTGTGTTAGGCGGTTGACACCAACTTGTAATTACAAATTAGGCTTACAAATTATAACTGTTAAATAATTATGTTTGTTGCAAGAGTGTAGGGTAAGTGTAGCATAGTAAAAAAAATACTATTTAAATTAGAAAACGTTATTTAAATGAGCCTTATTTACATTACAAAAGTCTTGTTTCACTTGCTCCCCTTTTTGACGTTACATCCTTTAAATAATTGTCATAAATGCCTGTACTCTAGCTATCAAATCATGAGATATCTATAGATATCAAAACATGATCTATCTTTTTAAATGTGTATATAAAACAAGACAAAGAGGCATTGAGGATACAAGGGAAGTACACAATATTTGGTTTTTTATTATGTTATGTTTTTCTTTCTTTAGTGTACACATCAAATCTATGCGTCCTTTTTGTCCAAATTGGACACCCCCAAACTGCAGCTTTTATGTGAGAAGATGGTTCTTTTTTTTTCTGTTAATATAAATATTATTACAATCAGTACAATGGATATTCTTGGTTTAATTTGGGAATAACAAGTTCTAAAAAGTTTATATTTTTACAAATTTACAACCGATAGCGTTGTGATAAAAAGAACCAACATAAGAAATTATGAAACGGCATGACAAATCTAGTTAAAATTTGATTATATATACTTGATCACATTATAAACACATTCCCACAATAAGTGAGTTTTGAGCCTTTATTGAGCATATAAGCATAAATCTTTAAACTAAATGCTCATTTTTCGTTTCTTGTGTGAATAGCCTCTTGCTTCTTACGACTCTAGAACTTGTCACGACGATAAATTCCCGGTCCTTACCAACTTAAACCCATGTAAGTAAATGATAGAGGCATTAGGACTAACCCGTTTTCCTTTCAACACCATTATTTATCATTTTTTTTATCAACTATCCAAAATTCCCCTAGTTAACCCCTTTGAGCCTAAACCATTTCATTTCTAAACCCACAAAACAAACACCCTTTACCCACCAAAACCCTTTATTTTAGTAAAAAGCTCGGTTTTCTTGTGACGTTTCTTTATAAAAAAAATGAAAGTCTAGCAATAAACAAACAAGTTCCTCAAATAAACTTTGTTTCAAAATGCTTAGTTTTAATAAAAGTCACAAAAACAAAAAGTTTTACGACGACCGACGCTTTTTACGCTTTTTGCCCTGTTTACTAACCATTAACCCAAAACCACCTACCTTTAGCCCAAGCCTAACCCTTCCTCAAGTCCTCTTGATATTTACAAAGGTTTATAGTTAAAAAGGAGGAGGATTGATTGCTTGGTAAGCATATGGTAGAAGTAAGTTCCATGCCGGTCTCAAGTATTTCACAAAAATACATCTTCGGCCGAGTGTTGAGTGATCTCCCGTGAGGTATGTGAACTTGTATATAAATGGAATTTTAAAGAGGCATGTTATGCCCAAATAAGTAATTTCTCTTATGAAACGTTCTAAATAAATTATAACGAATAGGATTGTAAATAGTATAAAAATAAAACCCAATAAAGATCTTGGATTCCCGACACTTAAGACAAGCCCAAAAACTTCTCTTCTACCCATTCCATTTAGGTGTGTAAGCCACATAATAAAGAGTTTTGCTTAAGGACAAGCAAAGAATCAAGTGTGGGGGTATTTGATGTGTGTAAAATGCAACATATAAATTACATCAAATGAGGCATAAAACTAACCCTTTTTTAGTCCTAATGTTAGAAAAAGTGTGCTTTTGTCTTCCTTTTGTATTTTCAGGACCAAATGAGCTTAAACGAACAAAAGGAACAAATATGCAGCAAAAACTAACATAAATACAAAGAAAAGGAATAAACGTGGCATGCCCGACCCCTCGACAGCATCTTCACAAGCAAAAACAAGAAACAGAAGGCTGACCACGGTCTGTGCCCACTGGGCACGGGGGCGTGGTCAGATGTCTGCAGAAATGGACAAAGCTGTGGAAGCTTCTATGCCCACCACGGGGGCGTGTCCAGCTCAGCATGTGGCGTGGTCAACGCTAAGATTTGCATAATCTTGCAAATCTTGATAGTACAGATACGCTTCTGCACACGGGGCCGTGCCCAACTAACACGGGGTCGTATGGAGCCTAATGAAGACAATTGCAATTAATGAAGGAAGAGAAAGGAGATGGCCACAGGGGCGTGCCCAGCGAACACGAGGTCGTGGCCGGGCTTCTGTTCAGCCTATAAATAGGGGTGCTTGGTTATCTTCAAATGCATGCCTTGGCAAACCACCTCTCTCCCACTTTGCCCAATCCACCACCACTACAACACCCACATCCACCACCATCATCCATCATCCACCTTAGAGTGTGTGCTGTAGTCTCGGGATCCAAGATTGATAGTAAGAGTTCTTGTCAATCAAAGGCCATGTTTGGCTAAGTCTCTTACATCATTTGGTGAAGACAAGCATTTAATGTATTACTTTTGATTTTTAATTTTTTCGCACTTTTTATTTGGTTTTTCATCATTCTATTTTGCATAATGATGCATAGTTATCAATTACAGCATAAGAGCGATTACAATGGCTTCTATCTTATTTTTATCTGGCATTCTGTCACAATGGTGACATGTCACAATGGTGACGATGGTCATACCACTATTTAGATCAATGAACCTAAATAGTGACGATTATCCCTGTAGGTCAATGAACTTAACAGTGATTATCCCGAGTAGGTCAATGAACCTAACTGGGAGAAAATTAGTAATGTGCACAATACCCCACTAACCAGTAATTCAAGATATCCATGACTTAGTCCCTGTAATTATAACCTTGAAAATAATTTGAGGTATTGTAAAATAGTTGATAAAAAGAGAATGACTCACATTGCAAATTTATACGAGCAGAGTTTAGCCTACTGATTAGCCTTTTTAACCTAAATTTAATAACAGGCACACAATTCGGGGTTAGTAATCAATACAGCATTTACGATAACTCACGAGATCAACCCTCACAACGAATGACAAAGTGCTATGCTTAAACATCCATCGAATTAACGATTAATGACAAAGCATCACCCTAATATGGGCAGCACTTAAACACCCGTTGCGTACATTGATCGATCGGACAATGAATCGTAATAGCAATCGTGCTAATACCCTGATTGCGGCGTCGATAGTGCCTGTGTGTGTTAATTGGAGTATACAGAACTTATCTTAGCGCACAAAGTGAATTTGAGCGTCGTTCTGAAGCCAGAATTCAAGTCCCAATCTCCTGTATTTATAGGTGAATTTTGACCCTCAGGCGGCCCGCGTGAGATCTTAAGCTAACCTTACGCGGCCCGCGTAAGAACTATTTTTAGGCATAGGGTTGACACGTGTGGGACTAGCTCAGCTGAGTCGACAGTTTCTGAAAATTCGAATTGGACAGCTATTTATGTGGATAAACGTAACTAGGAAATACCCCCCCTGAGTTTTAGGGGCCCTGATCCTGATTCTGATTTTTCTGAAAATCTTAGGGTTTGTGCAGAATCACTTGGGTTTCTTATTTAGGGTTTCCTATTGGTCAATTAAAGTAATAATTAGTACTTTTTGATGAGAGTTGTTACATTCTCCCCACCTTAAGAAAAATCTCGTCCTCGAGATTTACCAGAATAATTGAGGATATTTTCACTTTATTTCTGATTCCAGCTCCCAAGTGTATTCAGCTTCTCTCTTTGAATCTCATCTAATTTTGACTAAACTAGTCGTTTATGTTTGAGAAACTTGATCTTTCGATCCTCAATTTAAAGTGGTTTCTCAACAAATATCAGCTTTGCGTTTATCTCTATATCTCGCAGAGGTACTACCAGTGATTTGTTTGATAAACCTTTCTTGAGATTGGATATATGAAATACATCATGTACTCCAACTAACTTTCTTGGTAGTTTGTAAATGATAAGCAACTAGTCCTATATGTTGGATTACTGAAATGGTCCTACGTATCTTGGACTTAGCTTTCCTTTCTTACTCCTTTCCAAGGAGATACTTTCAATTACATTTTGTCTCCAACTCGAACTCCAACAGCTTTTATCTATTATCTGTATAACTTTTCTGACGATCTCTTGTCGTCTTCATCCTTTCCTTTGTGATACTGAATATCACAGTTGTAATCACTTAGGATTTTCATCCATCTCCTTTGTCTCATGTTTAATTCTTTTTGCCCAAAAATATATATCTTAAATTCTTATAATCCGTATAGATAGTACCCTTACTTCCATACAGATAATGTCTCCAAATCTTAAGGCAAAAATTATGGTTCCTAATTCTAACTCATGAGTGGTATAGTTCCTTCGTTCTTTTTCAATTACCTTGATGCATACGCAATTACCTTTTTGCGTTGCATTAACACGCATTCAAATCCTAACTTTGAAGCATTACCTTATACTTCAAAATCTTTAGCTAATATCTGAGTATTTGGTTAATTTCTGTTTTAAGATCCTCATTCAAACTTAGCTATTTTATAGGTTAACTTAGTTAATGATATAACTATCTTAGAAAAATCCTTAATAAATCGTCTGTAGTATCCGACTAAACTTCTAATTTCCATTGCGGATTAGGGAACCTTTAATTTTGGTAATATCTTATCAGGAGTTACGTGAATACCTTCGGGATTCACCATATGACCTAAAATTGCACTTTTAGTAGCCAAAATTCATACTTCGAGAATTTGGCGTACAGCTTTTTCTTTTCTTAACAAAGTTAAGAGTACATGTAAGTGCTGATAATATTCTTTCTGACTTTTAGAATAAATATGTATATCGTCGATAAAGATAATTACCAATTTATCCAAATATAGTTTACAGATCCTATTTATCATGTCCATGAATACTGCAGATGCATTCTTTAATTCGAAGGGCAGGACTGTAAACTCGTAATGACCATACCTAGTTCTGAAAATAGTCTTAGGTATGTCTTTCTCTTGTACTTTCAATTGATGATATCCGGAACATAAGTCGATCTTAGGAAAATATCTATTTCCCTGGAATTTGATTGAATAGATCATCAATTCTAGGTAATAGGTATTGATTCTTAATTGTAACCTTATTCCATTCCTTATAATCAATACACTTTCTCATCGAACCATCCTTTTTCTTAACAAACAATATTAATGCCTCCCGCGAGGATAAACTAGGTTGTATGAAACCTTTACTTAATAATTCATCTAATTGCTTTTTCAGTTCTAACATTTCTGTAGGAGCTAACCGGTAAGATACCTTGGCTATCGGTATAGTTCCTGGAATTAGATGAATCCTAAATTTTACCTCCCTATCTGGTGGTAACCCTGGTAATTCTTCTGAGAATATATCTGGGTATTCTGAGTACTACAGAAATTCCTTAATTTCTTTATCTTTAGTATTGATGATTACTGAAATCATGTATACTTTTTCTTGCTTTTGTTTATAATTAGCAACTTTCACTACTGATATGAACTTTATGGGTTTACAGGGTTTTATCTCCTGTAATCATTATTACTTCTCCAGTAGTTGCCTGAATTTCTATGGAATTCTTATCACAAAGAATTCGAGCATAGTGGTTTTTCTAATCAATTCATTCCTAACATATCATCAAATTCAACTAATTTCATAGATAATAGGATTGCAGAAAACTTATGACTTAAAAGTTCTATTTCTACGTTTTGCAGAACCTTATTTACTTTAACTAAATTCCCATTTGCCAATTCTACTGTAGAAATTTATCTAATGCTGGTTAACGGTAAGTTAAGAGTTTGGCAGAGTAAAGTATTTATAAAACTTTGGTTTGCACCAGAGTCAAATAATACTATTGTGTAAACGTTGTAAGCTAAGAACATACCGGCTATCACATCTGGAATCATCTCGGCTTCTTGAGTAGTCAGCTGAAAGGCTCTCGCATTCCTTTTTGCTCCTTCTGCCGGTTTGGCTTTATTGTCAAATGGTTTATTCAGTTTTGGACAATTTGGCCTAAGATGTCCAGTTTCTCCACAGTTGTAGCAAACTGAAAATTTCTTCCTCCTACAGTCTTCTTCTTGATGCCTGATGTGTTCAAAATGTAACATATAAATTTCATCAAATGAGGCATAAAACTAACCCTTTTTTAGTACTAATGTTGGAAAAAGTGTGCTTTTGTCTTCCTTTTGTATTTTCAGGATTAAATGAGCTCAAATTAACAAAAGAAGCAAAAAGGCAGCTAAATCTAGCATAAATACAAGAAAAGGAACAAACGTTGCATGCCCGACCCCCTTCAACAGCATCTCCCAAAGCAAAAACAAGAAGAAAGCTGAGCATGGGGCTGTGCCCAGCTGAGCACGGGGCGTGCCCAGCTCAGCACGGGCCGTGCCCAGCTCAGCACGAGGCAGTGCTCAGGATGGACAGCCCTGGCACTAAAGACAAACTTATAGAGGCTTCTATTGCCCACCACGGGGCCGTGCCCAGCGGACACGGGGGCGTGGCGAAAGTACAGCAGGCGCATTAATTGTAATTGCGAATTACACTTAATGAAGAGAGAGAGTGTCAGACGGACACGGGGGCGTGCCCAGCGGACACGGGGGCGTGTGGAGCTAATAAAGACAAACTGTATTAATGAAGAAAGAGAAAAGGGTGGACACGGGGCCGTGTCCAGCGGACACGGGGCCGTGTCTAGGCTTCTGTACAGGCTATAAATAGGAGTGCTTGGCTCAAGCTCAAACCATCCCTTGGCACACCACCTCTCTCACACTTCATCCACCACCCACCACCATCACAACACCATCATCCACCACCATCATCCATTGTCCATCGTAGAGTGTGTGAGTCGTCTCGGGATCCAAGATTGATCGTAAGAGTTCTTGACAATCAAGGCCATGTTTGCCTAAGTCTCTTACATCACTTGGTGAAGACAAAGTGTCTAGTATAATACTTTTTATTTCTAATCTTTTGCACTTTTTAGTTGGTTTTGTATTAATGACTTTAATAACTAGTTACTTATGTTGAAGGTGATCTTTCCTTATCGTTTGTCCGTGGTGTCTTGGCATTATTTTACTGTCTATATAAAATAAAGGATTTTCACCATTCATATCTCCACGGTCTATATGGAGGTATGTTGGCTACCTGGTCGGGGGTTAAGGGAACGGTTTGGTAAAGGTCTTGCCATTGTTCAGCGTTTAGAGGTCCTGCAATGGACCTGGGTCAAATTTAGTAGGACCTCCTTCAATACTTCACGGTATTGGATGGCGGGGGTCCAAACTCTTTGATCCCCTCATAAGTTAACTACTATTAATACTATAACCCGGCTATTTAGGACTGTATCCCTGCTGACTCAGACTACTTAGCCGAGGGTAACGTCACCGCCAAAAGCGGGGCCTACCACAATACTGCATTAATAACTTAATTCATTATCTTCCAATAATCCACCCTTTTAGGATTGTATCCTTGGTGACTCAAACTACTGGGGTGAGGGTAACGTCACCTTCAAAAGAGGGGCCTACTACAATAACTAAGATAATCTCTTAATTATGTGCAAAAGTGCGGAAATAATCAAAGGTTATACTAGATACGAGTCGGAACCAAGTGATTCATCTTGTCTATCTGTTTTTCTTTTATTTCTATTTTTCAGCATTTTAGTTAGTTTTTATTTTTCTTAGTTTAAAAACATTTTTCTAAACTTTTTATTTTGATTAGACGTTGAGGATAAACCGGTACTAAAAGCTCTTGTGTCCTTGGACGACCTCGGTATCTTGCCAACGCTATACTACGTTCACGATGGGTGCACTTGCCCATATGTGTGTTTAGTGTTAGTAAAATATCGTGTTTTATAAATTTAAAACTTGGCTAAAAATAAGTGTTAAAAAGGGCTTAAAATATACACCTAATAAATACGACACTTAAACACGCATCAAGTTTTTGGCGCCGCTGCCGGGGACACAAGGATTTTAGGAAAGCTTAAAATCAACGGCCTAATCAGTTTTTCAAAACCTTTTCAAAACGGGCCCACATTTTTCTGCATTTTAGTTTAGTTTTGCATTTACAGTAGGTTGAACACGGGCCGTGCTCGCTGAACACGGGGCCGTGCTGCATATTTTTCATAAAGCACCCAGTAACAGAAGCTTGAACACGGGCCGTGCTCACTGAACACGCCCCGTGCTCAACGAAATCAGTAAAATTAATTAAAACGCCCAGATACAGATCCTGAACACGGGGCCGTGTCCAGCCTCTGTTTCCGTTTTTCTTTTTGTTTTCTGATCTCGAGACTTGGTTGTGGTCTGCTGAGTGATTCTTATGGATCAATACTCAGGAGGTTACAACTACACCTATGAGGAGGATGATTATAGGGGTAATTATTGCACTAATTGTCGTAACGCACGATCGGTTCAAAATAATCGCTCATATCAACCTTCCAATTCATACACCTACTATGAGGAGCCCAGGTACGAGCCATCAACTTCATACACATCCTATGAAGACCAAAGGTATGAACCTCCTCCCTCATACTCATATTTTGATGAACCAAGGTATGAGCCTTCATACTCATACTTTGAGGAACCAAGATATGAGCCACCACCTTCGTATGCTTACTATGAGGAACCTTGGCGTGAACAACCCACCTCATATGAGTATTATGAAGAACAAAATTACGAACCTTATCCATCATATGCTTACAATGAAGAACAATGGTGCGAACCATCTACTTCATATGGGTATTATGAGGAACAAAGGGTCGAACAACCGGATTCAAGCTTAGAAAATACCGATTCTTTTTCTATAACCGAAGTAACCGATAGGATATTAGAACACATAAGAGTTATCGATCGCTGTATAAGAGAATCTCGCGCAAGGGAAGAGGAGTCCCGCGCAAGAGAAGAATTAAAAAATGAAGAGATAACTGAAAGTGTAAAAATGGAAGAACAAATAAGTGAAAAACCGACACATGAGTTAAACAACGATAAAGGTGAGTCCGACAATGTTAAAATTCAAGAAGAGTCTAATTTTGGAGAAATTAATCTCTTGTTACCTTCTTTTGAAAATCATTGTTTAGTACCCACTCATGCTAAGTTTTTAAAAGAGTTAAACACTAACACTAAAATTGACGAAACGGTAAGTGTTAAGTTAACTAATGATCAACCCTCGCTAATAAAAGAAGACCCATTTGAAATTAACATTACACCGGTTCCATGTTTCTTTCAAAATTCGTTTATTAGTAATGTCACAATTGATAAAGATCTTTGTGTTAACATAATGCCTAACTACATTTTCGAAAAATTAAGTATTAGTGATTTTTCTCCACTTCAAATACCCATTTTTCTATCCAATCGGAAAGTAATAAAATCAATCGGTATAGTTGAGGATGTATTGGTTCAAACAAATCAATTGGTAATCCCCACCGACTTTGTCATCCTCGATGACGCTCCTCTAGTGTTGGGACGACCATTTGTAAAAACTCACGAAGCTGAAAAACCGGAAGTACAACAATCTACCTCTTCAATTAGGGGCATTCAAAAAAAGTGTCGACCTTGAGCGATCAATGAAATATCCATTCGGCAATGATGACCCCCTAATTGAAGATGAGCCAGAACCACCTGATAAGGTGGGTCTAGCCAAGGACCCTTATAAACGTGGCGCACCACGGAGGCATTCCGCGGAACTATCCGTAGTTTAGTTTAGATTAACCTTTATGTTTTCTAGTTTAGTTTTTATTTTTCAGGAATAAAACACACTCGGGATGGTGAAGGATGATAAGGGAAGCTTGAACCAACACCCCATACACAAAAACAGAGCCTCCCTACGATTTTTCTTCATTACAGCAAGTTCAGCATGGGGCCGTGCTCACCCCAACACGCCCCGTGCCCAAGGTTCTGTAGAAAATGCCCAGTTCAGGTACCTGGACACGGGGCCGTGCTCACTGGACACGCCCCCGTGCCCAGCCTTCTGTTTACTTTTGGTACTGGCAATCTGGACACTGGGCCGTGCTCAGCCAACACCACCCCGTGTTCAACCACCCAATACCATAAAATCTTGTTTTTAACCCACTTTTACACATTTTAATCAACCGAAAAACTTATTTTTGGGACACATTGAGGACAATGTGTAATTTAAGTGTGGGGGGGGGGGGGGATGCTAAAACATTGAATCTTGCAAGTCCTAATAACAAGCCTTACACAAAACTCTATTGGAACCGCTAATCACCCCAAATTTTTTTCAAAAATTTTCAATTTTTTTTTACTTGTCTAGGTTTAATTTGGGAATTTCAAAATTCTAAAAAGGTTATATTTTTACAAATTTACAACCGATAGCGTAGTGATAAAAAGAACCAACATAAGAAAATTATGAAAAGGCATGACAAACTTAGTTAAAATTTGATTATATACACTTGATCACATAAAAACCCATTCCCACAAAAGTGAGTTTTGAGCCTTTATTGAGCATACAATTACATATCATTAGACTAAATGCTCATTTTTCGTTTCTTGTGTGAATAGCCGCTTGGTTCTTACGACTCTAGAACTTGCCATGACGATACATTCCCGGTCCTTATCAACTTAAACCCGAGTAAGTAAGTGATGGAGGCATTAGGACTAACCCTTTTTATTTCTACACCATTATTTTTCTTTTTCTTTTACCACCTACCCAAAAATCCCCCTAGTTAACCCCTTTGAGCCTAAACCTTTTCATTTCATAAACCAACAACCTTTTACCCACCAAAACCCTTTTTCATTTTAACCCTTTGTTTTAGTAACAAGTTCGGTTTTTCGTAAGGTGATCCAAAAAAAAAAAAAAAGTTGATGATGAAGCAAAAGAAAATAAACAAACAAGTTCATCAAAAATAACTTTGTTTGAATAAATAGCTTCATCAAGAATAAAAGTTACAAAAATAGAAAGTCATACGAAAACCGACACTTGCTACGCTTTTCGCCCTTTTTTCTACTAACCACTAACCACTACCCCAACCACATACCTTTAACCCAAGCCTAACCCTCAACCCACAAAGTCCTCTTGATATTTACAAAGGTATAAAAGTTAAAAAGGAGGAGGATTGATTGCTTGGCAAGCTTATGGTAGGAATAAGTTCCATGCCGCTCTCGAGTGATTCACTAAAAATACACCTTCGGCCGAGTGTGAGTGATTTCTCCCGTGAGGTATGTGAACTTGTATATAAATGAAATTTTAAAAAGGCATGTTATGCCCAAATAAGTAATTTCTCCTATGAAATGTTCTAAATAAATCATTGCGAATAGGATTGTAAATAAATAAAAGTAAAACCCAAAAAGATCTTGGATATCCCGACACTCTACGACAAGCCCAAAAACCTTCTCTTCTACCCATTCCATTTGGGAGTGTAAAGCCACATTATAAAGAGCTTTGCTTGAGGACAAGCAAAGATTCAAGTGTGGGGGTATTTGATGTGTTCAAAATGTAACATATAAATTTCATCAAATGAGGCATAAAACTATCCCTTTTTTAGTACTAATGTTGGAAAAAGTGTGCTTTTGTCTTCCTTTTGTATTTTCAGGATTAAATGAGCTCAAATTAACAAAAGAAGCAAAAAGGCAGCTAAATCTAGCATAAATACAAGAAAAGTAACAAATGTTGCATGCCCGACCCCCCTTCAACAGCATCTCCCAAAGCAAAAACAAGAAGAAAGCTGAGCATGGGGCTGTGCCCAGCTGAGCACGGGGCGTGCCCAGCTCAGCACGGGCCGTGCCCAGCTCAGCACGGGGCAGTGCTCAGGATGGACAGCCCTGGCACTAAAGACAAACCTGTATAAGCTTCTATTGCCCACCACGGGGCCGTGCCCAGCGGACACGGGGGCGTGGCGAAAGTACAGCAGGTGCATTAATTGTAATTGCGAATTACAATTAATGAAGAGAGAGAGTGTCAGACGGACACGGGGGCGTGCCCAGCGGACACGGGGGCGTGTGGAGCTAATAAAGACAAACTGTATTAATGAAGAAAGAGAAAAGGGTGGACACAGGGCCGTGTCCAGCGGACACGGGGCCGTGTCCAGGCTTCTGTACAGGCTATAAATAGGAGTGCTTGGCTCAAGCTCAAACCATCCCTTGGCACACCACCTCTCTCATACTTCATCCACCACCCACCACCATCACAACACCATCATCCACCACCATCATCCATTGTCCATCGTAGAGTGTGTGAGTCGTCTCGGGATCCAAGATTGATCGTAAGAGTTCTTGACAATCAAGGCCATGTTTGCCTAAGTCTCTTACATCACTTGGTGAAGACAAAGTATCTAGTATAATACTTTTTATTTCTAATCTTTTGCACTTTTTAGTTGGTTTTGTATTAATGACTTTAATAACTAGTTACTTATGTTGAAGGTGATCTTTCCTTATCGTTTGTCCGTGGTGTCTTGGCATTATTTTACTGTCTATATAAAATAAAGGATTTTCACCATTCATATCTCCACGGTCTATATGGAGGTATGTTGGCTACCTGGTCGGGGGTTAAGGGAACGGGTTGGTAAAGGTCTTGCCATTGTTCAGCGTTTAGAGGTCCTGCAATGGACCTGGGTCAAATTTAGTAGGACCTCCTTCAATACTTCACGGTATTGGATGGCGGGGGTCCAAACTCTTTGATCCCCTCATAAGTTAACTACTATTAATACTATAACCCGGCTATTTAGGACTGTATCCCTGCTGACTCAGACTACTTAGCCGAGGGTATCGTCACCGCCAAAAGCGGGGCCTACCACAATACTGCATTAATAACTTAATTCATTATCTTCCAATAATCCACCCTTTTAGGATTGTATCCTTGCTGACTCAAACTACTGGGGTGAGGGTAACGTCACCTTCAAAAGAGGGGCCTACTACAATAACTAAGATAATCTCTTAATTATGTGCAAAAGTGTGGAAATAATCAAAGGTTATACTAGATACGAGTCGGAACCAAGTGATTCATCTTGTCTATCTGTTTTTCTTTTATTTCTATTTTTCAGCATTTTAGTTAGTTTTTATTTTTCTTAGTTTAAAAACATTTTTCTAAACTTTTTATTTTGATTAGACGTTGAGGATAAACCGGTACTAAAAGCTCTTGTGTCCTTGGACGACCTCGGTATCTTGCCAACGCTATACTACGCTCACGATGGGTGCACTTGCCCATATGTGTGTTTAGTGTTAGTAAAATATCGTGTTTTATAAATTTAAAACTTGGCTAAAAATAAGGGTTAAAAGGGGCTTAAAATATACACCTAATAAATACGACACTTAAACACGCATCAATGCCCCGGAATTTTGCAAAAATTGCAATATCCTTTGCATCTTCCAAAATGCTTCCTTTTGCAAAAATTGCAAAATGGACTAGTAGAAGATTGCCCATTCCCTCCTTTCTTGAAATTGTTATGGTTACCCGAACGGAATTCTTGGGTAATCTTTTGGGCTAATTCCTTCTTTCTATTTTCTTCTCTTGTCCGTACTAGCTCGTCAGTCAGAGTATTGGCTAATTCTACTGCATCATCAATCGTGTGAGGTTTCGCAGCCTTGACGATATTACGGATTTCTGAAATCAATCCCCAAATATAACGAGAAATAAGTACCGGCTCTGGCGAAGCCAGGGTTGGTACCATTCTAGCATACTCGAAAAATGTCGTAGTATACCCTCGACAATCTACATCCACCATCCGATGGGTTAAAAACTTATTTGTCATTTGTTCCTTTTCATACTCAGAACAGAATTTTCTTTCTACAAGGCTCTTAAATTCTTCCCAGTTCATAGCATACGCCATCCTTCTTCCTTTTGCTTGTAATACCGTATTCCACCATTCTAGCGCCACTTCTTTGAAAAGGTTTGACGCATACATGACTTGATCATCCTGAGCACATTTACTTATGGCAATTACTGCCTCGGTTTTCTCTAACCAACGCAGTGCCGCAGTCGCTCCTTCATTGCCTGCAAACTCAGTGGGTTTACAAGCAAGAAATTCTTTGTAAGTGCAACCAGGCGTTGCAGTTTTCCTTTTCTTAGGGAGCGGAGCTTGCCGTGGTTCATTATCATGATTAACATGATTATTGCCTCCGTTTACGCTATTACTGAAGTTATCTTCAGAAATACGTTTGCTTGGAATAATTTGTTGAGGTTCAATTGGATTTTTAACAGTAGCAATGATTGCTGGAATAGCGTTGGCTATCCCTTGAGCAACTATTCCTGGAATAGCGTTGGCTATCCCTTGAGCAACGATATTTTCTATATCTTGCCTAGTCACGTATTGATCCCCCGGTTGTTGCTCAGATTGATTAACCTCATTAACTGGTTCATTATTAGCGTTTTCCATCTGATATCTAATTTATAGATAAATAATTAGTATAAAGGAAATAATCCAATGTTACAATTAATTGCACATAATCACATAAACGAATATACAAACAAAATTGTAACTTTCTAAAATTTCCTTATATCATGCTTTTATATACAACCGATTTATTATTTATTTTACACAAACTGATTTTACTATTACTATTACACAATCATAGTTTCATAATCCCCTATCCTTTGTCAGGTGATGTTCTAGTAACGACGTTCCTTCTCATCGTATTTCCAGGAGATCTATCCCAAAATTTCTTGGATCCTATTCCCAGCATCCATTTTGTCAAAATGACGAAGTTCAGTCATATTCTCGTTACTCATTGGTGAATTTGGTAAAGGTTCTGGATTGAACTTAGGAAAAAGCCTATAGGGATGGTTTTGTAACAGTATTTCATTAGTCACCCATTCGTCTATTTGCGAGTGGATTGAAAGGTTTGAAATAGCTGGTTCTAAATTCATTGGTAGTTGTGTTTCAAGAGAATGAATAAAATCATTTTCATTAACAAGCTCAATAGTATTATTAGTTGCCATTATAAAATCTAGTTCTTCTTGAGATGGTAACTCTTCAATTTGCCTAGAGCTTTCCCCAATTTCCATTTTCTTAGGCTTAGGTTTCTCGAGAGGTAAAGCGTTGAATTCTATAGGTTCTTCTATGTCTGGAATATACCTATTGAAATCTCTGGAAACTTCTATTCTTACTGGATAGAGATTTAAATTCTGAAGGGCTTCCGACAAATCACTCATGCTGTTTATGCAAGATACACACAATTACTAAGTTAAAAATCATAGCAAAACTTTATAGAAAAACTTTTAAATATTATTTCATATTGGATAACTATGAAACAACCAAATATGAAAATATACTAGATTTTATTTGTAAATTTATTTACTAAATAAGGTTTCTAGACTGTATATAATAAAAGTGCTAAACTTTGAATCAGAATATTTAAAGATTTATATTTACTATTACAGTAGCTAACATATAAAAATCTGGCCATACTGTATATAATTAGCCAGATAATAGAACATATAATCACAAAATAGCAATTAATAAAATTTAAGTATTTTCTAAACACTTAATTGGCTTAACTCAGTGGCTCGATCAGTGGCTCTGATACCACCTTTTTCTGTCACGGCCCCCGACCCGGTTTGACCCGTTTCAGGAGCCGCAGGACAGAAATCCTGCGGTATTTAATTAATTGAGTTTGACAGCGGAAGTTTTCATCAGGATCTTTTAAAATGTAAATATTTCCCGATTATTTTATTTCACAATTCGGGATAAAACCCGATAATTTACAATAGTTTGATTTCACGAAGAAATCTTTTATTTTTACAAAACATGTTTCTTTATTTTATACTGAGCCACTTCCTTGAGCTTGTAGTGCTATATGGCACTTTTCCTGATTCATAACAGGTCACCTGAAACATGTTTGAAAAAGGTTTTGTCAGCGGGAAATACTGAGTGAATCATTCTATTTTGCATAATGATGCATAGTTATCAATTACAGCATAAGAGCGATTACAATGGCTTCTATCTTATTTTTATCTGGCATTCTGTCACAATGGTGACATGTCACAATGGTGACGATGGTCATACCACTATTTAGATCAATGAACCTAAATAGTGACGATTATCCCTGTAGGTCAATGAACCTAACAGTGATTATCCCGAGTAGGTCAATGAACCTAATTGGGAGAAAATTAGTAATGTGCACAATACCCCACTAACCAGTAATTCAAGATATCCATGACTTAGTCCCTGTAATTATAACCTTGAAAATAATTTGAGGTATTGTAAAATAGTTGATAAAAAGAGAATGACTCACATTGCAAATTTATACGGGCAGAGTTTAGCCTACTGATTAGCCTTTTTAACCTAAATTTAATAACAGGCACATAATTCGGGGTTAGTAATCAATACAGCATTTACGATAACTCACGAGATCAACCCTCACAACGAATGACAAAGTGCTATGCTTAAACATCCATCGAATTAACGATTAATGACAAAGCATCACCCTAATGTGGGCAGCACTTAAACACCCGTTGCGTACATTGATCGATCGGACAATGAATCGTAATAGCAATCGTGCTAATACCCTGATTGCGGCGTCGATTTAGTGCCTGTGTGTGTTAATTGGAGTATACAGAACTTATCTTAGCGCACAAAGTGAATTTGAGCGTCGTTCTGAAGCCAGAATTCAAGTCCCAATCTCCTGTATTTATAGGTGAATTTTGACCCTCAGGCGGCCCGCGTGAGATCTTAAGCTAACCTTACGCGGCCCGCGTAAGAACTATTTTTAGGCATAGGGTTGACACGTGTGGGACTAGCTCAGCTGAGTCAACAGTTTCTGAAAATTCGAATTGGACAGCTATTTATGTGGATAAACGTAACTAGGAAATACCCCCCTGAGTTTTAGGGGCCCTGATCCTGATTCTGATTTTTCTGAAAATCTTAGGGTTTGTGCAGAATCACTTGGGTTTCTTATTTAGGGTTTCCTATTGGTCAATTAAAGTAATAATTAGTACTTTTTGATGAGAGTTGTTACAGGTAGATAATTTGATTAGATTGTTTACATCAGTTTACATCAACATTAAATGTAAAAGACTAACCAAGATTCAAGATAAGTATTTTTTTTATTATTTCTTTTTGTTCAAAAAATGAAAAATTTTAAATAGCAAGTAAGAAAATCATGAGGTGTTACATGTTGAATTTGCTATATTGGGCAGTAACATAATTATATTATATATCTATAAGACATGTGCTTCATTTATAAATGCAACTTGCCCATGTAACTTATACATAGTTTATTCACTTCCTTTTACTTTCCCGCCAAAACCCCCCTATTTTGTACGTATATGCATTTTCATCAGTACATTTTTTTTCATGGCTGTTAACTTGTAGTCACAGGTACATTTTTTCTGGCCACCCACATGACTTTTAATGTAACAAGTCTTTACACTTGCTGTCACTCATATTAGAGTTGTGAACTTTTGATTCTTCCCTCCTTTTTTTTACACAACGTGTAGCTTGTTAATATATATAGGGAGATGATCATGAGAAAACTAAATCTAGATGAGAAAACTAACTAATAAAAAGCTAAAAACATACTAAAAATTTTTTATAAAAAAATCGCTATTTTTTATATATAAAAAAACTTAAATTCTTTTTTTGTTGTACTGCATATGTGCATTATATGTGTACTACACATGTGCATTATAACCGTAATAGTGCACATGTGCAATACAACAATTTTTTTTTTGAAAATTTTTTCCATGCATAAAATGTAGCGATTTTTTATAAAAAAAATGTAAAAAAAATTGGTATGTTTTTTAGGCTTTTTTAGTTAGTTTTTTTTTTTGTTTTCTCATGATCCATCTCCTATATATATATATATATATATATATATATATATATATATATATATATATATATATATATATAACGATTATCACATCACATCTATTTATGCATAGGGGGGATGTGTGAATATAAAAGTTGTGAAGTTTTGATTCGTTCCCTCCCTTTTTTTACCCAACGTGCAGTTTGTCAATATATATATATTATCAGAATATTACTTTTTCACGATTAGTTTTTTGTTTAGAATTTTTTATGCATATATATACCTTGTGTTAGGCGGTTGGAACTTACTTGTAATTACAAATTAGGATTACAAATTATAACTGTTAAATAATTATGTTTGTTGCAAGAGTCTAGGGTAAGTGTAGCATAGTAAAAAAAACACTATTTAAATTAGAAAACGTTATTTAAATGAGCCTTATTTACGTTACAAAAGTCTTGTTTCACTTGCTCGCCTTTTTGACGTTACATCCTTTAAATAGTTGTCATAAATGTCTGTACTCTAGCTATCAAATCATGAGATATCTATAGATATCAAAACAAGATCTATCTTTTTAAATGTGTATATAAAACAAGACAAAGGGGCATTGAGGATAAAAGGGAAGTACACAATATTTGGTTTTTTATTATGTTATGTTTTTCCTTCTTTATTGTACACATCAAATCTATGTGTCATTTTTGTCCAAATTGGACACCCCCAAACTGCATCATTTATGTGAAAAGATGGTTCTTTTTTTTCTGTTAATATAAATATTATTACAACCAGTACAATGGATATTCTTGGTGGTGCCGTGTGGAGCGCACATATTTATTTACAGTGAACCTCGCACTCGCGTGGGTTTTAATATCTATAAAAATGGCTTATACCTTAACATTAAAACACACACAACAAAGGACAAGTGTATCCCGTCATATATGCAGCAAAGTATTGGTAAGAGCCGGATATCGATCCATGGAACATGGGCGTTATTAAGTACTAAATCTTTCTCATTAGATTACCAGATAAAAGGATAAGTGAATTGGTATTTAACTAAAATTATCTAAAACTCTATTTAAAACATATTAGACTCCAAATATGAAAAATATATATTATCTTGTTTCACAAACAACCTAAACATGTTATCTAGATATTTCACAAAAGCACTTAATCAATTTTCCAATTGCAAGACAGCTAGTTACCGGGTCTGGATTTCTAGCATTATGATTCTTCTGAAAGTTAACGCGATGGTCACACGTTAACCACCTAAAATCATTCATTAGTGAGCTATTGATATTTATTCATGCGAACCTTTAAAGATAGGTTATTTACCGGGTCCGGATTCCTAACCTCACTTATCAAAGAAAGCAATACCGATGGTCACAGTACAACCACGAGGATAAGCAATTAAGTAGATTATATAACAAGCTGTTTCACCTTTACAAGTCTTGAACACAAATCTACCATGTCAGCAATTTCAGACCAAAACTACTAAACAAGGATCATAAATCGCGTTCAACAACATGTAATCAACACCATATAATTCGTTAGAACCCTTACGTGCAAGAAAGAATTCCAAATCAAAATAAGATACATCTTGTATAAAACCAATACCCTGGTCCCGCTTCATGGTGTAAACAAAGTCTACAAACATGTGATTAATCAAGAAATAGTTACCATCCCACTAACCACAGATTCATTATCCAAGAT
This sequence comes from Helianthus tuberosus, assembly GCA_030545235.1. Lineage (NCBI taxonomy): Eukaryota > Viridiplantae > Streptophyta > Magnoliopsida > Asterales > Asteraceae > Helianthus > Helianthus tuberosus. The sequence continues at coordinate 79,534,949 of CM060362.1, forward strand.
AATCAAACATAATCAGGAACTCAACATCAATGAAACATTCATTATATAATCATGAAGATTCAACAGGAAAAAGTACTAAAGATTCAAACAAGATTACAACATAAAGATTATTCAAGAAACAAGTTTATAACTACGATTACATAACTAACATCAGCTCAATACTTGAATAATGATCAGAATACATGTATAAGAACAAGGAATCGAACCATAAACAAGCAAGGAATTGATGGGTTGGATCGGTTATGCTTCCACTCGATCTTCAGGCTTCAAATGGGTCTGATCAGGACTGCTTCGGAACCTATAAATCGCCCAGAAACATGGAGAAAAACCCAACAATGAAACCAGTAGCGAATGCTGCTATTTATAGGAAAAATTGAGGTTGGCACGGTCGTGCGATCAGTTGCACGGTCGTGCGACAGGTCTTGTCGGGTGACGTCATTTCTCTGATTCGGGGTCAGACAAGTGTACTAGTGGACAAGTTGTCTGGGTCATCAAATTGGCACGCTCATGCCGTGGATCGCACGGTAGTGCAATGTCATCAGAAACTTGATCAGAAAACATAGTCTTGCTGGTGCACGGTCATGTACCCGGGAAAAAGTTGGCACCATCAGTCGCACTGGCAGTGCTTCCGAGATCGGACGACTCGCACTGTAGTGCGGTCGTATCGCACGGTCATGCGATACCTGGCAGTCACCAGAATTTTGTCTGTTTTATCATATTTGCATCAGAATTTGTCCGTTTTCATCAGATTTTTCTTGTGTACTCCGTTTAAGACCTGAAAATATAAAAGTACCGGATTTGGTACCTAACGTCGTGGTTTTGGTAAAAAACGCTTAAAACAGAAGTGTTTTGGGGTATAAAAATATGTATAATTTAACGTATATCAAACATCCCCACACTTGAACTTTGCCTGTCCTCAAGCAAACTTAAAATAAAACAAGGAATCAAATCTGAATATTTACAAAGTTACTAATTTGTTTGGTGGTCAAATTTGTTTTCAAAAAGTCATCATCAAAGATTTAAAACAAACAAGCTTTGTTGGATGTATGAAAGGATAACCATGATGCAATGATTCTACGTTTGATTGACTTAGTATGCAAATCTTTACATTTCTCACAATGTTCACACACACTCGTTTAAATTTCTGAATCATACATATAATGTGTATGTAAAACACTCGATGCCTAGTCAATGAATCATGCAATACCATAAGCTTGTCAAAAGATCTAATCTCCACCAATTAATATGTGAAAAACATAAATCATGTCACACCCTGGCTTTTGCGGAAGCGTGGGTTTATTTGGTGTGACGTCTTAATACCATAGCACAATCATAACAATGCTATATGAAAATAAAACACATGACAGTCATCCATTCATTAAGTTTTAAAAGTTACCACAACATCATTGTTTAAAAGTCGACCCATAAAATAACATACAACCATGACATAATTAAAACGTGTTCACATAACACCACAAAAGACTTGACTAAAAACATGGGTTAAGGACGTGCAACCCGTCCAGGCAAGGGTCACACCTCCTAAACCTGGATGACCACATTATTCCCTACGCAGCTTGATACGATTGCACACATCGCCAGATCCACTAATTTCCTGAAATACATGTAGTTTGAAAAATCAACAAAAGTTGAGCGAGTTCATGTAAAAGTGAGTATGTATAAACCTTTAAAGTATGTATAAAAGTCCCTGGTATGTAGCAATAAGGAAAAAGAGATCACCACTGGGTTGCAAAGCCACTGGTATGTGTGAAAAGGTGCAGGAAAACTCAAACCTAGCAAATTTGTGTGTCGGGCACATAGTCACCGCCTGGTCCACTCAGCGGACTCAGGAGTGGGGCTCGCTACACCCAAATAGATCTATCACTCATGTCCCTCGGTCCTAACAACGAGGATTAATGGCCTTAAGTGTTGTACCCACCCTTCACATGATCTAGTAGTATAAACCCTCCCTACGCTAACCATACCATGTAAATGAATGTCTATAATAATTGTCGCATGTATTTCACCCCCGAAGTATAAAACTGAAAACAGTAAAGAGAAAAGGGGGACATGAACTCACAAAAGTGCGTATCCTGTAACGTCAACCTCAAACTCGATCTGCTGCGCGACGACCTACACATACTAACGTCTATTAGACGAACGGGCCGTGCCTTGGCTTAGGGTTTAATGTTTTGAGTTGCGTTACTTTGATATTATACTTGTCAAAATAATAATAATTATTTTAACTTAACTTTTGTCTTTAGGAAAAATAGTTAGGCAACTATTTCGTATCTACACTTCTCAAGTATTTATATGTGTATTTTGTGATTTAGAGTATATAATATTTTACCTATCAAAACTAATATGTCCAAAATATATATTTTTCCAAAAATACAAATAATCACACAAGCGTGTTAATCATGAAATATATATTTAAAATATATATTTATTCACTTTTATTTTCGAAAACTCTCTTCCAATACTTTGGAGTTTTGTAATAAAACTTATGGCGAAGTTTACTTCCGAAAAACAAAGTTACACAGTTTGTAAATACTTGTTAGAAAATAATTTTCTAAGTCTTGGGATTTTTAGAAAATTTCGCCAGAGTTTCCCCTAAAACGGGAATGTCCATGCTAATAAGCATATCGTTTTCTTTTCAAAATCAATCAACAATCATCAACAGTTAATCTTTACATTACCAAGAGCAAAAATATATGCGTTATACTCTAGTCATGAACTTGACATATTTCGAAAGCGCGTAGTAACTTGGTAAGACTTTTAGTGGACTTAGTTACCTTTCGAAACGTATTTATTTCTTTAAAAATCATTCTCACAAAATGATTTAGTGTTTACAACTTACAATTAATTTTTACAAAACTTTAACTCTTGAACTCTTCTTGTAAATAAACGCTCTTGCACTTATTTTGCTTCTAAAAATAATGTAAGTATATGTAAAGTTATGATTTTCCAAAACCGCTTCTCTAACTTGGTTTATTACAAAAATCCTTTGTAAACTCTTAGATTTACAAACTCATCAACTTACTAGTTAATTTATATTATGTAAAAAAAATCATTTCATCAAGTTCATGTCTTACTAGAAAGTGGTTATTTATGTAATACATAACCATTCTCTAATCTTGTTAAACCATATTATTAGATATTATTTAACAAGATTCATAAGATGATTATCACACAACCAAAAATCATCACAAGTTTAACAACATACTCATAATAACATGCTACTAGTCATATTTCATCTTCTAGTAAACTTTTTATGTAGGATTTTATGTAAAGTTTCTTGTTCATCTTTTTAGTGTTCTAGTTCTTGTGATTTAAACATAATAACATACTACAACTTGTGATCACAACAACAAGATGAACAAGGGTGTACAAGTAACTTACTACTAGCACAAGGCTAGGGTAGAATCTAGTGAGAAAAATGTTGAGAAAAGATGATGAACAAGCTAGAAACCAAGCCCTTAGAAGCTCCACACAAAGCAAGCTCTCTTGTATCAACCTTTAAGCTTGAAAGTTACTTGAAAATGGAAGATGGTGGTGGTTATGTGGTGGTGATGGTGGCGGTTTGGGGTGGAGCCGAAAGAGAGAGAGAGAGTGAGTGAATTGAGAGAGTGTGAACTTGAAATGATGAAGATGATCTAAGGCTCCATACTTAAAGGATGTCTTCATATATTATGGTTAATTACACAAGCCAAGATCTAATAAAATAATGGATTAAATCAAAGAAGCATGGTGTGGATGATATGGTGGGTCCATGTTGGGACCGATTTCGGTTTTATGGGGGGGGGGGGGGTTGGGTGTAACTTTGTGACTAAATTGGAAATGGTAAGTTATATTTCAAGTATTATGATGATATGTGTTAGTTAGTAACTTTTTAGTTGGTGTTGTGGCAAACGGGGACCAAGACTAGCCAGAATTAATAAAACTATGTAATTGACAAAAATTTAGTGTCCCGGGTAATGTCCGGTTATCCGGTTAGACACCGTTCCGATAAAGTGTTTAACTAATCCGAAAAGTGTCTTTTATATATATATTTGTAACACAATTTATTCCCGGCACATAGGAAAGCATATCGGACCATTCTGCCATATTTTTGCACTTTACTAGCATAATACAATGCTGAATTTTTATAATAAATGCAGAATTCTGCATTTAAAGTGTGTTTTAGGCACTTCCCGGCACTATAACTATCACCTAGTGACTCAGTTTATGGTCCTCACTTCCCTACACTCCATACTAGTGTAGTACCCTGTCCCTGTCTCATATTGGCCACAATAACATTGTCTGCCTATGTGCTGGCATTGTCAGCATTATTTCTGAATCAACTGTTTAGTGTGCTAACTGTGCTGTGTGCGTCAAGTATGTCACTAATGTTTGTGTGTAATAAAAGGAGTGACAGTATGAAATATGATGCACATGTATGTATGATACAAAAATCATAAAGCAGTTTAAATTGTCAGTTGTAATCAAGCACAGTCATTAAGCACATAATAAAAATTAATTAATCATACAGTACCTGTAATTGTGAGGGTTGTCACAAATCAAGAGGTCTTTGATGGGTTGTAACGTTAGGCTATTGTTAAGGGTATGGAATGGATATTTGAAAGTGGCTAAAAGGTCAAAACTCGGCGATTAATTTTCTAGGATTCTGAATACACGTTGCTAAGTTATTGTGTATATGTTCAGAGTTTATTCTTTTTACACTCTACTCTCTATTTTCTTCTTAATGATTTTTCCGTAGTCCTTAAAGAAAGTTTTGACAAACGGGTTTTTTTTATATAACCATGAAGATTTTATACCAATTTAGAAAGCTGCGGCCGAATTTTAACAAAAAAAAGGTAAATATGAAAAGGTTATATTTGGTTAAGTAGGCTTAATATTTGGGTAAAATTAAGAAAAATACGAAAAATAGGCTCAACATGGCAAACTAATGGATAATGTTGGGTGCGGGATATAAACAAAGAAAAAGGCTGACAAAAGGGGTATCCTAGGTGCCTCTATCATTTCTATGTAATTTCACATATTCATGATTTAGAAAAGTATTCAAATGACAAGTTCTAAATTACATAAAACATCCGGCTCACTCATTTTCCGCAAAAACAAAGAAGCATTGACAAGAAAGCAGTAAAGGCTCAAAAATATGCTCTTGTAAACTAAAGGAATGGGTATAAATATAAAGATAAACATGCAAGTCTTTCTTCTTGTTTTATCACGCTTTTAGTTATCTTTTTCAAAAATCAATTTGGCTTGTCGGTTTTTATCGAATTTGATGCTTTCTAAATAACACAATTGACCATTTTTGTTTTATTTTCGAAAATATGTACAGAAATGAGAACAATTAAGGACAAACAAAGTTTAAAACCTTTTTAAACCCCTCCCCATACTTGAACTTCACATTGTCCCAAATGTGAAATACATATTAGTTAAGCAATTATGAAGAGCTAAACTAATAATGTGAAAAGGGAAAGAGGTACTCCCTCATAGTTGAAGTTGACTCATTTCAGTAGGCTTTGATTGAAGTCGTCTCAACTCTGTGTGCATTTCTTTACAAATCTACCAAGTATGTCACTTACTAAAAACAGTCAACATTACCATTGATCAAAATGTTAGATAACCAAACCAAATCTATTATTCAAACCAAACAAACACACTACTTAAACATAAAACAGACGTAAAGTTTTAAAAATCCCAAATAAAATAAAGTACTAAATAGAAATACGATAAACTACGATAAAACACCAGTTTTTATGAACGGTCTGCTCCACCTCCTCCTACTCCTCATCATCATCATGGTGGCGTGTTCCAGATGAACCCGCCCCGTAGTTACCTGAGTTTCCAAATGGAAATTGTGGAGGCTCTCCGAAGTGGCTAGGATAGACGCTTTGTAGCCCTCCGAAGATGTAGGAAAAACCTGCATACATCTCCTCCCTCATGGTGTCTTGAGTTGCCCGCGTAGTCTCCTGAGTGGCTCTCAGAGTGTCCTGAGTAACCTGCATGTGTTGAAACTGCTGGTATAACTCGGGATAGGAAGGGATACCTGGAGGCCAGTTTTACTATGGCGGATACTGATACTGGTGCTGGGGGTGTTCGTGTTGTGGCTGATCGTGCAGCGGCTGGTTGTGTTGCGGTGGTGGCTCTAGTACCTGATATTCTTACATTTCAATGTCTTCGTCTTGTGGTGGTAGCGGATCCCATATCTCTCCATTTAGACCCCTCAGTCTTGGGCCATTGTCCGTATCCACTACTAGACCCATTGCTTTCAAAGACTTCATGTCTACATCCCCTCCTGCGTGAACCATTGTAAGACCACTGACTACATTATCCGTCATGTTAGTGCATTATGTCTGTAGCTTCCGTCTGTATCGAGTCTATGTATTGTGTCCTGTATATGTCATTGTACAGTTGTAAATGTATGGTATTTTGTATCTAGACGTAATGGGAGACGGATTGAGATTTTATAAACACATCCGGTTGGATGACATGGGTCATCCAGACGGATGGCCATCCGATCGGATGACCCTCCGACCGGATGACACCACCTCTCCCTGACCGCCTATAAATAGATGTGTAGGGGTCATTGTTTAGAACCTTTTGCCAGTTTGTGTAGCGAAGCTTTGTCCAGTTGTCATCAGGATCTTTGTACTTTCATATCAGTGAATGAGATTGGACATGTTTATCATTGATATCGTTGTTGATTACTCTCAGATGATGCCGGGGGATTCCGCACCTCTGTATTGATCGATTCTACCACGTTCTTCATCTTAGAGAGAATCGACTCCTTGGACACTCACAAGTGGTGTCAGAGCTATTTCCATTCGATCGGATTGCACTAGCTATTGTTCTTGTTTTTCTTGCTGACGTCATACTCATCAGATCGGATTGCCATCCGATCGGATAAGTATTTTGGTGTTACAAAGTTCAGCTTCTCAATCAATGAAGGACCATCCGATCGGATTGCCATCCGTCCGGAAGGCCATTCGTTAGTTGGTTCACTTGTTCCTTAGTTCACTGTAGTCATCCGATAGAACGACCATCCGATCGGATGACCATCCGATCCAAGTGTTTGACTTTTTGAAATTTGACCAATTGTTTGGCTTTTCAGGAACGATCATGGCTGACGAATTCATGAATCCTTTTAGTGATATTTTTGCCTACAACACAGGAGACACATCTTCCAACACGAATACCAACACGAACCCAAAGACTGCTACAAAGGCGATCTCTGACTCGCTGAGCATCGACAATGCATACGGCACGTACAACAAACCTCCAAAGCTAATGGCGATCGAGGAATATAATAGATGGGCGAAGAGGTTTGATGGGTGGTTAAAGGCATTTGCCTACGATAACTGGAAATGTATGAAAAATGGTGAGAACTTGGTTGATACTGAACATGATGATTTTGTAGCTGAACAGAAATGCATTGCTCTAATACATCACTACGTTCGAGATGATATCATATCACTGATTGACTATGATAACTCAAAAGATTTATGGGGAAAACTCGAGAAGAAATGTACATGGGGTGAGGAAATAGTGAAAAATAAGAAAACTTTGTTGAAAAAATAATTTGATTTGTTTACATGTATGAAAAACGAGAGCGTACGTCAAATGATTGAAGATTCTGTCATCTGAAGGCAGAATTAATCAGGTATGGAATCAAGAAAGACGAAGATGAGATGGTAGACAAAATGTTCGAGGCTTTGCCAAAGGAGCAGGACTGGCAATATTTCGGTCTAGTGCTCAAAAACACCAAGCCAGCGGCAGAGATGATGGTAGATTGGTTGATTAAATGACTTGAAGGTCACGAGCTGGAGATAAAGAAGATGAACAAGGTGAGCAGCACGCCATATCAACAAAACATTGATCTATATTATCAGGGCAATATGATTCCCAAAGTTACTTCACCAAAAAAATGCCTTTAGTGCTGAAAGCTCAAATGCTGTGACACAAGAGAAGCCCAGTAGCGGTTCTTCACCTAACAGCGGCTATCACAGAACTGATTCTAGTACATCTTCTTCATCTGCATTGAACAATCAGCAGTCACAAAATACTTCAAAGAATGTATTCCAGTGCAACATTGTTGTTAATATGAACAACGCACAAAATTTCAACGAAGAAACAGCAAAGCATCAGATGGTATTCCTTGCCTCTATTCTAGAGTCGTACGAAAACCTACTTGCTAGAAAGATTGGGAACACTAATCTAACCAAAGAGGACTACGATCAAATAGATCCAGAGGAGATGGAGTTAATCGATATTCGCTGGTGCATGGCGAGTGTGATTCGCAGAGCTCAAAGGTTTATGGAAATTACCGGGAGAAATTCTATTGGAGGTCCTTCAATGAAACTCGGCTTCAACAAATCAAAGGTGACTTGCTTCAAATGCAAGTAGAAGGGACACCTCAAGCGAGAATGTCAAAACTCTGCATCAGATTAGACCACAAATCTATTTCATGATGATTATTATAGAAAGGCGGTTTATCATAGAAACCGTGAGGAGCCACCAAGGGTGAAGCAGATTGAAGAAACTCCCTAAGAAAAATCAAGAGCTTTGGCAGTAATCCAGGATGATGAGGGATTTGATTGGAGTGAATTTTTGGCCGAAGAGGACGCTATCGGTTATGCTTTTATGGCAACTACTGAACCAGCAGCACCAGAGTCAACATACAACTGAGATGGCACAACAACAGAAGAAAAGGATTTACGACGCCTACAAAGAAGCCAAAAAGGTAAGAAGATGGGATCCGGACTGTGAGTGTTACTTAGATCCAAAAGGGAACATTTGCGTTGATCCATCAACCATTGATGTCGAGACTCTCATGAAAGCAATTCCGCCAGTTGAAGAACAGATCAAAATCAATGCAGCAAATAGAGCCAAGGAAGAAAGGCTCAAACAGGAGAGTCGTGAAAGATATCTAAGGTCCCTGGAGCCAAAGAAAGTGGATGAAGGGATCATCGACACTGAAAAAGAGATGACAACCGAGAATCTGACGAAGATGGCAAAACAAGTTCTAATGGCGAAAGCACTTGAGGTAGATTCCAAGTCTGCTTCTAGTTCTGAGTCATCAGGAAAGGTCAGTAGTAGTGGTTCTGAAAACGAATCAGGTAAGGCTGATTGTGCTCAAACAGAAAGTGATTGCAGAAGTTGCACAAAAGAGTGCAAAGTCTGCAACACACATCATTATCTCTCAAATAAGAGAATCCAGGAGCTGGTTGAAAAAATTGGCATAATCAAGAGAAGTTCTAGGTCGAGATAAACTGATTAAAGCTTCAAATGAACAAATCAAGGAATTAACTGAAAAGATTGAAAAAGATAAAAGTGATGTTGAACGTTTTCAAAAAGAAAATGAAAAATTAATTCTTGAAAACAGAAAAATTTCAGAAAATTTTGATAAGCTCAAAAGAACGGTAAAAGATTCAGATGAACGCAACGGTAAAACTCACAAAGAAAATACTCATTTATCAGGAGTTCTTCAAGCGAAAGAAAAACTGTTAAATCAGCAACTGGATGAGATCGCGAGTCTCAAGCTTCAATTCCAAGAAGCTAAGATTGAAAATGAGAGAATAAATCTGAAGCTGAACAACTATAACTCCGCTAGCTTTGTTCTTCAGCACATAGTTCCCAAACCAATCGGGAAGAACAAAGCTAGTGAGGATGTTTACTCAGATGGAACAGGGGTGGGTTATTATAATGTTCCACCACCCATGTGCAACAATTTCACAAAGAAACATTCTGGGTTGGCTAACGAATCTGAAACAAGTGAGAAAACCGATGTTGAAAAATTGCCAGAAACAGTTGATGTCACATTCACTTCACAATCTGATAAAGATAGTATTCAATCTGAAGTTGTAAAAAATGTTGTTGAGAATGTGTTAAAATCAGACAGTGATTCCACAGAAGAAGATGAATGTTTCCTAAACAATTACATTCCAAAACTTAAGTCCCAGGACAACTTATGTGATGAACCGACTCTTGTCATGTACAAGATGAACGGGTCTGATAAGTTGTACTCGGATACTGAGTTTCCGATTGAGAATGTGAATGTGGATAAACTGAAGAAGGTTTTCAAACTTGTTGAGATCGATGTTTCTGAGATTAAGGGGTTAACAAGTTCTAAAAGGTTTCTAAATTTTGAACGTGATAAATCTTACTACAAGAAACCTGTTGTGCCACCACGTTTTAACAAAAACAAACAAAACAGATGGTCAGGTGGATATCAGGGTGGTAAGAATTACTCGAAAAGGAACTTTCAGAAACAAAAGTTTGTTGAAAAGAAGGTGTTTGTGAAGAGCTCAAGCTCAATTTCCGAACAAGAATCGGAAATCTTTTCAAAAACAAATGAGGAATTTTTTGCCAAAAAGGCCTCGCAGCCGTAGACTGAAGGTATAAGTCGGGATGTTGATACCCGTACTTGCTTCAAATGCAACCAAGT